>OY856412.1:1154129743-1154777243 GCA_963693085.1 Alisma plantago-aquatica
ATGAAACTCTCTATGGGAGGTTGTCTCGAATGCCACTTCAATGGGATGATGACAGTGAGAGGACCTTGATTAGGTTAGCATAACTACATTTATATTTTGATAAAGTCTCTTTGATCAAATAGAGGTTAAACAAATCCTAGGGTTGGCAAAAGTCTTGTGTTGATGCAAAGCGGATAGATTTGCACTTTTTTCTAGGAGACCATGTCTTTTTGAAAATCTGACCCCTTCGAGCTATAGCTAAAAAGAGTGGAAAGCTAAGTCCCTAATGTGTGTGTGCATTCAAGGTTCTAGAACATATTGGTGAGACCTCTTATTGTTTATCTCTACCACCACTGTATCATATGATGCATGATGTGTTTCATATGTCCAATCTAAAGTGCTATGTGAAGGATCTTACCCATGTGTTGAACATGGAACCAATACATAGAGCTCCAAGGAAGGTTGACATACCCAGAATCACCTATGATGATCTTGGATTTGAATGTGAAACAACTTAGAAATACAAAGATTCAGATGGTAATGGTTATTTGGAAACACCATGGTGAGGATGCAGCCACGTAGTTGTTGGTAAGGTATGCCTAGAGATCCAATCATATGATCATTTACATGGCATATAACATAAAGGATTTGATTATTAATCATAAAGGCAAGCTTCCAAATCATCATGTTTAACTCAATTATGAGATAATGAGGAAACATTATGAATGTCTAAAGAATCACAAGACTCAATGACGTATGTCTTCAAGTACATGACTTGAATAGTGAGATCATACATATGCTAAGAGTATGTACATTCTTGTTATGTCCCTAGTTGATTGTTACTATGGAAGGTAGATAGACACCAGTAACACATGAAACTGGAGTGTATATTGGTTGATGATAGAATCTCATTAGTCATGATATGGTATATCAAACCAAACACATAGATACTTATTAGAGAACAATGTATCAAATAGATCCACCTTGAGAGTGACACATGGAAAACATATTTGGTGGTCATAGTCATCTCTCATTATGAAGGTGGTGATTGTGGTTCTTAAATCTGATGTCACTACACTCATCACATATCTTTGGGTATACTTTAACATCATCAAACATAATCGTGAAATATGGATTGCCATAAAGGTGATGATTGGGTATATTTGACACATGGGGACTGACTGTAAGTGATGTAGATGGGTTTTTCCCCTCCTACTAGAGATTGATATCTAGGCCACTTGATAAGTGAGACTTAGAAATGCATGTGCATGCACATGTGAATCAATATATGATATGAGGTCACATTATCTCATACAGTCTACTCTTGATTCAAGGAACAAGGATTGAACATTGAGACGATGATGATTCCATACCTCAAGTTCATTATGGATATTAGAGACAAAGGAATTATATAAACACTACAACACATTACACATATTGTAGGTTGAAGTTCTCCTCCAACTTTCCATGCACATGGGTAGCACTGATGTGCAACTAGGTACCACTCTCTGCTTGTGATGTCATAAGTTAGTTATGGACATTCATTACCAACGTGATATGGGACCTATAGGGTCACACACAAAGGAACTCTTCTAGAAGAGGAGTTTAATCTTTAATGATGATTGAAGTGATTACTAAAGTGTTTAGGAATTGTATACAAGCAACAAATTGGCTGCTTGGACTACCAACCGATTGGACTGTTGGGATGACTGGAACTGAATTGGTTGGAATTCTACAAGAATAAGGCACCAACTGATCGGCTCATTGGGTGAACTGATCGGCTCAGGTGAGTGAGAAAACCAGTTCACCTAGTGAATCGATCCACTCGATTGGGTTGAACGAAGGTTATAGTAGCTTTCCCAAATTCATGAGAAAAGATTGCTCATTTCACTTGTTCAATTCATTAGATACAAGGAATTAATGTTTGCATTAATCGGAAACAATTTTGCCAAATTCATGTGCAATTAGGAAGCATACAAAATGACCAGTTCGCAACACAAATCGACCATCTCATGTTTGAACTGATTCATTTCAGTTGTCAACTAACCATTTCGGGAGTCGTCAGTTATGAAAATTCAAGATCTTCATGTTCTTTCCACTCCTAAAATGACTGGGAACCCTGGCCGTAACCCCTCCTATAAATATAGGGGTATGGGGTGCTTCCCAACACATACAATTGAGAATCTGTTGCTCCGACAATTGTTATCCTCTCTGATTATGGTAACCAAGACAACCCAAGTAAGTCCTACTCAATTAGGGTGGGATAGTGAGGGAGAGAACCACTGAGGATCATTGTTGTGGGAGACCACATCGATTACTAATACACCAATGGGAGAGACAACTCCTTCCTATCTATTCTACTAGAATGATAGGAGTTCTAGTTGGTCTGTGTTAACTACTCTAGTGGAAGGAGTATTTTGGCTGCTGCTAGGAGGACAATGTCAGTTTATAGTCTGTTGTAAGATCACATCAGCCACTATAGAAGTTGTCCAGTCTGTCGCCTGTGGTGAAGACTAGGAGCTACATAGACACGGTCTAAGATAAACTAAAAGATAGTTCACTGCAACGAATTGTAGTCACTGGACTTGCACTAGGACCAGGTATAAAGTCATTAAACCATCTTTCCTATTTCATAGCAGGGACACGATCTTTCTATTATGGGTAATACCAGATAGATAAAAAAATTTGTTTCATCTGCCTTATTTTATGCTTGTATTTCCCAATAGTGGTATCTGAGCCACATAAATTTACTATATTTTGGGATAATTGATATGATCAATTTTTTTGTTTTATCATTTATTTATTATATGTGATGCAAATATTTAAACTATTTCATATGTGTATCCAATCAAACACCACATAATACCAATATATATACATATATATATATGTGTGTGTGTGTGATGTGATATAAATATGCAATTTACATGCATCACCCTTAAAGTGGTTTTGATGGTGGATGTGTATCCTACTTATGGCTAATATCCCAAATATCTATGTGTGATTGGATGTTTTGTTTTATTCGTGCTTTATCTCAATTTGCATATTGAGCCTCTACTTGTCCTTCCCAATGTAAAGTGAATTCTTGTTTACCTTTTCTCCCCTTGAATGTAGATTAAGATCTCTCTTTACAATATAATAAATTAGCAATAGGATAGTTTTTCTTTCTTGCAATGATGAAGAAGATCATCGTCGAATGAGACAACTAGTTCGTGAGACAAGCTGACCGTCTGAAGGACCATGGAGGACATAACAAAGGAGCTAGATGACTACCTGGTGGACCCAATTGACTGTCTGAAAGGTTTCTAGACATTGGTTGGATAAGAATCCAGATGACCATTCCTGGAGACCAATCAACCGACCAAGAGGGGAGCCAACTTGTTCAAGGGTTGAACCAGGTCAAGCCAGATTGGCAGACATATATTTGCACCAACAGTAGGTTCATACATGTGATGTGATTTTGACCTAGGTGGTAGTAATTCCTTGTGGCTCCAAGGAATAATAGTTGACATGGCCATAACCATAGCTAATGTTTTATATTGCATGTTTACATTGTGGGGTATTGCATGTATATGATACATATTATGTTTGTGGTGATTGGATACAACATATGTATCTATAACTATGATATATATAAATCCCACAATCAAACATATTAATTCCAAGATTCTTTCCGTGTAGAACATGTGAAAATTTTGATCAACCAAGCATAGGTTATGCCTAAGTGTGGTGCACTGTCTATCACGTGGAAGTGTGATGGTAATAATGTAGGTTCTAAAGCGGGGTGCTTTATTATTGTGTTAGCTTTTGTGGTAGACTCAACTGGTGGTTTTTATAGAGTCCAGGTCCAGAGGCATACAAATATTTATGGGAAGGAGTTGTGCATAACATCTATTAAGAATTGCATATGATGCAATTTGCGAATAGCCAACCATAATGGTTTATTATTTATTGCATCATTAGTCGGGTGATAATTGAATCATTTTGGATCTTTCTCATTACACAATTGATTCACTGCAATTTTCCAAATTGATACTTGAGGGTTGTCAATTTGATCAAAATAATGAAATTGTGTTGGGAAATATGGCAGAGAGCAAGCAGTGGAATTCAAATTGTATCTACCATATTCCCATAAGTAGTAGATCGCGTCAATAACTATAATGCATGAAGGATAGTTTATGGGATATACCTGGTCCTAGAGCAAGTCCATTGGCAATCCTCTTTGTTGTAGATGCAAAACTCTAAATCCTAGTTGTATTGGGAGTCGTATGACTATTGTGCCTCCTGATCTACACCACAAACTACAGCCACAAATGTGGTCTTCTTCAGTAGCTCCTCTTTTCAGAGACTACTGGTTGATGTTTTCTTCTGAGCGGAAAACAACATCTTCTCGCATCTATGGTAGTCCACAAAGACTGCCTAGAACTCCCATCATCCTTTTAGGACAATCAGGAAGGAGTCTTCCCTCTCTGTTGGTGTACTAGTCACCAACTTGCTCTCCCACAATGACAACTCTCACTTGATCTCTCCTGTGTCTATCGCTCCCTTGTCGGGTAGGACTTGCTTGGGCTCTCTTGGTTACCACAATTAGAGACAACAATAGTTGTCAAAGCAATTGATTCTCATTTGTTTGTTGTTTTGCTCTGGGAAGCCCCCCAATAGCTTTCTATTTATAGTACAGGCCAAGGTTAGGGTTCCCAGTTGCTATCTAGTACGAGATTAATGTGTGGGAGTGGAAAGGACCGAAAGAACTCAAATTTTCATAACAATTTTGGAAACTTTGCAACCTATGGCAGCTGAAATGGCCATTAGTCAAACCCAGACGGCCATTTGGCACGCAAGACGGTCGTCTTGTTATTTTGTGGTTTCACAGTTGTATTTGAATTTGGAAAACAAAATCCCATCAATGTTAGACATTGATTTTCATGTGTCACAAGTATTGCTCAACCAAAATGAATAAGGAAACATCTAGAACCTTTCCTAACCGAACTGGACCATCTCGTCCATGCGACATGGCCGTATCAATCACCCATGAGATCGTATGGTGACCTGAGTCGAGCCGGTTTGGTCGGGTTAGTTAGTGCCTTAGCCAAATTCAACTCTCAACAGGCCTAACCAAATGCCCATATCAACACCTGAGAAGATCATTTGATACTTCCAGATGGTCGTATCAACACTTGAGATGGGCATTTGATAATTTTGTCAGCATATTTATTGCATGAATCAAATGCCTAAACACTCTAGCACTTAATTCGAATGTCATTCGAGATCTGAACTCCTATTCTAGGTCGAGACCTACGTGTGTGACCCTATAGGTCCCATATCACGTTTGCAGTGAATGTCCATAATGAAAAACACTAAAGGGGGCGAATAGGGTTTTATGAAAATTTTAAAATTAATTCAACCAAGCAACCACAAAGATATTAGAGAAGGAGACAAGGGCATTTAGAGTGGTTCCACCCTTAGCAAAAACTAAGGGAGTCAGTCCACTACCCAATTGTTTCCAATTGGAATTTTGAAAGCACTTGTATTTTATTACCTTTTTGGAGGATGTTACATAAGATACAAGTACCTTCTCAACCCTTAGGATAGCCTTCACCTAGAAGTAGTCTCACCAACCCTGAAGTAGCCTTCCTCTAGAAGTAACTTCAAGCTCCCCCTTGAAGTAGCTTCCCATTGAGACAGCCTTCTTAAAGTAATCCTAAGTCCGCTGAGCTACCTTCTCTACCTAAAGAAGTTCCTACAACCTCCTTTCCACAGCCTCCAACCTAGGAGTAGCAAAGGAGAATACAAAGCAATAAGAAGGAACAAGAAAGAAGTAGGAAAGATACACTTTACCACTTTAGCACAAGGCTTGAATCCTATATCAAGCATTTTGATCTCCTATCCAATGTGTATCAATGTGAAAGTGTAGTGGGTAGGAGATGCTCGCCTATAGGACACAAAATCTCATCTTATGGAAATGTTTTGCAAGTGAAGGATTTCTCAATTGCTCACAAGAGTTGATTCTCAATTGCAAGTATGTGTACTCAAGTGGTTTGGGTGTCCTAAGGCATGTCCAATTTATAGGAATGGATTATAAGGGTCTAGGGACATTCTAGACACTTTCTAGGATGTTCTTAGTGCTCAACTAGCTGTTAGGTATCCACTAATTACATTGTAATGGTTTGTTGATTAATTCTGAAAAGTGCAGTCAGAACTTTTCTCAGTCGAGAAGTTTGTCGACCGAGTGTCTCTCAGTCGAGAACTTCATCAACTGAGAGAAAGTCTAGAGTAAGTGTATTGCAACGTTCAACTCAACTCCCAACCACTTTTTCCCACCAAGTCTAATGGCTATAGAACCTCCTCAAAGGATAAACTCCAGTGATTCTCGGTCGAGAAGATGTTCGACTGAGTGTGTCTCGGTCGAGAAGTAGTTCGACCGAGGGAGTCCCTATTTTAGTGTATCTAGACATGTACTAAGTGTATGTATCAAAGTTCCATTGTGATGCTATCATAGAGGATGACCTATCTAAGTGTTGTGAGTGGATAGGGAAGATCTAAACGCTTGATTTACATGATATATAAGTACTTGTACATTATATATTTGTAGAAGTTTACATTTGATTACAATCATGAAAAAATAAGGCAATTTGAGCATATAGATCTTCCAATCTTAGCTATCCACCACCTTGAATTCTTGTTCCTGAAATACTCAAGTAGCACGTTAGATCCACAGGAATGAAATGTTTGTCATTTTCAAAACAAAGGGATTTTGATGATGTCCATTTAGCCAAAAATCTCCCCCTTTTTGAAGATGACAAACATTTCTAAATATAAATCAAATAAGCTTAAATCATATTGAGTTTCATACCTGAAGTTTACCTTGTGTCTACCTTCTTTTATTTGTGGAATATGTTCTTATTATTCCCAAAGAAGTGTGGAACATAAAATCCAACTCTTTAGGGAATATAGCAACATTTGATGTGAAGCCAAGAGAGTATCTATGAAACTCATTGATTGAGTATTTATATTATTTCTCCCCCTTTGTCATTTCAAAAAGATAATCATTAAAAACATGTTTTAAGACTCCCCCTTAATTAGTGTTCCCCTATAATATGATAATTAAAAGAGATAAAAGATGTCCATTTACAGCCAAAATGTAAGGATCGGAGAAACAAACCGATTTTAAGAAGGAGAAGCACAAATGTCAAAGAAAACATCTTCTAAAGGAGTGATAAGTAATTTCTTTCTTTTGTTATTAAATTGATCCAATGGAAGTGGTTTTGTGAAAATATCAGCCAATTGATCTTCTGTATCAACATGATGAAGGGATATATGTTTTTTTAGAAATATGATCCCTTAGAAAATGATGGCGGATTTCAATATGTTTGGCACGGCTATGTAGAATAGGATTATGTGCCAAGTTTATAGCACTTGTATTATCACAATAGATAGGCATAGATGAAAATATAAAACCATAATCATTTAAAACTTGTTGCATATAAAGCACTTGAGCACAACAAGACTCGACTGCCATATATTCAGCATCAGTGTTAGAAAGGGCAACCGTGTTTTGTTTCTTGCTAAACCATGATACTAAGGCTCGTCCTAATAATAAACAACTTCCACTTGTGCTCTTTCGGTCAAGTCGACAAACAGAATAATCGGCATCAGTATAAGCTTTCAAATCCAAAGATTGTCCTATAGGATACCATAAACCATAGTTTGTAGTGCCGGCTAAGTATCTTAGAATCCTTTTGACAACTTGAAAATGAGTTTGCATGGGTTTTGATTGAAATCTAGCACAAAGTCCAACGGAAAACATGATATCCGGTCAAGAAGTGGTTAAGTAAAGCAAACTACCAATCATGGCCCTATACAAAGAATCATCAATGGGTTCCCCATTTTCATCCTTGTCAATTTTAGTAGAAGTGGCCATTGGTGTGGTAGCATGTTTGGAATGTTCCATTCCAAAACGTTTTAAAAGTTCATTTGTATACTTCTCTTGGCTTATAAAAATCCCCGCATGTGTTTGCTTTATTTGAAAACCAAGAAAGAAAGTCAATTCTCCCATGAGACTCATTTCAAATTCCTTTTGCATAATATCACTAAATTGTTTTCATAAGAATTCATTTGATACACCAAAGATAATATCATCAACATAAATTTGAACAACTAGAAATTCAGATTCATATGTTTTGAAAAATAAGGTCGAATCTGAATTTCCAATTGAAAAACTATTATCAAAGAGATACTTTTTTAGCCTTTCATACCAATTTGTAGGTGCTTGTTTTAACCCATAAAGTGCTTTCTTAAGTTTATATAGATGATCATATTTACTAGGAATTTCAAAACCAAGTGGTTGGGCAACATATACCTCCTCTTGTATTATTCCATTTAGAAATGTACTTTTTACATCCATTTGGAATAGTTTGATGTCTTTGTGGGCAGCTATAGATAGTAGCATTCTAATAGCTTCAAGTCTTGCCATGGGTGCATAAGTTTCATCAAAGTCTACTCCTTCTTGTTGATTGTACCCTTGTGCTACCAACCTAGCTTTATTTCTTACTACTTCCCCGGCCTCATTCAACTTATTACAAAAAACCCACTTAGTTCCAATAATGGATTTATCTTGAGGTTTAGGGACTAAGTCCCATACATCATTCTTCGTAAATTGATTTAATTCTTCTTGTATAGCCATTATCCAATAATCATCTTTTAGAGCTTCAGTTACCTTCTTGGGTTCAATTATAGGTACAAATGCCATATTTGCAACATCTCTAAAAGAGGAATGGGTTTTTACTTTATCATTAGGATTCCCAATTATTAGTTCTTGAGGATGATCTTTAATTAGTTTAGGAATCGGTTGTTGTGTCTCAATTTGTTGATCGTTTTCAACATTATGATCATCTTTAGTTGATATGGTAAGATTTTCAATTTGATGAGTAATATCAACTATGTCATTATTTTCGGCATTTTATTTTAGTTCTTCATGAAAAGTAATGTGAATGGATTCTTCAACTTTTCTAAAGATGGTGTTGTAAACTCTAAATGCTTTCCTAGAATATGAATATCCCAAGAAAAAGGTATTTTGTGATTTAGAGTCAAATTTGTCTCTATCATCTTTTGTGTTTAAGATATAGCAAGTTGACCCAAAAGTGTGAAAATAATCAACCCTTGGTTTCTTATTAAAAATGAGTTCATATGGTGTTTTCTTCAAATGAGAGTGTATGGTTACTCTATTTAGCACATAACAAGTTGTGTTTACGGCTTCAGCCCAAAACGTTTTAGATGTACTATGTTCAAGCATCATAGTACTAGCCATTTCTTGTAAGGATCTATTCTTTCTTTCAACTATGCCATTTTGTTGTGGAGTGCGTGGAGCTGAAAAATTGTGAGTGTAAGCTTGAGATGTGCATAATTCTTCAAATGAATGATTCTCAAATTCTCCACCTTGATCACTCCTAATTGTACATATTTTATTTTGTAGTTGATTTTCAATCTTTAAGCAAAATTGTATGAACACTTGAATAGTATCATTTTTATTTGTAAGAAAATGAACCCGTGTATATCTACTATAGTCATCAACAATAACAAAGCAATATATTTTTCCACCAATCGATTGGGTTCTCATAGGTCCAAATAAATCCATATGAATGAGTTCTAATGATCTATTAGTGTTGAGCATGTTTTTGGGTTTAAATGAAGTTTTAGTTTGTTTACCCAAAGTACATGGTTCGCAATTTTTAGATTGATCAAAAGATAGCTTAGGCAAGCCACGAAAGAGATCATATTTAACTAACTTTTTAATAACATGTGAACTAGCATGACCTAATTTTCTATGTCATAATTGTAGAGAATTATCTTTTGCAAGTAAACATTTTCCAATTACAGATTGCATAGAGTTAGGTCTAAGAATATATAGATTTCCAATTCTTTTTCCTTCATACACAACATTGGTAGTGTTCTCTACTAGTAACTTGCAGCAATTTTTATTGAATAAAACATCATATCCACTATCACATAGTTGACTGAAACTTATTAGGTTATGGTGCAAACCATCAACAAGTAAAACATTTTTTATTTTAGGGTTTGTATCAATATTACCTATTCTAACAATTTTACCTTTACCATTGTCTCCAAAAGTGAATGTTCCACTTTTCTTTTCTTCAAAAGATTGAAAAGCATCCTTGTTTCCAGTCATGTGTTTGGAGCATCCACTATCAACCACCCAATCCTGCAACAAAATATAGGTTTTGGTACCCATGTGATGGTCCACTATGGTTAGGTACATTAATAGAAAACTGAATCATTTAAACAAGTTTTCCAGAACTTATGTCGGTCGAAGTATTTCTTGACTGGTTTATTTTCGGTCGAAGTTCTTTTCAATTAAGTGAGTTGTTGTTTATCAGTAAAAACAGTGTTATGTTTGGTCCACTATTCTTTGACTGAATGATATCTCGGTCGAACTCTTTTTCGACCGAGTGAGTTACTGATTTGCCAATTATTTCAGGTTCAATACAGAGCCTTTGTCGGTCGAATAGTTTCTCGACCGACTTTTTTTTGGTCGAATTATTTGTCAACCGAGAGTATCTCTGTAAGTTCATTCAGAAATATACTTATTCAAGTTATGGATTAAATTACTTTGGTCAGTTTGTTGTTCCATTAAGTTAAGTTGAGATAAGACATAAAGATAGTCAAATTAGAGTTTTTGGTCATATCTCAACTCTATTTTTTTATGTTTAGTTTGGGGATCTTGGAATCCATACTAACTCAACATCCTTTTTCTTTTAAGGACATGAGAAGTAATAATGTCCAAGACACAAGCAATAGTGACAGCAAATGGAGTCAATTTCATTTCTCTTTCTAAGATTTTGAGTTGTGTTCTTCGGTAAAAATATGATCTTGGTCTTGGGTTCCTGAGTTCTCCTAGGTTTAGGTTGATAAGAGTTTTCTTTTAGAACACATCCCAAACCTCTTCTTCTAATATAACCAGAAGAATTCTTTAGGATCTTATCAGGAATACCATTATTTCTCAAGCTACTAACTTCTTTTTGTAACTTAGCAACCTCATCCATTTTCTTTTTGATATCTAACTTTGCTTGATCTAGATCAGATGATAAAGCATCTTTTTCTTTAACAATAGCATCATAATCTAGATGAGTACATAGGATAGGCTGAGTTTGAAAATTATTTAGTTTTGCCAGTAACTCAACCTTTTCTTGAGAAAGAAGATCATAGTTTGTTTCTAAAGTAAGCAACTTCATATTGCAATCATTGAAAGATGATTTCATGGTAGTGTTTTCAGAAATAATACTTTCCTTTTCAAAAGCAAAATTATTTAATTTAGCATACAAATCCTCATTAGTTTTAGTAACTTTCTTTAGTTTCTTTTTGCAATCAACATATTTGTCATGTGTATCTTGAAGACTAGCGATTAGATCTTCTTTTGGCAAATAAAAAAGGCTTACCTCTTGTGAATCATCACTATCATCTTCTTTGGCGATGAGACACTCCACATTCTCTTCTCCACTCTCACTATCACTTGACTCATCCCATGAAACTTTGTATGCTTTTTCTCCCTTCTTCTTGGATGAGATTTTCTTACCCTTCTTTGCTTTAGGTCATTCATTCTTAAGATGTCTCTTCTTTCCACATTCAAAACACCTAGGAGAGGAAGAAAAAGAGGAACCAATAATTTTGTTAGATTTAAATCCTCTATATTTCTTACCATTTACAATTAGAGCTTCTTCTCCCTCATCTCCATCACTTATCTCATCAATTTCTTGAGTGATGACCTTTGTAGCCTTTAGAGCCATGTCCTTCTTTCTTCCTTGTTGAAATTCATGCTCCCATCTTTCTTCCTCCTCCAAGGTTGCTTCATGTGCTTCTAAGTTTCCAATGAGTTGCTCCATCCTTAGTCGGGTGAGGTCATTGGCTTCTTCAATTGCAGTCACCTTACCCTTGTACTTGGGAGGAAGAGACCTAAGAATTTTAGACACTTTATCGTCTTCACTAATGGCTTTACCTAATGCATTCAAACCATTAACAATACAAGAAAATTGTGCATACATTTCACTAGTAGACTCATTTGGTTCCATACGAAATTGTTCAAACTTTTGTTTAAGCATACTAATTTTGGAGTTCCTTACTTATACAGTTCCTTCATAAGTAATAGAGAGTCTATGCCATATTTCATATGCAGTTTCACAATTTGATATTCTATTAAACTCACCTATAGAAATTGAACAATAAAGGATACTTACAGCTTTTGCATTCAATTGGGCTAATTTTACCGTATTTCCATCCCATGTAGCATACTCTATTTGAGGAAGAGTGTAGGTATTTGAAACCATTCTCCAAAGATCCTATTTGATCCCTTGAAAGTAGAATTGCATCCTCCTCTTCCAATAGCTGTAATTGGTGCCATCAAATGGTGGAGGCTGAGCTACAAGTGTTCCTTCCAAGTTGAGGTTGTTTAGTACTCCATCACCCATTATCTTCAAGACTTGTTAAAGTTCCTTTAAGCCTGCTCTGATACCAATTAAAAAACACTAGGGGGTGAATAGCATTTTATGAAAATTTTAAAATTAATTCAACCAAGCAACGACAAAGATATTGGAGAAGGAGACAAAGGCGTTTAGAGTGGTTCCACCCTTAGCAAAAGCTAAGGGAGTCAGTCCACTACCCAATTGTTTCCAATTGGGATTTTGAAAGCACTTGTATTTCATTACCTTTTTGGAGGATGTTACATAAGATACAAGTACCTTTCCAACCCTTAAGATAGCCTTCACCTAGAAGTAGTCTCACCAACCCTGAAGTAGCCTTCCTCTTGAAGTAACTTCAAGCTCCCCTTGAAGTAGCCTTCCTCTTGAAGTAGCTTTCCATTAAGACAGCCTTCTTGAAGTAATCCTAAGTCCACTAAGCTACCTTATCCACCTGAAGAAGCTCCTACAACCTCCTTTCCGCAGCTTCCAACCTAGGAGTAGCAAAGGAGAATACAAAGCAATAAGAAGGAACAAGAAAGAAGTTGGAAAGATACACTTCACCACTTTAGCACAAGGCTTGAATCTGATATCAAGCATTTTGTTCTCCTATCCAATGTGTATCAATGTGAAAGTATAGTGGGTAGGAGATGCTAGCCTATAGGACATGAAATCTTAGCTTATGGAAATGTTTTGTAAGTGAAGGATTGCTCAATTTCTCACAAGAGTTGATTCTCAATTGCAAGTATGTGTACTCAAGTGGTTTGGGTGTCCTAAGGCATGTCCTATTTATAGGAATGGCTTACAAGGGTCTAGGGACGTTCTAGACACTTCTAGGATGTTATTAGTGCTCAACTAGCCGTTAGGTATCCATAATTACATTGTAACAGTTAGTTGATTAATTTTGAAAAGTGCAGTCGGAACCTTTCTCGGTCGAGAAGTTTGTCGACCGAGTGTCTCTCGGTCGAGAACTTCGTCGACCAAGAGAAAGTCTGGAGTAAGTGTATTGCAACATTCAACTCAACTCCCAACCACTTTTTCCCACCAAGTCTAACGGCTATAGAACCTTCTCAAAGGATAGACTCAGGTGATTCTCGGTTGAGAAGATGTTTGACTAAGTGTGTCTCGGTCAAGAAGTAGTTCAACCAAGGAAGTCCCTATTTTAGTGTATCTATACATGTACTAAGTGTATGTATCAAACTACCATTGTGATGCTATCATAGGGGATGACCTATCTAAGTGTTGTGAGTGGATAGGGAAGATCTAAATGCTTGATTTACATGATATCTAAGTACTTGTACATTATATATTTGTACAAGTTTACATTTGATTACAATCATGAAAAATAAGGTAATTTGAGCATATAGATCTTCCAAGCTTAGCTATCCACCACCTTGAATTCTTGTTCCTAAAATACTCAAGTAGCACGTTAGATCCACATGAATGAAATTTTTGTCATTTTCAAAACAAAGGGATTTTGATGATGTCCATTTATCCAACACATAACAACTTGTGACATCACAAGCAAGGAGTGGTCCCTAGTCACACATAAATGCTACCCAAGTGAATGGAAAGTTGGGGACAACTTCAACCTACAATCTGTGTATGGTTTTGCAGTGTTTGTATAGTTCCTTTGTCATTGATGTCCAGATTGAACTAGACGCATGGGGCAGTCACCCTCATTATTATCCATTCTTGTTTCTTGAACCAAAAGCAAACTGTTTGGGATATTGTAAGCTCAATATCACATATTGACTCACATGCACATGGACATGCTTTTCTTGGTCTCACTAATCAAGAGGCCTAGGACACCATACTCTAGTATGAAGGACAAATCCCACATCTATCACTCACAGTCAATCCCCATGTGTCAAAGTTACCCAGTCATCACCATTATAACATCCCATATTTTAGGACTATGTTTGATGATGTCAAAGGGTATCCAACATGTTTTGAGTGCATTGATTTTAGGTCTAAGAACCACAACCACCACCATCACTGTGAGACCTGACTATGTCTTCCATGAAGATGGCTTCCGTGTGTCAGTCTCACAGTGGGTCTGTCTGGTACATTGTTCTCTAACATGTATCTATGTGCTTGGATTGATATTGCCATTTCATGACTAATGAGATATAGTCATCAACCAACTCATACTCAGATCTTATGTGTTACTGTTGTCTATCAACCTTCCTTAATAACAACTTATAATGGGCATAACAAGAATATGTATATGTACTCTTAGCATCCATATGATCTCACTTCAACAAGGCTAATACTTGAACACATACATCATTGAGTAATATTATTCTCTAGACATTTATAATGTTACTTCATTATCTCATAATTGAATTAAACAGAATAAATTAAAAGCTTGCCTTTTATTAATAATCAAATCATTTTTTACATGATATGCCATTACAATCATCACATGATTAGATCTCTAAGCATACATAACCAAAAGAATCCCACTTGCACTTAGAGACAATCACTCACAAATCATATTATGAGTGATCTTACATGATTGACATGCTTCTGTTGTGAAAGGGCCTTTATTAAGGGATCAACAGTGTTGTTTTTAGTTGGTACTTTGCAAATCGTTACATCTTCACGCTGCATGATCTCTTATATGACATGGAATTGCATTTGTATATGCTTTGAGCATTGATGCAATATGGGTTCCTTAGCTTGTGAAATAGCTCCATTGTTGTCACAATATAGCTTGATTACGTTGATGATGCTTGGAACAACCCAAAGTTCTATGATGAACTTCTTAAAAAATATATTTTTTTGGAGAGAGAGTCTATATCACCAATCGACTTATAGGTAGTTATCCTCATTTATAAATTGTCCACATCTCTTTATGTTTTACTTGATTCATACAGCCTCCTTTGCTGCACTTGATGCAGAAATATACTTGACCTCTATTGTAGAATCGACAATTGTTTCTTGCTTGGAACTCTTCTAGCTCACAGCTTCATTGTTGAGGAAGAACATGAATCCTGATTCTGATTTATAATCATCTTGATCAGTCCGGAAGCTTGCACCGGTGTAACCTTTTACCACCAACTCTTCCTCTTTGTTGTAGACCAAAAACTGACCCTTAGTCCTACTCAAGTAGTTGAGGATGTTCTTTACGGCTATCTAGTGAGCATCACCTACATCTGACTGATATATGCTCATCGTGATCAAGGCATACGAGATGTCTAGACAGGTACACAACATTGCATACATGATTGATCCAATTGCTTAGGCATATGGAATCACAATCATGTGTTCCCTTTCTTCACAAGATCTGGGAAATTGAGTTCTAGAGATGGGGACACCATGGTGCCCAGGTAGGTTTCCTATCTTTGAGTTTTCCATTCCGAACTGCTTCAACATTTTGTCAATGTATGTGCTCTGACTTAAATCGAGAAGTCTTCTAGATCTGTCTCTATAGATCTTTATCCCCAAAGATGTAGGATGCTTCTCACAAGTATTTTATAGAGAATGTATTTCCAAGCCATGTATTTACCTTTTGTAAGGTAGGGATGTCATTCCCCATCAGTAGTATGTCATCTACATACAATATGAGGAATGTCACTATGCTCCCACTATCCTTCTTATACACACAAGGTTCATCTTCATTTTGAACAAAGCCAAATCCTTTGACTGTGTCATCAAAATGAAGATTCTAGGTCTGAGATGCTAGCTTCAATCCATAGTTTGATCTTTGTAGCTTACAGACTTTATTTGCAAACTTTGGATCCATAAACCCCTCAGGTTGTGTCATGTACACGTCCTCAACAAGATTCTCATTAAGGAATGTGGTTTTAACATCCATTTGTCAAATCTCATAGTCATGATAAGCTACAATATCAAGCATGATCCTGATGGAGTTAACCATGGCCAATGGAGAAAATGTTTCATCATAGTCAATGCCTTGAACTTGTCTGAAACCCTTTGCAATCAATCTACCCTTATAGGTTTGAACTTTTCCATCCATGTCAGTTTTCTTTTTGAAGACCCATTTTCACCCTATGGGTTGAACCCCTTCGGGTGGATCCACCAAAGTCCACACTTTTTTGGTATACATGGATACCATCTCAGATCTCATGGCCTCAAGCCATTTCTCATACTCTAGTCCCTCTATAGCATCTTTATAGGAAATTGGCTCATCATCTATGACCAATTCACTGCTTCCTGAGTTACAAGATATCCAAATATTTTATGTTCAAGGTGTGTCCTATTAGATCTACGAGGTTCCTGTGTTACTTGAGGAATTTCTATAACATACCAAAACTTGGACATGTTCTCTTTTGACCCTTTTCCCAAGCTTTTCCTTTCTTTCTATCCTTTTGTGTCTTTAATGTTTAATATTTGGAAATAATAGTGGGTTGGTGAACATTTGATCACCATTTATGCCAATGTTTGGGTTTATGCATAAACACTTCAATTAATTTTTCAATTTGGGTCTAATATACCAATCCACCACTCATGTAGCATATTGATAAAATAAATTCGTTCTAGATCATTCCTTAGCCTTATGGAAGAAGGAAGAGAAAAAGGAATGAATAAAAATTCTTTGAACATGTTAATGTGATATGGATTATTATATATGATAAATAGTGGTAATATTGGACAATGGGCTAAAATAAATAAAAGGAAGACAAATTAGTTAAAAGTAACTTGAGATTCATTTTCATTGGGTTTGGTTTGGATTGGAGGCCAAGTTTCATAATTTTGGGATGACATTAACCATATCGCTTTTATTTTGAAAAGAAGATGTGAGTTTTCCTCAAAATATGAAATAAAATATGTAATGCTCCGAAAGTGGAAAATAATCTTGGATTCATGATCTACACATTAAAAATAGTCTTTCAGTGAATTTTCATGTAGTTTGGATCATCTTTAATATACATGTGAAGTAGGAAAGAGAAAGTGTGTAGAACTTTCAAAATATTAAATAAATGTACAAACAACTTCAACATGAAAAGTTAATGGCAAATTCGTATCCAAGGCACTTAATGTGAGTTGTGGGTGAAGTTTCATCAAATTTGGAGAATCTTATACCCATTAATGATAGAGGAAAGAGAAAATAAAATTTGATTTATTTAACACATCAAAAGTTCTCAAAAGGAAAATCTAATTACATATTCAGGTTCCTCATATCAAAAATAGGCTAGTTTTCAATTTTCACTAATTTTGGGTTATGTTTGCACATTCAAAAGTAGAGAGAGAAAAAGTTAAATTATAAAATAAATCAATTTATTCAGAATCAGATTTGGCAATGACATTAAATGTCACGCCTTCTATGTATGGCACGCGTGATCCAAGTCATTGAATCGGCAATTGGACGGCCTGTGTGTTGTCCCCCTCATTGGGTCGAGCATGAACAATGCCTCAATGGAAGTTGCATTTTCAATTTGCATTTTCCCGATCATTTCTCAACAAATCGCACAATTTCTTTTCCTTTGGGTTCCAAATAAGATTCCACACAATTTAATCTATTATTTTTATGGTTTTGTTAAGAGTTTAAGAAATCCCCAATCCTTGGTCTCCAAGCAACGATGGCCACTTCCCTTTTCGCAACTTCCCTCATCCACACCTATATATAAGGATGTCTGGACTTCTGCAAATCCATTGCAACTTTCACTTCTATCCAATTTCTCCTGAGACTCTATTTTGTGTTGTTGCTAAGGTTTCTTCCTCCCTGGGCTTGCAGCTCTGCTCACGGGATCATGGCAGTGCCGGCAACCCAATTGTTGGGTGTGGTGATTTCGTGCAAACCTACTCTTTCTTTTTGTGTCTTCATTTTCACGAATCATTGTTCCTTCATGTTTTGCTCAATATCACAGCCATGATGAAGCTTTTGCTACTTTCTGCCATGGTGGTAGCATGAGAGGAGTAGCAATCCCCTCTGTGATTTCTCAAATTTAACCCCTTGTTTCCTCTTTTGATTTGTTTTCCGCCCAAGGGCAAAGTCATGTTTTCACCTTCTTTTCCTTTGTTTTTGGCTAGTATAACAAGTTGTTGACACAGTGGACTCCGATTGGGCCAAGTCAGTAGGTCCGGCCCCACTCTCCCTCTCTCTCACTCAGTTTGATGATGTGTAAATTTCTTATCGGCCAATTTTCTAAAAATTGTACTTTTAATTCGTTTGTCCAAAATCTAATGTAAAATATTCTTCAGAATCAGAAAAATGTAAGCGTCCTAACAAAAATAATTATGATTCTTGGATTTGAGTTTTTTCAAGATGTGTTTTCTAAAAATGACTTTAATACATAAAAATCACCAAAAATACACTAATAGCAATTCAGTAATTCTATTACATGCCCACTAGGATGAGATCAATGACAGGTTCCAACTATAGTGGTAGAAACTCTTGCTCTGTGTAGTTCCACCTTATCTATCTTTATTTCTTCTTGGATCCTGAAGTGAAGATCTCTATCCCCTACTTCTTCTTTATGAGTTCCTCTTCCAATGTCTAGGATGGTGACAGTAGTGACACTTCCCTTCCTTATTCACTCCTCCCTTTGTTTTAAGTGCAGAAGAGTTGGGTTTCTGGTTGGCTCTAGAACTCTTCTTATCCTTTCTTTTGCCCTTGACTTTCCTTTTCCTCTATTGATCATCATCACAGATTCAAGATTGTCTTTCTTCATTTTCACTTCAGAAGTTCTCAACATGCCAAGCAATTATGACAATAGCTTATCAAAATTGTGCATGTTGTAGTTCATGACAAATTGGCTATATGACTCTAGTAGTGATTGTAGAATGACATCAGTGGCCAACTCGTGGCCTAAGGGAAATCCTAGACTCTTTATTTAATCCATGTACCCAATCAACATGAGCACATGTGTCCATACTAGATCTTTCTATGCCATTTTGCACTTGAACAATGCCTTTGAGATATTATATCTCTCTTGTCTTTCGTGATCTTGATACATGTTCTTGAGATGTGTTACCATCCCAATTACTTACATGTTTTCATGTTATCTCTGCAACTCATAATTCATTGAGCATATCATCAAGCATTTGACAACCATGACATCTTCAGAATGCTTCTTGTAAGCATTTCTTTCAACCTTAGGTGAGGTGGGAGCGGGTTCATCTGCCTGAGGTGTCTCTAAGATATAGAGCTTGTGCTCTTGAGTGAGAACCAATATCGACATCTTGAACTACTCTTGGAAGTTATTCCCATTTATTTTTTCCTTCTCAAGGACAAATCACAATTAACAATTTATGGTGTTTGTCATTTGTTTCTACAATAGAATTTTCATTTTTCAAAATACTTTTGGTTTGATTTGAAAATATTGATGATACTAATTAGGCCTTTAATTAATTATCGCTCCCACTATTTTGTTCAAATTGATAGCCATAACTATCAAATTGGAAGATTGTAGTGTACAACCATCTATAGAGACAAGATCCATAAATCATCAAATCATGAGTCAGCTTTGGTTGATCGCCCACAACTTGCCTATTTAGGAGGAAACTTTTTCCAATTACATCTAATACAAATCTTGGATAGATGGTGTGTACAACTCCTGTTCACATTCCATCTATATGCTTCTAGGCACATAATCTCATTAAGGCCACATAGTTAATCCTAACCCAAAATCCAACACGATAGAATAGGCACCCTAGTTTGGAAGACCCACATGTCGACCATCATACTTCCATGAGATAGACGGAGCACCATGATTTAGCATAACCTATTCTTAGTTGATCAATCTTTTCATTTGTGTTGCTTATGGAAAGCATCTAAGACTTTATATTTATGGAGGGGTTTTGATATAAATACATATATGTATCCAATCATCATATACTTATAATATGTATCATATACATACTATATCCACAAATGAAAATATGCAATCACAAACATACAAGCGATGGTTATGGCCAAACTAATGCAATTCTATGGAGTAAAAATGAATTGATATCCTCTAAATATCAAGCATTGCATGTTACAACATGCAAAGGAAAATATTTTGTGTTGGAAACAAGCCATTTGGTTGGTTGGACTCTTCTAGATGATCAATCCATCCATCTATCGGTGGATTGGCCTCCGTTGGTCAGTCGGCTGGCTCTTGGTTAAAGTAGATGTATGGAACCTACCAGTCAGTCTATTGGGCCTCCAGTCGATCGATTGTCACCTCCAGTCTTCTACCTCTTCGGTGCTCTGTTCGATCAACTCAACTTCCCAGTCGATCGATTCGGCTGGTGTAGAATGTCTTCTCTTTCACCAAAATAGAAATTAAATCTAATCCTATTTATTTATTACATTGTAAAGGTGAAACCTTGAGTTACATTTGAGGGGTGTATTGGGAGGAAAGAAATAACTTGCATATGGATAAAAATAGAGAGTTGTGTATGCAAACTGAATTTAAAAGACAGGAATTCAACCATTCAACCAAGAGCACGCATACAAAGGGGTATTGGCCGTAACCACTCATACATCCACCATCAAAATGATTTTAGGTCAACACATAAAGATTGCATATATATTATGTCATAATATGTATAGGATCCATGGGAAATTTCCTAATGTATGTGGTATTTAATCGGATATGAACATTAATCATTTCAAATATTCACATTGCATACAATAAAATAAATGATAAAACCAAAAATCAACCATATATATTAAGTCCCAAAAATATAATACATTGGTGCGGCACAAGTATCAATGTAAGAAAATATGGAGCCAGGGACGACAATGAAAACAAAAAAGATTCTTCCCACATTCCCCATGAATTAGTGGATTGCATCAACAACTATGAAATGGGATAGAATGTTGCATGACATATACTTGGTCCTGAAGAAAGTCCAAAGGCAATCCTTTCAGCATTGTGTTTCTTTTTAACACCACATGAACGATCGTGGGTGGAGGCCTCCTAGTATATCACCATGAACAGTGGTTGATGGCATTCTCCTAAAGTAATGGAAATAGCCTCCACACCTCTACGTAGTCCACACAAACCATCAGGAACTCCACATCATTCTTAATGAACCAACAGAAAGGAATTGCCCCTTCTTGTTTCAATGTACTAGTATCAAACTTTCTCTGCTTTGGCTATCTCTCCCTTTACAGGTAGGATGCCTTTAGCTCTCGTGTTACTACAACATTGAGATGAGGAGTATCTGCACTGAGAGCCTTGGCCACCCCCCTTTATATAGGAGTGGATAGGATACGGTTTCCAAAAACTGACGACATGATGGGATGGATTTCATGAATTTTCAGGTATTGTGAATCACTACATGGTTGAATGGACTCCCAGTCGATCGACTGGCATGCTAGTTGGTATACTAGAACATTCAGTCAATTGATTGGAATGTTCTTCTATTTATAAACATACTGGCTTTCAATACAACGATTGTTGCACGTCATGACATCAAAATCAATTCCTTGATCCAGACCTACCGATGGTCCATTCAGTTGATTGGACTTTTTAGTTGGTCAACAAGATAGTCCATTTGATCGACTTGCATTCCTAGCTGGTTGACTGGACACTCTAGTTAGTCAACTGACATCCAATGTTGTTCACTTAGATTACCTTAACACTTTAGTAACCAAGTTAAACCTTATTAATGAGTAAACTCCTATTCCAGGTGCATCGTATGTGAGTGACCTTATAGGTACCAAATTATGTTGGCAGTGAATGTCCATAAGTAAATTAGGACATCACAAGCATTGAGTGGTATCTAGAAGCACTTATTTCTACCCAAGTAATTGGAAAGTTGGAGAACAAATTCAACCTACAATCGGTGATCACTGTTATCGTGATCGTATTATACCTTTGTCTTTGATATTCAGATTGAACTCGAGGCATGGAATCATCATCCTCTCAATATTCAATCCAAGTTCCTTGAACTTAAGCAGACTGTATGAGATTCATTGAGCTCACATATCACATATTGAGTCACACTAGTAAGGCCATATGTTTCTCAGTCTCCCTTATCAAGTGACCAGTATATTAACTCATGTAGGAGGGAGAAATACCATCTACATCACTCACAGTCAATCCTCATGTGTCACAATGGAGCAAAGAACCATCTTCATGGCAACCCTTATTCAAGGTCACGTCGGATGGTATCAAAGTTCATCAAACAACATGCGATGAGTGTAGTGACTTCAGGTCTAAGAACCACAATCAGTACTAGCACTTTGAGAGATAATCGTGACTACCATTCCATGGTATCCGTGTATTACTCTTAAGGTGGGCATGTCTGGTACACTTCTCTATAACAAGTACATATGTGTTTGACTTGATATCCTGTATCATGTCTAATGGGACTCTATCATCAGACAACACCATTCTAGTCTTATGTATTACTATCATCTATTTTACTTCCACAATAATATCTAACTAGGGACATAACATGAATGTATTTACTCTTATCATACATATGATCTCATTGATGAGGTCCTTAACCTGAAGACACATGTTATCGGGTAACATCATTCTTTAGACATCTACCAAGTTTGTGTCACCATCTCATGACTGAGACAAACATAATAGACATAGTTACATTTATTCTTATCAAATCAAGTATATGATTCCCCATTACAATCATCATATGATTGCATGTCTGGGCATGAATACCAACAAGATTATTATATAAACCATAATAAAAATGACACATACTATTTTCAATATTCAAATCCAATTAACAACTTGATAATGTTTTAGAAGAAAGGCATATAATCACATGATGCAAAGATATCTATATTAATAGTAATCACCAAATCCGCATATAAAATGTACCAAATTAATAAACTTGGAACAAGTATGTCAAATGTTAAAATGTTGTTAGGAATATTCTTTATATTCTATTTAGTTGACACACATATTAAACTTACGCCCTTGTTAATTTGGAGTGTGTTGTCCAAGTTGCAAGTCTTACAGTTTTACCTAAGCCTACATTAAAGAATCTTAAGCTATCCCTTCTCATTCAACCATGAACTTGTCGATGTGGGTATAAGAAGTAGGGGCGTGTTTGCATGTGATCTATGTAAACATTATATCTTCCTTATGTGACAACCCGACGCACCACAAATGAGATTAATCCAAACCAAACACAGAATTAGAACTTAAACATGTGGATTACCAGAAAACACATAGAATTAAAACCGATTGCACAAAGCACCATAAGCAAGGAACTTGTTACATATAAGTCCTCAATAGGATACATGGATCACATAACACATCATATCACAAGGTTCTTGCATCATCATATACCATCATTCCTATCATCCACCTATTACATGAGATATTTGTCCACATAGATACATATACACATGCCACATCTTACGTACATGGCTCACAAGCCCAAAAACCTTAAATTGATAATGTATCCAAAAAACACATAGAGAACACATCCCAAAGACCTGAGTGTACATGGATGACATCTAGGACTCTATCACCAAAAGACTAGCAGCACAACCAACCTTATCACCTACTACTCTTGTGGTTGTTTTTCCTATGTTGCATGATATCTACCTCTTAGTGCACGACCACCTAAAAGATGTGGAAACTCACAGGGTGAGACCAAACATCCCAGGGAGAGAAATAACTCTCTGCCAAAATCTATAAAGCATAAATAACTAAGCAAGTAGATAAAAGCACTTAGCAGGATGAGTAGATTCAACTAAACAATATGTAACCAACTGATAAAAAAGATTAAGCAAAACTAGGTAGCTACCACTAAGTAGTAGAACAATTAATACTCTAAGAAGGAATATGAAGAACATGTATAACAATTGACTTCTCTTACCGTCTTATAATTCAAGAAATCAGCATAAAGACAAGGAAAAGGGATCATCCAATGTTATTCACATTTGGCCCTATGCAAATATGCTACACGGTTGTATTACGTCTTTTATTATGATTGCCCTAAGGATTTGATTCGTACCACCCAAATCCAACTAACCAATGTTAAGTCAAAATTGGTGCCATACAAGGTCAATGGAAGAGTAGGAATCCAAAATCTCCCTAACACCTCATGGTCAGCACAAGAGAAAACACAATAGAGACATATCAATCAATTGGAATATTAACATATAGTCAATATAAAGGATTGGCTTGTGCATGACCATCCATATATATAACAACTAGCCCACCTTGGTATAGGTATGATGCTAGAAGAATAGGCTCACACATGTCCATTCAAAAAGAAAGGATTGTCTCATGCATGGCCATCCATATCATAAGGAGAGAAGCTCATGCATGGCCATCTCACATCACCTATAATTCAAAACGCAAGGAGAGACTTGACTTGCACCCTGCATATTCAAAAATATGTGCTCCAAGTTTCCTGTAGGAATGATTATTTCACCATCCAGCACTAAGACTGACACTGGAATGAATCTATGGCATAAAGCATCTACATGATTAGGGTTTCACTTTAATAATTATGCCAATTGGGTGTCTTTTAGCATCAATCAAGTTATAATGTAAAAATCTAAATAAAACTCTACTAAGATAAGTGAATAGCTCAACTCCAGAAGATATAAAACAAATAAGATGTGGAATAGTCACATCAACACCACATGATACTTATAACACTTCCATTCACAAGGCCATCATCAATATCACATCACTATGGGATATCAATCCCTCAATCATATCACTAAAGGATATCACCTCACAATAGGCATCAAGCCTTCACCGAGTCATAGGACCCAATCACAAAATCCTTGCATGTACACCATCACATTATGCCTCAATAATGCACATAGTACCATCTTGTATAATATAGGATTCCTCATAGCATTCATATAGCTATGTCAATCACGTTTGCATCACTTGTAGGGTTAGAGGTTCATAAACAAGAGATATCAAGCATCATAATAAGATAACACATCACATTGACCAACATTAGGGTTTGGGATCCATAGTTTTACATCATGATTATAGTACTATACCCTAATCGAGTCACCTCCCACATTCTTGAAACTGATTTAGGGTTGAAATATCATCAGTTGAATGTAATTAGATCTTTACATCATAGCACTAAGAATCACCATCATATATACGTGTAAGTGTACCATCTCATCATGTCATGTATTTATTGTGATCATGTAACATATAAGGTGTCTCGACCACCATCAAGGTAGGTGTCATGACCACAACACAAACGGTCTCAACCACCATACCACATGGTGTCTCGACCATGACAAAACATGGTCTCAACCACAACATAAGCAAGATGACTCAACCATCTTAGGGTTTTGACTCAAAACAAAGCAAAACAAGAGCCTCGACCAAACAAACTAAAAGTAGTCTCAACCCAAGCACAACTCATTGGTTTATGTCTCAACCTCTAGAACCAAACATGTCTCGACTGAAACTAAGCAAGGTCAAGACCAACATAAGGCAAAACATCTCAACTAAAACTAAACACTTGTCCCAACCTAATATAGGAACATCATCTTGACCAAAGCACCAAGCACCAAAGTGTCTCGGCCCAAAGGGAAAACATGGTGTATCGACCACTAAGGACAAGATACCACCAAGACAAAAGTCATCATGAAGCAGAGATGAACTAAGATCAAAACAAGAGAATCCCATGGCTAAAATAGAAGATAATAGCAAGGAAAATCACCATCTTCAAGGAGAAAAGCTTCACACAAAATAGTCACCAAAACCCTAAAACATGGGTCATGAAAGCACCATCAAAGAACCTCATGTAAGAGATATAAACTACATTTAACACATCCAAAATAGAACCTAAACTTCAATATACATCAAGACACATAAACTTCATGCATGTGATCAAAACCAAGGTTAAAAGATAAGAGGGAACCACCTAACTCATCATCATCTCAAAATCAAGTACCACTAGTTAGGGTTTTGGGTATTAAGTAAATCAAGCATAATAACCACCATGATTCAAATTCTAGAGCATGGTACAATCTACTAACATGTTAGGGTCATGATTTAGAGAGATAAATGCATCATGAAAGCAAAGAAAAGTGTAATAATAGAGAGGGTACAGTGTTATATAACCCTCCTTAAGGAAGATCATCTCCAAGGATCCCAAGCTCCATGTGCATGATCACCACAGGAGGATGAAATTCAACCAAAATCTCCCCTTTTAGCCACAAGATCACCTCAAGAAGGATAATACACCAAGGTCAAATATTTCTCAAGAAAAGAGAGCAAGAAACCCAAGGCCAAACTAAAAGAAGAAGGGATAAAGAGAGAAGAAACTTCCTCTCACTTGGGTACCACCTTGTTAAAACATGGTCTATGACCCTTGTGATGAATAGTTTTCCTCCAAAATGACCACCATGGATGATCCATGATATAAGACCAAGAAAAGAGAAGAATATGGGGTAGGAGTCAAAGGAAAATGTCACAAAAGAAAGGCATACACCTACCAAGGTTGAAGATGAGAAAGAGTCTCAACATGCAATGGATCTCGACCACCAAGAGCTCCAATATCAGTTCTTGTTGCTCCACCAAGCTCCAAGGACAAACAAAAGAGGGTGCGGGAAGAATAGGGCCAAAAGGTTCACTTGATGGAGAGAAAAGGTGTAAGGTCCCTAAACTTGCTTAATCAATTGAATGAGATTAATTACCATAATTGAATGCTTAGAACCCTAATCTAACCTTTTGATATGTTTTTAAATCATAATACAATCTTAAGTTTCAAATTTGGTCCAATTTGGACACTATGTGAGCATGTTATGCAATTTTCTGTACATTTTGAACTTTTCTATAATTTACCCAATTGAGGGGTTTTCTTTGCAATTTGTCACATACATTATGTTCCTTATATTTTATATTATCATTCTTGAGATTTTTGAGCCATGGGGATCCTATTTGAGCCATGGTTTGAAGGTATTTTCATCAAGGGTATTTTAGGGTTTACCCCTTCACGGATGAGCTACTTTTAGTAGCTATCAACTAAGGAATTATGTGATTGGCTGGGAATTTCGACAAAGGAAATATCATAAGGTTAATAGTGATAGTGGGGGATCTTCTTGTATGTGTGCTTGTATATTCTCAATAGTTTAAGGCCATAAACACATGGGGAAGCTACTTTTACACCTCATGCTTGCTTCTATCCTTATCCATGGGCTATATTTGCCTCTTCCTTGCCCAAATATGAAACTATGCTTTCTTTCTCTTTCCTCTAACCTGGAGCAACTAATTCAATCTATTTTTATGTGGGACCAACTGCTCTAACGTAGAAGACAACCCCTTTTTGGAGAAGAAGGTCTCCTAGGGCTCCATGTAGCCCTACCTAGGGTTTCCAAGGTCATTTTCTAGGGAATTCGACCAAGGCAAGTTGTTTTCTTCCTTCTTTCTTCGTTTTTCTTGGTCTTCTCCTTATTTATAACTTCCTACTGGTCGGAACCTTGCTTTTCCATGGTATAATTTTCTCTAAAGCTCTAAAACACTATCTTTCTTGCTCCTTATGCTTAGGGTTTGCTCATTTGATGAAGAAAGGTGCTAGATGGACGAATTCATAGCTTATTCTTGGATTTTATACCCTACCTGCTTGATATTTCTTCTGTGTGGGGTTTCATCTTCTCATTAGAGGCTAGTTTTATAACTTTCTCCACATTTATTTCTTACCATAACCTTTCTAGATCATGTTCTTGCTTGAAAATGATGATCCATGCACTAAAAAGCTATGCTTCACTAGGATTTCGATTTTTATAATGTTTCTTGTTCTGATTTCAGCTATATATGAACATGTGATCATGTGTAAATTATTACTAAGGTATTATATGACTTGTATCAGGTTGTTTTGACAACCTATGGTGCTAAGCACCTATCAAACAATGGTCAATTTTAGGGTTTAAAGCTGATTTCTTCTATAAACCATGACCTGATGATGGTACCATTGCAACAACCCTATGGTGTTGTCTTCATAACAACTGATGGTCGTGATCAAGGGTGTCAAATGATTGTGACAACCTATGGTCACCCCCTAGGTCAGGTTTTGGACCAATTAGAAGTTTAATGATCAACCATTAAGTACCCTACTGATGTTATCAATCAATGACCACATTAGCTTAATATTTGATGTTGATTAATGAATATACTGTTTATCTAACAACCTATGGTAATTTAATGGTCACTAATGATAGTGTATCAGGTCTCTAAAACCTATGTTGATTCAATCATTGTAGTTGTATCATCAATTAAGCCTTAGACCAATTTTTGGGTCATTTGATGCAATGGTCGGACCTATACTGTAATTGATGGTTTTAATATATGAACTTGACCCAATGGTCAAGATCTACTATTTATTGCTCCAATAAAGTGGAATAATGGATAATGTAATATGTTGGTCCAAATAATGTGATTTAGATGGTTTCCTTTCTATGATCAACTTAAGGACCTTAATTGTTGACAATGGATGGCTTATTTTAAATGAACAATCGATTGTGGGTTTTACCCTACTCTCAATGGAGCTTTTTTTGTTGTTAATCAATAGATGTCTACAGTTAGATGGTGACTCATTCTAGAGCACAAATCAAGGACTTCATAGGTGGTTTATCCAAGGTTTTTACTTATGTAAACAATCAATGGTCTTACCTTTTAAACATCTAATGGTTCTGGGTGACATTGTGGTATGGTGATATGGGTTGAATAATGATGGAACAAAGGGAGGGTTACCCTTAATAAGGTTGTCTTACCTATTCATAGATATATATAGAAGGGATGATAATCATATTGTGCTAATATGTAACCCTAATGAGGTATAGCTTGTTATACCTAGCTTTAATATAACTAAATGATGGTAATTAGGTAAGAATAGTCCTTGAATGATTAATACAATCATGGAGTACTCTCTTATTATTGTTGAAGCCCTAGTATGCTATAACCTGATGGTTACACCTTGATTTATGTGTGGGCTCATACTTGAAAATAGTATGGAATGTTATGGTGATGATTCACCTTATGCATCCATGATCCAATGGGGATGTCATGAGTTAGGGTTTGGGTATAAGTGTTGATTAGTAACATTAATATAATTTATCTTGTGAACCTAACTCTAATGCAAATAGATAAAGATGAGTATTCATGTTTAACATTCTTATATGATGTAATGATGGTGGAATAACCTCCTTAATATGATCATAACCTTGATATGTTAATTGGTGGTTATCATAGCCACATGGTTGATACTTTCATATGCTAAACATGTGCATAATGAATATGATGAGAGTTAATCATATCTAGATTCCTTGCATTTTGATGTAATAAAGGAATGTTCTTAATGTTAATATAAACCTGCTATGATTTTTTATGAATATCTATGATGCGATGATTTTGAGTCGCATTTGTAGACCTGTTTCATATGTGTTTTATGCTTTAATTAGTCATTTCTATGGTTAATATCGCATAATTCATCCATTCTTTGGTCTTTGTCGCTATTTTGTGTCAAATCCCCTTTAATTTATCATTTTGAGCATTAATTGTCAAAATATTATTATTTGTGTGAATTTATTTGGTTTCATGTTTGAATTTTAGGGAAAATGAGTATCTGCTTCTGTCGATACCATCGACGGAAGTCGATACCATCGACATGGTCACAGGTTGCCAGCCGAAAGAAGCAGGAAAAAGTCGATACTATCAACTTTGATGTCGATGGTATCGAGATACCATCAGGTTGCTGGCGAAGAAGCAGTCGATAGTATCGACACCAAGTCAATACCATCGACGCATGGAGGCTACAGTGATGTAAAATGACAAAACTGATGCCTAAAGGAAGTCGATACCATCGACCCGCGTCGATGGTATCGAGATGATGTTGGGCGCGACAAAGGAAGGGTTTGCAGTCGGCCGCTACTGCAGAGGGTCGATACCATCGACTCGCGTCTATGGTATCGACACCGTAGGATATGAGTTTGCTTCCTAATGATCTCAATCAGACGGCTACGGTTAATTAGCGACCTAATGACCAAGATATACCTAATGACGGCTGCCCAGACGTGGAGGAGGATCAGATTAGCCATTGCACGAGTACCGAGGAGTGGGAGAGAGGAAAACGGAGGCTAGAAGTTCATACCAGTTGATCTGGAGGCTGAAGGAGACAGATTCCACCACCGAGAGGCGGTAGAAAACGCATTCTACACCGAGGATCAACCGGTTATGCTCTGTTCAGGGGTTTTCCCTTTTCATTCCACGTTTTTCACATGTTTTCCCCTATTTCTACCATGTACTTGTGTGAGATGAACATGCGGGGCTAATCCCCTTCATCTTTAGGACCGGGAGTAGCCCGTGAATTCATTGTATGACAGTTTTATAATAGTGAATCATATTTTATCTCTTAAATTCGTGGTATAGTTTCATTTTCTCAATATATTGTTATGCTTGATCACCATAATAATAACCTAATGCCCTTAATCACTTTGAAAGAAGGATTAACAGCTGAAAAGAGATGAAATCTACATTAATCGATAAATCCCTTGAACAAGGCGGTGTAAAATTAATGGTGGAAATTGAGAGATCGTTCATAATGCACCTAGCTTAGGGTATAAGTTACTACGACGGTGGAACTGACTTAAGCTTGGGTAGTGAATTACACCACGATAGTGGGCAATTCTATTTTCAGGCCACTACCCGGAAAGAGAGATAAAATTGAGTATCTATATAGAATTTAATACAATGAAAACCCGCGGTGAAACCGCAATCCTAAAGATACCCTTTTGAATTGATTAAACCAACATTTAATCGATTGCTTCTTTTGTTTTGTTTTTATTTCTCTTTTATTTTTAACAACAACAACTCAACTTGTTAATCAGCTTAGCTGATCGCGAGTAGTTAGTAGGAGTCCCCGACGATTGCACGTATCCCTGAGTTCGACTCGGGCCTCACAAAGGCTTGTACTACTCGACAAGTTCACTTGCGTCTCTACGCACGGTAAAATTGCGTCAAGTTTTTGGCGCCGTTGCCGGGGATACGGCAATTTGTTGGCACTTCGAGTGCTGTGAGCGGCCACTCTATGCCACCTTTTATTTTATTTTTATCATTCCAAAAATTCATATCCTATTTTCTAAATATTCTCAATCGTCAAGCACCGTACTAAATATAATCGTTTTATTTTCAGGTACTGTGCATGGTGCAGACGCGTAGTGCTGACTACGCAGGTCGTGCATCAGAGGTTCCGCTACTGACGGGACCTGAAGACGAGGACGGGTACAATCAAGATCATCTAGAGGATACAGATTCTGAACTCGAGGAACAAGAAGAGATGGAGGATGAGCCACAGACAATATGGGAGAAGATCAAGGCTTCTTCCACATCCGCTTCAAAAGGGCCTATAAAGAAGCAAGCACTCAACATACCTACATATAAGATTCATCCGGCTTTGATAAATCTGGTGAAGTCCAATGCTTTTCATGGGCTAAAGAATGAGGATCCCGTCACTCACATAATCCAGTTTGTGGAGAACTGTGACATGGTTAAAATCAACAGGTTTCCACAGGATACACTTTATCTTAAGCTTTTCCCAAGTTCATTGGCGGGAGCCGCGCGAGAATGGTTACATAATTTGGATGATGAGTTTGTGGATTCCTAGGACCATATGGTGGAGGTTTTCTTTGAGAGGTTCTTTCCTCCTGAGAAGACCAACGACATGATCAGGAAGATTCATAACTTTACCCAACAGGCAGGTGAGACATATTCTGAGACCTGGGAGAGGTTTCAGGTCATGCTGAGATGGTGCCCACATCATGGGCTGGATAAAGAAACACAAGTAAAGATATTCTATTTTTCTCTCTCTGAGCACGATAGGAGTAACCTTGATTCAGCTGGGTCAGGATTCTTTTTGAACAATACGGACACCAGATGCTGGGAGATACTAAAGAATATGTCTAGGAAACAATCATGGGGTGAAAGAGGTGTCGTAGAGCAGGTCCGGGCAGTAGGAGAATCTAAGGAAATAAAAGAACTGAATGAGAAGATGGATCTTCTTGCAAATAAGTTTCTTGCAAAGGAGGATAATGAGTCTGAGGACGAGGCTCAAGTGAAATTTATGAGGCAGCAGCCAGGTTACAGGAACAACGATTATTCATGGAGAAAAGACAAAAAGTTCTCGTGGAAGGATCCAAACAATTTTTTGCAGGATCCGGATGCTAAACCCCAGCCAGCTGTGAAGGACAAGAGCACAGAGCTGCTCAATCAAGTTATAAAGCAAAACCAAGAACTCATGGCTACTTTTGGCCAGCAAATAAAGCAACAAGGAGAGTTCATGAATCAATTTGGGCAAACGCTGCAGAGCCATGGGGCGCAGATGAGAACCATTGAGACATCTATGGCATAGATGGCAGCAGAGATAGCCAGTTTGAAGAAACCGGAAAATCAAGGTTTTCCGGGAAACACAAATGTTCCAGGGGGAAACCAGCAGGCAAAAGCCATCCTGCTCAGAAGCGGTAAGAAATTGTTAAATCCAAGGGCTGAGGGGACAAGCACACCACAAGCTGAAGTAGAAGGTGAAGCCAATGAGGAGCTGCCACCACCAGTCACAGGATAGGTTGATGACACAGCCGTGGATGATACTGAAGAACAGGTTGCAGAGGAGGAACCTCAAAAAAAGACACCTTATGTGCCACCTCACCAAAGGGCACAAGCCATTCCGATCCCGTATCCAAATAGTGCGAAGGCAGATGTGCAATTTAAGAAATTCTTAGACAGTTTCAGAAAGCTTTCAGTTAATATCCCTTTACTGGAAGCCATTGAGCAAATTCCTTCATACGGGAAGTTTTTAAAGGACATTATCACGAAGAAGAGGAGAATTCCGGATACAGAGGTTGTCGTGCTTAAGGAACAAGTGAGTGCCTTCATCATGGGCACTTTGCCGCCAAAAAGGCAAGATCCAGGGTGCTTTAACATTTATTGTTATATTGGGAAGGTTAAATTTGGTGAAGCGTTATGTGACTCAGGGGCAAGCATCAACTTGATGCCCCTTTCTACATTCAAAAAGCTGGGATTGAAGGAGTCACGACCAAGCAATATGACTATTCAATTGGCAGATAACTCTGTGGTAAAGCCTTATGGAATCTGTGAAGATGTTTTAGTAAAGGTGGATAGGTTTGTTTTTCCAGCAGATTTTGTAGTCATGGAAATGCAGGATGAACATGGAAACGAGTTGTTACTTGGACGTCCTTTCCAAGCTACAGCCGACATGATCTTAGAGATGGGAAGAGGTCGCTTGACTTTGGGCATAGCTGATGACCGCTTTGAGATGGTCATGCCTTCTAGTACTGTGTCGTCTAAAGCTAAGGAACAATGCAATGTGGTGAAACATCTGGATAATAGCATTTCACTATGTCTTGGGAAACCATTTCTGGACATGGCTCATGTGATGAGAAAGATAGATAATGGAGCTTTGGCTGTGGATATAATGGAGCAGACCAAGGTAGTGTCGTTGTGCAAAGCCGTAGGATTTCCGAATGATGAGGATGAGGACATTCCTCCTTCTATGGAAGATGATGTTATTGCTATTTCTGTTCTTGACGCATATCCGGGATTACCATTGGAGGCTTGTTTGGTAAATATTACACATGATTGGATGAGGAGCAAATCTCTCAAGGAGTGCGCCAAGATGCTCCAGATGCTTCCATGCTTCTATGCGAGGCATTATGAAGATCTAGGTGAACTTCCCCCGCCACTTCAATCGTCTTTGATAAGTCCGCCAGATCTAGAATTAAAGCCGCTGCCACCGCATCTCAAATATGTCTTCCTAGCTGATGAGGATAAGTTACCAGTGATCATATCTTCTTATTTGAGTGCAGCTGAGGAGGAACAATTGTTGAGAGTGTTGAAGAACCACCGGGGAGCTTTTGGGTGGTCCGTTGCAGATATTAAGGGTATTTCCCCTACTCTATGTCAGCACAAGATTCGGCTCGAGGAGGTAGCCAAGCCCATGATTCAACCTCAATGATGTCTCAATCCAAGCATGATGGAGGTTGTGAAGAAGGAGGTTATTAAACTTCTTGCTGCAGGTATTATTTACGCCATATCAGACTCGACATGGGTGAGTCCCACACAGGTAGTCCCTAAGAAGGGGGGAATTATTGTCACCCAAAATATGTTGAATGAACCTGTCACCACCGGATTGGTAACCGTGTGGCGAGTGTGTATTGATTATCGCCATTTAAATGCAGCCACACTAAAGGATCACTTTCCTTTACCTTTCATTGATCAAATCCTAGAGCGTCTTGCCGTTCGATCGCAGTTCTATTTTCTAGAAGGGTACTCGGGGTACAACCAGATCTTGATTGATCCTTTGGATCAAGAGAAATCTACTTTCACTTGTCCCTATGGTACTTTCGCGTACCGCCGAATGCCTTTTGGTTTATGCAATGCACCTGCAACGTTTCAACATTGTATGCTCGCCATATTTTCTGACATGGTAGAGCGATGTCTTGAGGTTTTTATGGATGACTTTTCGGTGTATGGTGCATCGTTTGATGAATGTCTCTATAATTTGGACAAAGTTTTACAGCATTGTGAGGACACACATTTGGTCCTCAACTGGGAGAAATGTCACATGATGGTGACTGAGGGGATAGTGCTAGGACACAAAGTGTCTAGCAAAGGTTTAGAGGTAGATCCGGTCAAAATTGAAGTCATTTCCAAGTTGCCCCCACCAAATTCTGTTAAAGGGGTAAGAAGTTTCTTGGGACATGCCGGGTTCTATCGTCGATTTATAAAAGATTTTTCTAAAATTGCGAAGCCTCTATCCGAGCTTTTAGAAAAAGACGTTGTTTTTTATTTTAATGAAAAGTGTCTACATGCGTTCGACGTGTTAAAGGAAAAACTGATTTCTGCACCGGTTGTTCAAACGTCGGATTGGACGAAACCGTTCGAATTAGTGTGTGACGCTTCGGACTTTGCGGTAGGAGCTGTGTTGGGGCAGCGGGTGGACAATAAACCCACTGTGATTTTCTATGCTTCGAAAACCTTAAATGATGCCCAATTAAATTATACAACTACTGAGAAAGAATTACTCGCCGTTGTTTTTGCCTTTGAAAAATTCCGGCAGTACTTAGTTGGATCTAAGGTAGTTCTATGGACTGACCATGCCACAATTAAATACTTAATGGAGAAAAAAAACGCAAAGCCTAGACTCATTAGGTGGATTTTGCTCCTACAGGAATTCGACATCAAAATCAAGGATAAATCTGGGATTGAAAACGTTGTTGTTGATCATTTGTCTAGGTTAGAAAGGGTGGATGAAAAAGATTTACATATACCCATAACCGAGACATTTCCGGATGAATAGATTTTGAAAATTAACTCTAAGGATCCTTGGTTTGCTGAGATTGTAAACTATTTAGCTTGCGGGATCATCCCGGAGGATTGGTCATATCAGGAGAAGAAGAGATTCTTCCATTCTTTGTGATATTATTTTTGGGATGACCCGATTCTTCTTAAGCAATGCAGGGACGGTATCTTACGCAGGTGTGTGCCTGAAGTGGAGTACGAGAGCGTTTTACGTCATTGCCACGCATCACCTACGGGAGGACACCACGCCAGCTCACGCACGGTAGCTAAAGTTTTGGAAAGCGGCCTTTATTGGCCAACCTTGTTTCGAGATGCCTACGAGTTTGTAAGGCAATGCGATTCCTACCAACGAGCCGGTAACATCTCAAAGAGACAGGAAATGCCCCTGAATGTGTTTCAGGAAGTGAAGGTATTTGACTTGTGGGGCATAGATTTCATGGGACCCTTTGTGTCCTCAAATTCCAATTTATATATCTTGTTAGCAGTTGATTATGTGTCGAAGTGGGTGGAAGCAATACCCACAAGGACTAATGATTCCACTGTAGTGTGCAGATTCGTGAAAGAAAATATTTTCTGCAGGTTTGGAATACCCCGAATGATAATCAGTGATGGGGATACGCATTTTAGGAATCAGAAGTTCTCGACATTATTAAATAAATATGGGGTTAAGCACAACATAGGTATCCCATATCATCCGCAAACTCAAGGCCAGGTGGAGGTCTCCAACCGCAAAATTAAGAAGATTTTAGAGCGTACGGTGGCATCCATGAGGAAGAGCTGGAGTGCCCTATTGTCGGATGCTTTGTGGGCATACAGGACGGCCTACAAAACACCTATAGGCACCATGCCTTTTAGGTTGGCGTATGGCCGAGCTTGTCACCTACTGGTAGAGTTGGAGCACAAGGTGCATTGGGCGCTAAGAAGGCTAAACTTGCGTTACAATGAAGCAGGAAGGAAGAGATTGTTGGAATTGAATGAGTTGGATGAGCTACGGATGACGGCATATGAGAACGCACGGATATATAGGGAGCACAGAAAGCTGATCCACGACCGCCACTTCCAGTTGCGCACGTTCAAAAAGGGAGACAGTGTTTTTTTGTTCAATTCACGACTCAAGTTGCATCCCGGGAAGCTAAAATCCTGGTGGAGTGGACCGTTCATGGTAGAGGAGGTCAAACCACATGGCCCGATCTTAGTGCGTGATGGTGATACCACGTTCTTGGTAAATGGACAAAGGTTGAAGTTCTATTTTGGTGAGAACTACAACAGGAAGGTGAATGAGGTCAAACTCATTGCCGTTCCGGATGCATGAGGTGCCGAAATCCATCTAGCCTAAGACGTTAAATAAGGGCGCTTGTTGGGAGGCAACCCAACCATTGGTACCTTAGTTTAGTTCATGTACATTCGTAGGTTGCTTTCTTTTGGCTTGATTTTTAGTGTAAAAAAGATATCGTGATTGTTTTGTTTGATGTGCAGGATGAGGCAGAGTCGATACCATCGACACACTGGTCGATGGTATCGACCATGGAACAGGTTGACGACTGCAGATTTCGCACTGCGTCGATACCATCGACGGCCTCGTCAATGGTATCGACCGACCTACAGGCAGATCGCAAAATCAAGGTCGATGGTATCGACATGCCAGTCGATACCATCGAGATCTCTGGAGATTTACAGAAGAAATCGACTCAGTGAAGTCGATACCATCGACGGGCGTGTCGATGGTATCGACACTTTGAAGTGAAAAAGGCGGCGGCCGGTCTCGCGAGGAGTTACCCTAATCAGGATAGATGATACTATCGACTCTCGTCGATGGTATCGACCATCCACGTCACTGATCCGTGCGAATGAAGAAACGGCGATCGCGGCATCCACGTCATCGATCCGGGTGAAGCGTCGATACCATCGACCTATGTCGATGGTATCGACACGTCAGCGATCCGGATTTCAAGATCCAGCCATCGACAACCGTCGATACTCGCGATGGGGGCGAATAGCATCGACAAGTGTCGATATCATCGACTCGCGTCGATGGTATCGATGGGTCAATAGTAGCATCGGCCAAGTCTATTTAAGGAGATTCATTATGTCAGTTGACGTCACACCTTCAGAGAGATCTCCTCCCTTTGCACCGAGCACTCCCTCGAGCCGTCCAAGCCCGAAGAAGAGCAGCAACAAGCGAAGGTCTTCATCGAGTGGATATTCAACTCTCCAATCTTCATCGAGCTCTCTTTCTGATCCCCATTTCTCGTCGCCAACATGGTGAATGTGATCGGAGCTTCTTCCTCACGCGTGACTCCGCTGGGAATCCCGAAATTCATGCCACCACCGCCATCATCGATCTCACGTCCCCGACTTGTCCATCCTTCCTCGGAGGTCTGGAAGATCTACGAGGAGATCATGCGAAGGAAGATAGATCCCACCCAGTATGTGGACCGGGAGATGATCCGAGATCTCAGATTTGAGGCCAACTTGGCCAATGTTCTGAATCGGCAGGCCCGTCACACACCAATACGGCCTGGCGAACTGGAATTTCACCAAGATGGCCAGCCATTCTTCGGTTACTGGCCCACGTATAAGGAATTGGTGGCAGAATTCATGGCGTCACTGGACGTCTGCATCGTGCCCAATGACATCGTAGCTACCGACTGAGAGTGGATCCAGGGCCGGGTGTCTTTCCGGCTGTTCAACATCGACTACACCCTAACGCTCCGGCAATTCAACACGATCTTCAACTGGAACCATTCACAGTACGACTACCGGCGGCCGGACAGCCGCACCAACTACGACGTGATATTCACCAAGCTGGTGACGGTGCCGCAAGGAAAGTCAGTGAGCTACCACAATGCAGCGGTAGCCGATTTCGAGCACCCTTTTGTCCGGGTCTTGCACCAGATGCTCAGTTCCACAATTTTCGCTCGGGGTGATCTGGCCCTCAGCAAATTTCAGGGGTCGGACCTTTTCTTTCTTTATAAACTCCTGAAGAAACAAGAATACAACTGGGGTGCTTTCTTTCTGCAACGAGTATTGGACGTGAAGAGGAGTACGAGGAAAGTGCCGATTCACTTCGGCGGGCTCATCACCAAGCTGGCTTCATACCTTGGCTTGAATTTCCAGACCCTCACTCCTCTATCTACTAGGAGCAAGGTCAACTTGCAACATTTGCACAGGTCCAATCTCCTACTTCTCCGAGATGGCGTGGCGTTTGCACACTGCCACGTAAATCAAGCATATCAAGAATGTTCTCTTCCCGATCCCGTTTTCAACATCGAAGGTGCACAACATTTCCGGTGGCCAATCATAGCCATCGCAGACTCCGATGAAGAAGGCGGCGATGACGGAAATGATGACGCGGTTGAGGAGGAAGAGAAAGCATTTACACCTCTTTGAGCACGAGTGGCACCATGGAAGCGTCCTCGGATGCATCCGGGTGCATCTTCATCATCTCAGCCTACTCCGCCACCACCACCGCCCTTGTAGCCAAGCGAGGATGTCTATTCCATGCAGGGCATGTACACTATGTTGCATGATATACAGCAGTCGCAGCAGCAGCAAATGGGGATGTATACCGGTATTCAAGACACTACGAACCGGATAATGGACAACCAAAGGGCGATGTTCGAGAATGAGCGCCTCCTCCTTGACAACCAACAACAGATACATGATCGGTTGTATCGGATGGAGATGCAGCAGGAGCCCTTCTACAACCACTATTGGAGCCAAAATTATTTTGGAGGTTATCCACAACCTCCGCCCAGGGCGCAGTTTGATCCAAGCTTCCAGGGGGAGTATCCTTCTTGGGACCCCACGGCTCCGCAGTACCCGCCTCCACCACCACAGGAGTGATCCAGTATCACTGTTCCAATCTTTGAGTTTGTTTTTGACTATGAGGCCATAGTTGAATTCAAGCTTAGGGGGGTAGTTGGAATAGCTTTATCTTTTACTGTTTTTCGTTTTTAACTTTATTGTTTTTGTTCTTGTTATTTGTTTCTTGCATTTTTAGTTTTTGTAGGATCCAGATGCTATCTAGTGTAATCGTGGATGTCATAAAGTTTGTTTCATCTCATTAATGGTGCATGGGAAAATCAAGGGGAAATTTAAAATTTTTGTGTGTTTGGAAAGCTTGTCTTGTTTAACCTTGGGCACATATCCTACGAAAATGATTGGTTTTGTCAACTTTAAAACAAAATTTCACAACTGTACTCCTAATGATTCATGAAAGTGGACGGAAATGGTTGTTTGAGCCTAAACTGACCAAATGGAAATGTGACTTTAATTGGAAGTAGGAGAGAGCAACCTCTTGACTACTACACAGGTCAGTAAGGAGGGACACATAATATCTTTCTAAGGTTCAGTCACCTAGTCTTGTGATCTTTCCACCTCTTCGCTTTTCACAATCCACCGCAAGAATTGGAAGTATGCTACAGTTTTAACTTCTTTGACAACATTTCATATAGATTGGTCTTGCATTAATTCTTTTTCCATATGTTTTGCATGAAAATAAAGAAAAAAAATGAGAATAGTGATACATGCACATTACCCTTAGGTGTGTGTCACGTAGATGCATTCATAATTCATCATGCATAAAGTATATCATGTATCTCAATTTTTCTCCAATGATGAATGAAATTGTTCCATACCTTCTAAATAGTGCAAATTTCTGAATTAGGAAGAAAAATAAGCCCGATAAAATATTCATTATCAATTATGGATATAAAGGGTTGAAAAAGAAAAAAAAAACTATTTAGAAGCAACAAGAATAAGAAGGAGAAAGGAACATAATATCACCTGCATTTCGAGATAATTGAGTACATGCAGTAGCTTAATTAGATGTCCATTTTATTTTGAGATGGATGGTTATTACATGCATCATTCCACCCAATTTTAGGCATTAGGGCATTTTTCATGTGCATTTGCATCAGTTAGGACATTTTTGTTTTATGCATGTTGAACCTGTGTAGTACTTCCACTTTCTTCCATGAACCACCCATCTTCATCCACCAGTTTCTCGGATTGATAGGCCACCGTGAATTTCTCCTCACTAAAGTATATCAGGAGAACTGCTTCCATGTAGATGGTAGTTAGGGCGAGCAACGTAGTATAGGAGATCACAAGATGCACTAAGTCTGAACCGGCGAGTTTTATTATGTTAACTGCCTTATGTGATAGTGCTCATAAGTTTTGAGGTAAATTTCTTTTATGGATGATTACTGTCGCCTTCAGGGTAATTACCATTCCGTGGTTAGAGAGGGTCGGTATGTGAATGTCCGGTGGGAGTCATATGGGATGTTGGTTGTGGTGTGTTGTTCTTCAGTTGACATTAGCAATTCTATTCTAAGGATTAGTTGCTCGAGGGCGAGCAACGTTCAAGCTTAGGGGAGTTTGATGCGATGATTTTGAGTCACATTTGTAGACCTATTTCATATGTGTTTTATGCTTTAATTAGTCATTTCTATGGTTAATATCGCATAATTCATCCATTCTTTGGTCTTTGCCGCTATTTTGTGTCAAATCCCCTTTAATTTATCGTTTTGAGCATTAATTGTCAAAATATTATTATTTGTGTGAATTTATTTGGTTTCATGTTTGAATTTCAGGAAAAATGAGTATCTGCTTCCGTCGATACCATCGACGGAAGTCGATACCATCGACATAGTCACAGGTTGCCAGCCGAAAGAAGTAGGAAAAAGTCGATACTATCGACTTTGATGTCGATGATATCGATATACCATCAGGTTGTTGGCGAAGAAGCAGTCGATAGTATCGACACCAAGTCAATACCATCGTCACATGGAGGCTACAGCGATGCAAAATGACAAAATCGACGCCTAAAGGAAGTCGATACCATCGACCCGCGTCGATGGTATCGAGATGATGTTGGGCGCGACAAAGGAAGGGTTTGCAGTCGGCCTCTACTGCAGAGGGTCGATACCATCGACTCGCGTCGATGGTATCGACACCGTAGGATATGAGTTTGCTTCCTAATGATCTCAATCAGACGGCTACGGTTAATTAGCGACCTAATGACCGAGATATACCTAATGACGGCCGCCTAGACGTGGAGGAGGATCGGATTAGCCATTGCACGAGTACCGAGGAGTAGGAGAGAGGAGAACGGAGGCTAGAAGTTCATACCAATTGATCAGGAGGCCGAAGGAGATGGATTCCACCACCGAGAGGCGGTAGAGCACGCATTCTACACCGAGGATCAACCGGTTCTTCTCCGTTCATGGGATTTCCCTTTTCATTCCACGTTTTTCACATGTTTTCCCCTATTTCTACCATGTACTTGTGTGAGATGAACATGCGGGGCTAATCCCCTTCATCTTTAGGATCGGGAGTAGCCTGGGAATTCATTGTATGAGAGTTTTATTATAGTGAATCATATTTTATCTCTTAAATCTGTGGTATAGTTTCGTTTTCTCAATATATTTTTATGCTTGATCACCATAATAATAACCTAATGCCCTTAATCACTTTGAAAGAAGGATTAACGGCTGAAAAGAGATGAAATCTACATTAATTGATAAATCCCTTGAACAAGGCGGTGTAAAATTAATGGTGGAAACTGAGAGATTGTTCATAATACACCTAGCTTAGGGTATAAGTTACTACGACGGTGGAACCGACTTAAGCTTAGGTAGTGAATTGCACCACGACAGTGGGCAATTCTGTTTTCAGGCCACTACCCGGATAGAGAGATAAAATTGAGTAGCTATATAGAATTTAATACAATGAAAACCCGCGGTGAAACCGCAATCCTAAAGATACCCTTTTGAATTGATTAAACAAACATTTAATTGATTGCTTCTTTTTTTTTGTTTTTATTTCTCTTTTATTTTTAACAACAACTCTCAACTTGTTAATCGGATTAGCTGATCGCGAGTAGTTAGTAGGAGTCCCCGATGATTGCACGTATCCCTGAGTTCGACTCGGGCCTCACAAAGGCATGTACTACTCGACGCGTTCACTTGTGTTTCTACGCACGGTAAAATTGTGTCAATCTACTATATCATTAATGCAATATTGTGTTGATCTGGTGTATTATATGTAAGTTATGTTGTTGAGCCTTGTTATAAGGCATGGAAAGGTAATGATGATCTTGCAGGGAATAGTATGATGGTCTTAATTACCTTTGGGCATGGTTGAGCCCTGAATGAGGTGTAATCCTCTTGTGTTGATAAGGGTTGATACCCTATGACATATTGGAAAGGATTTCTATCTTGTGGTAGTATGATGACTAGTGTGGTCTCATGAATGGCAAGTGAATAGTACCATGTGATGATGAGATGAGAAATTATGTTTCACACATTTTATATCTTTTGAATTTGTGATATTTATATGCTTGTTAGAAGTGAATTAGGGTTTGTATGTCCACTTGTTTGATGCAGCCTTAATTCACCCAATCGGCATAACTAATCAAGTGAAAGTCTAATCATGTAGTGCCATGTGCCATAGATCCATCTGAGTCTCAAAACTTGCCAGATGGTGAAATGAGTATTCCTAAGGGAAACTTAGAGTGCATACTAATGATTATGTGGGGTGTTTGTTATCCTGAATTCAAGTTCTTAGGGAGGATGATTGCGGTCATACCTAGCCCTCAGTTTCAGAATGGTTGCGGTTGTGTCTCGGTGATTATATATGTGATGATATTGGAGGACAACTGTGGTTGTACCTCGGATGGTAGGGTATGCGTACCCAACTCCTTTCACTAGTGTCGTGACCAGTACCAAGGACGGACTACGCTGTTAGTAGCTTGACCTTATGTGTCATTGTAGCAGACCCGTACTAACCGAGGGCGGAGAAAATCTTAGGAGTCCGGCTCTTCCTAGATCTTGTATGGCACTGATTTCGACTTAGCAGTGGTCAATTGGATTTTGAGTGGTATCCTCAAATTCCTCAGGTCATAATAAAAGATGTAAGATAGTTGTGTAGCATATTTGTTTAGGTTTATACACAACGTTTCACATTTGATGATAACCCTTATTTGTTATCTTTACATAAAGATGATGCTTAGCGCAATTAAGAGATAGTAGATATACTTATGTTGTGGATATGCTTAAGATTGTAGATGCATACATACAGTAGCCATGCTTATGTTGATAACTATACTGCTACTGCTGATTATAATCATGATGTTAGCTATCTCATGTTGTTAGCTATGTTTAGCATGCTAGCCATGCCTTTGTAACTAGAGATGCATATATTGCTAATTATGCTTATCCATGTAGTTGTGCTTATGTTGTTATCTCTTCTTATGATGTGATATGTTCAACCAATTATACATGCTCATGTTTTTAGCTATGATATGTTACTAGACTTGTTCATGATGCTAGAACTGCATATGCTACTGAATTTCTTATATTGTCAACAAGATAAAGGATGATAGTCTGGCTAATGATGATAGTTATTATCTACTCCTTTATGTATTTTGTTAATCATCAATATTGCTGATCTTATTTGTTATCTCTGATTAAACTGCTTAACTATTTAATTGCTTAAAATGTTGTAATCAATAAATGTTGTTGGAGGTTATATCTCTTGCTGGGACATGGGTCTCACCCTTATGTAGTTTGCCACATTTTTTTAGGTAATCAGAAGTGACAAAAACAAACATGTGGCAACAAAGAGGAGCTATAGTAATAAATATTTGATAAAGTTGATTAGATGTCTAGTGTGTCCTAGAGTCATCCTTGTACTATCAGGTCTGGGTGAGAAAAATATTGTATATGGTGTTTCAAATGAATCAGACTTTTGTTAGCATATTAATACTTCTTTGTGTGGCATATATGAATATTGTTCTCCTGTGTATATATGTGGTGGCTAAGATGATAGGACAAGTTGTATCAAATTCTTGGCATAGTATGGATATAAGAAAGATGTTGGGCTCTTATGCAAATGTTTCTGAGCGGGTGTTGATGTTGAAATTGGTTTTAATTTACCCATATTTTTGGGTATGTGATTAATTGGTGATTGATTATGTTTTATGTTTTGAGTAATATCATTTAGTGTAACGGGTTCTCACAAAAGGGGTTATATGCCAAAGGAGAAGGGAGGTAGGGTGAGGGGTTATGTGTCAACACCTAAAGGAACTAAAAGGACACTTGTCCACCCAAGAAACACACATGCAACTACTTAAACCATTCATGCACGGGATGGTGATACAACTAATGTTGGGTCTCTACCACTAATCTCTCTATCCATTAAACTGACCCCATGAACAAGGCTAACTGTTCATGATTCTCTAAGGTAGCCATTGGGGTAGACAGCTCAACACTCAACATCTTCTCAAAATGTTAGATCCTCTCCTGATCTGTAGTAGCCATGTGAGGAAAGAACCTCAACAACTCCATAAACCTTGCTTCATACTCCTGGATCGACATGGATCCCTGTCAAATCCTCTCAAACTGGCTGATATTCTCATCTAGGTATGTCTAAGGAAAGTACCGACTAAACAACTCAAGTTGGAACTCCTCCCAACTGACAGCAACACCAGACCTCTTCTCCTCTTCAATGGCCCACCAATGGCCATCACTCCCCTTCAAAATATAGAGAGTCTTCTTCACCTTGTCTATCTCAAGGATGTTGAGGATCTTGAGGGCCTTCTCCAACACTATCAACCAAAGATCTACATTCATTGGATCTGATGTTCCCGCATACTCAACATCCCCAACACATCTCAACCGCTCAAAGGTCTTCCCAGAGCCCAGGGATTCAAAACTAGGAACAAATGCCCTTATCTATGCTAAAGACATTCTATCTGCCATGTGCATCATCGCTTCCATGAACTGCCCAAACAAAGATTGAAAGGCAGGGTTTTCCATCATGGTCGGGTCAAGTCAGGGTACCTCTGGCGCCCAATCTTCTCTAACTTGGTCCCTTGCACCATCCCCAGGTGCAGCAACCCACTGCTCTCTACATTGTGTTGTTCATGTTCTCTAGACATCTTTTCTACTCTTCTTCTTCTGCATTAGTAGAAGTCACTATAAGATATATTGGAGGACACTGGAACAGACACAAACTCTAGCCCTAGGTCCCTATAAACTTAGTGAACCTAAAGCTCTGATATCAACAAAGGCACCCCAAAGAATCAGACTCTCTCTTGTGATTCCAAGGAAGGGAAGGTACACACTAGGCATGGCAAATTACAAGATAACCCTCCCAAATGGTTAAATTGCAATTTAATCCAAAATAAGCACACAAAGCTCAAACATCATCCAAACAAGCTCAAACTGGAGACTTAAGCTCTCCACAAGATCTTGAAGCATCCCAAAGGATTAGACCAAGGTTCTAAGAACTTAACAATGCAAAAAATAGGGTTAACCCAAAACATAATTCAAAGGTCTTACGCCTTAGGTATAGTCATGGAGCCTATCATATCACATAGGAAGGATTGCATTTTAAACATTAAAAAATCATATGGCATCAATCATATTGGAAGGAAAAACATATAACAATAGGATACTTGATCTTGTTACTTTTGAAGGCTAGAATTCATTTTTATTCTTCAAGAGCTTCTCATCGAGTTCCATGGATGATTTGATGTTGTTGCTTTGATGCCCAGTCAAAGTTTAGGGCTTATTTTGTTGGCTGTAGTTTAGTGAGTTCACAATGTAAAAATGTAAATCAAACATGTACTTTGTCATCCAACTACACCCTACCAAACTAGCCCTTAGTGATGACGCCTGGTGTATTCAAGATTAATGTTGATTTTGTGAAGTCATGTGTGCTAGTGTGTCATCTGTTGTGTTGTTGCCTCTCTCATTAGGACCATTTCAAAAATAACATCTTAGGATCCCTTTTGTCGACTATTGGATTATGCAATTTGCAAAATTGCTAAATGGATACTATCATTTACAAACTCTCATTCGAGAAGAATGTAAGATATACCTAATAGTTACCCAAAATGATATACATTTGAAATAAGTATAACCCTTTAAACTAAAATCTATTGACTTAAGATCCCATCCCCAAACTACGAAATAAATGCTTGGATATAGGACTAACAACTAGGGTAATAACAGGCCATGTTGCTACCACTCAGGTAACATTGTATCATGTGGTATGTGATTGACTTCCAAGCTAGTATTTAACCTTGTTGATGACATTGTAGGAAAATATGGCTATAGAAGAGGTAGTAGAAGAAAACATTTAACAGCCATATTTCCCATTAATAGATTATCATGTCAATAAATATGTAATGGGAAGGATTGTTTGCGATGTCATACCTGGTCCTGGAGCAAGTTTAGGACAATTCCCTCATTGTATTATGTGCCTTTCTTCAAGTTGCACCCAGGCACCGTCAACAGTAGCTCCTGGTTGATCACCACAAACAACAGTTGACCTTATCCTGCTAGTGGCAAGAAACATCCACCTTGCCTCTATAGGAGTCCACATGGACCATTGGGAACTCTTCTTGTACTAAAAGAATGGACAACAAGGAGCTATCACTTTCTAATTTGTGTACTAGCAACAACTTGCTCTCCTACAATTTTTCTCCCTTGCTATCCCTCCCTTTATCAGGTAGGACTTTCTTGGGTTCTCTCGGTTACTACAACTAGAGAGAAAAATAAATTTTAGAGCTAATTTATGTGTCTAAGAAGCCCCCAATACCCCTCAAGTTTTAGGAGGGTTAGGGTTTGGGATCTTAGTCTGAGCGGGAGTCAAAGCGGGTGAAATTTCATGAATATTCACATCCTACAAGCAACAAAATAGTTGGTTCACAGGTGAATCTATTATTTGGCATGTGATCTTATCAGTTCAACCCTTGAATCGATTGTTTCATCATGTTTTCCAATTGCAATTGTATTAGAAATTAATATCCAATTAAATCATAACATGACATCAGTACTAATCCTTGATTCAATCAAATTGATCAATGAATGAGGTGGTTCATCACATGAACCGATCATTTGAATGACCTTGATCAGATTGATTCATGGTGAACTGGTCAGTTCATGCCACATATCAACCAATATTCAACAAATGCAATTTCAATTAAACTGACACTCCAACCGATCAGTTCAACACTTGAACCAGTCGGTTCAGTGTCTAGTCAGTTAAACATCATTCATGAATAAACTCCTATTTCAAGTGCATCCTATGTATGTGACCCTATAGGTTCCAAGGTATGTTGGCAGTGAATGTCCATAACTAATTTAAGACATCACAAGCAATGAGCGGTATCTAAGAACACATCATTGCTACCCAAGTAAATGGAAAGTTGGAGAAAAACTTCAGCCTACAATTAGTGATTGGTGTTACAGTGTTTCTATAGTTCCTATGTCATTGATATCCAATTGAACTTGAGGCACGGAATCGTCATCCTCTTCAACATTCAATACATGTTCCTTGAATTAGAGAAAATTGTTTGAGATATATGTAAGCTCAATATCACATATTGACTCACATGAGAATGTCAATGCATTTCTCAGTCTCGCTTACCAAGTGGCTAGGATATCATACTCTTGTAGGAGGGACAGATCACATCTACATCACTCACAGTCTTCCCCATGTGTCACCATGTAACTGAGCATCACCTTTATGGGAACCCTTATTTAAGGTCATGTTGGATGATGCCAAAGTACATTGAACAACATGTGATGAGTGTAGTGACTTTAGGTATAAGCACCACAATTACCACTAATAATATGAGAGATTATTTTTGTCTACAGACCCACCTTGAGAGCGACTTCAGGTATAAGAACCACAATCACCAGTAACAATATGAGAGATTATTTTTTACTACAGACCCACCTTGATAGTGACTTCAGGAATAAGAACCACAATCACCACTAACAATGTGAGAGATGATTTTTGACTACCATGTAATGGTTTCCATGAATCACTCTCAAGGTGGGTCTGTTTGATACACTATACTCAAAAAAGTATATATATGTTTGGTTTGATATCACATATCATGACTTAATGATATTATGTCATCAACCAACACACACTCTAGTCATATGTGTTATTGTTGTCTATCATCCTTCCACAATAACATCCAACTACGGACATTACAAGAATTTATATACTCTTTACATCCCTATGATCTCATTGTTTACGTCATCAACCCGAAGACATACATCATTGTGTAGTATCATTCTCTAGATATTTATTATTTTATATCATTATCTCATAACTAAATAAGACATAATAAATTGAAAGACTGCCATTATTATTAATCAATCATTTACAAGATATGTCAATATAATAATTGTATGATTGGATCTTTGGGCATACATACCAACAGACTCCCACTTGGACTTAGAACCAACCACCCATGAACTTTATTTCAAGTGATCTAACATGACCATCATGCTTCTATTGCAAAAGTTCTTTTGTCAAGGAGTCATCTACATTTCTCTTGGTTGGTACTCTACAAATCTTCACATCTCCTCACTACACAATCTCTCCTATTAGATGGAACCACCTTTGTATATGATTGGAAGCTGATGCGATATGGGTTCCATAGCTAGTGAAATAGCTCTATTGTTGTCACAATATAGCTCAAATGCATCATTGATGCTTGAAACCACCCCAATTTCATAAATGAACTTCTTGATCCAAAAAGCCTCCTTTGATACATTAGATGCAACAATATACTCAAATTCTATTTTAGAATATGCAATTATTTCTTTCTTAGAACTCTTCCAACTCAGAGCTCCATTGTTGAGGCAAACCACAAATCTAAACTATGATATGTAGTCATCTTTGTCAATTTGGAAGCTTGTATAGGTGTAACCCTTTACCACCAACTGTTCCTCTCCATTGTAGACAAATGAATTGATCCTTAGTTCTTCTCAAGTACTTATAAATGTTCTTTAAAGTTGTCTAGTGAGCACCACCTAGATCTAACTGATATCTTCTCATCATGCTCAAGGTGTATGATACGTCAGGTTGAGTACATAGCATTGTGTACATGATGGATCCAATTTCAGATGAATATGGAATCCTACTCATGCATTCCCTTTGTTTACAAGAATTGGGACATTGATCTCTAGAGATGGTAACTTCATGAGTCATGGGTAGGTTTCCTCTCTTTGATTCCTCCATGTTGAACCTCTTCAACACTTTCACAATGTATGTTCTCTGACTTATTCCAATTAGCCTTCTAGATCTATCTCTAAACATCTTGATTCCCAAGATATAGCATACTTTGTCTAAGTCTTTCATACATATGGTATTTCCCAACCATGTCTTTACCATATGTAAAGTATGGATGCCATTCCCCATCTGTAACGACCCTGCCTCCCGGTAACCCCCAAGTAAGGGAGACCCAAAGGTCAGAGCCGTTATTCAATTAACAGGATCAAAGGTTTGACAAATAATCAATAATAATTATGAAATTCTACTACTAAACTGAAAAATGGTATAAATAAAAACAATACTTGCCCTTTAAAAGCTGGGATTTCTAAACTTCTATACTAATCTAACTAATCCTCATGTGTACATTATTTCTCATTTAGCTCCACATATGCCACTTTACTGTTTGTCTTTTCATTTGTACCTAAAACGCCGAAAAACAAAACGTCGGTCAGTAAGAAGTTGGTATGTGGGGGAAACAATAATTGTACAACTATATTAACAATGTAATCAACCAAATATCATTTAACATCCAAGATTACATTTTAAGCAATACTACTCAATCCTTGCCTATCCCCTATCCCTGTACTGTCCCTGCAGTGGACATGGATACTACCTCTCTCATATGGTAGATTCTTACCCCCATGGCCCTACCACACAGGTAGCCAATTCCTAGGGTTATGGAGTCGTATGGCCCTACCCAAAGGTAGCCCAATCCCTGACTCATGATGACTTGATGGTCCTACCCCATTGGTAGCCATGTACTAAGTCATTCAATGACCTGATGGGCCTACCCCACTAGTAGCCATGTACTAGGTCAATCCATTAGGCTATAGAGGGGACTAGGATCTGAGCTAGTAGGTACATCTCTTATGTGATAGTCATATTCACATTATAATTTGCATGGATTAAATGCAACCAACAGTTTAATTCAAGTCATCGATAAAACCTCAAAAATCCTCGAGAAACTAATTCGGGATATTCATAGGTGTAACCACATACCCATCAAGTTGATGTGATATAGAAATAATCCAATCAACCAATAGGCAAGCAAGCATTCAATATGATCCTGAAACAATTATACAATTTCCTTTTATTACTCATGTCATTAAGATCTATTAAATCTAGCTCGCTTCCTAGGGTTTCTAGTCTACTTTTAGGGTTTTCATTGCAATTAGGGTTTCCCTTCGTCTTTTACTATTTTAAACCCTAATTTAACGCAATTGATCACAAACCCTAATTATCTCAACATCTAATCCTCAGTTTCGGATTTAAGGCATAATTAACCATTAAATAAGTCCATTAAGCCTATTTTACATTAAAGCTACAATTTTCATCCTTTTAATATATAACATGATCATTATGCTCATTTATCATCAATTCATAGTTCATTATGATTGAATTCACATGTGAACTCTATTTGTCATTAATTCCATCTTGATTCATTCAAAAACCCTAATTTCTATATAAAGGTTATTTATCCACAATTTAGGAACTTTAATGCTCGAAATAGCCTAGGATCATTATTTCTCACCTTTATTCACCACTTTGAATAATTAAAGCTATTAAGAGTCGAATTTACCGACATTAGGGTTTCAAGGCCCATTAAAGTATTATTCGTGCACATTAAACTCAAAATTAAACTAATTACATGCAAAGTTCATCCTTTTTGTTCCTAATGTTCCCTTTCATCATTAACAGGTTAATATCAGCTTTAATCATCAATTAAACCCTATGAATCACATTAATTATATCAAAATAGGGTTTCTTATTCATCTTTACATTAAAGTTAATAACTTTCATTACTTTTCGAATTGCAATTAGAATGAATCTTCAACTATATTTTTAACGGATTCCCCTCATTTTTCTGAGCAAAATTCATGTATAAACTTTTGTTATCCGAGCTACTATTAAAGAGTTATGATTTTAGAAAAATCACTTACTTCGGGCCAATCAGAGAGCGCCACGTGGCTGTTTCCATGCAAAGCTCACGCGATGGAAAACATTTCGAAAAGTCTGTTATGCCCTCCCATAAGTCGATTAACGTTGTATCTTGTAGAGGGTATATTCGTCAAAACCGCCCGTGCTTCTCCTACCTCGCGAGCAACCCTAGGTCGCCGCCTACAGCGACTCGGGGGAGTTTTCCTCCTCCATCCTTGGTCTCCAGTAGGGTTGTAAATGGGTACGGGTAGACCCGCGGACCCGCAAATTCAGACCCTTAAAAAACCCGTTAAGGGTCTAGATTTCTAGACCCGCATACCCGCTTACCCGCATATCCATATACCTGTATTATTACGGGTCCACTAATGGGTATAACTATACCCGTACTCGCTATACCTGTGTACCCATATTACTATATAAATAAATATAATTATATACATATATGCAAATTTTTCATAATCTAATGGCTGAAAAACTACCAAATATGATCTAACAGTCCAGTCGTTCTTTCTTCACACAACTCGGCTTACTACTCACATTCTCTCCTCTCAGTCTCTCACTCGGTCCATCGCGACTCCACTCTCCAGCAGAAAGTGGAGAACCTAGGGTTCCACTATTCTAGGTCCAGTGGTGCTGCGGTGGAGAACTAGGGTTCTCGTCTGGCTTCCGACCGGCGACCGTCATTGCCGACCATTTCTCGTCCAACCGGCGGCCATTTCTGGTCCAACACCACCTTCGGCCAAGCCGGTACCATTTCTCATCCATTTCTTCATCTCCAAGCCGACGGCCATTTCTCGTCCTCACGCTCCATCGGCTCCAACCTCCTCGTCCTCGGCGACCTCCTCAGCCTCGACGACCTCATCTCCGACAACCTAGCCTTCCCCACAACCACCACCTCTTCAGAAACCTCGTCTGCCTCACGCGTTGTTACCGCCGCCTCCCGGCTCCCACGGCGCTGGTCCGCGAGCTCCTGCCCGACACCACCTACGTCGAGTCGCCGACGACGATGAAGACAGGGCGTGTAGTTGTTGTTGCTGCACTTGCTGCAATTTCTTCTGTTGTTGCTGGCTTGCTGCCCGCCACCGTCGGCCAAGCCGGTGCCATGTTCTACATACTGGAGAAAGGTATGGCGTCGTGTTCTACATACTGGTTGCTGTCGTGTTCTACATACTGGTTGCTGCCATGTTTTATCTATGAGAAATCTACTAAGGTTTCTCTGGTGGCCGTTGTTTCAGAGTTATGTGTGAGGATGATCTTCTATGGCTATTTTTAAAGTTGGAACTTTGTGTCTTTTGTCTTCTTTGGTCTAGAATCTCCTTCTTTGAGTATGATGCTTTGGCCTTCTTTGATATCTTGTTGCTAATTAGTATCTTCTTAGCCTATTCTGGTTTTCTATAAATGCACTTTGAAGTTTGGTTGAGGCTATTACTACCTCCTGGGAGCCATTTATACATGGGATACCTACTGAGGTTCCTTGGTTTTTCTACTGAATCAAGCTCATACGCGATGATTGCTTTTCTGATGGTTTGATGAATACCTTATGATTCTTTGTTGGATGGATCTGTAGCTAGTCCTACTATTTTTACACTTGACATGATACTTTGTATAGTTATTATTTTTTTCTCTTCATTTCTCATCCTAGGAAATGTATGCATTATATATAACACTCTTTACAGATTGCTATGCGTGTGTCTTCTTTAGATTACCAGAACAAAGCCAACAGGGTCGACACACACTGATAAATGACCATCAGTTGACTGATCAGTGAAATGTCTCATATGCCTGACTACGGCTTGAATATGTAGCCACAATGAGGTGGTTTGTTAGGCACTCAGCTAACAATTGGATTGTCTATAAGGATCTCTGTGATTATAATCAGAAATGGCTTATTAATCATTCATTGGTTGAAGTTTGGAGCATATCATTTCATATTTTGTGACCATAATAACATATTGATAAATGGTTACATTTTATTTGCAGGATGCTTATGCTATTTCTTATGATGTCACCCATGTTTGTTGCTTTGATTCACAGTTGATGGAGCGGCCAGTTTGATGGACGACCACTCATTTTCTACTTCATATCATGTTGTTTAATTTTCTTACATTTGACATTGTCATTTGATTGTAGAAAACTAATGTGTAACCCCACTTGAGTGTTGTGAATGTTGGCAACTTGGAAAAAGCCAATAGGTCATGAAGAACTAATGTTTTTTTTGTGTTGAATTGACTTTAAGACTCAAGTTGATCATTTAGCAAAGTTGTATTCTATTGTTGGGGGATCTCTTTCTCTTAGTGTCTTTTGTTCCATTGGGATGTTCTAGTGCTTAAACCACATATGTGTATCAGTATGATTTTTCTAGTAGAGTTTTGAGTTTAAAATAGGTACTTGAATGATTCGTAAGCACAAAAAGCCTCCAAATCAGCAGTTTGGTGTTGCTCTAGCAGCCACCACATTGAAAATTCTGGACAGTAATACATCTATGCACTTTTGGGACAATTTTAATAAATTTATTACTTGACCAACAATAGTTTTTTGTTACTTTAGCAGCCACAAATGCAGTGAACTTATACATTTTTTGAGGCAACACTTTGAAAATTCTGGACAGTAGTAAATTTATACTTTTTGGGATAGTTCTAGTCAGTTTATTGCTTCACAAAATAGCAGATTTTTATTACACTAGCAGGGATTACGTGAAGAATTATGAACTACATTGAACTTGTACATTTTGTGGGATAATTTTTAATTAATTTGGACCTAAAAGTGTGTCCAAAAATCAGTTTTGGCTTTTATAAAACAGATTGCACAGCAGAACCATATACCCGTGGAACCGCACCGCATACCCACATTCTAAGCGGTTCCGGGTATGGTGCGGGTCTGACTATTGAGTAATGTGGGTCCAGACCCGTACCCGTACCCGTAAAAATAAAAGGGTATGGTTCTGGGTATGGCCATACCCGCACCGTTTACAGCCCTAGTCTCCAGGGTGCCGACGATGGTCCTCCAGCCTCCGCCTCCCTCCGCCATGCTCCCACGCACCTAATGGTGCCCCTTTCATGCAGCCAGGGTGGCTGGCCTATGCTGGTTGAGCCTGTCATCTGCGGCCGGCCTAGCAGCTGTGCTGTATGTTGCTGTGTGACGGTGGTGGCTAGGGAAAGGTGGAAAACCACCCTTAATCCTAAGAGTAGCTTCGTGCCTCCACCAAGATCGCACCACAGCCGCTAAAGTCCCCTAAACCGCCATGTGCTCACTTGGTTAGGGTTAGCATGGAAGAAGAAGGAGAAGAGGTTGTTTTGCGTGGGATCTCTCTCTGGACCTCGACCAGGGCTTTACCCCTTTATATAGGGTGAAGTATGAAGCCCTAAGGCGTGCCTCATGAGGTCCCAAGTCCCAAACCTGAAAGGAAACACACTTTCCTTGGTTGTGAAGCAACCATCTCTCTCTCTCTCTTCATTATCTCTTATTTCCCCTATATTCCTTGTTGCATGGATATTTAGGAATACGAAATTCCTCTCCCTTATCCACTTTAATCTTGTTTTTTAATTCATTAGCCTCAAAATTATATTCTCCTCTAGTAGGAAAATACTCCTTCTTAATAAAACCACATAATTCCATTAATTATGTATTCCCATTATCCTTATTTTGCAATTTTGGTATTTTCTCTTTCTTTCCTCTTTATGGGACTCCTTTTATCATTAGGAATCCTTGGAATACGAAATTCCACCAATAATAACTCAATTACACCTCTTTTCACTAGTTTTCCACATTTTACCATTGTTTTCAATTTCTTTCTTAATAAAGAAATACTATATTAATCTTTTCTTTTCTTATTGCTTTTATTTGCAACTTTGGACTCCTTGGAACCCAAGGAACCCATGTGGCATGAAATCCACCTTTGGATTAAGTTATTTACCTTCCAAAGTTTTCCACATTTTTCTTTTCTCGATTTCTTAATTGATTGAATTTCCTTGTTATTGGGCCCAATAGCCAATAAAGCCCATAATACAATCATCAAGGCTATTGTAAATGAAATTACATCATTATTTGTCTCATATGAGAGTTTACATTTCTCATCAGATTAACCAAAATTGGAGTTGTAACATCCTTCCCCTCTTATAGGAATTTTGCCCTCAAAATTCCACCAAGCAAACAAACAACTCAAGATAAGCCTTTCATAGGTCCATCATGGCTCCCATGTGGACTTACCTTTTCCATGGTGCTTCCCAAGAACCTTTATCATCTCATATTCTTCCATCTGAGTTCTTTCTGACCTTGGTATATCGTACCCTCATAGGTGACTCAGGAAATTTTAGCCTCTCAAAAGCTGAATAGGTTCAGGGCTCAACACATGGCTTGGGTACCTCACATGGTGCTCTAGATCAGACTCATGGAACACATTACTCATCATGTTATCCTGAGGGAAAGGCTAAACACAACTATCTCCACCAATCCATCTCAAATGGACCCATATATCGGGGACTTAGCTTTCTCAGTTGTAGCTTAGAGGGGTCGGATTTTCACATCACATATTCTCCCATAGTGAACTGCATGTCAGTCTGTTTTGCATCAGCTCATGACTCATGTCACCACTGGGCTCTCTCTCGGCCATTGCATGATCAAAGCGACTTCATCTACACACACTATGGTTCTCTTCTGACCTTCGTGAGGCCTCCTTCACCAACATCATCTTCATGAAGTGGTGACCGACATAACCTCTCGATAAGACTTCTTGCATCCCGATAAAGGTTATGGTGGTTAACATCACATCTTAAGAATTGTCTCTATGTATCACCCTGAATGAGAACACATGCTCTCATCAGACCCTCTAGTCTGGATCATACTGTCCATTAGTATGGGATGATAAACTGTATTATTATTGAGTTCTTCATGTATCTACTTCCACCTTATGGAAGTTAACCTTGGTCATACCCAAGAACTTTTGAACTCACATCATGGTATGGTCGAACCATCTTTCTCTCTTTCTCATGTCATCTAGCTAAGGCGATCTACCATAACCCATATTACATCTTGACTTTCTTGATCAAGGGGAGACTTACCACCATCCATAGTGGATGAACTCCCATTCCCTCTCGGGAAATCTTTTTACTTTATATCCATGTACTGGGTTACGGGTGTTCACCCTTCACCTCTTGGCTTGCATGGCCACATGCTACATGCAACTCACATCAAGCAGCCAAAGTACTACTATCACTTGCTATCTTTTGTAGTATTACGGTGTTTAGTGATCTTAAAACCATGATCTCTGATATGTCATGATTCCTCAAGATCGATACCTCAAAACTCTAAACCACTCTCATCAGGGCTTCATCACTTCCCTTTCCAAAAAAGTACATCTAAAGTTCTACAACCATCCTTTCATCATATCATGTACTAGACTGGCTAACCAATCAATCATTTACTTGATTAACCGTTATTGATACATTTGGGTGTTAACCAAACTTATCTCTTTTCCTCAACTTAAGGTTAGTCTAGCAACCTCAACTTTTTCTAGCTTCCAGATAAACTAGGCAACTATATCTCAACTAGAGAATTCATTACCACTTCTTATCCTTAGGTGTTAGGTAATGTCAAAGACACATACCTTCATGTATTATACTTATCATCTCATCTCAAACTCACAGTTGGTCTTCATCAAGAAGCTTTGAGCTCATCCTCATGGTGATCAAACTCAACCTTGGTTAACTTGCACATTCCACATAGCTCCTGATAAAACATCCTCATAAGCTGACTACACTACTTCTCTTAGTGTTTGTAAACCATCCATGTATCATTCACTCCACCAAGGTATGTTATCATCTTTGTCCTCATACCTTGTAGCAACGTTCCGACTCACATCATCTTTTATCCTTGGTGTATGACATGCGTACTGTCCCATCTCTCCCTCCCGTAACAAGAAGAAATAAGCATTTGGCGGTCGTCCAAATATTGAGTTCTTCCTATTCCAAGAGTAGATATGGTACATCCTACCTTGCCAGTACACCTTCAAATCTCGATTGAAATGTGCCATTATCTTGATATCCACATTACTTCCATCGAAAACTGGTCTCGAACCTAATTGGGTCACCACACAATCCTTAGTCATCTCCTCTAGGTCTATAGGGTGCCAGTACTTTTGGGGTCATCCCTTTTCCTTCATGCATCCAGAGAGTGCCCTACTCATCTGCCCTTTGGGTCCCATGAGTTCATGAAGGTGATCAATCTCCTAACCCATGGCCCCCAGACAATGATAGCTCTTACCTCCCGACCCTATGGTCATGTGCACTAGGGAATTAGGTAACTCCTACTTCCATCTGTCTTATCCCTACCTGACCCTAGGATAGACTTAGGTTTCTCTTATAGTACATGTTAAACTCAGAACCTTACCCAAGCATTCATCATCTCTCTTCCTGCATTCTTGGGTTTTCTTTCATCCTTTCTCAGGGATCATGGCGACCTACCTACCTTGGTCAGGCCCCATACCAGTTACCTCCATGGTAATACATCCATATGCACTTAGAGATGGTTAACTATGGGTCTACATGTTCAATCTCATGCCATGTACTCTTCACTTAGCTTCTCAAGATCCTATGAAACCTCCTCAGGTTATCTCAAAACCAACCAACTGGTAAATTCCCTACCAAAGGGTCCCTCTCCCAGGATGGGATTAAACTACACCTTGATAACAAAGGTCACAAGCATCCTTAGGGTTTACATGCACATGAGCATGCTTAACCCAGCAACTACTAAGGCACAAGCAGACCACCATTTAAACCATGCTAGGTCATGCTTGTTCTCTTTCCTCAATGTTAGATAAACTTAGTTGTGAGGGGTTCATCAAACATACCTTTAACTTAATGGGTTTCCTTTACCTCTACTCATGAGGAGTACCATGCTCGAAACTATAGAGACTCAAATCTCATCATTAGTATTGGGTATACTGCTTCCCCTCTTAGGCCTAGAAACCCTAGGCCCACCTTTGGGTGTCCAACTGCATGCTCAACCTCTTAACCATGAATCAAGCATGTCCAAGGTATGTCATCCTTTCATTCGAGCAACACCTCAGAGTTGAGTCCTCTTCCAGGACAACCAACTAGGTACAAGGCTTCACAACTTGCTATTTCATCCTCTTCAAGTCTAAGAAACTCTTCTACCTATCTCAGGAGGTAAACACCTATACCATAGGCACAGAGGTACCAGTAGACTCATCCTCTCTCTAGGGTTTGGTTCCTCTCATGGCAACCAATATATCATTAGCCTCCACGGGTCAACCATACGACAACCACTATCATCCACTTAGGTCGCATCATCCCATTGTTCCTCAAGTTTTGGGGTTTTAGGCTTCCAACCTTCTTGCCTGAGGTCTGCTCTCTCTCTTTAGAGCTAATCCTACAACCAACCTCTATATAAGAGGTCCTTTCTTCATGAAGGATCAAGCTCATAAGAATGCCCCTACCTGAGTGAAGCCTATACTCGAACTTATGTTTACTCAAGATTATCCATAACCCCTTATGCTTATCTCATAATCCATCCTTCATGATCCCTTGTCTAGGGTTTCATTCAACTATCAACACTACTGACACACTCTAGGTGCAAGCTATATCCTACTTGCAACAGTCCAAAAGGTTTCTATAGGTTCTTCTCTAACCTCATCCATGAAGGAGCTATCCTTCGCTCAAATCATGCACGACCCTTCCCAGGGTTGGGTTGCCAAAGGTACTCGGTCATCCACTTCTCATGGTTTGTATGGCAATCCAAAGGTATGTCCATCCAAACACCTAGTCAACCATGACATCTAACTCATCATGTCATCTCTCCCTCTAACTTTCATTTAGGGTTAGGGTTACCATCATCCTTAAAGGATGTGCTAGGTCTCTACCTTTAATGGAGGTCTCTACCTCCAAGACTAACCCTCTCTACTCATCCTCCTGACAAGGAGTTCTATCCTCAGGTCTCTCTTGAGGGCGATGACAACTCGTGTAATACGACCTAAGCATGTATCTATTCTTTTACGCTTACTCTATTAAGCTTATGTCCATGACATCTTATTTACATTCTTTTCATTAATTTGGTGGAGGATCCCTTAATCCTTATCAATCTTACCCATACCACAAGAGGGTGAGGAGAAGATAGGAAACCCTAATCCTTAAGGTCATTAACAGAATTTGAGCTGAGAAGGGATGAACAAGATGAGAGAGTCCTAAAGGTATCTTATTTCGAATCATACCCTAAGACTTTGGCCAGGCAGTCACATAGATTCGGGAGTCCTCATATTCTGACTAGCGGTGCAGAGGAAAATCTTGCCAGCCCCCGGTCGTCATCCTTTTCTAGACACCTCTGTCTTTCGTATAATCCTCTAATAACTCCCTTGGGTTCTACAGGATTTGTAAAATTTAATAGTTATTAAAGATTAAGTGAGGAACCTTCGCTCTGATACCAATTGTAACGACCCTTCCTCCCGGTAACCCCCAATTAAGGGAGACCCGAAGGTCAGAGTCGTTATTCAATTAACAGGATCAAAGGTTCGACAAATAATCAATAATAATTATGAAATTCTACTACTAAACTAAAAATTGGTATAAATAAAAACTTTACTTACCCTTTAAAAGCTAGGATTTCTAAACTTCTATACTAATCTAACTAATCCTCATGTGTACATTGTTTCTCATTTAGCTCCACATATGACACTTTACTATTTGTCTTTTCATTTGTACCTAAAACACCGACAAACAAAACGTCAATCAGCAAGAAGCTGGTATGTGGGGGAAACAATAATTGTGCAACTATGTTAACAATGTAGTCAACCCAATATCATTTAACATCCAGATTACATTTTAAGCAATACTACTCAATCCTTTCCTATCCCCTATCTTTGTACCGTCCCTGTAGTGGGCATGGATACTACCTCACTCATATGGTAGATCCTTACCCCCATGGCCCTACCACACAGGTAGCCAATTCCTAGGGTTATGGAGTCACATGGCCCTACCCAAAGGTAGCCCAATCCCTGACTCATGATGACTTGATGGTCCTACCCCATTGGTAGCCATGTACTAAGTCATTCAATGACCTGATGGGCCTACCCCACTAGTAGCCATGTACTAGGTCAATCCATTAGGCTACAGAGGGGACTAGGATCTGAGCTAGTAGGCACATCTCTTATGTGATAGTCATATTCACATTATAATTTTCATGAATTAAATGCAACCAATTGTTTAATTCAAGTCATCGATAAAACCTTGAAAATCCTCGAGAAACTAATTCGGGATATTCATAGGTGTAACCACATACCTATCAAGTTGATGTGAGACAGAAATAATCCAATCAACTAATAGGCAAGCAAGCATTCAATAAGATCCTGAAACAATTATACAATTTCCTTTTATTACTCATGTCATTAAGATCTATTAAATCTAGCTCACTTCCTAGGGTTTCTAGTCCACTTTTAGGGTTTACATTACAATTAGGGTTTCCCTTCATCTTTTACTATTTTAAACCCTAATTTAACGCAATGGATCACAAACCCTAATTATCTCAACATCTAATCCTCAGTTTCGGATTTAAGGCATAATTAACCATTAAATAAGTCCATTAAGCCTATTTTACATTAAAGCTACAATTTGCATCCTTTAAATATATAAAAAGATCATTATGCTCATTTATTGTCAATTCATAGTTCATTATGATTGAATTCACATGTGAACTCTATTTGTCATTAATTCCATCTTGATTCATTCAAAAACCCTAATTTCTATATTAAGGTTATTTATCCACAATTAAGGAACTTTAATGCTCAAAATAGCCTAGGATCATTATGTCTCACCTTTATTCACCACTTTGAATAATTAAAGCTATTAAGAGTCGAATTTACCAACATTAGGGTTTCAAAGCCCATTAAAGTATTATTCATGTACATTAAACTCAAAATTAAACTAATTACATGAAAAGTTCATCCTTTTTGTTCCTAATGTTCCCTTTCATCATTAACAGGGTAATATCAACTTTAATCATCAATAAAACCCTATGAATCACATTAATTATATCAAAATAGGGTTTCTTAATCATCTTTACATTAAAGTTAATAACTTTCATTACTTTTAGAATTGCAATTAGAATTCAGCTTCAACTATATTTTTAATGGATTCCCCTCATTTTTCTGAGAAAAAATCATGTATAAACTTTTGTTATCCAAGCTACTATTAAAGAGTTATGATTTTAGATAAATCACTTTTGGACTCCTTGGAACCCAAGGAACCCATGTGGCACGAAATCCACCTTTGGATTAAGTTCTTTACCTTCCAGAGGCTTCCACATTTTTATTTTCTCAATTTCTTAATTAATTGAATTTCCTTGTTATTGGGCCCAATAGCCAATAAAGCCCACAATACAATCATCAAGGCTATTATAAACGAAATTACATCATTATTTGTCCCATATGAGAGTTTACATTTCTCATCATATGAACCCAAAATTGGGGTTGTAACATCCTTCCCCTCTTATAGGAATTTTGCCTTCAAAATTCCACCAAGCAAACAAACAACTCAAGATAAGCCTTTCATAGGTCCATCATGGCTCCCATGTGGTGTTACCCTTTCCATGGTGCTTCCCAAGAACCTTTATCATATCATATTCTTCCATCTGAGTTCTTTCTGACCTTGGTATATTGTACCCTCATAGGTGACTCAGGACATTTTAGCCTCTCAAAAGCTGAATAGTTTCAGGGCTCAACACATGGCTTGGGTACTTCACATAGTGCTCTAGATCGGACTCATGGAACACATTACTCATCATGTTATCCTGAGGGCAAGGCTAAACACAACTATCTCCACCAATCCATCTCAAATGGACCCATATATCGGGGACTCAGCTTTCTCAGTTGTAGCTTAGAGGGGTCGGATTTTCACATCACATATTCTCCCATAGTGAACTGCATGTCAGTCTGTTTTGCATCAGCTCATGACTCATGTCACCACTGGGCTCTCTCTCGGCCATTGCACGATCAAAGTGACTTCATCTACACACACTATGGTTCTCTTCTGACCTTTGTGAGGCCTCCTTCACCAACATCATCTTAATGAAGTGGTGACCGACATAACCTCTCTATAAGACTTCTTGCATCCTGATAAAGGTTATGGTGGTTAACATCACATCTTAAGAATTGTCTCTATGTATCACCCTGAATGAGCATACATGCTCTCATCAGACCCTCTAGTCTGGATCATACTGTCCATTAGTATGGGGTGATAAATTGTACTATTATTGAGTTCTTCATGTATCTACTTCCACCTTATGGAAGTGAACCTTGGTCATACCCAAGAACTTCTGAACTCGCATCATGGTATGGTCGAACCATCTTTCTCTCTTAAGTAGTTCAACCCAATCTGTCTCGTGACAGTACTCTTTCTTTCTCATGTCATCTAGGTAAGGCGATCTACCATAACCCATATTACATCTTGACCTTCTTGATCAAGGGGAGACTTACCACCATCCATAGTGGATGAACTCCCATTCCCTCTCGGGAAATCTTTTTACTTTATATCCATGTACTGGGTTACGGGTGTTCACCCTTCACCTCTTGTCTTGCATGGCCACACGCTACATGCAACTCACATCAAGTAGCCAAAGTGCTACTATCACTTGCTATCTTTTATAGTATTACAGTGTTTAGTGATCTTAAAACCATGATCTCCGATATGTCATGATTCCTCAAGATCGATACCTCAAAAACCCTAAACCACTCTCATCAGGGCTTCATCACTTTCCTTTCCAAAAAAAGTACATCTAAATTTCTACAACCATCCTTTCATCATATCATGTACTAGACTGGCTAACCAATCAATCATTTACTTGATTAACCGTTATTGATACGACTGGGGGTTAACCAAACTTATCTCTTTTCCTCAACTTAAGGTTAGTCTAGCAACCTCAACTTCTTCTAGCTTCCAGATAAACTAGGCAACTATATCTCAACTAGAGAATTAATTACCACTTCTTATCCTTAGGTGTTAGGTAATGTCAAAGACACATACCTTCATGTATTATACTTATCATCTCATCTCAAACTCACAGTTGGTCTTCATCAAGAAGCTTTGAGCTCATCCTCATGGTGATCAAACTCAACCTTGGTTAACTTGCACATTCCACATAGCTCCTGATAAAACATCCTCATAAGCTGACTACACTACTTCTCTTAGTGTTTGTAAACCATCCATGTATCATTCACTCCACCAAGGTATGTTATCATCTCTGTCCTCATACCTTGTAGCAACGTTCCAACTCACATCATCTTTTATCCTTGGTGTATGACATGCGTACTATCCCATCTCTCCCTCCCATAACAAGAAGAAATAAGCATTTGGCGGTCGTCCAAATATTGAGTTCTTCCTATTCCAAGAGTAGAGATGGTACATCCTACCTTGCCAGTACACCTTCAAATCTCGATTGAAACGTGCCATTATCTTGATATCCACATTACATCCATGGAAAACTGGTCTCGAACCTACTTGGGTCACCACAGAATCCTTAGTCATCTCCTCTAGGTCTATAGGGTGCCAGTACTTTTGGGGTCATCCCTTTTCCTTCATGCATCCAGAGAGTGCCCTACTCATCTGTCCTTTGGGTCCCATGAGTTCATGAAGGTGATCAATCTCCTAACACATGGCCCCCAGACAATGATAGCTCTTACCTCCCGACCCTATGGTCATGTGCACTAGGGAATTAGGCAACTCCTACTTCCATCGGTCTTATCCCTACCTGACCCTAGGATAGACTTGGGATTCTCTTATAGTACATGTTCAACTCAGAACCTTACCCAAGCATTCATCATCTCTCTTCCTGTATTCTTGGGTTGTCTTTCATCCTTTCTCAGGGATCATGGTGACCTACCTACCTTGGTCAGGCCCCATACCAGTTACCTCCATGGTAATACATCCATATGCACTTAGAGATGGTTAACTATGGGTCTACAGGTTCAATCTCATGCCATGTACTCTTCACTTAGCTTCTCAAGATCCTATGAAACCTCCTCAGGTTATCTCAAAACCAACCAACTGGTAAACTCCCTACCAAAGGGTCCCTCTCCCAGGATGGGAGGAAACTACACCTTGATAACAAAGGTCACAAGTGTCCTTAGGGTTTACATTCACATGAGCATGCTTAACCCAGCAGCTACTAAGGCACAAACAGACCACCTATTAAACCATGCTAGGTCATGCTTGTTCTCTTTCCTCAATGTTAGATAAACTTAGTTGTGAGGGGTTCATCAAACATACCTTTAACTTAATGGGTTTCCTTTACCTCTACTCATGAGGAGTACCATGCTCGAAACTATAGAGACTCAAATATCATCATGAGTATTGGGTATACTGCTTCCCCTCTTAGGCCTAGAAACCCTAGGCCCACCTTTGGGTGTCCAACTGCATGCTCAACCTCTTAACCACGAATCAAGCATGTCCAAGGTATGTCATCCTTTCATTCGAGCAACACCTCAGAGTTGAGTCCTCTTCCAGGACAACCAACTAGGTACAAGGCTTCACAACTTGCTACTTCATCCTCTTCAAGTCTAAGAAACTCTTCTACCTATCTCAGGAGGTAAACACCTATACCATAGGCACAGAGGTAATAGTAGACTCATCCTCTCTCTAGGGTTTGGTTCCTCTCATGGCAACCAAGACATCATTAGCCTTCAAGGGTCAACCATACGACAACCACTATCATCCACTTAGGTCGCATCATCCCACTGTTCCTCAAGTTTCAGGGTTTTAGGCTTTCAACCTTCTAGCCTGAGGTCTACTCTCTCTCTCTAGAGCTAATCCTACAACCAACCTCTCTATAAGAGGTCCTTTCTTCATGAAGGATCAAGCTCATAAGCATGCCCCTACCTAAGTGAATCCTATACTCGAACTTATGTTTACTCAAGATTATCCATAACCCCTTATGCTTATCTCATAATCCATCCTTCATGATCCCTTGTCTAGGGTTTCATTCAACTGTCAACACTACTGATGCACTTTGGGTGCAAGCTATATCCTACTTGCAATAGCCCAAAAGGTTTCTATAGGTTCTTCTCTAACCTCATCCATGAAGGAGCTATCCTTCGCTCAAATCATGCACAACCCTTCCCAGGGTTGGGTTGCCAAAGGTACTCGGTCATCCACTTCTCATGGTTCGTATGGCAATCCAAAGGCATGTCCATCCAAACACCTAGTCAACCATGACATCTAACTCATCATGTCATCTCTCCCTCTAACCTTCACTTAGGGTTAGGGTTACCATCATCCTCAAAGGATGTGCTAGGTCTCTACCTTTAATGGAGGTCTCTACCTCCAAGACTAACCCTCTCTACTCATCCTCCTAACAAGGAGGTCTATCCTCAGGTCTCTCCTGAGGGCGATGACAACTCGTGTCATATGACCTAAGCATGTATCTATTCTTCTACGCTTACTCTATTAATCTTATGTCCATGACATCTTATTTACATGCATTTCATTAATTTGGTGGAGGATCCCTTAATCCTTATCAACCTTACCCATACCTCAAGAGGGTGAGGAGAAGATAGGAAACCCTAATCCTTAAGGTCATTAACAGAATTTGAGTTGAGAAGGGATGAACAAGATGAGAGAGTCCTAAAGGTATCTTATTTCGAATCATACCCTAAGACTTTGGCCAGGCAGTCACACAGATCCAGGAATCCTCGTATTTCGACTAGCGGTGCAGAGAAAAATCTTTCCAGCCCCCGGTCATGATCCTTTTCTAGACACCTCTGTCTTTCGGATAATCCTCTAATAACTCCCTTGGGTTCTATAGGATTTGTAAAATTTAATAGTTATTAAAGATTAAGTGAGGAACCTTCGCTCTGATACCAATTGTAATGACCCCGCCTCCCGGTAACCCCCAATTAAGGAAGACCCAAAGGTTAGAGCCGTTATTCAATTAATAGGATCAAATGTTCGACAAATAATCAATAATAATTATGAAATTCTACTACTAAATTGAAAATCGGTATAAATAAAAACTTTACTTACCCTTTAAAATATGGGATTTCTAAACTTCTATACTAATCTAACTAATCCTCATGTGTACGTTATTTCTCATTTAGCTCCACATATGCCACTTTATTGTTTGTCTTTTCATTTGTACCTAAAACGCCGACAAACAAAACGTCAGTCAGCAAGAAGCTGGTATGTGGGGGAAACAATAATTGTGCAACTACGTTAACAATGTAGTCAACCAAATATCATTTAACATCCAAGATTACATTTTAAGCAATACTACTCAATCCTTTCCTATCCCCTATCTCTGTACCGTCCCTGCAGTGGACATGGATACTACCTCTCTCATATGGTAGATCCTTACCCCCATGGCCCTACCACACAGGTAGCCAATTCCTGGGGTTATGGAGTCACATGGACCTACCTAAAGGTAGCCCAATCCCTGACTCATGATGACTTGATGGTCCTACCTCATTGGTAGCCATATACTAAGTCATTCAATGACCTGATGGGCCTACCCCACTAGTACCCATGTACTAGGTCAATCCATTAGGCTACAGAGGGGACTAGGATCTGAGCTAGTAGGCACATCTCTTATGTGATAGTCATATTCACATTATAATTTGCATGAATTAAATGCAACCAACTGTTTAATTCAAGTCATCGATAAAACCTCGAAAATCCTTGAGAAACTAATTAGGGATATTCATAGGCGTAACCACATACCTGTCAAGTTGATGTGAGACAGAAATAATCCAATCAACCAATAGGAAAGCAAGCATTCAATAAGATCCTGAAACAATTATACAATTTCCTTTATTACTCATGTCATTAAGATCTATTAAATCTAGCTCGCTTCCTAGGGTTTCTAGTCCACTTTTAGGGTTTTCATTGCAATTAGGGTTTCCCTTTGTCTTTTACTATTTTAAACCCTAATTTAACGCAATTGATCGCAAACCCTAATTATCTCAACATCTAATCCTCAGTTTCGAATTTAAGGAATAATTAACCTTTTTTTTTAAAAGAAAGTTAGGAGGTGCTATTATTTATCCTGCCCTCCTCTTGCAGGGATATTCATAAAACTTAATACATTGGACGAAAAATTGATTTTAGTAGATATATTGCCTATGCAAATACAAGAATGGGGAAAGGGTTGACCCACAGGGTCGAGGGGGGATCTAAGTAGAATAGATCCTCCTTGTGGTGTTTCAGGTGGTGCTTTGCCAATGCATCAGCGAAGCAGTTCTTTGTCCTCGTGATCTTTCGAAATTTGACATCATAACTGGATTGCATGCTTTTCTCCATCCATCGTTTCCATACGTTCAGTCTGGGGTAAGCTGTAGAAGTTCGTCCTTCCTTGATTGTGTCAATAGCTTTGTTGCTATCACTTCCCACAATGATCGACTTGTGTTGTAGTCGTTGTGCCATCTCGACTGCTAGCACTATAGCTCTGATTTCTGCCTCTGCTACTGATGTTACTTTCATGATTTTTGCTGCTCCCCCAAGCCACTCGCCATTTCTTCTGTGTATGATGATGGTTGCTGCCGCTTCATTGTTGTTTACTGCTGCATCACAATTAATTATGATGTTGCTTTCCTCCTCCTCACTTAGCAAAATTCCCTCTGTGTCGGAGTCTTCTTCCAACGCTCTCGTAGTCACAGTGTTTGTGTCCTTGGCCAAAGCTTGTGTGTTACGCTTGATGCTGTTGTTTAACCGGGTCAGTTGTTTAGCTGTGAGTTCTTCCTTGCCTTCAAAAACTAAGTAGTTTCTTGCCTTCCAAATGTTCTAACAGCAGAGGGCGAAGGACGCTGCATGTTGTTTATTCTTTTTTAGATTGATTTCGAGCCATTCACTCATCGTGGTGCCTTGTGAATAATAGTGATTGTTAATTGTATGGCTTTTCTCCCAGATCCTTCTGGCCATGATACAATCCCTAAGTGCATGTATGGTGGTCTCCTCTTCTTGGAGACACCGTGGGCAGGTGTTAATGTCTGTAAAGTGGCATTGTTTTCTTCTGCTATTTGTCATTAGAGCTTCATGCGCTGTGAGCCACATGAACATGCGAACCTTGCAAGCTATTTTGAGTTCCCAGATCTGTTTCCAGGGTCTGTCTTTGCTAGTGGTATTTGCATGTAGCTCCTTGTAGGCTGAAGCAGCAGTGTAATTGCCATTTTCCTCCCGGGTCCATGCCCAACTGTCCTGATTTGCTGTCGGGTCAGGGGGAGGCTGGTTTAGAATCCAAGCAATGCTCTCCTCCGGTATATACTCACGCAGGAATGATATGTTCCAAGAACCATCCAGGTTCACTAGACTAGAGACCCTCATATCAAGGATACTGGGCTCTACCGTCTTGTGGCAGATGTCGATGAGTTTTCCGCAGGTTGGTACCCAATGGTCGTTCCAAACCATTGTGTCCATTAAGCCTATTTTACATTAAAGCTACAATACAAGATCATTATGCTCATTTATCGTCAATTCATAGTTCATTATGATTGAATTCACATGAGAACTCTATTTGTCATTAATTCCATCTTGATTCATTCAAAAACCCTAATTTCTACATTAAGGTTATTTATCCACACTTTAGGAACTTTAATGCTCGAAATAGCCTAGGATCATTATGTCTCACCTTTATTCACCACTTTGAATAATTAAAGCTATTAAGAGTCGAATTTAACAACATTAGGGTTTCAAGGCCCATTAAAGTATTATTCATGCACATTAAACTCAAAATTAAACTAATTACATGCAAAGTTCATCCTTTTTGTTCCTAGTTTTCCCTTTCATCATTAACAGGTTAATATCAGCTTTAATCATCAATTAAACCCTATGAATCACAATAATTATATCAAAATAGGGTTTCTTAATCATCTTTACATTAAAGTTAATAACTTTCATTAATTTTCGAATTGCAATTAGAATTAAGCTTCAACTATATTTTTAACGGATTCCCCTCATTTTTCTGAGCAAAATTCATGTATAAACTTTTGTTATCCGAGCTACTATTAAAGAGTTATGATTTTAGCAAAATCACTTACTTCGGGCCAATCAGAGAGCGCCATGTGGTTGTTTCCATGCAAAGCTCACGTGATGGAAAATATTTCAAAAAGTCTGTTATGCCCTCCCTTAAGTCGATTGACGATGTATCTCGCATAGGGTATATTCGTCAAAACCGCCCGTGCTTCTCCTACCTCACGAGCAACCCTAGGTCGCCGCCTGCAGTGACTCGGGGGAGCTTTCCTCCTCCATCCTTGGTTTCTAGGGTGCCGAAGATGGTCCTACAGCCTCCGCCTCCCTCCGCCATGCTCCCACGCACCTGATGGTGCCCCTTTCATGCAGCCAGGGCGGCTGGCCTATGTTGGTCGAGCCTGTCATCTGTGGACGGCCTGGCAACCGTGCTGCAGGTTGCTGTGTGTCAGTGGAGGCCAGGGAAAGGTGGAAAACCACCCTTGATCCTAGGAGCAGCTTCGTGCCTCCACCAAGATCGCACCACAGCCGCTAAAGTCCCCGAAATTGCCATGTGCTCACTTGGTTAGGGTTAGCATGGAAGTATAAGGAGAAGAGGTTGTTTTGCGTGGGATCTCTCTCTGGACCTCGACCAGGGCTTTAACCCTTTATATAGGGTGAAGTATGAAGCCCTAAGGCGTGCCTCATGAGGTCCCAAGTCCCAAACTCAAAAGGAAACACACTTTCCTTGGTTGTGAAGCAACCATCTCTCTCTCTTCATTATCTCTTATTTCTTTGATATTCTTGTTGCATGAATATTTAGGAATTTGAAATTCCTCTCCCTTATCCTCTTTAATCTTGTCTTTTAATTCATTGGCCTCAAAATTATATTCTCCTCAAGTAGGAAAATACTCCTACTTAATAAAGCCACATAATTCCATTAATTATGTATTCCCATTATCCTTATTGTGCAATTTTGGTATTTTCTCTTTCTTTCCTCTTTATTCGGACTCCTTTTATCATTAGGAATCCTTGGAATACGAAATTCCACCAAGAATAACTCAATTACACCTCTTTTCACTGGTTTTCCACATTTTACCATTGCTTTCAATTTCTTTCTTAATAAAGAAAAACTTTATTAATCTTTTCTTTTCTTATTGCTTTTCTTTGCAACTTTGGACTCCTTGGAACCCAAGGAACCCATGTGGCACGAAATCCACCTTTGGATTAAGTTCTTTACCTTCCAAAGGTTTCCACATTTTTCTTTTCTCGATTTCTTAATTAATTGAATTTCCTTGTTATTGGGCCCAATAGCCAATAAAGCCCACAATACAATCATCAAGGCTATTATAAACGAAATTACATCATTATTTGTCCCATATGAGAGTTTACATTTCTCATCAGATGAACCCAAAATTGGGGTTGTAACACCATCAGTAGTATGTCATCCACATACAATATGAGGAATACAACCATACTCCCACTACCCTTCTTGTACGCACAAGTTTCATCTTCATTTTGACTAAAACCAGACTCTTTGACTATTCATTAAATCAAATATTCCAACTCTGAGATGCTTGTGTCAATCCATAGATTGACCTTTACAGCTTACAAACTTTATTTGCATCCTTTGGATTTATAAAACCTTCAAGATGTGTTATGAACACATCCTCAATAAGATTCTCATTAAGAAATGCAGTTTTAACTTCCATTTTCCAAATCTCAAAGTCATGACAAGATTCAATACCAAGGTCCATCCCTTATTGGTTTACATGGATTCCATTTCATATCTCGTGGCCTCAAACCATTTCTCATACTCTGGTTGTAAAGAGGTGAGATCGCCTCCTTACTAAAATTTCAAGGAAATAGAAAACATCCACCTATTCCAATAAATATACACATTGTGGGATGTATGTATAATAATCCAAGTAAATAAGCATGATTCAAATATATGTAAACTGTCAATAGCAGTGGAGAGGAAACTAAAGTTATTACATTTCTTTTTGAACTCAGTTCACTACATGAGTTTTCTTAAAAGGAAAAACTAGAAAAAAAAACTATTGGGATCTAGCAATTAGAAACCTAGACATCCTTGATAGCAAATTGGAATCTACTCCTGAACTTGATCTCCTCGGCATTGGTCAATACCTTGATCAAACCCTGGGTGGTTGGGAAGGCACCCGCCAAAAGAGAGAAGCAAGGTATGTGTCAAAATTATGAACTAGTACAAAATATAAATAAATAAAATGGAAAGAAAGGCTAATAATTTATCATAAGATGAAGATGGTCAAAAGTATGACGCATAAACAAATAGATGCTTGCCATAACAAGAAAAATAGTAAAAGGTTTGCGTGCATGATTAATATTGACTACCTTAAATATGTAGGGTTGAGGCACCTAATGGACCTCAACCAAATAGGTGAGGAGAGTAACACATTCCAGTCACCTATCAAATATTGTATATTGGGGAGAGTAACACATTTCCCTAGGAAAATTAACACCTGCCCTGTCTATGGGTGGTTGTACAAAAGTACCACTATACTAGTTAAATAGTCTAATAAAATCAACATGCTAAAAGAATTATGGAAGGTATAAACATCAAATAGTTATGACATGGAAGTGGGGTACAAAACCCAAGAAATAAAAAACAAAAGTGATTTTGAGGCAAATATACCAAAGAAAATATGAAAAGAGAGATTAGGGTTCAATAAGTGCCTCATTGGGGAAATTAGGTCAGGTTCACAAATATTACCAACTAGGGTGTAAGGATGCACATACCTCTCTTATGGAATTCTATTACACACTCTCACCACTTTAATTGAGTCCAAGGTCCACTTTTCCTATTTCCAATGTATAATCATGTATTAGGGTTTTACATATGCATTAATGTAAAGAAACCCAAACTTTTGGACATTTGGAACAAAAACTCGATTTAGACTATGAAATCATCACTATTGATGTTATTAGGTTCTCCTAATTAAGAAAACATATAATTTTGTAAATTTTGGAGTTATGATGATTTAAGTGTATTTTTGATGATTTTTATGAATTAAAATCATTTTTATAAAACACCGCCCAGCAAAACTCAAAACCAAACCTTAAAATTATTTTTATAAGAAATATTACATTTTTTTATTCCAAAATATATATATTTTTAATTTTTGTACAAAGGAATAAAAAGATACGATTTTTCCAATATTGGCCAATTAGAAAATTAAGAAAATACATTTAAGCGAAAATATCGCAAGAAAAGGATAAGTGTGGGGCCGGACTGATGACTTAGCTCAATTAGGGGCATCTAAGTCGCGTGGTCCAACCTTGGATTTGACCCATTTCAAACAAAGAAAATGATGGCAAAAAGACCATGTTACCCTTAAGCAAAAACAAAAGAAAATAGAAAGCAAGGAGGGTAAGAGGGGGGAATTACACAGAGGATTCATACCCTTCGTCCGGCCACACCATGGCCAGTGATCACAAGCTCGAGAGGATTAGGCAAATTTGCAACTAGCAAAGATTCTTGAAAGCAACAACACTGAAAGAAGGAGGGGAGTGTCACGCACCTACTGAACCAATCAATTTGAACCAAGGCATCAAGAAGAGCAAGAAACACCCAATGTAAAACCTGGATCAAGACTCGATCTCCAAAAATCCAAGGTGCAATATTACGAGCAATTGGATGGAGAGAGTAGTTGTAAGGGGGCTAGGGAAGCCTCGGGTATGGATATTTATAGGTGAGTTTGAGGATTAAAGTGAGAAGGATTATCACCAAACTTGCTTAGAGAATAAGGTTGGGGATTTCCAGAATACTACACAAAACAACATAATTAGAGGATCAAACTATGTGGTTTTTTATTTAGAAACTATTGGAGGAAGTTTCGTGTGATTTGGTTTAGAATCAAGCGAGGAATCACAAAAACAAATTCATCCATTTTCGGTACCTGTTGCCAAAGGGGGAGATCTAGAAGATGACTCGTGAGCCATTGGATCGTGAATCCAATGGTCATGATCATGCGGATCAAGAAAATAACAATTAGACTGCATGACAGATTGATTATATTCCAAATCTTAATCAGACTACAGTGGTACATGCATTTATTTAACGTTTTCTCTCTCCTCAATTAAGGGTGCAAATGAAACCCAAATCTATTATGACAGCTGGCCTAATTTTGATTTGAGGAATCTAAATATGCAATTAGATTTTCCTTTTGAGAACTTCTATTTTGCCAAATAAACCAAATCCTATTTTCTCTTTCTTCCTTCATTAATGATTATAAGATTCTCCAAATTTTATGGAACTTCACCCATAAGTCACATTAAGTTCCTTGGATATGAATTTGCCATGAATTTTACATGTCGAAGTTGTTTGTACATTTATTTAATATTTTGAAGGTTTTGCACACTTTCTCTATCCTGATTTCATCTTTTACGCAAATATTCTCTAAATTGAGTGAAAATTCACCCAAAGGCATATTTTAATGTGTAGATCACGAATTTGGTATTAGTTGTTTCTTTTGGAGTCATTAATGCTTTTATTTTATATTTTTGAGATATCTCCTATTTTCCCATTCAATTAATGCAATTATGCTTACTACTTTTCCAAAAGTTGTGAAACTTATCACTCAAGAAAACTTGTACTCAAAGAAAACGAATTTGGACTTAGAATTATCTTTTGAGTTCCCCTTTTATAGATTTTAGGCAATTTACTCTTATTTTCACTAAATTGAGAAATTAATTCACTTATTGTCACATTTTCTTAGTTTTAGGATTTTCTTTTCTTTTTCTCATACAAAAAGCTATAGAAACTTCTAGTTTGATTCTATTTTATCTTTATCCCTCTTAAGTGGATATTTGGAAAATTAAACCCTTTTGTAAATTTTTACTGAGGTATTTGTGCATAAAACCTTATAATGTCATATATTGGGAACAAATGTACACCAAACCTTTATCATTACCACTAATTCAACATCAAGGATAGAAATGAAAAAAAAACTTAGAAAAAGGCTAAACTAGGATTGTACATAGATTTCAGTTCGATACAACACTTCTCCTGCTAGAAAGGATTTGTCCCTGAAATCTCATACAAAAAGAGAAGGGTGAGTACACAACATCTCATCTCTAAGCTCCCAAGTGGTTTCCTCCAAACCACGATCTTACCATAAGAGTTTCACCAACTCAATCTCCTTGTTCTTCAACTATTTAACTCGGGAGTCAAGAATCTTCATAGGTAACTCCTCATAAGTCAGATTCTCTTGAATCTCCAAAGGTTTGATTTCTAGTACACGAGAAGGGTCCTTCACATACTTCCTTAGAACATAAACATGAAACAGATTATGGATCTAGTCATAGGCAAGAGGAAGAGATAAATGATATGCACATTCTCCAACCTTATCCAAGATCTCAAATGGTCCAACATAGCGGGGACTAAGCTTGCATTTAACTTTAGATCGTGCCATAAAATGTATAGGATTGATCTTCAAGAAGGCATAGTCACCTACTAGGAAACTCACATCAGACCTTTTCCTATTTGCATACATCTTCTGTCGATCGTGTGTAGTTTTCATATGCTTCTTAATCAACTAAACCTTCTCTATAATCATATGTTTATCATCAGTCTTCACCAGAGCATGTTCTCCCACATCATCCCAGTCTAACGGAGAATGACAATATCTTTCATATAAGGCTTCATAAGGTGGCATACCAATACTAGCTTGGTAGCTATTGTTGTAAGCAAATTCTGCTAATGGAAGATACCCATCCCATGTACCTCCTCAATCCACAACACATGCACAAAGAAAATCTTCCTGAATTTGCACTGTTTTTTTAGATTGACCATCGGTTTGTGGATGATAAGCCATACTGAAACGTAAGTCAGATCCCATCTCTTCCTGAATCTGACTCCACAAACAAGTGGTAAACTTCAAGTCACAATCTGATATTATCACTTTAGAAACTCCATGTAGATGAACAACCCAATCGACATACAACTGAGCCATCTCATCAACCTTGTAAGTGGACTTGAATGACAAAAAGTGGGCAGACTTGGTAAGTCGATCAATCACTACCCACACTGCATCATAACCTTTCCTGGTCTTAGGGAAACCAGTGATAAAATCCATAGTAATCTTCTTCCATTTTCATTCCAGAATCTCAAGCGGGTGTAGAAGACCACCAGGTCATTGATGCTCAATCTTGACTTGATGGCAAACAAAACACTTTGCAACAAACAAAGTGATATCCATCTTCATGTTCTTCCACCAAAAGCTTCATTGTGGGTCTTTCTACATCTTGGATGTACCAGGGTGCATAGTGTACTTAGACCCATGGGCTTCGCTCAAAACCTTCTATCATAAGTTCCCAACTTCAAGTATCCACAACCTTTGTCAGCAATGAATAGCACCATCCACTCCAACTGAAAAGTCAGATTGTGGCTTCTCAGTTAAGGCCTTCATCTCCTCAAGCTCAAAACTTTCTAGTTGTGCAACAACAACTTTGGAGATCTAAGATGGTGTAATGGACAAACTAGCCATGTGAACCCACAATTTCTTGGCATCTTCTTCATCATCAGGATGTGGTTTCCAATAGGAAATGTACTCCAGATTCATAGCAGCACCTACAACATCCTTCCTCTGACTCAAAGCATCAGCAACTAAATTCACTTTACATGGATGATAAGTTATGGTAAAATCGTAGTCCTTAAGATACTCCATCCATCTTTACTGCCTCATATTCAGATCCTTCTACTTCAAAAGATACCTCAATCTTTTATGATTTGGGAAGACTTCAAACTTCACTCCATACAGACAGTGTCTCCAGATTTTTAAAGCATGCACAATAGAAGATAGCTCTAAATCATGTGTTTTTTAGTTATCTTCATTAGGTTTCAACTGGCATGAATCATAGATGATCAATTGATCTTCTTGCATTAAGACACACCTTAATACTTGCTTACAAGCATTAGTGAAAATGATATAGGGTTTTCCTTCAACAAGTAAAGCAAGAAAAGGAGCAGATGTCAAACATCCTTTTAGCTTCTGAAAAGTGTCCTCACATTCTAGAGTCCACACAAACTTGACTTCTTTTTGCGTCAACTTTGTCAGAGGGAGAGCTAATTCAGAGAAACTCTTGATAAATCTCCAATAATAACCTACCAAATTGAGGAAACTACAGATCTCAGATAGATTCTTTGGAGCTTTCCACTTAGTCACAACTTCTACCTTTGCATGATCAACAACAATATGTCTGGAAGAAATCACGTGACGCAAAAACATCACTTCCTTGATCCAGAACTCATACTTTGAGAATTTAGCATATAGTTGATTTTCTCTCAGTGTGTTCAGAATGATTCATAGATGTTCATGATGTTGTTCTTCAGATTCGGAGTAAACCAAAACATCTTTGATGAACACCACCACGAACTAATCAAGGTAAGGATGAAACACTTGATTCATCAAGTCCATGAAAGCAACAGGGGCATTCATCAAGCTGAAAGGCATGACCAAAAACTCATAATGCCCATAATGTGTCCTAAAAGTTGTTTTCGGGACATCTTCATCTTTCACTCGCATCTGGTAGTAGCCACTCTGCAGATCCATCTTTGAGAACACAATGGCTGACTTCAGTTGGTCAAATAGGTCATGAGTGTGAGGCAAAGGATATAGATTCTTTATCATCACTTGATTACGCATACGATAATCCATGCACATATGCAACGAACCATCCTTCTTCTTCACGAACAAGACATGGGCTCCCCAAGGTGAAACACTAGGATGCACAAAAAACATGTTGAGAAGCTCATGAATCCTCTTCTTAAGCTCGACGAGTTTAGTAGGGGCCAAGCGATAAGGCAGCTTCGAGATAGGTGAAGTTCCTGGTGCGAGCTTGATGGAAAAATCCACCTCACAAGTTGGGGGCAACCCAGGAAACTCCTCATGAAAGATATCAGGAAAGTCCTTCACCACTTATATATGATCGAGAGCAGGAGGTGTGGCATCGAGGGCGATAGAGGCTAAATAATCTCTACACCCTTGTGAGACAAGCTTTTCGACTTTGATAGCAGAGATTATGAACTGTCGGTTCTCTCGCTTCCTACCCTTAAAACACATCCTTCCCTCATCAGGATGTAACAAACTAACCTTCAATTCTTCACTATACCAAGCAGCCTTGTAACTGTTCAACCAATCCATCCCTAGGATAACATCGAAAGTGGTCATGTCAAGTAAGATGAAATCTGAGGTAAACATCCTTCCTGAGATACAAAGCTATAAGGTTTGGAGTTTGAGATAATATGAGAAGATCCTACCACTAGGAATTTTAACATCTAGCACATTATCCATACATTCTAATTCTATATCTAACATGGTAGCAAGCTGAGTTGATATGAAGGTATTTGATGAACCAGAATCGAAGAGTGCTTTAATAGGATTCATATTAAGATGTAAATTACCTTGGGTGACTTCATTATCTTCTTTAGATTCTTTAGCATTAAGGGTAAACACCCTACCATTTTGCCTTTCCCTAGGTGGCTAAAGGCCTTGCCAGTTTTGATTGTTGTTGTTCCTTGGAGGCAGATTCTGTCACTATTGTGGCTGTTCAGCAGGCTGCTGAGTAGGCTACTGAGATGAGGCTTGTCCACATTGAAGCTTGGGACAATTAGGTCAGATGTGCCTAGCTTGTCCACACTCGTGGCAAATCTCTACAGGGTTGACCATTGCCAATAAGGCACCTTCCAGGCGGGTGAGAATGGGAGCAACGGTTGCACTTGTCATGCCCTTGGTTTCCACCTGTGTTCTTCCTTTTTTTGTTGTTGTACCCAGAACAAATAGGGTTGATCTTATTTTGGCTCCAAGATCCAAAACATAGTGCTCCAAGAGGAGAAAACATTGCACGTACTTGGAGACGCTCATGATTCCTTGTCGCATACTATAGAAGTCTACTTCCTTTATCTTCATATAGGCAGGGCAAATGTACTTCTCGTGGAATAGTTTGAGGAACTGCTCCCAGGTCATGCTTGAAGTATCATGGATACAAGCCATACCCGTCCACCATACCCATGCTGGCCCATCTAGCACATATGATTCAAAGCAAACCTTCTGGTGAGGAGGATACGCCATACCCTCAAAGGTACACTCCAAATAAAACACCCAATTGTCAGCCTTATGCACCATGTTTGGCTCACTCTCTCCCTTGAAGTACGGTGGTTGCATCTTGATGAAGTCCTCAAGGGTGAACTCCTTTGGTTTAGTTGTAGCAGTTGCATCATTGGAAAGTTGTCCCACCAGGGTAGTCGAGAGAAATTGGAACAACATGGTCAACTCTTGTTTAGGGATCAGAAGAGGTGTTCCTATAGGCGTAGTAGGGTTGATTGGGTGGTTGATGGAGTCACCAGAGTGTCCCAGTTGTCGGTGTTTCCAGAGGAGGCTCCCAAAGAGGAGTTGTTCATGTTTCATAACAAATCTCCCTTCCTGAAAGATAAGGGCATAACATAAGATAACCAGGAGTAGACAACAAAGATATCTAAGGCTACTATTGCCTCTAGGAATACTATTTCAGGCAGTCGGTATTAGCTCAGGTCAGGCATGTATCGTACGGATCTAGGAGTCCTTCTAAACTAAGCTAGTAGAGCGGGAGAAAATATTGTCGGCCCCCAGACCCTAATCCTTTCTAGATACCCTTGCTTTGAACTTATGCCCTAGTAGTTTCCCAATAGGCTCTGATACCATGTTGTAAAGAGGTGAGATCACCTCCTTACTAAAATTTAAGGGAAATACAAAACATTCACCTTTTTCAAGAAATATAGACATTGTGGGAAGCATGTATAATAATCTAAGTAAATAAGCATGATTCATATAGATGTAAAATGTCAATAGCAGTGGAAAGGAAACTAAGTTATTACATTGCTTTTTTAACTCATTTCACTACATGAGTTTTTTTTTTGAAGGAAAAACTGAAAAGAAAACTATTGGGATCTAGCAATTAGCAACCTAGACATCCTTGATAGAAAACTGGAATCTACTCCTGAACTTGATCTCCTTGGCCTTCTTCAACACCTTGATCAAACCCTGGGTGGTTGGGAAAGCACCCAACAAAAGAAAGAAGCAAGGTATGTGTCAAAATAATGAACAACTACAAAAGATAAAGAAATAACATGGAAAGAAAGGCTAAGATTTCATCATAATATGAAGATGGTCAAAAGTATAAGGTAAAAACAAATAGATGCTTGCCATAACAAGAAAAATAGTAAAAGGTTTGCATGCAAGATTAATATTGACTTCCTTAACTAAGTAGGGTTGAGGCACCTACCGGACCTCAACCAAATAGGTGAGGGAGAGTAACACATTACAGTCAGATATATTGGGGAGAGTAACAAATTCCCCTGGGCGAATTAACATGTGCCCTATCTATGGGTGGTTGTATAAAAGTACCACTACACTAGTTAAATAGTCTAATAAAATCAACATGTTAAATGAACTATGGTAATTATAAACATCAAATAGTTGTAACATGGTAGTTGGGGTACAAGACCCAAGAAGAAAATAACAAAATTGATTTGAAGGCAAATATATCACGGGAAATACCAAAAGAGATATTAGGGTTCAATAAGTGCCTCATTAGGGAAACTAGGTCAGGTTTGCAAATATTCCTAACTAAGGTGTAAGGATGCACATACCTCTCTTATGGAATTCTATTACACACTCTCACCACTTTAATTCAGTCCAAGGTCCACTTTTCCTATTTTCAATGTATAATCATGTATTAGGGCTTTTCATATGCATTAATGTAAAGAAACCCTAACTTTTGGAATTTTTGAAAAAAATCTTAATTTAGACTCGAAAATCATCACCATTGATCTTATCAAGTTCTCCTAATTAAGGAAACATATAATTTTGTCAATTTCGGAGTTATGACAATTTAAGTGTATTTTTGGTGATTTTTATGTATTAAAATCATTTTTAGAAAACACCTTTTGATAAAACTCGAAACCAAACCTCAAAAATATTTTCATTACAAATATTACATTTTTCTAATTCCAAAACATATTTATTTTTTATTTTTGGACAAAGGAATAAAAAGATATGATTTTTCCAATACAACGAATCAGAAAATTAGGAAAATACATTTAAGAGAAAAATCTTGTGAGAAAAGGATAAGAGCAGGGCCTACCCAATGACTTCGCCCAATTAGGGGTGACAAGTCACGTGGTCTAACCTCAACTTTGACCTGTTTAAAACAAAGAAAATGATGGTGAAAAGACCATATTACCCTTAAGCGAAAAATGAAAGAAAATAGAAAGCAAGGAGGGTAAGAGGGGGGAAATTGCATAGGGGATTCATCCCCTTCATTGGGCCACACTATGTCCAGCAAGAATAAGATTGAGAAGATTAGGTGAATTCACAACTAGCGAAGATTCGTGAAAGCAACAACACAGAAAGAAGGAGGGGAGTGCCATGCACCTACTGAACCAATCAATTTGAAACAATGCATGGAGGAGAGGAAGAAATACCCACCGCAAAGCCTAGAATAAGACTTGATCACTGGAAAGATAAGGTGCAATCTCATGAGCAATTGGATGGAGAGGGCAGTTGCAAGGGGGCTAGGGAAGCCTCAGGTACGGATATTTATAGGTGAGGTTGAGGATTAAAGTGAGAAGGATTGCGATCAAACTTGCTTGGAGAACAAGGTTTGGGGATTTCTACAATACTCCATTAAATCAAGTAAATAGGGGATCAAACGGTGTGGTTTCTTATTTAGAAACTATTGCAGGAAGTTTTGTGTAATTTGATTGAGAATTGAGTGAGGAATCACAAACACAAATTCATCCATTCTCAGCACCTGTTGTCAAAACGGCGAGATCTAGAAGATGACTCGCAAGACGTTAGATTGTGGATCTAATGGTTATGATTGTGTGAATCAAGAAAATAAAAATCAGACCGCGTGACACATTGATTATATTCTAAATCTTAATCGGATTGTAGTGGCACGTGCATTTATTTAATCTTTTCTCTCTCCTTAATTGAGGGTGCAAACAAAACCCAAATAAATTGAAAATTGACACCTAGCCTAATTTTGATATGAGGAATCTGAATATGCAATTAGATTTGTCTTTTGAGTACTTCTATTTTGTCAAATAAACCAAATCTTACTTACTCTTTCTTCCTTCATTAATGATTATAAGATACTCCAAATTTGATGAAACTTCACCCACAAGTCACATTAAGTTCCTTGGATATGAATTTTCCAACAATTTTATATGTTGAAGTTGTTTGACTATTTATTTAATATTTTGAAGGTTCTACACACTTTATCTCTCCTAATTTCATCTTTTAATCAAACACTCTTCATTGAGTGAAAATTCACCCAAAGGAATATTTTAATGTGTAGATCACATTTTTGAGATATTTTTGGAGTCATTACTAATTTTATTTTATATTTTTGAGATATCTCCTATTTTCCCATTCAATTAATGCAATTATACTTACTACTTTTTCAAAAGTTGTGGAACTTATCACTCAAGTAAAATTTTACTCAAAGAAAACAAATTTGGACTTAGATTTATCTTTTGAGTTCTCCTTTTATATATTTTAGGCAATTTACTATTATCTTTACTAAATCAAGAAATTATTTCACTTAATGTCACATTTCTTAGTTTTAGGATTTTCTTTTCTTTTTCTCATACAAAAAAGCCATAGAAACATCTAGTTCGATTCGATTTTATCTTTATCCCTCTTAAGTGGCTGTTTTGCAAATTAAACCCTTTTATAAACTTTTACTGAGGTAATTGTGCATAAATCCTTATAATGTCAAATATTGGGAACAAATGTACACCAAATCTTTATAATTTCCACTAATTCAACATCAAGGATAGAAATGAAATGAATAGCTTAGAAAAAGACTACACTAAGATTGTATATAGATTTTAGTTCACTACATTGGTCCCTTTGTAGCTTCTAGATAGGTTTTTGGCTCATCATCTATAACAAACTCACCGCCTTTGTGAGTCACAAGATAACCAAATCTTTTAGGCTCAACGCCTATCCTACTAGATCTACAAGGTTCCTTGTTACTTGAGGAATTTGAGATTCCATGATGATTTGTGACTCTCTTTGTTCCTCTTGTACCTCTATTGGTTCATTGTTTTCTTGTTGATCTTGATCCTCTTAGAGTTATACTTTCCTCCCACATATTCCTTTGAAAATAAATTCCTTTTATATGAATACATCATCTTTGGAAACAAACACTTTACTTTCAGATAGGGAATAAAAGTAATATCCTTTGGTTTTCTTAGGATATCAAAAAAAGTAGCATTTATCTAATTTGGGTCTAAGATTTTTGAGAAACTTCTTTCTCACATAAGCTTCACAGTCCCAAATCTTCATAAAAGACACATCGGTATTCTTTTGATACCATATCTCATATGGTGTATTTTAATCTGATTTAGATGGTACACCGTTTAGTGTAAACATCGAGGTTTCAAGAGAATAACCCATAAGTTATTCAGAAGTTCAACTAAACTCATTATTGATCGCACCATAGCTAGCAATATGCGATTACTTTTTTCTGATACACCATTGTGTTGTGGATTTCTAGTTGGAGTCCATTGTGATATGATACCATGGGCTATGAGAAGGTCCTCAAACTCTTTGCTTAAGTATGCTACTACCATTCAGAATGAAGTGCCTTAATACTTTTTCCAAGTTTGTTCTATACTTTATTCATGAAATCCGTGAAATTTTCAAGGGTTATGATTTATTTTCATCGGGTAAACATAACCATACCTACTGAAGTCATTAGTAAAGGTAATGAAGTATTGATAACCATCTATAGCATTTGTTCTAAAAGGTCCACATACATCGGTATGTATGAATCCTAATATATCACTAGCCCTCTCATTGTTTCCAGTGAAAGGGTTCTTCTTCATCTTGCCCAACAAACAAGACTCACATGTCTCTATTGATTCGAAATCAAAAGAGTCCAGATAGCCATATTTATGGATTATCGGCATGCAATTCTCATTTATGTGCCCCGGACGGCAATGCCAAAGATATGTTTTGTTTGAGTTATCGAGTTTTAATCTTTTGGTATTTATGTTATATACATATTTTTGTAGATCCAACAAATAAAGACCATAAGACATTGGGGAACTTCCATAAAAGATCTCATCTTTTAGAATAGAACATCGAAAATTGTGAATATGGAATTCATATCCATCCTTATCCATACAAGATACAAAAATGATGTTTCTATTTATGATACTTACATAATAGCAGTCCATTAACTCTATTACAAGCCATGTGGGTAGAGATAAATTATAGGTTCCAATTGTAGTGTCAACAACTCTTGCTCCATTTGTGACTCATAGTTTGACCTCTCCCTTTCTCAAAGGGTTACTTCTTTTCATATCCTGCATATTTGAGCATATGTGAGATCCACTTTTGTTATCTAGTACCCAATATGAAGAAGTAGATAAGTTTATGTCAATAATGTATATACGTGAAGTGAAGATCTCTATCCCCATATTCATATTCATGAATGCCTTCCAGTACATAGGACAAATTCCTTTTGTACTTTTCTTTCTCCTTATCTTGAGTGATGAAGATCTAGATTTATGCTTAGCCTCAAAACTCTTCATGGCCTCAGTTTCAACCTTGGACTCCATTCCACTAATCACTATAATAGATTTGTCCTTTTTCATTCTTGCTTCGGCATTTATTAGCATGGAAAGCAAATCTGACAGTGTTCTGGCCATGTTACTCGAGTGGTAAGACTCGATAAAATGGCTATATGATTCTGGAAATGATTGTAGAATCATATATGTGGCCAACTCTTGATTGGGAGAGAATCTCAATTCATCTAGACATTTTACATCTCCAATCATATTGATCCCATGAGTTTCTATTCAATCTCCCTCGGTCATCTTACAATCAAAGAGTGCTTTTAAGACATTGTACCTTTCTTTCTTTGTATGATTATGTTCATGGTCTTAATATGTGTTACCATCTCAAGTATCCCCATGTCTTCACCTTGATCATGCAACTCATAGTTCATGCATCTTAGCATAAGGTGCTTTGTATCTAAGGCATCGTTTCATGCATCCACTAAGCATCCACCTCAACAATAGGCCATCCAGAGTAGGTAATTCTGGCATCAGTTTATCTGGGACATAGAGTTAATGTTCATCATTTAGAACCCTTCTCAAAGTCCAAAACCAATTGTGGAAATTTGTCTTGTTAAGTTTGCCCTTCCTAAGGACATATCACAACGATGATTTGATTGTCATTTGATTCTACAAGAGAAAATATGTGTTTGGTCAAAACACTTTTGAATTGATTTGATTTGAATAAATTTGACAATGTTTAATTAGGTCTTTAATTAATTATCACTCCCATGATTTTGTTCAAATTGATATCTCTCACACATCAATTTGGAAGATTGTAGCGTACAACCTTCTAGTGAGTCAAAATCCAAAATAATTATATTATTACCCGACCAATGAGCGTCCATTATCAATCATTAAGGTAGGAAACATTTGGCAATTGAATCTTATGCAATTCTTGAATAGATAGTATGCACAACTCTTTGCCATAGTCATCAACATGCTTCTAGGTGCTTAATCTCATTAAGACCACCTGGTTAAGCCTAACCCAAAAACCAACACGATAATAATGCACCCTTCTTGGAAGGCCCACATAACTAACATTACACCTCCACAAGATAGGTAGCACACCATGCTTGGCGTGCCCACACTTAGTCGATCAAACTTTTCATATGTGTTTCTAATGGAAAGCATCTCAGACTGAATATGTTATTGAGGGATTTGTATTTATAAATATGTATACTTATCCAATCACCACATACTATTGTATGTATCATATACATGCTACATCCCACAAACCTAAACATGCAATAAAACATAAGTGATGGTTATGGCTATTCTATTGTAATTCCTTGGAGCCACAAGGAATTACCACCACCTAAGGTCTATATCACATGCAACACCATGTTATTGATGAAGATTTGTGCTTGAACTAGTATGGGTTGATCGGTTCAACCCTTGAACCGATTGTCTTGCCTCCTAGCTGGTTGGTTATTTGATCTAAACATGATCTGGTCTCAGGTCCAATATCTTTTGGATCCTCCAACCGATCGGTCGGGCCACCAGCCGATTGGTTTGGCACCTCCTGTCGTATGTCCTCCTCATTCCTCCAGTCGATTGACACATCTGGTGTCGAATGTCTTCTTTGTCGTAACAACAAATTAAAACTATTCTAATGCTATTCAATATATTACAAAGTAATTGAAAAACCTTGAGTTACATTTGAGGGGAGTATAGGAAGAAGAGAACAATACTTTTACATTTGTAAGAAGAAGATATAGACTCGGTATGCAAACTAAGATATTAACATGAATAAACAATCCACACAACCATGCACAGCGATCTGGGTTATTGTTCATAACAAGCTTCACATCCACCATCAAAACCAATTTAAGGGTGACACATGTAAATTTCATAGATATCATATCATATCATATGCAATAAATAAGAGATGAAAAAAAATCTGATCATATCGATTAAATTCCAAAGTATAGTAAATTGGTGTGACTCTATCACTGTAGGGAAATATGGATACAAAATAGGAAGCATAAATAAAATTTTAACTACCATATTCCCCTTTAACAGATGATCGTGTCAATTACTATGTAATGAAAATGATGGTTTGTGAGGTCATACCAGGTCCTAGAGCAAGTCTAGTGACAATTTCCTCAATGTGTATGTTCCCGGACAGCGTCAGCAATAACTCTTGATTAATCCCACGGACAACAATTGACCTTGTCCTCTTAGAGGCAGGAAACAACCTCCTTACATCTATAGTAGTCCACATGGACCACTGGAAACTCCTATCATTTTACAAGAATAGACAAGAAGGAGTTATCCCTTTCTAGTTGGTTTACTAGCACCAACTTGCTCTCCCACAATTGCTCTCCCTTGTTATCCCTCCCTTTATCGGGTATGACTTTCTCGGGTTCTCTCAGTTAACACAACCAGAGAAGACAACAATTGTCAGAGCTAATTGATGTGTCTGAGAAGCCCCCAGTACCCCTCTTTAATAAAAGTTTTAGGGTTAGGGTTGCCAAACTAGAGTGGGAGTTGAAGGGGATGAAGTTTCATGAATTTTCACATCCTACGAGCAGTGGTACAGTCGGTTCACATATGAACTGACCGCTTGGCAAGTGAGGTGATCAGTTCAACTCTGAAACATGTCATTTCATCATTTTTCCTAATGGCAATTTTATTGGCAATTAATATCCAGTTAATTACGTAACATGATGTCAGTAGTAATCCTTAATCTAATTGAATTGATCAATGAATCGAGCATTATATCACATGAATCGATTGTTTGATCGACCTTGAGTCGATCAGTTCACTGAATGAACTGGTCGATTCATGCCATAGCTCAATTAATATTCAGCCAATGGAATTTCAATCAACCTGACACTCCAACTAATTGGTTCAATACTTGAAATGGTCTGTTAAGACTCTGGTCAGTCAATGTTGTTTAAATCAAATGCCTAAGCACTTTAGTAATCAAGTTAAACATCATTCATGAATAAACTCCTATTCTAAGTGCATCCTATGCTTGTGACCCAATAGACTCCAAGTTACATTGGCAGTGATGTCCATAACTAGTTTATGACCTCACGAGCAATGAGCGATATCTAGCAACACATAATTTCTGTTCAAGTAATTGGTAAGTTAGAGAACAATTTCAACCTACAATCTGTAGTTGGTGTTATAATATTGTATATTTCCTTTGTCACCGATATCTAGATTGAACTCTAGGCATAGAATCGTCATCGTTTTCAACGTTCAATCCCTATTCCTTGAACTAGAGCAAACTGTCTGAGATATATGTAAGCTCAATATCACATATTGACTCACATGAGCATGGCCATGTATTTCACAGTCTCGCTTATTAAGTGGTCAAGATATCATACTCCTGTAGGAGAGACAAATTCCATCTACATCACTCACAGTCATCCCCATGTGTCACAGTGCACCTGAGCATCACCTTTATATCAACCCATATTCAAGATCATGTTGGATGATGTTAAAGTACACCGAACGACATGTGATGAATGTAGTAACTTCAGGTCTAAGAACCACAATCACCACCAACACAGTGAGATATGATTATGACTACTATGTAATGGTTTCCATGCATCACTCTCAAAGTGGCTCTGTTTGATACACTATTCTCCAACAAGAATCTATGTGTTTGGTCTGGTATCACATAACATGACCTAATGAGATTTTGTCATCAACGAACAAACACTCTAGTCTTATGTGTTATTGTTGTTTATCAACCTTCTACAATAACATTTGACTAGTGACATAATAAGAATGTATATATTATTGACATCTGTATGATCTCATTGTTCAGGTCATCAACCCGAAGACATGCGTCATTGAGTAATATCATTCTCGAGACATTTATTATGTTACATCATTATCTCATAACTGAATAAAACAGAATAAATTGGAAGATTACTTTTTATTAATCAAATTATTTATAAGATATTGTCATTATAATCATCATATGGTTGTCTCTTTTTTTATAAGATATTTATAAGATATTGTCATTATAATCATCAATTGGAAGATTACTTTTTATTAATCAAATTATCGCCTAGGTTTGAACTCATGACCTCTCGGTCTTACATCATCACTTTTACCACTGGGGTGCCACTTCATTAGCATATGATTGGCTCTTTAAGCATACATAACAACAGACATCATGGCTATTACCAATGTGGTTTTGCCAATAGGATCTATCCATTGTTTTCAAGCCTCATATTGCAGAGATTGAGTAAGATATCAGCTTGGAGGTAGTACAAAAATTAATTGCAGAAAATATACATGTAACTACAAAAATTATACATGTCAGTGAAAAAATAGACTATTAACAATTGTCATATACCATTATGCGTGTTATTTCCGAGTTTGTTTGAGGGTTTATCACTTCCCTTAAAAATAATATAATTACTCGCTTGCTAGTTATGATAAATTCCATCGGAAAGTATAGGAAGAATGGGCTACGAGTTGTCATGTGTGCCGTGACATTGAATGTCAGGATTTCTTTCATTCCGTAAGCGAAAAAGTGCTCTTTTCTTGCATTTCTATGAGGCAAATGGATTTAGGTGCGGTGCACTTTTGATTATTCATTATGTTCTTTTTGAGGCTTTACGTGACATATGCATATAAAGTATGTTGCACTTTTGATAATTCAAATGACATATGCAAGATAACGCGACGCCACTTAAAGTGACATTATCAAGATTGAATTTGAACGGGTTTGGAAATTGTACGCTGTATCTGCTGGCTACAGATATGTTTACTTTTGTTTATTTCCAATTTTACCCTCGCGATGATGCCAGATGCCATCAGGAATCCACGACCGGAACGAATCGGCTATTGGATCTGAGGGCGGGCGAGAGCATCTTTGGGTAGCGAAGGGAATCCACGAGCGGAATGTTCCCTTGCTCCTTCCCCCTGATCCAGCTGGTGGGTCCATCGCACACAGTTCTATGACCATATGATTTGTTTCTGTAACTGCTGTTCGGCGAATCTGACGTGTATCCGCGCTGGGTACACATCCGCGACTCGATCTCTCTCTCCACCCACTCTTCTTTCGTATCTTCCGCTCTCTCTCTCTCCTAATCAGGCACGCAAGCGAACAAACCAGCACCAACCAGGGCGCGGCGCCCCGTCCGCTCATCGTCAATCATGAAACATGCGCGCTTAATCTAGTGATCCTAATCCACACCCCAAGCAAGCTTCGCGAGGAGCAACAGCGACTGGGCCCCTGCCTCCCTTCCCCTTCCCCATACCCTGCGCATTCAGTTCACTCGCCAATAATTGACTTCTTCACTCACGTATATATAGCCATGGCCACAGCTTTGCCCTCTCATCCACTTTCCGCCACAAGCATCACTGGGTAGCTAGCCGGTCCAGCAACTGATCTCGTCGTCTAACCCCGAGTTGAGAAAAGCAAGCTAGTAGCCAAACCAGACATGGTGTTGCTAATGGGCACCAACTCGATCGACACCTTGGGCATCAAGGCCGACGGTCTTGGCGGCGGCGACGGCGACGGCGGAGGCGCCGGTGGTAGAGGATACGCGGCCAAGAGTCTCTCCGACCTTGTTCTGGGCTACTTCGAGGAAGAAGAGGCCCGCTGGCCCAAAAGGCAGGATCTTTTTAGTTCCAGCTCTGACGACGAAGAGGAGGAACCCAGCGAGTCCGCCGCCGAGCGGAGGGCCTTCTGGGAGTCACAGCTCCAGGTCCTGAAGGGCCTCCTGCCCCCGACCAACTCCGTCGAAGGGCGACTGCAACGGACGGTGGAGTCCGCCGTATCCTCTCTCCGCGTCGACTCTTCCTCAACTTGCTCATGCTCCAGCTCCAACAGCCCCAATTCCCTGCCCTGCCGTTCCTGTACCCTCCGCCACATCTCCGCCCGCCTCCGCCGCGCCGGCCACGACGCCGCGGTCTGCCTTTCTCGGTGGCGCTCGACACCGGCATCACCGGCCGGGGACCACTCCTACCTCGACGTCGTCGTTGCGCCATCGCCAACGAACCCCAACGGCAAGGCGCCCCGCCGGATCATCATCGAGCCCGCCTTCCGGGCCGAATTCGAGATGGCGCGTGCGTGCCCTGAATACTCCGCGCTCGTGGCGCTCCTGCCCGAGGTCTTCGTCGGCAGGGCCGAGCGGCTGCGCAGCTTGCTCAAGGTCGTCTGCGGCGCCGCCAAGAAGTGCCTCAGTGACAACCGGATGCATGTGGCGCCGTGGAGGAAACAGCGGTACATGGTCTCAAAGTGGCTGTCAGCACCTGTTGAGAGAATCGTGGATGGAGTCATCGAGGCGAAGCTGGTCTTGAAGGAGGACGAGAAGGAGAAGGGCCTAACAGGGATCCTTTCTCCTCCCACTCCCGTCAAGAGGTCGCCCAGGCTCAGGGCATCCATGCTCACATTCGACCTCCTTGATGGCAAACTACCTGCTGCGCCAGCGCTCCGCACGGCGGTCGAGGTTGTCTAAGGGATCCCCTCTTTGAATTGCTGCTGGTTAATTGCCTCCAATAGACAGCCTGCCGGAGAAGGAATCGCCGACTGCTGCATCGGCATTCCGGCAGGAAAATTGCAACTGGCCGCCCAACTTCAATTATTTACGAATAGTTATATAGAGATTCTTTTTGTCATAAGAAAATTTTGATCGTGTATCAAATTTACATATAGCAATGTAGAGCTTGTCGACTGTTCGCAACGTTACAAAGTGTCGTTACCGCCACTATACTCGGGAGATCAAGAATGACACCTTTGTGAGAGCTTCATTTTGGAAAATCTTTTTCGAATTTTCTTGCCACTTCAGAAATAAACTAATATAGTCAAATGTGGTCCCTAAGACTCCACCACTTGGCTGATTAATTAATTCGACAAAGATCTGTGTCTCTCTCTCTCTCTCTCTCCAATTGAACTTATCTAGAAGGCCTACAATGACGGGTTGAGAATGGTGCATCCCAATCACTATCTGGAATGACTAGTGGGTTGATAATAGGGATGAGTAGTTTTCAAATTTCTTTGTAGATGGCCCGAGTCTCAGACGTATGTGCATGGATTTATTGAAATACAGACAACAGACGCCGAAACAATAGATTCCTTTTTCCGGTGGTGGTGTGTAAAACCATCCTCAACATACCCATTAACCGTAGATTACCATTGGATCTACCATGTTGGTGGCAAACCCTAATCGCTCTGGCGATTAGAGAGCGACGGTGGAAGTTTTACTCTTCCCCCGGGTGGTCGCCTCCTCTTTCTCGAGTGGGCCACCTTTCTCTTGCAGGTTTCAAGGTGTTGGTTCGTGACTTGCGTGGACGCGGCCCTTACAAGATGGCGGAGGACTTGGCTAACCGATGTGCAAGACTGGGGCTAGATAGAGAGGAGAAAGATGATGGTGTGGACTTAGGCGGAGGGCAGGAGAACCACATGTGAAGCTAGCACTGGCGGTTCGCTTTCTCACAGACCGGCCCTTCAACTTTTGGGCTATGAAGAAAACCCTAACTCAAGCCTGGGCACTACAAAAAAAAAAGGTCCTTTTCAAACAACTAGAGGCCACGGTTCTCATTTTTTCAATTCTTCCACTGGAAAGATAAGAGGAAGGCCCTAGATGGTGGGCCTTGGAATTTTGACAACCGCCTACTTCTTACCAAAGAGATTGAAGATGATGACTTGCCGGAGAAGATGACTGACACGAATTTACCGTGCGTAAAACGCAAGTGCACGCGTCAGAATAATATAAGCCTTTGTGAGGCCCAAGTCGAACTCAGGGAAACATAATTATTGGTAGACTATTACTAACTACTTGCAATCAGCTAGACCGATTTAAAATGATTTGAGTGTTGATTGAAAAAGAAAAGAAAAATAAAAGAAAACCGAGCAATCAATTAAATGTTTGGTTTAATCAATTCAAATGGGAATCTATAGGATTGTGGTTTCATCGCAGGTTCTTATTGTATTAATTCCTACACAGTTATCCTAATTCATCTATCATTCTGGGTAGTGGCATGTATTCAGAATTGCTCACATTCGTGATACAATTCACTACCTAAATCTAGGTCGGTTCCACGGTAGTAGTAACCTATACCCTAAACTAGGTGCATGAAGACCATACTCTGGGTTTCCGCCATTAACTGTACATCGCCTTGTTCAAAGGATTTATTAGTTAATGTGAATTTCGTCTCTTTTCAATCGTTAATTCTTCTTTCAAAGTAATTAAAGGCATTAGATTATCATTAAGGTGATAAATCATAATAATATAATGGAGAAAATGAAATCATACCACAGATTTAAGAGACACATTATTAAATACTATAGTAAAATTGTCATACAACAATCACCCGGGCTACTCCCGGTCCTAAAGATAGAGGGGATTAGCCCCGCATGTTCATCTTCATGAAAGACATGGTGAGAGAAAGGGAAAACATGGGGAAAACATGGATAGAAGTGATGTATTCCGTGAACAGAGGAGATTCGGGCGTTCCTCGGCGTAGAATGACTAATCACATCCCTCTCTACTTAGGGTCGTCGTAATGACTCTCTGCTTAGGGTCGTCGTAATGACTAATCTGGGCTCCGTTCTTCTCTCCTCTCCTCCTTGAGACTTGTGCAATGACTAATCACATCCCTCTCTGCTTAGGGCCGTCGTAATTAGGTATATGCACCACTTTAGATCGCCAAAAGATCACCACCGTCCGATTAGCAACGATCTGTAACAAAACCTGATCTGACGGCGTCAATACCATCGACGCGGGTCGATGGTATTGACCCGTCATAATATCGACGATTCTTCCTTTTCTTGACATTTTGTGTTGATGCAGACTCAATACCATCGACTGTAGTGTCGATGGTATCGACACCTTTAGGCGTCGCTTTTATCACCAATCCGATGCTGAAGCTGGGCGAGGTCGATAGTATCGACTTTATGTCGATAGTATCGACCAGTTGACTGCTTGCTCGCTGTAGGTATCTCGCTACCATCGACTTCAGTGTCGATGGTATCAAATCATATTTGTTCCTTGCGGCTGTCTCACTGTGGCCGAGTCGATACTATCGACAGCTGTCGATGGTATCGACAGTTTCCTATATTCATTTTTCCTGAAATTTCAAAATAAATTTGAATCAACCTTGCTAAAACACATCCATATGATCATTTATAACCAAAAAGGTGAAATATAGTAGATTTGATGCAAAATGAGATTATAGACTAAAGTGAGTGAATCATGTGATACTAACAAAAAATGTGACTAATAAACACATAAACCGCGTGTAAAACTAGTCTATAAAAGCGACTCAAAATCCTCGCATCAAACTCCCCTAAGCTTAAACATTGCACGTCCTCGAGCAATAAAATTATAGAATAAAATTGTGAGGGTCAACTAAAGAACATACTATCACAACAAACATTACCGTATGATTCCCACCAGACATTCACATACTGGCCCTCACTAACCACAGAATGGTAACTACCCTACATGTGACAATGATCATCCATAATAGATATCCACTCCAAGATTAGTGAACACTATCAAATAAGGTAGTTAATATAATAAAATCTTCCGGTTCAGGCTTGGTGCATCTTGTGATCTCCTATCTACGTTGCTCATAACCTAACTACCATCTACATGGAAGCAGATCTCCTTAAATACAAAAGTGAGGAGATAATCACAGGTGGCCTACCATTTTGAGCAACCGGTGGATGTGATAGGCGGTTTATGTAAGAAAAAGTAGCACAATACAGTTTGACATGCAACAATACAAAAATGACCTATATGATGCCCATGCATATGGAAATGACCTAATGCTTACATTTTAGGTGGAATGATGCATGCACTATCATTCCATCCCAATGAGAGACAGAATATCTACAAAACTACACATGTGTTTGTTCTTCTTATTATACATGTGAACAAGTTCCTTCCTCCTTCTTATCTTCACTTACTTATTATTTTTTTCCTTTTTTTTCCTCTTTTCAGCCCTTATTTTGCTTCATGAACTAAGATGAAATTTGCATATCTTCGTCTTGGGCTTATTCTCAAAACTACTATTTTTTTCATTGTATTTTATTTTTCAGAAAGTATGAAACAAGTTCCTTATTCTCGATCAAGAAGCAAGGCACATCATGTAAAAAATGATTAAAATTATGCAAAATGCAACTAAAATGACATTGACATGCATTCTAAAATTTGTGCATGCATGACTATAATGCAATATTTTTTTTCATATATGCAACAGATGTAAAAACTAACTACAATGCAATCCTATCTACATGATATGCAATCAAGAGATGACAAACTGCAATGTGCTCCCAATTCTTATGGTAGAGTGTAAATGAGATGAGGTGGATAGATTACAAGATTAATTGACAGAACCATCGGAAGATATTATATGTCCCTCCTTACTGACATGTGTAAAATCAAGGGGTTTCTCTCTCGTATTTCAGATTAATGTCCCATTACCATTTGGTCAGTTTAGGCTCAACATCCAATTCTGTCCACTTCCCTTGAATCATAGGCATGTACAGTTGTGGTCTTATGTTTTAAAGTTGACAGACCCAATTATTTCCATAAGTTAAGTGCTCAAGTTCAAACAACGCAAGCTTGCAATTACATGAAATTTTTTCAAATTTACCCATAACTCCCATGTGAAAAACATAGAGATGACAAATTACATTAGACATCCACATATACACTAGATAGCATGTGGATCCTAAAAGCTAAGAAAATTGCTAAAATAAAATAAAAGGCAATAAATGATAAAAAAGGAAAATAAAAGATAGAAACTGTTCCATCTCCCCCCTAAGCTTGAATTCGACTATGGCCTCATAGTCTAAAACAATCTCAGTAGGTGGAACATGGATACCATTTATTACTCAAGTGGCGGGTATTGTGGCGAGTACTGTGGGACGCTGGGATCCCATGATGGATATTGCCCCTGGAAGTTTGGATCATATGGGGGGATGGGCGGAGGTTGAGGATATCTCCCAAAATAGTTTTGGTGCCAGTAGTGATCATAGAATGGCTGCTGCTGCTGTTCAATCCTCCCCAACCGGTCGTAGACCTACTGTTGATTGGCGAATAGCTGACGTTCATTCTCGAAGATAGCTTATTGATTAACATACAACCTATTCGTAGTATCCTGTATATCAGCAAATGACGTAGTGTGTTGTTATTGCATCTCCTAAATGCTCTGTAGCAGGGTGTACATGCCCTGCATAGAATAAACATCCTCTCCTTGTTGAGAGGGTTGTGGTGGCTGAGGCTGCGAGGATGATGACGCACCCGGGTAGAAGTGTGGCCGCTTCCTAGGTTCCACTCATGAACGAAGAGGAGTAAAAGTCTCCTCTTCCTCCTCCTACTCGTCACCGTCATCATTGTCGTTGTCGTCCTCATCTTCTTCACTGTCAGAGTCATCAATGGCAATTATGGGCCATCTAAAATGTTGGGCCCCCTGAATGTTGAAGATGGGATCTGAAAGGGCGCACTCTTGATACTCTTTGTTTACGTGGCAATGTGCATATACCACGCCATCACAAAATGTCAACAAGTTAGACCGATGCAAATGATGAAGGTTGAAAGAGATTTTACTTAGCAGGGGAGGCATTGAAGAAAGGTCTAGCCCGAGGTAAAGGGCTAAAGGAGTGATGAGTCCCCTAAAATGAATTGGGGCCCGCCGAGTACTTTTTTTCACCGCCATTACGTGCGTTAGGAAGAACGCGCCCCAGTTAAGCTTGCCTCGTGTCAGTAGATTATACAAAAAGAAGAGGTCGATCTCTTAGAATTTACTCAACGAAAGCTCTCCCCGAGCGAAGAAGGTAATATACAACATTCGGTGTAAGACCCACACGAAGGGATGCTCAAAATCAGCCACCGCGGCATTGTGATAGCTGATCATTTTGCCTTGAGGGGCTGTCACTAGCTTAGTGAACATGACGTCATAATCAACTCGGTTGTCTGGCCATTGGTGATGTTTGGGGGAGTGCCACCAGTTGTAGATGGAGTTGAATTGCTATAGAGTAACATTATAATTCCTATTGAAAAGCCGGAAAAACACTCAGCCTTTGACCCATTCCCTGTCGGAGGCGTTGAGGTCATTTGGGACAACACAGATATCAAGCGACGCCATGAATTCCACCACCAATTCTTTATAAGTCGGCCACTCACCGAAAAAGGGGTGACCCTCCACATGATGGGTGACCACGTTATCAAGCCTGCTCGTGTTCCCTTCCTGACCATGGAGGATGTACATCAGGTTATCCTCAAATTCGAGATCTTGGATCATTTGTCTGTCGCAATATCGAGTCGACTCGATAGTTCTTTTCATCAACTCCTCATAAACTTTCTTCACATCCGCAGAAGGATGTGCAAGTCGTGGACGAGGGATGGAGCCTAGCGGGGGTGGAATAAACGTCTCAATCGCCATCGGCGTAGTGCTTGAAGATGATGCAACAGTGTTCCTCCTCATGATGAAAGAAAGAGGACACAAGAATGGAGCTCGATGAAGATCAGAGTTGCTCGGAATGCTTGGCGCAAGAGTTGAGAGGATTCACTCTGAAGGTGTGAATAGAAATGAGAAACTACCCCTCCATTTATAACTGAACCCATCGCTACTATTGCTCTGTCGATACCATCGATGGGGTGTCGATGGTATCGACACCTAGAGCACAATCCCCTCTTCGTGACCATCGGTGGCTGTCGATTGCTTGATGTGGGGGGCTAGATAGGTGACGTGTCAATACTATCGACATGGTTCGATGGTATCGACCCATCCCACGGATCGACTACTTCATTTTGGCGCGCTCCGTTGATCTCCTCTCACAGATCGGTGACATGTCACGTCGATACCATCGAAGGGATGTCGATGGTATCGACTCTTTATGGTTCTATTACCCTTGCAAGGCCCAGGCGCCGCTTCTTTGCTGACCTCGAGTCGATACCATCGACTGGGTTGTCGACGGTATCGACTTCACTGAGAAGAATTTGTCTGTAAATCTTCAGGGATCTCGCAAGCATCGACTTCATTGTCGATACTATCGACTGCTTCTTTTCTTGTTCGCTGATAGCATGTCGATACCATCGACGAGGCCGTCGATAGTATCGACTCAGAAAAAATTTTGTAGCCGCCTCCCTGCACCCATGTCGCTACCATCGACATTGTGGTCGATGGTATCGACTTTGATTCAGTACTACACACTGAGAAAAACAATTAGGGTATCATTTTTACACTAAAAATGAAATTAAACAAAACTAACTTGCAAATGCGAAAGAAAATGAAAGAACTACAAATTAAAACTACCGATGGTTGGGTTGCCTCCCAACAAGTGCCCTTGTTTATTGTCTTAGGCTAGACACAATAAGGCTCTTCATTCTTCCTTAAGTGCCATGAGTTTAACCTCATGAACTTTTCTCGTGTAGTTCTCTCCAAAGTAAAGCTTCAACCTTTGACCATTAACTAGGAACGTGAGCTCTCCATCTCTCACCATAATAGAACCATGTGGGCGCACCTCCTCCACCACAAAAGATCCACTCCACCTGGATTTCAATTTCCCAGGATGAAGCTTCAGTCTTGAGTTGAATAGTAAAATGCGACCACCCTTTTTGAAAATGCATGTTTGAATGTGGCGGTCATAGATTTGCTTCGTCTTTTCCTTATAGATCCTTTGATTCTCATAGGAATTCATCTTAAGCTCATCTAACTCATTTAGCTCCAATAGTCTCTTTTTCCCTGCATCATCATAACTCACATTGAGCTTCCGTAGTGTCCAATGCGCCTTGTGCTCGAACTCAACCGGAAAATGGCAAGCCCGCCCATAAGCCAACCTAAAAGGCGTAGTGCCTATAGGTGTTTTAAACGCAGTCCTATATGCCCATAAAGCATCTGGTAGGAGTGCACTCCAATTTTTCCTGGAAGATGCCACTGTGCATTCCAATATCTTTTTAATCTCACGATTGGAAACCTCAACTTGACCTTGAGTCTGTAGGTGATACGGGGTACCGACATTGTGCTTGACCCCATATTTACTCATTAGTGTAGAAAATTTCTTTTTCGTGAAGTGGGTGCCTCCATCACTTATAATCATACGAGGTACACAAAACCTACAAAAGATATGTTCTTTCACGAACATGCACACTACCACAACGTCATTAGTTCTTGTGGGTATTGCCTCTACCCACTTCGACACATAATCAACGACCAACAAAATATATAAATTAGAATTCGAGGACACAAATGGTCCCATAAAATCGATGCCCCATAAGTCAAATACCTCAACTTCTTGAAACACATTGAGGGGCATCTCTTGCCGCTTTGAGATATTACCTGCCCTTTGACACGCGTCACATCTTCTCACATAGTCATAGGCATCCCAAAAGATTGTAGGCCAATAAAGACCACTCTATAACACTTTGGCTACTGTCCTTGTGCTCGCATGATGGCCGTCGGTGGGTAATGTATGGCAGTGTGTAAGTACACTCTCATATTCATCCTCTAGTACACACCTGCGTAAGATGCCATCCCTGCATTGCCTCAACAAAATGGGGTCATCCCAAAAGTAATATCTTAAAGAATGGAAAAATCTCTTCTTTTCTTAAAAGTTCCAATCGTCCAGTATTTCCTTGCATGCAAGATAATTCACAATGTGCGAAAACCATGGATCTTTGGATTTTATGGAAAGGATTTGCTCATCGGGAAACATCTCGGTAATGGGTATATTGATATCTCGCTCATCTACCCACTCTATCTGAGACAAATGGTCTGCAACCACGTTCTCAATACCCGCGTTGTCTTTAATTTTGATGTCAAACTCTTGTAAGAGCAAGATCCACCTAATTAATCTAGGCTTGGCATCTTTTTTTTCCATTAAATATTTAATAGCAGCGTGGTCCGTCCAAACCACAACTTTTGACCCCACTAAATATTGCCTAAAATTTTCAAATGTGAAAACCACGGCAAGCAGTTCTTTTTCAGTGGTAGTAATAGTTAAGTTGTGCATCATTTAAGGTCTTTGATGCATAGAAAATTACTACAGGTTTGTTCTCAAAATGCTGCCCAAGAACAACCCCAACAGTAAAATATGATCCATCGCACATGAGCTCAAACAGTTTGGTCCAATCCGATGTTTGAACAACTGGTGCCTAAATTAATTTTTCTTTAAGAACATTGAAGGAATGCATGCATTTATCATTAAAATCAAAAACTGCGTCCTTCTCAAGCAATTCAGACAATGGTTTAGCAATTTTGGAATTCTTTTTGATAAAACGGCGATAGAAGCCTGCATGCCCAAGGAAACTCCTCACTCCCTTCACCGAGTTCGGTGGAGGTAATTTGGCAATAACCTCGATTTTTACTAGATCTACCTCCAGTCCTTTGCTAGACACCTTGTGTCCAAGCACTATTCCTTCGCTAACCATCATATGACACTTTTCCCAATTTAAGACCAGATGTGTATCTTCACATCTTTGTAGCACTCTATCCAAATTTTGCAAACACTCATCAAAGGATGCACCGTAGATGGAAAAGTCATCCATGAAAACCTCTAAGCAGCATTCTACCATGTCAGAAAATATAGCTAACATACAACGCTGAAAAGTAGCTGGTGCGTTGCATAACCCAAATGGCATTCAACGATATGCAAAAGTCCCATAAGAACAAGTGAAAGTGGACTTCTCCTGATCCTTAGGATCTATAGAAATCTGATTATAGCCAGAATAACGGTCCAAAAAGCAAAAATGAGAGCGGCCAGCCAGCCGCTCTAAAATCTGATCAATAAATGGGAGCGGAAAATGATCCTTTAGAGTTGCGGAATTCAAACGGCGATAGTCAATGCACACACACCACCCGGTTACCAATCAGGTACTAACAGGTTCATTCATAAGATCCTGAGTCATGGTGATTCCCCCCTTTTCAGGGACTACATGTGTGGGGCTTACCCACACTGAGTCTGAAATAGCGTAGATGATGCCCGCAGAAAGGAGCTTGATCACCTCCTTCTTGACGACCTCCATCATGCTCGGGTTGAGTTGACGTTGTGGCTGAATCACAGACTTGGCTCCTTCCTTGAGCCGGATCTTATGCTGACACAACGTAGGAGAAATCCCCTTAATATCAGCAACTGACCTCCCGAATGTGCCTCAGTGGTTCTTCAACACGATCATCAACTGCTCTTCTTCACCGGTACTCAGATATGCCGAAATAATCACTGGTAATTTTTCACCATCAGCTAAGAATGCATACTTCAAGTGAGGGGGCAGTGGCTTCAGTTCTAATTCTGGTGGACAAATCAATGATGATTGAAGTGGTGGTGGGAGAGGCTCAAGATCCTCATAATGCTTGACATAATAGCACGGGAGCACTTTAAGCATCTTTATACATTCTTGTAACAACGTGCTTCTCATCTAATCATTCATGAAGTTAAATAAGCAAGATTCAAGGGGAAATTCTAGATATGAGTCACACACAGAACTTGCCATTGCATCATCCTCAGTAGATAGATGAATTTCCTCCTCTTCATCATTTGGATAACCCACATCTTTACAAAGAGAAACAACTTTTGTTTGTTCCATAATATCCACTGCCAGTGTCCCCTTATCTACCTTGGTCATTACATGAGCCATATCCAGAAATGGCTTTCCTAAACAAAGAGAAATGTTTTGATCAAAATGCTTCACCATGCGACATTGCTCATTTGCCTGTGATTGTTTTGTACTAGGTGGCATAACCATTTCAAATCTGTCATTCACTACTCCCAATGTCAATCGACCTCTACCCATCTCCAATATCATATTAGCAGTAGCCTGGAAGGGTCTCCTAGGAGTAGCTCATTCCCTTGGTCATCTTGTATTTCCACTACCACAAAATTAGATGGAAATACAAATCTATCAACTTTTACCAGGACATCCTCACAAATACCATATGGCCGTACCACAAAATTATCTGTGAGTTGAATCGTCATGTTACTTTGTCTAGATTCCTTAAGACCCAACTTCTTGAATGTCGAGAGGGGCATAAAGTTTATACTTGCCCCGGAATCGCACAACGCTTCACCGAATTTCACCTTACCAATGTAACATGAAATATTGAAGCAGCCCAGATCTTGTCGTTTTGGTGGTAATGTTCCCAAAATGAAGGCACTAACCTGCTCTTTAAGAACCACCACCTCAGTATCAGGAATCTTCCTCTTCTTGGTAATTATATCCTTCAGAAAATTACCATAAGAGGGTATCTGCTCAATAGCTTCTAACAGCGGGATGTTGACTAAAAGTTTCCTACAACTATCTAGGAACTTTTTGAACTGGGTGTCCACTTTCTTTGCCTTCAGACTGTTTGGATAGGGAACTGGAATGGTCTATGCCCTCTGATGTGGTGGCACATATGACATCCTCTTTTTAGTCTCTTCCTTAGTAATCGGCTCTGCTGTGGCTTCCTCTACATCATCCTCTATAGGCTCTGTGATTGTGACCTCCTCTGTGGCCTCACCTGTGGTTTCTGGCTGGGGTGTGCTTGGTTCATCATCCTTAGAGTTTAAAATCTTCTTTCCACTCCTTAACAGAATTGCTTTGGCTTGTTGATTTCCTCCTAGAACATTTTTATTTCCTGGAAAACCGTGCTGCGTTGGTTTCTTCAAGCTTGAAATATCTGCTTCCATTTGAGCTAAGGATGTCTCGAGTGTTTTCATCTGAGCCCCATGACTTTGTAAAGTTTGCCCAAACTGATTCATGAACTCTCCTTGTTGCTTGATTTGTTGACCAAACGTGCTCATGAGTTCTTGATTCTGCTTGATTACTTGATTAAGAAACTCATTGCTATTTTATTCTACAGTGGGTTGTGGCTTAGCTTCCGAATCCTACAAAAAATTGTTGGGATCTTTCTAGGAAAATTTCTTATCCTTCCTCCAGGAATAGTCATTATTCCTATATCCCTGTTGCTAACGCATGAATTTCACCTGTGCTTCATCATCAGACTCTTCATTTTCTTTTTCCAGAAGTCTCTATGCAATACGATCCATCTTATCATTCCGTTCTTTAATGACTTTAGCGTCCCCTACAAATCTAACTTGTTCAGGTGCATCTCTGGTACCCCACGACTGCTTATTTTCCATGTTTTTAAGAATCTCCCAACACCTTGTATCAGTATTGTTCAGAAAGAATCCTGATCCTACTGAATCTAAATTGCTTCTGTCATGCTCATTAAGCACGAAGTAGAAAATATTCACCTATTTTTCCTTGTCTAACCCATGATGAGGGCATCTTCTCAGCATTATCTAAAATCTTTCCCATGTCTCTGAATAAGTTTCCCCTGCATTATGAGTAAAGTTGTGGATTTTCCTAATTAAATCATTGGTCTTCTCAGGTGGGAAGAAATGCTCGAAGAAAACCTCAATCATCTGATCCCAAGTCTCAACAATCTCATCATCCAGATCATGAAACCACTCCCTCACATTTCCTGCAAGAGAACTTGGGAACAGTTTCAAATATAGTGTCTCCTATAGAAAATGATCGATCTTGATCATGTTACAATTCTCCACGAAGGTGCTTATGTGGGCCACTAGATCTTCATTCTTTAGTCCATGGAATGCTTGAGATTTGACTAGATTTTATAGTGCCAGGTCAATTTTATAAGTCGGAATGTTGACTGCCTGCTTCTTGATTGGCCCTTTTGATGCAGAGGAAGAAGACGCCTTGATCTTTTCCCATATCATCTTTTCTTCAGCCATCTCTTCTTGTTCAGAATCTGAATTTACTCTCTCAGATTTATTTTTAATGTAGTGCTCCTTGTCTTCTGATATCAAAGATTGGACCTCTGGTAATGACTGCGCGTAGTCTGTGCTACGCGTGCTCACCATGCACTGGTACCTGCAAAATGATATATTTAGTTAAGTACAGTGCTAGACGAATATAGATTTATGAAAAATAGACAATCAATTACAAGAATTAAAAATGTAATTAAAAGAAAAAGGTAGCCTAGAGTGGCCACTTATAGCATTCGTAGTGCCAACAATTGTCATTTTCCCGGCAACGGTGCCAAAAACTTGACACGAATTTACTGTGCGTAAAACACAAGTGCACACGTCAGAGTAATATAGGCCTTTGTGAGGCCCAAGTCAAACTCAGGGAAACGTAATTATTGGTAAACTACTACTAACTACTTGTAATCGGCTAGACCGATTTAAAATGATTTGAGAGTTGATTGAAAAAGAAAAGAAAAAGAAAAGAAAACTGAGCAATCAATTAAATGTGTGGTTTAATCAATTCAAATGGGAATCTTTAGCATTGCAGTTTCACTGTAGGTTCTCGTTGTATTAATTCCTACACAGTTATCCTAATTCGTCTCTCATTCTGGGTAGTGGCTTGTATTCAGAATTGCTCACTTTCGTGATACAATTCACTACCTAAATGTAGGCTGGTTCCACGGTATTAGTAACCTATACCCTAAACTAGGTGCATGAAGACCATACTTTGGGTTTCCACCATTAACTGTACATCGCCTTGTTCAAAGGATTTATTAGTTAATGTGAATTTCGTCTCTTTTCAACTGTTAATTCTTCTTTCAAAGTAATTAAAGGCATTATATTATCATTAAGGTGATCAATCATAATGATATAATGGAGAAAACAAAATCATACCATGGATTTAAGAGACAAATTATGAAATACTATAGTAAAACTTTAATACAACAATCACCTGGGCTACTCCCGGTCCAAAATATAAAGGGGATTAGCCCCGCATGTTCATCTCCATGAAAGACATGATGAGAGAAAGGGAAAACATGGATATAAGTGATGTAACCCCTAAACGGAGGAGATCTGGGTGTTCCTCGACATAGAATGAGTGATCTACATCCTTTCGGTAGTGGAAAACTCCTTCTGCAGTTCTCAGAATGATCAGGGTGTGGCTCTGGGATCCGTTCTTCTCTCCTCTCCTCCTTGAGACTTGTGCAATGACTAATCACGTACCTCTCTGCTTAGGGCCGCCGTAATTAGGTATATGCACCACTTTAGATCTCCAAAAGATCATCGCTGTCTGATTAGCAACGATCTGTAACAAAACCTGATCTGACGGCGTTGATACCATCGACGCGGGTCGATGGTATCGACCCATCATAATATCGACGATTCTTCCTTTTCCTGACATTTTGTGCTGATGTAGACTCGATACCATCAACTGCAGTGTCGATGGTATCGACACATTTAGGCATCACTTTTATCACAATCCAACGCTGAAGCTGGGCGAGGTCGATAGTATCGACTTTATGTCGATAGTATTGACTAGTTGAATGCTTTCTTGTTGTAGATATCTCACTACCATCGACTTCAGTGTCGATGGTATTGACTCATCTTTGTTCCTTGTGGCTGTCTCACTATGGCCGAGTTGATACTATCGACAGCTGTCGATGGTATCGATAGTTACCTATATTCATGTTTCCTGAAATTTCAAAATAAATTCGAATCAGCCTTGCTAAAACACATCCATATGATCATTTATAACCAAAAAGATGAAATATAGTAGATTTGATGAAAAATGAGATTATAGACTAAAGTGAGTGAATCATGCGATACTAACCACAAATGTGACTAATTAACACATAAAACACATGTAAAACTAGTCTATAAAAGCGACTCAAAATCCTCACATCAATGACGTTTACAGAGAGCCCTTTGTGGGTTAGATTATACAGTCTTCCTCTAGGGAGCAGATCAGAATCTCCAGTCAGAGCGGTGTCTAACAAGATCGACCGAGTTATTGTTGTAGACAGGGATGAACTCAGGTGGGAGACGACACCTCAAATCTGTGTGGGTCTAGACATTACAAGACCCCTGAAACAAAGGCAAAAGATCCGAGATAAGAAAGGCAAAATTATCAATCTCCAACTGAAGTATGAAAGGTTACCCACTTTTTGTTTCTTATGCGGGATATTAGGGCATGTTGATAGGGGTTGTTTGTGTGAGGTGGAAGGTGAGGAACAGACACAGAACTGGGGCGCCTGGCTCAAAGCATCGCCGAAAAAACCTCGTGTTTTGATAGCCGAGGAACTGTTCGGAGAGGGCTCAGCCAAACGGGCCTTACATTTCTTCTCTAAACCTGAGGGATCTTAGGACGGCGATCCATGGAGTAAGGAAGAGAAGGAGGGAAACACGTTGAAAGGGAAAGCTATTCTCATGGGAGAGGTACTTGTCAACGATAATGAGCAGACCGAAGCACAGTTAGTCAAGGGTCCGAGTTCAAAGACAATGGGAACAAAGATGTATCACTCCACCAAGTCATTATATTGAAGGGAGATCACATATTTTGAATCCCCTCAAAACCAGGAGAACAACATTGCTGAATCCATGAACCTTAATGCTGCAACAGGGGGGTTATAAAGGAAGTCATTAAAGATTCCCGAGACGGGCAGTTTGAAAGGCATGAACACTCACATATTGCAATGAAGGAGATGAGATGCCACAGAAGGAAAGTTTTGAACACCAGTAGACTACAACCGTAACTTCCCTGACCTGGTTTATAACCTAACCCTGGAAGTTTTGCCTAAATATGTAATTATATACTTGTGAATACTCCCTGGCATGTCATTAAGTTCCTCAGGAACATTTACTTTCAATTTTGCTCCTTTATATGTAAAGTTATAGCATTGTTTTGTAGTGCAGGGACCTATGTGCAATTACCCAGTTAAAGGGGTTAACTCGCAATGTTCATAGGTTGAGATGTTATTATGATAATAAGACATCATATGAGTGAATATGATGAGGTAAGATGGATTTCCCAAGCTTGGGCATCAAGATGCAGCTTGTGGAATGATCCTTGTGCTTAAAAACCCTAATTTGGAGTAAAGTGCAATTTACCCAAATTGAGGGGTGCAATTTGTAAAATAATTCATCTAGAACATCTTTTATAACTCTTGTCATCATTTAGAGTAGAAATGATGAAAGGGACACATCAATGAACTATCAGATAAGAAAGATGATCGTTGTGATAAAAATCACCTAATTTGGGTATGGAGACCTTTCATGTATGTACCCTAGTTGAAAGTTGGCTTTCTTTACCCTTAGATCTTGAGATTTCATGAGCTTTGCATAAGTTTAGATGAGTTTGGACGTGCCCTTGAGCAAGGAGGGACTTAGATGTAAATTCCATGCTTTAGAGGTCCTTATGGTGTAAAAAGGCCTAAAGTATATAAGCCTTCTCCCTTGCAACAAGTGAACGGATCTTTCATTTCATTCACTTCTTCTCTTCTTTCTCAACCAACCAAGGCTAGCTCTAGAGCAGAGAAGGATGACCAAGGGTCCTAGGTAAGTTTGGATCACCCCTTTTTGCTTGAATTCATGGAGGAAACTCATTTTCAAGGTTGGATTCATGGCTAGCTCACCTAGCTCTATCTTTCTAGCCTTTCCTTCCCAACGTTTCCTTGGATAATTCACCTTGGCCGACCTGTGGAGCTCTAAGACGCCATTAAAGCTTGGAGCTTGAAAGCTTGGAGCTCAAGGAACAACCTTTAGGTAGGTTTTATAACTCTAAACTCCTTGCTTTATATGCATATTTTTGTTCTTGCAATTTAGCAATTAGTTCTTCTACCTCTCTTCTTCTTGCACTTTTGCAAGAAAAATGGTGGAATAACCGACCTTGACAGAGGTTGAAGATGATGGGCGTGAATTCCTAGGTTACTTTATCAAACGACCTTGGACCCTCTTGGTCCAAACGGTTTTAAACCGTTTGCCCTCAAACGACCTTGCAAGACCGTTTGGATTGAAATGGTCTCAAGACCGTTTGATAGGGTTGACCAAGGGACGACCGTTTGAGGGTCTGTTGGTAATATATTGAATTTCATTCCTGCAAAGAATCAAAGTTTAATTCTTAACCAATTGAGAGTTGAAGGCACTTCAACATCCTAACCCTAATCGGGTTGAAATTGTTGTTTTAAAACATAGATCTTGTTGAGTTTTGGGTTGAAGGACCCAAATGGTCTCAAGACCGTTTGGGGGTTCTTCCAAACGGTCTCAAGACCGTTTGGGAATAACCCAAGACCGTTTGGAGGACTAGGGTTGAGATAATCCAATGGTTTGAAGGTCCAATTGCATTAAGTTGATGAATTGATAAAATTACTGACTTTAGACCTAATTGGAGTTCAACCCTAATCCAACCGACTTGGTTTTTGGTCAAACTTTGGGAAAACGGTCTCAAGACCATTTGGATGATGTCCAAATGATCTCAAGACCGTTTGGGCCAAGTTTGGGCCCAATTGGAGGTCAATTGATAGGTTCAACCTTGAATTGATTCACATTGTTGAATATTGATGACCATCCGATTTGAAACCCTATTTAAGGTGGACTTAACCCTAATTGGCTTTAAATTGAGGGTTAAATTGGTGTCCAAGTGATTGAGGTTCATCCTAATTGACTAAATTTATAAGTGGTTAACATGGCTTTGGCCAATTGAGGGCTTCAACATACTTAATTATAAACAATTGTAACTTTTGAACCTAGTTGGAGGTCCAAACGGTTTGAGCCCATTTGGACCAAACGGTCTCAAGACCGTTTGAGGCCAAACGGTCTCAAGACCGTTTGGGGCCAAACGGTCTCAAGACCGTTTGGGCTCAAATGATCTCAAGGTCGTTTGGACCAATCGATCTCAAGATACTTTGATCAAACGGTTTCAAACCGCATGAGCTTCAAACAGTTTGAAAGTCAAAACGGTCAACACACCCAAACGGTCTCAAGACCGTTTGAGGTCAAACGGTCTCAAGACCATTTGAGGGCAAACGGTCTCAAGACCGTTTGACACCAAACGGTCTCAAGACCGTTTGGTGGTTGAAGGTTGAAACCGTTTGAAGGTGTCCAAGGTGGTTTGTGCTTAATCAATTGATGGTGTAATTGGTTCAATGGTGATTTAATCTAAATCCTAATGGTAACCTAGGTCATTAAGGGACTAAGAGGTTAATGAATTGACCCATGATGGTGATCATGAGGTAAATTACCAAAATACCCTTGAGGGGTTTAATTGAGTAATACTTTGTTCTAATCAAACCCTAATCACATGATAGTGATGTTTTGGCTTATGCTAGTTAATGAGGACTTAACCCAACCTGATCTAAAGAGGTGTTGTCACCATCTACTAGTATGAGGAGAGAGAAAGTATCCTAAGAGAGAGAAAGTACCCTTTTATGGTGGAAACTCAAGTAAGATACCTTCAATACACATGGATGTGCATGTTTAGGGTATGATCCACCTATGTGAGATCATGGAAACCCTAATTATGATGTTTAGTGAATCTTAATCCTATTTAAGAGCTTTAATGATGATGTTTCTCATACATGATGTTGTTATGAGTTCAATTCACCATGGAGTGAATAGTAAACCCTAATTCTAGAGTAATGACATGTAATATGAATAGTAAACCCTGATTGTTAAATATTGGGGAACTTGACTCTTCTAAGAGTTTGAAAGTGTATCTTCTAGAATGAATTGTTTACTGTTATCAGTTGAATTAACCATGTAGGTTGTCATAATGATCATATCCAGGTATGGATTATGAAACTATATTCATTGAAAGCATGCTTTAGCTTTATGAATAGTGATATATCCTGATGCATTGTCAATAGCAATCTATGGATTAAAATGGGCTGTGAGAGCCATAATTACCATCAAGGTCATGCTTTAGAGATGACTTGTGATGAATGTATTAAGAAATGATGATTGATGAGAGTTAGGCTTGTTACATTTAGTATTCTCCTTTCATAGCTGTTATGCTAATGTTATTGTTTGAAGAACAATGTATGATGTTAAAAGAATACTGAATGTACCTAACTAATCAAGTGTAATGTAGAGCCCTGATCATAGATCCAGCATTGTCAGAGATCAAATGATGGTGAAATAGGTTTTCCTAAGGGAACTCCTGGATCACATACTTTTGAGTATGTGGGGTATATGGATGTGTAGAACCTTACATCCTAGTGTAGGTGTTTGATGTAGATGTGTAATCCATCAATCCTTCACTATAATACCATACCGTATCAGTGGATGGTAAACATGAAACCTCCTGATGACGAAGAAAGCACAGGTATCCGTATCAGTGGAAGATAAACATGAAATCTCTTGATGACGAAGAGAGTACAGAACGCCACTGTAACTCTAAAAATAGCAAAGGACCAGATTACCCTAGCAAGCTATTATAGTAGAGGCACAAGATGTCCTACAAGTAATCCTCTTACTGACTGAGGAAGGTGAAGGTCATGAGAATCCGGCTCTTTCGATGACCTAGTATGATACCGAGGCACTTAGCAGTGATTGGTTGGAGTATGAGTGGTAAACCTCATCTCCACATGGCATAAAAGTAATGTTTGAAAAACATAATCCACAACGTAGCATACCTGTTAGAGATAACTACGAGTTGATTGATTGATATTACACTGTATAGTGCAAATGTCTTCATGTTTTATAACTATTGAACTCATGATTACTATTATATCCGATGTTGGATACTTTGAAGCTTTTACTGCTTAAGTTATTCTTTGAGATGTTATAATAAAGCTTCTGGTGGAGAGTTATAACTCTCGCTGGGACAATTATGTAAAATTGTCTCACTCCGTAGACTTCAACTTTTTAGGTGGACGCCGAGGACGAAGGAACAGGTCTACATGTGACCAGTCCCAGCAGCAGCAGCACCAGGGCCAGCAGTAAAATCTCAGGTGGAGATCTAGCCTACCATGTGGTGTAGTTAGAGTCAGTCTTATGTGTTCTCTGTACTCTCAGGTCTTGGAGTCTTTTGGACTGAGATTTTAGTTATGAGTTCTTGAGATTTTGTATCATGTTGTATATAATTACTCAAGAAGTAATTATCTAAGATGTAAACAATCTATCTCCTTTTACGAAGAAAGTTTTATGGTTTCAATGCTTTATCACAAAAAGTTTTAATTTCCGCTGATTTTTGGTATTCCACTGCTAATCGAATCGCTTCCGCTAAGCTTAAATCGTGGTTTGGAGATCAGAGCCCACAACAACGAATGAGGGACATATAAGTGTGCATGGGGCACAAAACTGCACATTCGAGGTCAGTAACATCTTCCACGTTTTGGAGAAGGACATGAACAAACCGTGTAGTGAGACATCGATATAGGCTGAACATAGGCCTCCATCTCAACAATTGTCTTTTAATGAAGGTTGGAAGCAATAGAAAATACAAACAAGGGGCAGAAGAAGAGAATTCCCATGAAGCAGACTTGCAAGACAAATGAAAATACCAAAGTAGTCGCCAAGAAACTACATCAGCCAGTCATCATACATGCGAGAGGGTTAAGGAAGGTGACACGCTAGTCATATTTTCGGGGGATTCAGCCCATAGTTCAGGAAAATGTCCCAGAGACCACGTATCTATGGAGATCGATGAGAGGACACGGGACTAGGAACAGTCAGGAATCATGAAATGTATTAAAGGGAGTACATAATCCATCTCAGGGTGTGTGACACCTTCAGTAGCGGGGTTTGGTGTTGACCAACCCCACGAACAGTAATGAAAATCCTTAGTTAGAACTGCCGAGGGATGGGAAAACCTGGCAGTATGCAAGCTCTCCACAGCTAGTGTTGGAGAGAACGCCTAAGTTTGGTTTTCCTTTTGAAGACCAAAATTTTTGACAAAATATGTCATCTGTACAAAGAAACTGTGGTTTTGTTGATGGACTTTGCATCCCCAGCACAGGTCGGGCAGGCGAGATGGGTTTTTGGTGGAAGGATGTGGAGGTAGAAATTACATCTTTCTCATACCGTCATGTGGAGGCGGTTGTAGTTGATCAATCTGGAAAAAACAAATGGTGGGCTATTGGCATATACGGCTGGTCAGAGCAACATCATAAATCCAGGACCTAAGACCTCATGTGACAACTCTGGTCGAACTCAGATTTACCAGTCATTTTCTTGGGAGACTTCAATGAAATTATTTCCAACGAGGAGAAGCTAGGCGGGCCACCTAAACCGGAATGATGGATGTAATATTTTAGGGATGCCATTGACGACTACTCTCTTTTGGATTTGGATTTCTCTAGTAGTCCATATACTTGGGAACGTGGGCTAACTATAGACACTCTAGTTAAATAAAGACTGGACAGAGCCCTGGCAACGGTAGAATGGTGGAATATGTTCTCCTATTGCAAAGTTTTTCACTTGCCAATGTATAAGTCTGATCACTCCCTGGTTATCATTTTAACACATAATTGTGACACTATCTTGCACAGGCAAGAGAAAATTTTCCAATTTGAGCCTATGTGGCTTAATGAGAACTCATGCGGGGATACTATTTCTAAGGCTTGGAAACAGGATGGTCGGGGAGGCCTTAGTGCCAAAATCGAGAACTGTGGTAAGAAACTCAACGAGTGAGCTTCTAAAACCTTTGGGAGTATCAAGAAAAGCTAAAAGAGACTGAGGACCATCTACGGGAAGAGCAGAGAAAGAAACCTGACAACGTCATTCTTAAAATATGTTAGTATCTGGCAAAGCAACTAGAATACTGGCATAGAATGCAAGATGAATATTGGTGTACCAAGGACCGAGTAAACGAGATGAAATGCGGTGAAAAAACACCTCTTATTTTCAACAAAAAGCTTCACAAAGAAGGAGAAGAAACAATATAGCGGGCCTCATGGATAAGAGGGGTGTGTGGTAGTGGGAAAATGAAAAAATTGTTTCAGTGGTGCTGAAGTTCTTTCAGAATTTGTTTACTTCTGGGTATCCTACTAGCTTCACAGAGGATACTATGGGGATAAAGAGGACGGTTGATACATGCATGAACCAATATCTAGAGGTAGACATTACAGATGGAGAAATCACATCGGCTCTTAAGAAAATGCATCCGTACAAAGCATCTGGTCCAGATGGTATGACAGCTATTTTTATCAGAATTTCTGGCACGTGGTCGAGGAGGATGTAGCAAGCTATATCAAAGGATGGTGGAAAGGGAACCAAAATATTGAGGAGGTGAATTCCACATTGGTGGTTCTCATTCCCAAGGTGGAGAAAGCTACGATCCCTAATGAATACTGTCCGATTAGTCTATGCAATGTGGTCTACAAGATTATCACCAAAATTATGGCGAATAGGCTTAAATCAATTATGGATAAGATTATTTCTGAAAACCAAAGTGCCTTTATCCCAGGAAGAATGATCACAGATAACGCCTTGATTGCATATGAAATTTACCATAAAATGAAGATAGAGGGGAAAAATAAGAAAGGAAATATGGTGATCAAACTTGACATGTCAAAGGCTTATGACATGGTGGAATGGAAGTTTCTTGACCATGTGCAGGATAGGATGTGTTTTTCAGAGTTCTGGAGGAAGAAAATATATGAGTGTGTGTCATCAGTTAGCCACTCCTTTCCAATCAACGGGGACCGGTCTACGCAAATCCAACCTTCCAGAGGCCTGCGATAGGGTGACCCTCTCTCTCCCTATCTATTTGTTCTCTGTGCTGAATCTTTCTCTGCTTCCATCTTACATGCATCTGAGACAAAACTTATCCATGGAGCCCGTGTCTACAGACACACTCCAAGTATATCTCACCTCTTTTTTGTAGATGACAACATCCTTTTGACCAAGGCGACACAGAACGAATGCCTAACAATAGCTAATCTTATTAGCCAATACGAACATGCATCCGACCACAAAGTCAACTATGACAAAACTGAAGTCGCATTTATTAAAGGGGTGCACCAAGAAACCAAGACAACCTTAAGGGAGATTCTCAATGTTAGGGAGGTGGACAGACAAGCCAAGTACCTAAGACTGCCAACTGCAATGGGGAGGTCAAAGAGACAAATTTTTTATTTTGTGAAGGAACACATTTGGAAAAAACTTCAAGGATGGAAAGAGAGTTTCCTTTCAAAACTAGGGAAAGAGGTCCTTATTAAATCTATTTCCCAAGCCATCCCATCCTACATAATGAGTATTTTTCAATTACTTGCGACAATACTCCAAGAAATCCAAAGTTGCATTACAAGATTTTGGTAGGGGGGCCAAAGGAACAGAGAAGAAACTCTCATGGTAGTGTTGGGCCAACCTGTGCAAACCTAAGAGGGCTGGTGGGATGGGTTTTTGTGATATGAATGCTTTCAACCAGGCCTTGTTGGCCAAACAGGCCTTACGTTTACTCTCAAAAATGGATTCACTTGCCCACAAGGTGTTGAAAGAACAATACTTCCCTAGAACCTCTTTCCTCCAAGCCATAAGGGGTTTCAATCCTAGTTACATGTGGAGAAGCATCTGGGGTGAAAAGGTAGTCATTTTAGAAGGGCTAAGCTAGATAGTGGGAGATGACAAATCTATTGACATATGGGAGGATAGGTGGGTCTACAATTCGACTGAAGTTCTGGCCCAGTTTAGGCTGGGGATGCCTGACACACCCATGAAGGTCAGTGAGCTGATACACTCTGACTCGATCTCATAGAATTATGCTAAAATAGGCTAGCTATTCCCACAAGATATTAGAGACATGATTTTGAGTACCCCCCCTCTTAGCTGGAGGAGTCCCTAAGATAGTCCATTGTGGTGGTAGGACTTGAAAGGAAATTTCATTACTAAATCTGCTTACTGGCTTTGTCATCTTGGCATAGCAGGCTTGGTGGTAGGCAAAGCGACTGGATCAGAAGTTCTATGGGACTGGGTCTGGATGGCTGTCGTGCGCTGCCCATTTCCTAAGGCGAGTCTACATGGGAAGCCTAGCAACATTGGGGAGACTGTACGATAGACACTGCCATGCAGATGGCCTGTGCCCAATCAACAAAGGTGATAAATAGACCATCGATCACATGTTGTTTGAATGCGGGGAGGAAAAAAAGGCTTGGTCACACACTCCAGCTTATGACCTGCTCTCTAACTCTGCCAACACCCATATTGGGATCCGTCTCTTTCAAGCCTTGACGGGATTGACCCCAGAGGAGGGGGATAACGTCGTGGTCCTTGCTTGGAGCATATGGTCATGGAGGAACAAGTTTGTTTTTAATGGCGAGGAAGTAGATCATCCTTTACTCCTATGTCGCTTCTCCAACATTATCACTTACTATAGAAGGGTGAACTCAGCAACTGGAAAGAAGACATGGCAGAAGGACATGCATATGTAGAACCGATGGGTGGTGCCACAGGACGAACACCTTAAACTGACCACAAATGTCGCGGTAAGCAATCAAGGACTGATTGGCATCAGTGGTGTGCTCTGTGACTCGAGGGGATTAACCTAGGAATTCATTCTTGAGGTGTGGAAGCACACAGGTACTGTCGAGCTCGGTGAAGCAATTGCCCTCCAAACCTGCATGCAATAGATTTTGGAGAAAGGGTACTAGCATATCATCTTCGAATCACATTCTTTGACTCTCATATCTGCACTCAACAAGACGGAGAGAAGGCTTGACCGCCTGGGTCTCCTAGTCGATGATATCGTTAGCCTGTGTATGCATCTTCTATCTGCATCTTTTCATCACGTTAGTAGGAACTGCAACTCAGTTGCACACTCTGTAGCCAAGGCGGCATTAGAGATCAATCTCACCAGTATCTCGGTGGGTGGATCCATCCCCCCATCGATCCTGAACATTGTTTTTTCAGAAGCAAATATTTGATTAATATGACGAGCACCATTTAAAAAAAATACCATGTTGGTGGCTGAACATGAGGGAAGTCTTTTCTAAAAATACGGCCTACTAGCTAGGCTACTTGGGCAGTTCTGAGTTTGTTGCTAGTGCTCTTCAGTAACTGAGAATATTTGTGGTCTAGTTTGGAACTCAAAATTCCCCCACCCCAGACTTTCTTATTTCCTATGAAGAATGTGTACTGCTGACAATGTCAATGAAGGTACCCAAACCGCTACACATATACCTAGAGAATCTTACATATGTTGTTTGAATGCCCTAGTGCTAAAATGGCATGGAGTTTCATTCTTATAAGGAGTGCAATCTTATGAAGGTGTAGGCAATGACGCCATATGTAGTGTTGCAAATCCTTGATGACAACTTGAGTGGTGAAGACATGGTATGTAGTATAGATACAATGTGGGGTATTTGACCACACATGAATAATATCATCTTCAGTGGAATGAAATGGGGAATGTGTTACATAATCCAACCATACACATGCATGATTTTCAATTATAGGAGACTCAACACGTAGCATGACACGGTGATGAGAAAGATGCTACCACGCATGAGCAATAATGGGTTTAGCAACTATTGATGTCTTCAAGATTAATTGTGATGTATGCAATGAGAAATGACCAATTCATTGGCTTAGGAGTCATTTTTCATGATGCTAGTGGTAGGGTACTTATGGTGGTTGGGAAATTTTGCCAAGGTTCGATGAGCCTTGAGCTTGGGCGGTGGGTTCTCTCATAACAAGTATCGTGAAGGAAAATGACTAAAACGTGAGGTCCCTGACCTTGATTTTGGGTTGAACATGCTTTATTATCATAATTAAGTTCTTAAAATCTTAATTACACCCTATTATGTTCTTTGATATCATGTGACAAGCTTATGTTTCAAGTTTGGTCCAATTTAGACATTGTTTGTGCAAGTTATGTAATTATATACTTGTGTTGAACTTTTTGCAATTTACCCATATCTAAGGTTTTCTTATGATTTGACACATGATTTTGGTGCCTTATATGTTTCCTTATCATGCTTGATCTTGTTGGGCCATGGAGCGCCTTGTTGCACCTTGGCTGGGTGGAGATACCTTTCTAGGGTTGAGTTAGGGTTTACCCCCTCATGGATGAGCTACCTTTGAGGCCATAACTCAATGGTCCTCCTATTTGGTTATGATCTGATGGATCTCCCAATGAGAGGAAAACTGATGGTAGTCCCTAGAAATGTAAGTTTCAATGGTTTCTGTTGTTGAGGCCCTTTCGGTCGATGGTTCACCTAGGAGGGTGCAAAATGATGGTTTTCACCCTTGTGGCCTAGGGATTCAACACACGATGGTCAGCATGCATGGAACTCAATGGATGGACTAGGAATCCAACAATAAATGGTCTAGAAGACTCCCACAACCAATGGAGTTGTTTCTTTGCATGGACATGACGTTTTAGGCCATGGACACATGGCAAGCCTAGTGGGACACCTCAAGCTTCTCTTCCATCTTATCCATACACTTTATATACCCTCCCTCTTGCACCCAAACAAACCCTTTGGATCCTTATCTCTTATTTGTTTCCTAGAGATTCATCCTCCCCTTATTGGTAGAGTACAAGGTGCCCAAGGTAGAAGAAGGTGTCCAATCTCCTTGCATTTGCACCTAGGGTTCAAATCTACCCTGTTTTGGTGCTTGTGGAGTTCCCTTGCTTGGTCTTGACCTAAGCAAGTTTTCTTCTATTTCCTTCATCTCTCTTTCTATCCTACCTCCTTCATTCTTTCTAGATAGAACCATGGTATATCATGGTAGAGCTTGCTCTAGAGTTTTAAAGAATACCTCCATCTTTCTTCCTTGACCTAGGGTTTGCTTATTTTATGGAGAAGGGGCTAGCTTGGCCGATTGGAGAGCTCAAGCTAGGGTTTCTACCCTCTTTCTCAAGATTTCTTTCTATTAGGAACTACATCTTCTTCCTACAGACGACTTATATAACTTTCTTCACGCTTATGGCTTATTACTATGTTGCTTGCCCACGTTCTTTCTCTAAAATAAAGTTCTAAGTGTAAAGGTGCTACCCTTGTATAGGGTTTATGCTTAAGTGATGTTCCTTGAGTAGTTTATAGCCGTAGATGAATATAGAACCTTGTGCAGGACCTTCCTGGGGTAGAGGTAGACTTATACCTTTCTTACATGTCAAACAATGGTTCTTGGTACCTCTAAAATGATGGGTTATACTTAGGGTTTTGAGCTATTTTCCACCTTGTACAAGATTTGACGGTCACCTTCTTGTTAGAACCGATGGGTTAGCTTTTGATTCTATTTTACTTGTGTTTCCTATGAAAACTAATGGTCACGCCTTAGCTCTAATTTGGACACTTTTAATGCTCAAGATTCAATTGATTTAGTTCCCTAAGTATGGCTTCAACCAATGGTTTTCTATCCTCCACCAAACGATGGTTTTTCCTTGTGCTTTGATTGGTTTCACCACCTGTTGATGCAAATCGATGGGAGTACTGAGTCTAACAATTGATGGCCCTTCTGGCACATCAGTTGATGATTGTTTTGACTCCAAGATTCAATTGTCCAATGACCGATGATGGCCAACTGATGGCTCTTCTGGTTCAACACTTAATGATGTCAACCAAGGGAGGTTATGACTCCATGATCCGTTGGTGGTCCTACACACCACAACATATGGTGGCAATGGACACCACAACCGATGGTGATCCATTGTGCTACAACAGATGGTGGATTTCCTTCCCACAACCAATGGTATTCCTTGAGTCAACAATTGATGGTGCTCTTTATGTGATCAAACAATGGCTTGTCTAGGTTTAGTTGGTGACCCTTTCTAGGCCACAACTTGATGGCTCTCTACATGGTTTATCCAAGGTGTTTTCTTGTATTACAACCAATGATTTTACCTTCTCACATCTAATGGTTTTCTTAGTTGAAGGAATCATTGGTTCTGCTTATACCTTAACCCATGGTTTTGATTGAAGAACATGACCTAGTGGTTAGAGTTTAATACCTCAACATCTGGTGGTTTTGGGTGAAGCCTATGGTTGATGTTTTTGTTTTGATGATGTGAATTCAATGATTCAATGTCTTGAGTTTGTAGTCTTACCTTTTCCCTTACATTAATATAACCCTATGGTTAAACCTTGTTTTATGCATGAATCATACTAGAGGATAGTATGAGATTTGATGAAAATGCTTTACCTTATGCACCATGATCCAATGGAGGTGCCATGAGTTAGGGTTTATGTATGAGTGCGGAACTGTAGCTTCAATGTAACTTTTCCTATTGAAGCAAACCCTAATGCAAATAGATGAGGATAGTTAATCATGCTTAGATTCCTGATATGATAAATGAAGGAATGTACTTAATGCTAAGATAACCCTGCTATGTTATCATGTGAACATCTTTTAGCTCTTAAATGTAATATCATGTTGAGCCCATGTATCACATGTATAATGATGTTTTATTGAGCCTTGTTATATGGCACAAATAGATAATGATGATCTTGTCGGGAATGATGTCACAATCTTACTTACCTTTGGGCATGGTTGAGCCCTGATGGAGGTGTAATCCTCTTCATTATGCGACAAGGGTTGAAACCCTTAAAAATGTTATAAGGAATTGTGTATTGTGGTGATATAATGGTAAGTATGGTCTCATGGGTGGCAATGAAATAGTATCATGTGATGTTAAGATAAGAATTAAGATTCATATGTTTTACATCTTCTAAAGTTATTATATATCAAGATTGCTAGAAATGAATTAGGGTTTGTATGTCCACTTGTTTGATGTAGCCTTAATTCATACAATTGGCTATAACTAATCAAGTGAAACCTTAATCATGTAGTGCCAGGTACCATAGTTCCATTCCAGTGTTAGAACTTGCTGGATGGTGAAACAAGTATTCCTATGGGAAACTCAGAGTGCATACTATTGAATATGTAGGCTACAAGTGACTGTGTGTCCTTGTCATCCCGATCCAAAGTTTAGGGAGGATGGTTGCGGTCATACCTAGCCCTTAGTTTGAGAATAGTTGCATCCGTGTCTCAATGATTATATATGTGATGTGATTGAAGGACAATTGCAGTTGTACTCGGTGATTGGGTTTGTAAACCCTAGTTTTTAGCACCGTGACCTATACCATGGTGTGCTAGTTGTTTTCAGGACTATATGACATTGATTTGTAGACTAAATAATGTGTCACTATGGTGCTGACTCGAAGTGACCAAGTAGTGAGGAGAATATCTAGGAGTCCGACTCTTTCTAAATCTTATATGGGACAGATTGCAACCAAACGGTGGTCAGTTAGAATTTGGGTGGTATGAATCAAAATCCCTAGGGCTTAATAAAATACGTAATACAATCATGTAGTATATATGTTATGGTTATACACACTGCTTCACATTGGATTGTAACCCTTGTTTGATCTTTTCACATATATGTGATGTATAGTGGAATAACAGAAGTAGCCATGCTCATATTCTTAGATATACTACTACTATTGGTTATGTTTTATGATAATAGTTATCTCATGTTGTTAGCTATGATAATACTGCTAGCCATGCCTCTATAGTTAGATATGCTTATATTGCTAGTCATTCTTATGCAGATAGTTGTTCTTATGTTGTTTACTCTACTTACGATGTAGATCTACTTAGCCTATTAGACGTGCTAATACTACTATCTATGTTCATGATACTAGTTAGTCTTGTGATGGAAATGATGCAAATGATGTTACTATGCTAGATCTCCTAAGAATAATGTTAATCTTTCAATGCAATAAGCAAGACCCTGATTAGAATTGTTCCTAAGACGTTTAAAATCTAATATTCCTATTCTGTTCTATGAACTGTTCTATTTGTTTCATATGCTTCAACCTCTTTACCTATTTAATTAAGTTATATGTTATAATTAATAATTGTTGTTGAGAGTTATATCTCTCACTGGGACTTGGGTTTCACCTCATGGATCACCACATCCTTTTAGGTGATCGGAGATATCAAACATGTATCAGCAAGGAGGAGTTGTGGTTCTAGACCTTAGAGAAGGTTATTTAGATGTCAAGCGTGTTCTAGAGTCATCCCTATACTCTAAGGTTTGTATGTGAACGTTTGTATACAATGTTTCAATTGAATCGAGCTTTTAGTAGCATGTTAATGCTTGTACATGTGGTATATGTAGATAATTCGTCTATATGTATATGTTGTGGCAGAGGCCACAAAGCACTTATAAAAGATTCTTGACATGAAACATGAATTTTGGTAAGATGTTGGGCTTTCATGTAAATGTTTTTGAGCATAATGGTGATGTTGAAATCAGTTCGAATTGCCCTCTTTTCTAGATATGTGATTAATTAGTGATCTATCATGCTTTGTATTTTTAGTAATCTCATTTAGTGTGACAATTCTCATAAGAACTTTAATAAGGTCCATTTTAAATAAGTGTCATTGGTCCTTATTAGTACGTTATCAATGCCTAATAGTAGATCTGTCCATATGGGTCTAATTATAAAAGATGTTTTGTCATTTATTAGTTATTTTTCTTCTTTTTGGTTTTCTTATGTTAGTAGAAATTGTAATTGGGTGGAACATGAGAGATCGCCAAACAATCCTTAGTAGGTGATGTAGTTGTGAACACATGGTTATTTTGGTGTCATTCTAAGCCCTTTTGTTTCTAGTTTTGTTCATTTAACCATATAAATTATTCCGCCAAAAAGTGACTTGATTTGTTTTCCATGGTGTGTAGGCCACAGATATGACCTGAGGTGCGAATTTTGTCTTCATGAATATCCATTTGCATGAAATGTATTTTCTAGGTACATATTTAACAGGTTGGAGGATGTTAATGAATTTCATGGAGTCTGAGAGAAGGAGGTAGTTTGACCATGCATGTAGAGAAGGTTGATGAATGCATATTCATCCCTTTTCAAATGAATCTTTTAAGCCTTTTCTGAGGATTTTATCTTACTTTTGCCAAATTTCTAGAAATAAATGCAATTTACTTGCTTTTCACTCATTAACCAGAATCCTTATCATTGTTTCCTATATTTTGTAGATTTCACACTCATTTACATCTCCCAGCTCCAGAGGATGGAAGTTTTCTTCAGTAATTGGATTTGAATAAATAGAAGCCTCAAATTATACATTTCCAAGCATTTTAACTCTCAAGCAATTCATTAAGTGGACTAATCGACTTATTCCTACAAAACAATCCATTCTAGAACTTCAAACGACCATTCCACGATGTTGATCCATCGACTCACCATCCCATTCACAACATGAACTAGCCAATTTAACAGATGAAATAGGTGTCTCATACCCCCAAACCGGTCGACTCAGAAGTCTATACTGGGAGATTCAATTTCCCAATCGCCAACTCAGGTTCCTTAGAGACCAATTCTTGGTCAAATGGCACCGCACCCTGTCCTTAGGGTTTTACTTACTTCCCTGGGTCTGCCCATGCACAGATCTGAATCGAGTGACTCGTACTATGAATCGATTGATTCATAGTCTACAAAATAGAAATAAACAACCACCACCAGTCAAAACTATTCTCCTCCTTACGGTTTCCACCCCCTTCTCTCTATAAAAGGAGGGGGGACTCCACAAATAAAGGGATTCTGAATTTTTTTCATTGCTCTTAGTTTCATCCCTAATTTATTTTATTTCTTGAAATTCTTGTGCTTGTACTCTTCGTTCTTCAATCTAAGCTCTCATTTCATTTTTCTTTCTAGCATCGGGCAAGGAACTAAGAATAGAATCCATTTAATTATCTTTAGAGTTGTTCACCAAAAAATTATCTTTAGAGTCTCATGGGATTCTGATTTTCAGTAAATTATTGCTCCTCTTATTTCTTCCTTCACACCTTCTACTATCTTCATGAATCACAAGTAGTTCCCTTACATTGGGGCCTGGGGAGTAACCCCATGTCCATAGTTCATTAGATCAATTTCATTTTATGGCATAACTTGTTTGATGGAATTTTGTTTGATCTATCTCCAATTTTATCAACTTGATCTCTTTATTTTATGGCATGATAGTCTTGAGTGATGAGATCTTGAACCCCAAGGCTCAGGACAAACAAACAAATACATAAAGCTCCAGATGAGATCTTAGAAGAGCTTTATAGGGATGATCCAACAAGGATCTGCAAACACGAGGATCACTGGGTTTGCAAGAAGTTCGACTTTTGTAAATGCATTTGAAATGTTTTCACATGCCTTCATCTAACTCATTTTCTCTTCATAAGTTTTATCGATCTAGTTTGTGTAGCCCATGGTGGTGAAACCCACCCGATATCTTTTATCATTGAATTAATCACCACTTCCCAATCACTTGTTTTCCAATCACTCTCTTTCCTTCTTGCAATTGAATTATATTCATAAACAATTTTCTTAATTATTCTTCGCATAACTCACTCTTTAATTGTTCTTTGCATAACTCCCTCTTTTATTGTTCTTAGAATAACTCTCTCTATTATTGTTCTTAGTGCAACCTTTTATTTACTTGTTCATATTGTAATCTTTCTTAATTGTTCTAGCATAATCAAACTCCAACCATCAATCTTTCAATTCTGCATACAAATAAAATATGTTCAAAGTAAGCCAATTCGAGTCCAAATCTTCATTACATTATCCTTTAGGATCGAACCTTTCTACACTAACAAGCTAACATTAATTGGTTGTTTTTCCATTAATAAAAAGCTAAAGTCTACGAATCAACCCCTAGTGAATTGGTGTGCAAACTACGCATATCAATTTTTGCACCGTTGTCAGAGACAATGGATTTATTTTCTTCGAACCCCAAAAACTTTGAATAAAAACTTTTCATCTTTTTTTTCCTTTTGCCTGTCAATTCCCATTTCGCAGTGCTACTCCTCCTTCTACCGAGTTTCCATACTGACAAATGTTTTTCTACAATCATGCTTTTCTTGTTAAAATAAACATTTCTTGTTCAACTATGCATGCTATGCTCACAAAATGTAGATTTTGTGCCACCCATTTTGGATCATGAAATAGAATGAACTTTCCATCATTTGAATGGAAGAAATCAACTTAGGATGGATGTGTTGGTATGTATGCCTAGAGGGCCAATCATATGATGATTGGAGTGTGGCATTGGATACCTGATTTGATAATAATAAAGGTAGTTCCATTTATTATGTTTGTCTCACTCATGAGATGATGACACAAATATAACAAATGTCTAAAGAATGACGTTACTTGAGATGTATGTCTTCAAGCACGTGGCTTGAACAATGGGATCATACGAATGTTAAGAGTACATAAATTCTTATATGTCCCTAGTCAGATATTACAATCCAAGAAAAATTGACAATAATAATACATAATACAAGAGTGGGTGTTGACTGATGACAGAGTCTCATTAGTCATGATATGTGATATCAAGTCAAACACACATGTACATGTTGAAGAATAGTATATCAGACAGACCCAGCTTGAGAGTGATAGATGGAGACCATGGATTAGTAGTCAGAATTAGCTCACACAGTGATAGCGGTGATTTGGTTCTTAGACTTGAAGTCACTACATTCATTACATGCCATTCATGTACTTTGACATCATCCACCATGATCATGAATAAGGGTTGTGATAAAGGTGGTTCTTGGGTGCATTGTGACACATGGGGATAGAGTGTGAGTGATGTAGATGGGATTTGTCCCTCCTATAGGAGATTGATATCCATGATCCCTTAATAAATGAGACATAAAAATGTATGGACTTACTCATGTGACTCAATATGTGATAGGTGAGATCACGTGCATCTTAGAGAGTCTTCTCTAGTTCAAGGAACACGAATTGAACGTTGAGAGGATGACGATTCCATGCCTCGAGTTCAATCCAGATATCAGAGATGAAGGAACTATACGATCATAGTAACACTAATCACAGATTGTAGGTTGAAGTTTTTCTTCAACTTTTCAAATTACTTGGGTAGAAATGTTGTGTTTCTAGATACCTTACATTGCTTGTGACGTCACAATTGGTTATGGACATTCACTGCTGACGTAATTTTGGACCTATAGGGTTACACACATGGGATACATTTGAATTAAAGGAGTATATTCATGAATGATGTTTTTCTTGATTACTAAAGGTGTTTAGGTATTCAGTTAAACAACTGAGGTTCAAATTGACTGACTTGACTCTAAATTGACCATTTCAAGTGTTGAACCGATCGGCTGGAGTGTCAGGTCAATTAGAATCAACATTGGTTGATCAATGACAGAAGTAGGGTGTGAAACGATTGTTTCACATAGTGAATTGACTAGTTCATTGAATGAACTACCTGGTTCAATGGTCAATTCAATTAGATCAAGGATTATTGTTGATGCCATGTTGTACATTAATCGTACATTGAATACCAATGTGATTTAGAACATAAAACTGCATGAACCGATCAGTTTGTGGCACAAACCGACTGGTTGGGTATGTGAACCGACTGGTTGTTTGTGCGTAGGTTTTAGAAAATTTGTGAATTTGACCCTTTCGACTCCTGCACAAATAGGGAACCCTGACCCTAGCCTCTCCTATAAATAGAGGGGTTCCTTGGGCTTCTTAGAACACAATAGTTGCTCTGACAATTATTGTCCTCTCTGGTTGTAGTAACCAATTGAGATCCCAAGCATGTCCTACCCGATAAAGGGAGGGATAGCAAGGAAGAGATAATTGTGGGAGAACATATCAACTCTAGCAGGTTGACGTTCACAAGGACAACTCCTTCCCATTGGCTCTAGTAGCACAACATGGAGTTCCCGGGGTCCACGTGGACTACTCTAGAGGCAGGAGGCCATTGCCTACCGCTAGGAGGACGCCATCAACCACTATCTATGGTGCTGCACCAGGAGGCTGGTGAAGATGACTATTCGACTACTGTTGAAGAAGGAGTGAGCTACTTCTTGAAGAAGAAGCATGATGATACTACAAGGGTAATGTCATTGAACTTGCTCCAAGACTAGGTATAACCTTTTAACCTTTCCTTCCAAGATACATTATTGTTGATGTGATCTTATTGTTAAGGGGAATAAGGATTTGAATTTTTGTTTCCGTTTCCTTATCTGTCATCTCGATTTCCCAATAATGGTATCAGAGCCACATCAATTTATAGTGTATCTGGATTTAAATCGATATGATCAGATTTATTTTTATTGTATACAGTGTGAACATAAACTGGTTAATGTGCAATTTTGATAAATTACTACATACATTTCAAAAACTAATATATATATATATATGCAATTTAAATTTGTCATCCTAAAATCCAATTTGATGGTGGATGTGAAGCATGGTTATGGCCAATAACCCTAGATTTGTGTGTGCATGGTTGTGGTTGTTTATTTCTTTTTATATCTCAGTTTACATACTGAGACTCTCTCTCCTTTACAAAAGTAAATTAATGCTCTTCTTCCTATTTCCCCTTGAATGTAACTCGAGATTTTCCCTTATATAGTACAATAAGAAATAGAATAGTGTAATTTGTGTATCGTCATGAGAAGAAGTTCTGCACAGAGCAGACTGATCGACTGGAGGACCGAGGAGGACAGACAGTTTGAGGATGAACCGAGCAATTGGTGGCCAAAATGATTGTCTAGAGGTGTCTAGGTGTTACTTGAACCTGAGATTAGACGTCCATTTCAAGAGCCCAACTGAGTGACCACGAGGCAAGTTGACCGGTTCAAGAGTTGAACTAGTCAACCCATATTGGATAGAGCACAAATCTTCACAAAAATAGGTTGCATATGATGCGGACCCTAGGTGGTGGTAATTCCTTGTGGCACCAATGAATTACAATGGAATGGCCATAACCATCGCTTGTGTGTTTTAATTATTGCATGTTCTCATTTTTGGCTATATCATGTATATGATATGTACTAAGTATGTGGTGATTGGATATGTATAATGTATTTATATATAAAATTTGTCAATATAATATTAACTCTTAGATGGTTTCCATAAGTAACACACATAAAAAGCTTAATCGAAAAAGCATAGGTTACGCTCAAGCGTGGTGCACCGTCCATCTCATGGAAGTGTGATGGTAGATATGTAGGTTTTGCCCAAGTAGGCTTTGGCTTTTGAGTCGGGCTTAACTGAGTGTATTTAATGGGATTAAGCACTAGAGTCATGAAGATGACTATTGCATAGAGTTATGCATATCATCTATCCAAAAATTGCATATGATACAATTGGCAAAATATGCCTACCTTAATAATTGACTGCGAGTAATAGTTGAATTATTTTGGATCTTATCTTGCTAGAAGATTGTACGCTACAATCTTTGGAATTGATACATGAGCATTATCAATTTGAACAAAATAATGGGAGAGATAATTAATTAAAGGCCTAACTAACATTGTTAACTTATCGAATCAAACAAATAAAAAATATTTTGAAAAGTTACAATATTTCTTTGTAGAATCTAATGTCAAACACAAACACATTCTCATAGAGATTAGTCCATAGGACAAAGCAAGATAAAGTTCCAAAACTGGTCAAGGACTTTGAGAAATGTTGTCATCAATGAGTGAAAGCTCTATGTCCTTGAAAGACCAGAGCCATAGGAACCCACTCCAAATGCGGCTAAGGCTGAAATGGATGCTTACTTGAAGCATGCCAATGATGCCATAGTCATTGAGTGCCTTTTTCTATGTTTTATGAATCGAGTTGCATGAATCATGTGAAAACATGGACATTCTCATGATGGTAGCAAATCTTAAGAATCATGTAAAGAAAGAAAGGTATAATGTCTCCAAAGTACTATTTGAATGCAAATTGACAGAGGGAGATCCAGTAGATCCACCATGTGCTCAATATGATTGGGCATATGGAAAACCAAAAGTGTCTGGGATTTCTTTTAGGTCAAGAGTTGACCACGAATATGATTCTACAATAGTTGTTGGAATCATATATAGTTAGATTATTGAGTGCTATCACTTGAATAACATGGCTAAGATGATTTTTAAGTTGCTTATCATGATGATTAATGCCAAAGCATTAATGAAGAAGGACAATCCTATGACAATGATCAACAAATGAGAGTCCAAGGATGAAAGAAAGGCCAAGAAGTGTTCTGAGGATGAGTTGAAGTCCTAGTCTTCTACACTCAAGATAAGGAGAAGGGTAAGTGAAAAAGGAATCTATCCTTTTGACTTAAAGGAACAAAGGAAGAAGAAAGAGATAGAGATATCTACTTCATGACCCAATAAGAAATAAGCAAGAACTATACAGAGCAAGAGTTGCTACCATTACAGTTGGAAGTTATCATTCATGGGCATGTAATATAATTAGTAAATTGTTATTATATACCTAATATCAATGTAAACATCATGATCTTGTATGAACAAGAATTTATGTTTCATGGCAATGACCTATGTCTTAAAAACTATATTGGATAGTTGTAGAGATAAATGTGTATGATAGATATATGGAATGACCAGATAACACAAATAATGAATACCTATAGCATTGTCATCTAGAGCACATAAATGAGAAATGCATTTCTAGAATCCATATGATGGTTATCTAGACTCTTTTAATTATTGAATTGATAGAGACATGCAAGTCTTATTTATTGGGAAATATGACAAAAACATCTTCGCTAGATGTAGTAGGAGTGTGACTATTCTATTAGGGCTCATACATACTAATGTACATCAAACTTTTAGAATAAATGCTAAAGGTAGTTACAAGTACCTCATTATGTTTACTGATTCTATCAGTAGATATGTAAGTTTATATTTAATGAAATAAAAACATAAGATTTCATGAAGTGTTCAAGGAGATTAAGAATGAAGTATGTAAATAACTTGGTAAAACTATTAAGATAATTCAATGCGATCGATGTTGAAATATTTTAAACCAAGAGTTTGAGAACCTTTTGGGAGATCATGATAATGTATCATAATGAACTCCACCTGAAACACAATGATAGTGTACCAGAAAGAAGGATTAACACCTTGTCACGATGTAATTATCAATAAATCTAGTTGATATTCCAATTTCTTTTGGGCACTTTCTTAACACTGAACAATGTACCGTCTAAAGGTCTAAAAGACACCATATGAGATATGGCATGGGAGGTGTTCTGATGTGTCTTTTAAAGTGATTAGGGATGAATGCTTATATAAGAAAAAAAATTCTTGAAAATGTTTGTCCACAAAATCACATAAATGTTATTTTGTTAAAATACCACTCTTATCCTAATCCAACAACAAAGTTGTTTGTCAATCTAGATTGATGTATTACTGAAAGGAACTTAGTTCCAAGGAATAAGTAGGAATAAAAGTAGAACTCAAAATGTTCAAGACAAATAAGAAAACATTGAACTTAAAGTGGTACGATAGGAGCAAGGAGAATCACAAGTTGTTGTGGAATCTCAAGTTCCTTATGTAACACAACACCTTGTAATTCTAGTAGAACACAAATTGAGTTTGAAATATTATGATATCTTATAACTCAAGAAGGCAGTGAGTTGATCATATATGATAACTCAACTATCTACCTAGAAGCTATTGAGGGACCATAATCTAAAGCATGGCTTGAGGCCATGAGATCCAAGATGAACTCCATGTACACCAACCATGTATGAGCTTGGTGGATCCACCTGAAGGGGTAAAACCCAAAGAATGAATTTTGGTCTTATAAAGGAGACCAATATGGAAGGGTAGATTGGTTGCAAAGAGTTTCAAACAAGTTCAAGGTGTTAAAAATGGTGAAGTCTTTCATCAGTTGCCATGATAAAATCCATCAGGATCATGTTTGCAATTGCACCTTAATATGACCGTGAGATTTGGCATATTGATGTGAAAACCACATTCCCTAACTGTAATAATTATGAGAATGTGTATATGACACAACCTAGAGGTTTTATGAATCCAGTAATGTAAATAAAGTCTATAAGTTACAAAGGTCAATATTTGGATTGAAGAAAGCATCTCATAGCTAAAATCTTCAAATTGACAAGATAGTCAAAGAGTTTGACTTGAGTCATAATGAAGATGAGATTTGTGGTAACAAAAGATTTAGTGGGAGCATATTCATATTCCACATGGAGATGGGAATAATCTCCTTATATAGCACATGTTAAAACCTGCCAAGGAAAGTGCCTTCTCTATGAAGGGATTATGAGAAGCATCCTATATATGTGATGGGAATTGAGAAGCTTCTTGACCTAAGAAAGAGCACATATGTTGGCAAGATGATGAAGGGTTCAACATGCAACTGTCATTGAGAGAAAACATTTCCATGTTTTATGGAGTTAGTCTCTATAGATCCTAGTGTTCCAATTCTTGTGAAGAATGGGAAGAAATAAGTGAGATGCCATATACATTTGCAATTGGTTCTATCATGTATGCAATGTACTCATCCCATTATTTTGTATGTATTGGACTTGATGAAAAGATATATATTTATCTAGCAATCTCATATGTATTGGACACGATGAAAGAGATTATCTGTCAAATCCTAGTAAAAGTCACTGGACTACCATATAGAACATCCTAAAGTACTTGAAAAGCACTAAAAGGATTAGTTCCTTGGTTATGGTAATAAGGAAGAGTTGGGTGTAAGAGGTTACACCGAGGCAAGCTTCCAAACTAAAAAATTAATGTTCGCAATCTAATTTAATGTTTGACCTTAAAACTCAAACTGTAAGCTAGAAGAGCTCTGAGCAAGAGACAGTTGTCATACAATAGAAGCTAAGTATCTATGTGTTATGAGAACAACAGTGGATACTGTATGGATCAAGAAGTTCATGTGAACGAACTTGTTGGATGTTCCAACCATTGATGACATAGTAGAATTACTATGACAATAATGGAGATACTAGATACAGTGGAATCTGAAATAGCATACTACGACACTTCCATCTCATGCAAAAGGTCTCACATTAAAGAGATGTGAAACTTGCAAATACTGACTTGAAGCAAATGTTTCTAACCCTCGATAAAAGCACAAGTATAGTAGAAACATGATGGACATGTCAAGATCACTTGGAATAAGATTCATGGGTGATTGGCTCTAAGTGCAAGTGGGATTTTTTTGGTATGTATGCCCATAGAGCCAATCATATGATGATTGGAATGTGGCATTGGATACCTGATTTGGTACTAATAATGGTAATTCTACCTATTATGTTTGTCTAACTCATGAGATGATAAAACAAATATAATAGATGTATAAAGAATGATGTTAATCAGTGATGTATGTCTTCAAGTACATTATTTGAACAATGAGATCGTAGGAATGTTAGGAGTGCAAACATTCTTATTATGTCCCTAGTCAGATATTACTTTGGAAAAAAAAATAGACAACAATAATAAGACTAGAGTGTGTGTTGACTAATGAGAGAATCTCATTAGTCATGATATATAATATCAAGTCAAACACATAGATACATGTTGAAGAATAGTGTATTGGACTGACCCACCATGAGAGTGATACACGGAGACCAAAGAATGGTAGTCAGAATCAACTCTGATAGTGATAGTGGTGATTGCGGTTCTTATACCTAAAGTCACTACATTCATCACAAGTCGTTCATGTACTTTGACATTATTCACCATGATCTTGAATGAGGGTTGCCATAAAGGTGGTGCTTATGTAATGACCCCGCCTCCCAGTAACCCCCAATCAAGGACCAAGAGGTCAGAGGCGTTATCCCAAAATGCAAGATCAATGGTTTAACAATTTAATAAAAAATAATTATCAAATTCTACTAATACTAAACTGGAAAAGCTGGTATTAAATAAAACTTTTGAATACCTTTTCAGAATAGGATCTAAGACTTCTATCCACAGTAGAAATCTAACTATCTAATCCTCCTTTGGATTACTTAAATTCATCTTCACATATTTCACTTTACTATTTGTCCTTTTCAGAATTGTACCTAAAATGCCGACAAACAAAATGTCGGTCAGTATATTTCTATGCTGGTATGTGGGGACAAACACAACATCACAAATAAGCTCTAACAACCTAAATACAACAAATAGTTGATTATCAATCCAAATTACACTTTCAATGTGACTTCTCAACCGCTTTTGCCCTAAACCCTGGATTACCCTATCTTAGGGTTTCGTCCTTGCAAGGGTCATAAGACCACCTTCTCCTTCCTAAGCTTGGTGCCTGGGGTCACCTCTTGAGGGGCCTAATGGTCTTCCCTCCGGGACTTGACCAAATAAGACCTTCCCTCTGGGGCTTGATCTTGCAACATACATCAGGGTGGCATGTAGATTTGAGAAACACATTCATATTTAATTGTGATACTCATAGGGACTTTATAAGATTGCATAATCGAAAATCCAACAGTTTAGGTTGCAATCAATCGAGAGACATTCGGGAAACATCATGAAACTAAAGGCAATTATTCATAAAATAACCACATACCATTGCCATGCAAATTATTCACTTATACTTCAAGCATATTGTCCAATCAAGAAAACATATTAAGCAATCATCATGTAATCTACATTACGTACATTCTAAGGTGCCACCATCTCATATTATGCCAATTAAACTTTACTCGGTCTTATTCAAGCGTATTAAGGTTTGGTTAAGGAATAGGGGTACATACCCTAATTCTGTCTCACAACTGTTTAGTAGAGTTATTACTCCAACTTAGACATCATGTGTAATCCTAATTAATATATCCATTATATTTGTTTTCATTAAGATCAATTAGATCCAATTTATGTTCACTAATTATATCTTAGTTGCAAAACCCTAATTCATACTATTCCAAATCTATTTCATCCTTGCATTATGAGATTCAACTAAGTCTATTAACAACCTAGCAAGATATGATCTTTAACCCTGATTATTCCCATGCATGAGTGTTAATCACATTAGAACCCTAATTACCTTATCATCATTACATCTATAATCATTATGCTCAACAAGATCAGATAATTGCATTAAAAAGGCTTTTAACATTTTCAACATTATAATACCCAAAACTAGGGTTTTTATGTGCTAAACACCACTTTATCATATGTTACCCTATTTTTAGAATAAGAAGCCTAAGTAGATCTCAATTATATTTTCTTTGGAATCTATGTGTATTGCTGATCAGTTTTCATATATTATATGTTGCAATCTGAGTTACCGGCTAATTACTATCATTATTTCAAGATATCATTATTTGGACCAGTAGCAAGGTGCCATGTCAGCAAAACTAATCTGAATCAACAGTCGCTTGAGCTTAGAAAAGGACCAGAGTGTCCTTTCTATTTACACGTGCATGAAGGGGCAAAAATGTCTTTAACCAATGGGTCTCCTTCTTTCTCGTGAAGGAACCCTCTCGCGGCTACTGCGCCCGATTGCCAGGTCACCTGGCTTAATTGCTGGGAACCGAGAGACCAGAGGAGGTCCGGAACATGCACCCACTTTTGATGACGATGGCCAGACCCCTAGTCTCACTTTTGCACCCACAAAACACCACTCCCATCTCTTCTGACCTGGAGAACATGTTCTTCCATGGCGGTTCAACAGAGCATCTATGCCTCCTCTTCTCGTGGCCTTCTACGATTAATGCCGAGTTCTAGTTGCTTTACCCCTTCCATCATCTGCGATCCTTCCCTCTCGGTCATGCAACGCATGTAATGAGCATCAATACAACCATGATGGGAGGGGTGGGTGCGCTTGCTCTGCCATCAGGTGCCTAAGGCACCCTGTGGTTACGACAACCGTCCATGGCCCCCAAACATGCGGCCACCACCACTGGTCGGCACCGGAACATCAAAAACCTGATAGAGGGTGTTTCCTTCATGAGAACCCTGATCGATTATGCAGCATGGAGGGGGAAGGTGAGGTAGATCAAGGTGGTGTTTGGAAGGAAGATTCTTAGCAGAGGTTCACCGCTATTGAGGCCGTGAGCATGTGTTCTTGGTGATCGGGAGAACTACCTAAGTTCTTATATATATATATATATATATATATATCTAGATCCTAGGATCAAACCCTAATGATCACTACTATGAAAGAAAAGGAAGGCAAAGAGGAAGGAACATGGAGGAAACCTATGTTTCACCCTTCCACGATTTACTTGGATGGAAAGTTGTCTAGTCATCATTAACTAGTGATCTCTCCAACCTACCTTATACATGTATTTCATAGCTAGATTTTCTTAACTCAAAATCAATGAAAAGAATAATTACTCTTTCCCTTTCATGGATTCGTCCAACTTCCTCATCTTTGTAGAACTTGATTGACAATCTAAATGCTATTAAGTAAGGAATATAATTACTTGGTCCTTACTCAAAAATCCTATTAGTGAAGTCTCAATAATTTTCTTTTATCTCTCTTTGCAATGTATTCCTCCAAAAATTCCTTTGTATAAAGTGTTTCATAAGAACCCATGCCACAAGGGTGATTAATATTCCACCAATAATATCTTTGAAGGAAAATTATTTATCCAACCATGGATTTATACTTATATAGTTCAATTTTACCAAAACTGTCGAAAGTATGATAGACTTTTCTTCGTACACAAGTTACCACTTATTAAGGCATATTTTATGCATATTTCCTCTCTCTCATTCTTTTATATTCATTATTTGGATTCCTTTTTCCAATAGAAACCTTGTAGATTCGAAATCTCATCCATGTTGAGTCAATCACACATCTTTCCACATATTTCTCATATTTTCATCATTATCTCAAATTTCCTTCTTAATAATGTATTATTTGATTTATTATTTTTATTTAAATCATATTGGACTCATTATCATTTTATGATTCACAAAATCATATATTTAAATGAGATATTATCAAAGAAATCCACTCATTACATATAAATCATACAATTTCATAATCATAAATATTATTGGAGAACTTGCATCTCAAATGATATGAACCCAAAAATTGGGGTTGTAACATCCTTCCCCTCTTATAGGAATTTTGCCCTCAAAATTCCATCAAACATATAAACAATTCAGGGTAAGACTTTTCCATGTCCATAATTGGCTCCCATGTGGCTTCATCCTCTCCATGGTGCTTCCAAAGAATCTTTATCATCGTTCATTCTTACATCTGACTTCTCTCTCACCTTGGTATCTTGTACCCTCGTAGGTGACTCAGGATATGTCAGTCTCCTTTGAAGCTCAAAAGGTTCAATGCTCAACACATGGATCAGGTACATTACATGGTGCTCTAGATCAGACGCATGGAACACAACATACATCATACTATCCTGAGGGGTAAGGCTAAACATAAGCAACTCCACCAATCTATATTGAATGGACCTATGTATCGGGGACTCATCTTTCTCAGCTATAGCTCAGAGGGGTTAGGTTTTCATAACACATGTTCTCCCACAGTGAACTACATGTCAGTCTGCTTCGGATCAACTCATGACTCTTGTCGCCCCTGGGCTTTCTCAGCCATTGCATGATCAAAGAGACTTCATCTGCACACACTATTATCTCTCTGACCTCCACAAGGTCCTCTCACTAACATCATTCTCATGAAGCAGTGTCTGACACTGCCTCCCTTACAAAGCTTCTTACATCCTGATACTGGCTATGGTGGCTATCATCACGAGCAAACTCTTCTAGGGCAGGAACTGCTCCCATGTATCACCCTGAACGAGCACACAGACTCTCATCAGACCCTGTAGTCTAGATCATACTCTCGTAATTGTCTATTAGCAAGGGGTGATATGTTGTACTAAACTTCAATCTAGCATCGAGTTCGTTATGTATCTACTTCCACCACATGGAAGTGAACTTGAGGTCATGCTCAAGAACCCTCAAACTCAGGTCACGGTGTAGATGAACTATCTCTTTCTTACAAATAGTTCTACCAGATGTGTCATACTGATAGTGTTATCTCCCTTAGGTAAGGGATTAGGCCAACTTGGTAAGGTGATCTACCATAGCCCATACCACACCATGAATTCTCTCGGTCCAGGGGAGACTCACCTCAACTCCTATGGTGAGCTACTCCTATTCCCTCCTGGGGACTTTCACTCTTCATAGCAACATACTAGGTTATTGGTGCTCGACCTTCACCCTCTGGCATGTATGGCAACTGGCCATAAGCAGCCCTATATACTTCTTCATCTCAAGTCTAGGTCTAATTGAGTCAAGAAAACTTCGAGCTCATCATCTCGGTTATCAAAACCTAACCTTATAACTCATAAATTCTAAATTGATCTTGATAAGAACGTCCTCATATGATGACTACCTTAGTCCTCTTTGTGTTTGTATTCATCCATTCCATGTATTCTCCAACAAGGTATGATACTTTTCTGTCCTCAAACATCATAGCAATGTTTCAACTTGCATCATATTTATCCTTAGTGTATGGCATGCATTTTGCCCTATCTCTCACACCCATAATGCGAGGAAATAAGTATTTGTCTACAGTCCAAATACAAAGTTCATCCCATTCTAAGAGTAGAGATGGTATATCACACATCACCAGTACACTTTCCAAACTAAGTTGAAACACACATCACATGTCTCCACATCATAAACAACTTGATTATGGGTCTACACCCATGGGAAGACTTTTTCCATCACCCTTTGGATCTTAACATATCTCCTTTATGTACAATCATTAGTTGTTACCTCAAGGTCTCTAGGGTGCTGACACTTTTGGGGTGATATGACCCTTATGCATCTAAGGAGTGCCTCTCACTTTTACCCCTTAGGCCCCATGAACTCTTGAATGTGGCCAACCTCGTAGCCCATGGTCCTTGGGAAAAGGTAGTTGTTACCTCCCGACCCTATGGTCTCGTGCATCTAGGGAACAAACAACTCCTACTTCCATTGGTCCTATACCTTCATGACCTTAGTATTGACTTAGGATTCCATCATAGAACATCTCATTCTTGAATCTTTACCCAAAACTCCATCATCTCTCTAGGCGCTCATGGTTAAACTTTACATCCTTTCATAGGGATCATGGCGACCTACCTAACTTGGTCAGGCCCCTTAAGGTTACCTCCATGGCAACATATCTTCATGCCCCTTAGAGATGGTCACACAAGGGTGTATAGATTCATACTCATACCATGTGTTCTCCACTTAGCTCAACAAACTCTTATAAGAGAGACCTCTATAGATTACCTCGAATCTAAACAAAAGTTGATACTCACCCTACAGAAGGGTCCCTCCCCATGATGGGAGAAAGCTATCTCTTGATAGCAACATAGGTCTCAAACGCCCTTACGTCCAAGGTTTACATCGTCATGTGCGTGTTTATCCCTATCATGCTACTTGGGCACGTAGGTAGCAAGAAGACCTCCCACTAAGCCCTTCTGGGTTCCTTGGTACATCATACTTGTTCCTATTCCTCAACATTGGATCCATATCATTCATGCACATGTCACCAACCTATGCGAGAGGGGTTCATCCAACATATACCCCAACTCAAACATATTCGTGAGCATCCAGTGCACCAAGTACTACTACTTCCCCTCTTAGCTCTAGGATTCCTAGGTTCTCTTCTTCTGCATCAATTGTCCAGCCACGAACCAAACATGCACAAGGTATAACATGCACTTCCTATTATTCTTCTACGTGAATCATACCTTAGAGTCCTACACAAGGACAACCAATTGGGTGCGACCTCATAACTTGTTACTATACCTCCCCAGGATCTAAGGAACTCTCCTATAAGGTAAGGTAAGCATCTATACATCAATTCAAGAAGCCTCTTTCTCATCTAGGGTTTGGTTCCTCTAAAAGAATCCAAGGTACAATAAGCCTCCAAGGATCGTGCATGAGGCAACCACATACATCTACTTATGTCATCCATTCTAGACCTTATCATACCTAACTTCTAATGATTCCTCATGTCTTGAAGTTTAAGCTTCCAACCTTCTTTCTCAGGTCTTGTTCTCTCTCTAGAGCTAACCCTACAACCGAACTTACCACTGGAGGTTCCAAGAAGGTGGATCAAGCTCCTACATGGGTGAAACATATGATCCAAACCTATGTTCAATCAAGATTATCCAAAGCTCTGCATGTTCATCTCCTAACCTATCAGGCATAGCCCTTTTGACCTAAGCCTCAACCTACTGTCAGCATTGCTGACATTCTCTCCTACATATGTGCATACTCTTCTATGCTCATATATGCCCATGAGGGTGTCTATATGGTCACCACTATCCCCTTCAATGAAGGAGATTTCCTTCACCCTAACAGGCATGACCCTTCCAAGGCTGGGTCGCCGAAAGGAACTAGGTCAACCAACCTCACCTAGCTCATGATTCTCTCGGGTACTCAAAACCAATATGCATGTCAACCCACGTACATACATGCATGGTCAACTATGATATCCAACTCATCTTGTCATCCCGCTTTCTAACAATCACTTAGGGTTAGGGTTAGCATTGTCCTCAGAAGATGTGTTAGGTCTCTACCTCTACCTAGAGGTCTCTGCCCCCAAGGATAACTCTATCCTCATCCTCCTATAACAAGGTCTAACCTCATGTCTCTCCTGAGGGCATGACAACACACGCCATGCAACCTAAGCATGCAACAAATCTTTAGTTTAGCTTAAACTATTAAATTTATGTCCATGACATCTTGTTTACATGCTTTTCATTGATTTGGTGGAGGATTCCTTAATCCTTATTACTCTTATCCCAAACACAAGAGGGGTGTGGATAGAGAGAAACCCTAAAACTTAGAACCTTAATTGAATTAGGGTTGAGATGGGACGAAATAGATGAGAGAGTCCTAAAGGTATCTTGTTTCGAGTCAAGACCTCAGACTTTGGCCAGACAGTCACACAACAACTGATTGTCCTCGTGACCGACTAGCGGGGCGAAGGAAAATATTGCCATCCCCCAGACCGTGATCCTTTTCTAGACACCTCTGTCATAAAAAAATCCTCTAATAACTCCCTTGGGCTCTATAGAGTTTGTAAAATTTAATAATTATTAGAGATTAAATGGAAAACCATCGCTCTGATACCAAATGTAATGACCCCGCCTCCTGGTAACCCCCAATCAAAGGAGACCAAGAGGTCAGAGGCGTTATCCCAAAATTCAAGATCAATGGTTTAACAATTTAATAAAAAATAATTATCAAATTCTACTAATACTAAACTGGAAAGCTGGTATTAAATAAAACTTTTTGCATACCTTTTCAAAATAGGATCTAAGACTTCTGTCCACTATAGAAATCTAACTATCTAATCCTCCTTTGGATTACTTAAATTCATCTTCACAGATTTCACTTTACTGTTTGTCCTTTTTAGATTTGTACCTAAAACGCCGACAAACAAAACGTCGGTTAGTATATTGCTATAATGGTATGTGGGGACAAACACAACATCACAAATAAGCTCTAACAACCTAAATACAACAAATAGTTGATTATCAATCCAAATTACACTTTCAATGTGACTTCTCAACCACTTTTTCCCTAAACCCTGGATTACCCTCACTTAGGGTTTTGTATTTGCAAGGGACATAAGGCCACCTTCTACATCCTGAGCTTGGTGCCTGGGGTCACCTCTCGAGGTGCCCAATGGTCTTTTGTCTGGGGCTTGACCAAATCAAACCTTCCCTTCGGGGCTTGGTCTTACAACATACATCAGGGTGGCATGTAGGTTCAAGAAAAATATTCATATTTAATTGTGATACTCACATGGACTTTATAAGATTGCATAATTTAACATCCAATAGTTTAGGTTGCAATCAATCGAGAGACATTCGGGAAACATATTGAAACTAAAGGTGATTATTCATAAAATAACCACATACCTTTTCCATGCAGATTAGTCACTTATACTTCAAGCATATTGTCCAATCAAGAAAACATATCAAACAATCATCATGTAATCTACATTACGTACATTCTAAGGTGTCAACATCTCATATTATTCCAATTAAACTTTACTCAGTCCTATTCTAGGGTATTAAGGTTTGGTTAAGGAATAGGGGTACAAACTCTATTCCCATGCATGAGTGTTAATCACATTAGAACCCTAATTACCTTATCATCATTACATCTATAATTATTATGCTCAACAAGATCAGACAATTGCATAAAAGAAAGGCTTTTAACGTTTTCAACATTATAATACCCAAAACTAGGGTTTTTATGTGCTAAATACCACTTTATCATATGTTACCCTATTTTTAGAACAAGAAGCCTAACTAGATCTCAACTATATTTTATTTGGATTCTATGTGTTTTGCTGATCAATTTTCATATATTATATATTACAATCCGCATTACCAACTAATTATTATCATTATTTCAAGATATCATTATTTGGACTAGTAGCAAGATGCCACGTCAGTGAAACTAACCTAAATCAACAATCGCTTGGGCATAGAAAAGGACTAAAGTGTCCATGCTGTTTACACGTGCATGAAGGGGAAAAAACATCTTTAACCAATGGGTCTCCTTCTTTCTCATGAAGGAACCCTCCCACGGCTACTGCGCCTGACCGCCGGGTCACCTGGCATAATTGTTGGGAATTGAGAGACTGGAGGAGGTCCGGAACCTGCGCCCACCTTCGACGATGATGGCTAGACCCCTAGTCTCACTTGTGCACCCATAAAACACCACTCCTGTCTCTTCCGACCTGGAGAACATGTTCTTCCATGGTGGTTCAACAGAGCGTCTGTGCCTCCTCTGCTCCTGGCCTCCTACGATTAACATAGAGTTCTAGTTTCTTTACCCCTTCCATCGTCTGTGATCCTTCCCTCTCGGTCATGCGACACATGTGCTGAGCATCAATACAACCATGATGGGAGGGGCGGGTGCACTTGCTCTGCCATCAGGTGCCTAAGGCACCCTGTGGTTACGACAACCGTCCATGGCCCCCAAACATGCGACCACCACTACTGGTCGGCACAGGAACATAAAAAACCTGACAGAGGGTTTTTCCTTCTTGAGAACCCTCATCGATTATGCAGTATGGAGGGGGAAGGTGAGGTAGATAAAGGTGGTGTTTGGAAGGTGGATTCTTAGCAGAGGTTCACCGCTATTGAGGCCGTGCACATGTGTTCCTGGTGATCGGGAGAACTACCTAGGTTCCTATATATATATCCAGATCCTAGGATCAAACCCTAATGATCCCTACTATGAAAGAAAAGGAAGGCAAAGAGGAAGGCACAGGGAGGAAACCTATGTTTCACCCTTCCACGATTTACTTGGCTAGAAAGTTGTCTAGTCATCATTAACTAGCAATCTCTCCAACCTACCTTATACACGTATTTCATAGCTAGATTTTCTTAACTCAAAAGCAATGAAAAGAATAATTACTCTTTCCCTTTCATGGATTCGTTAAACTCCCTCATCTCTGTAGAACTTGATTGGAAATCTTAATGCTATTAAGGAAGGAATATAATTACTTGGTCCTTACTCAAAAATCCTATTATTGAAGTCTCGACTATTTTCTTTTATCTCTCTTTTCAATGTATTCCTCCAAAATTCCCTTTATATAAAGTGTGTCATAAGCTCCCATGCCACAAGGGTGATTAATATTCCACCAATAATATCTTTGGAGGAAAATTATTTATCCAAACATGGATTTATACTTATATAGTTCAATTTTTCCAAAAATGTCGAAAGTATGAGAGACTTTTCTTCATACGCAAGTTACCACTTATTAAGGCATATTTTATGCATAATTCCTCTCTCTCATTCTTTTATATTCATTATTTGGATTCCTTTTTCCAATAGAAACCTTGTGGATCCAAAATCTCATCCATGATGAGTCAATCACACATCTTTCCATGTATTTCTCATTTTTAATCATTATCTCAAATTTCCTTCTTAATAATGCATTAGTTGATTTCTTCTTTTTTCTTTCAATCATATTGGACTCATTATCATTTTATGATTCATGAAATCATATATTTAAATGATATATTATCAGATAAATCCACTCATTACATATAAATCATAAAATTTCATAATCATAAATATTATTAGAGAACTTGCATCTCAAACTATATAAACCCAAAAATTGCAGTTGTAACAACTTAGGTGCATTGTGACACATGGGGATAGAGTGTGAGTAATGTAGATGGGATTTGTCCTTCCTATAGGAGATTTATATACATGGCCTCTTGATAAGAAAGACTAAAAAATGTGTGGCCATAAGCATGTGACTCAATATGTGATATGTGAATCACATGCTTCTCAACACACTACTCTAGTTCAAGGAACACAGATTGAATGTTGAGAGGGTGATGATTGCATGCCTTGAGTTCAATCCAGATATTAGACACAAGGGAACAATACGATCATGGTAAAACTGATCACAAATTATAGGTTGAAGTTTTTCTCCAACTTTTCGAATTACTTAGGTAGCAATGATGTGTTGCTAGATACCACTCATTGCTTTTGATGTCATAATTTTTATGGAAATTCACTACCTATATAATTTTTGACTTATAGGGTCACACACATAGGGTATACTTGGATTAAAAGAGTATATTCATGAATGATGTTTTGATTGATTACTAAAGGTGTTTAGGTATTCAATTAAACAACTGAGGTTTAAAATTGACCCTCTGGACACTAAACTGACCATTTCAAGTGTTGAACTGATCAGTTCAAAAGTCAGGTCAATTGGAATTAACATTGGCTGATCAATTGGTCAACCAGGGTATGAAACGATCAGTTCACATAGTGAGCTAAGCAGTTCACTGGTCCCAACTTAACGGTTCATGGGATAAACTACCCATTTCAGAGGTAATTTCGATTGGATCAAGGATTGGTGCTGACGTCATGTTGTGCATTAATCGTAGATTGAATACTAATGTGATTCTAAATAGGAAATTACATGAACTGACCAGTTCATGGAACGAACCGAATAGTTCACATACGAACTAACCAGTTGGGTATTTGAACTGACTGGTTCATTGTTCGCAACTTCTATAAAATTTGTGAATTTGACCCTTTCGACTCCCGCACAGATTGGGAACCCTGACCCTAGCCTCTCCTATAAATAGAGGGGTACTAGGGGCTTCTCAGAACACAACAATTGCTCTATCAATTATGGCCTTCTTTGATTGTAGTAACCAATAGATATCCTGAGCAAATCCTACCAGATAAAGGGAGGGATAACAATGGAAAGACAATTATGAGAGAGCGTATCAACTCTAGTAGGTTGACATTTGAAAGGGACAACCCCTTCTCATTGGATCTAGTAGCACAACACAAAGTTACCAGTGGTCTACGTGGACTACTCTAGAGGTGGGAGGCCGTTGTCTGTGTTTAGGAGGATGATGTCAACCGTTGTCCCTGGTGTTACACCAGGAGGCTGGTGGAGAAGATTGTTCGAGTGTTATCAAAGAAGGAGCAAGCTGCAGCTTGAAGAAGAAGTAGGATGCTACTGTAAGGGTAATGTCATTGGTCTTTCTCCAAGACTAGATATAACTTTGCAACTTTTCCTTCCTAGATACATTGTTGTTGATGTGATCTTTCTATTAAGGGGAATCATGCTTTAAATTTTTTGTTTATTCTGCCTTATCTATCACCCCAATTTCCCAATAGGATGAACACGAATCTAATGGTGGGATCAAAAGAGTCCTTCTACTCAAAGAGAGGCGATGTTGATTGATCTTATTGCTTAGGAAGCCACCATGCGTGCAAACCTTTTGGCCAAACAAGAGACCTCAGAAGCCACAATACGTATGGCTGAACGTGAAAAACAACTGTAGGACTTTCAAATCCCCAAGACAGTCTATGCACTACATCTTGTGGTACCACCCGACATCACAACCGTTCAATTTGAGATTCAAACTCAATGGATCAAAAGTTTCCAAGCCAACCCGTTCTCCAAAATAAGGGAGACAATAGTCAGGACCATATTCAAAGATTCTTCGATCTTTGTTCTTTGCATATAATACTAGGCATTTTTGAAGACACAATTAAATTAAAATTGTTCAAATACTCCCTATCTGATCAAGCTAGTAGCCGATATAATGTTATGTAGGGAAATCAAGTCACCACTTGGGATGCACTCCAATCTAAGCTCTTGGAAAAATATTACCCCATCCCTTACTTATGAAATTAGGGTACAAATCACCTAATTCAAAATCCTTCCTGAAGATACCCTAGGCGAATCTTGGGAGAGGTTCAAGGACCTTCTCATCATTTCCTACACCATGATACTCCCCAATTCAATTGATCAAAACTTTTTATCATGGTGTTGATGACAACACAAAAGTTTTTCTCGATTCCTCATCTAAAGAAAATTTTATGTTCCAAAACTTTGATAGTGCTTAGGAACTTGTTAAATGTAGTTCTGAGACCCCAAGTATGATGAGGGACTGTAGGAATCCTCAAAATGGCAATGGTTGAAGAAAATTCTAACACAAGAGGCATTGTTGAGAGCCTTAAGCTTATCGTCTTGAAACAAGATCCTTTAGAATCTTCCTTCAATACCTATGACAGGAGAGGGAAACCATGATAAATCAAGGTTTTTGACTCCCTCTTTGGCATTTGACAAAGTTATAACCATCAATCTAAATGCATTTGACTCCGTCTCAGTGCAATTGTTGTGCGGAACCGCATGAGGAAAGCATTGAGAATCTTTTGTTTCAAGGGAAAAATGCGGAGTTTTTCTGGGGCAAATTTGCTGTTTTGACAGGTATGGTGCCACCCACCAGTGTATGAAATCTAATAGACACATGCGGTTTGGGGAAAAGGAAGAAACTTAAGGAATGGATAGCTGGAAATTTGGTGGTTTTGATCCCATACAGTATTTGGCGGCTGAGGTGCGAAGCAAGATTTGAAGGAAAACACAGACCATTATGTCATGAATGGGAGTATGTTTCTAGAGCACTGAATATTCAGCTGAAGGAAAGATCTTTTATGTTTGATTCTGATACCAATATTTATGACCGCATGAGGGAGGCCAACTTGGTGGAACCTAAAGTCACGATGAGGTAGATTAAACTGTTAAGATGGATGACGCCTGACCTAGATAATCTTAAGCTCCATCTTACGATCGGGAAAGATAGAGACAACCGTGGAATTCCTAGAAGATGGGCGACATGAATTATTAGGAACCACAAGGCTGATATTTGCTTGGTGTTCAGAATGTGGATCAGGAGTACATATTACATCCTTGTGTACATGCAAGCGTGTGCCATCGGCTTGAAATTAGCAAGAGATAATGCGTTGGGAATCTCGTGTGTTGAGCTTGATGAGGCTTATGTGTATGACATCATATGGAACAACGGAAAGGAACCATGGAGGTGGACATCTTTTGTTCATGAGTTGCGAGAGGAGATTCACGCTGCTATGATTTATGGGTCCCTTGTTCACAAGGTCATCAACTCGATACCTCGTGAACTAGGAAAATGGGGCAGCAGTTTGGATGAGCCTTATGTTTCTTCTGATATCCTGAATATGCCATGCAGAGTAAGAGGTATGGTGGCCTTGGAAAAGCGTCGGGTCCCGTACATCGTATTGCAGAAAACAGTGAGCTAGTCGGAGAAATAGGAAGGGGAGTACGATGGTTGTTTTGTTTTTTCCTTCTATTACCTGCGCCCGATATAAGCAGGAGCTGTAAATTTTTGATGATTATGCCCACAAGAGGGGTGTGGGATGAATAAAAGTGACCCCTGGCTTAACAAAAAAAAATCAAACTCAATGATTTCAACTCCTCTATAATATTCCCATGCAACCTAAGGTCGGGAAACAATTGGAGGGCATCATCTTCATCCATAGCATACCATGCCAAGCCTACTACACTCCAAATCACATAGGAACCACCTTGGGTTCCAATCTGGTGATCCAGATGGTGTTGAGAATTCTTCCCTACAAAGACCTCCTCATCCTCAAGACAATAGTTCAAACTATCCACCCCTGGGTTTCCAATACAACAAGAATCAAAGAAACTTAGGGACCAAGGGAATCACTAGGGTAATTTCCAAAACTGTGGCCCTTACCAGGGGCAGTAATATCAAAACTTGAACCAACCACCACCACAAATGAAAAATAATGCCCCCATTCCCTCTTCTAATGATATAATAGAAACTCCAGAGTAGATCATCCTCTCACAATAGGCCCATCATAAGGCAACTGATGCTCAGTTGGTCCAACTCTTAACCGATCAAAAATCTCTCACCGACACCATTGCTGGGCAACCAACAAACAATCCTAAACATATTGAGCAACTTAAAGTTATCTCCACCCATTATAGAAAGGTGCATGTCTCTTCCCCTCCTTTAGAGAAGACTCATGTTGTACCCTTGAGTTTTAAAGAAGATGACACCATAGTTGTTGAAAGGGAATCAACACCAGATTCCATTGTCCCTAGTACTAAAATGATCATCATTCTCAAACCCCTTCAAGATGAGACCAATAATCCTAAAATCCTAGTTTACAGACCTCTTCCACCATATCAGGCATGCCTAAAACAAACTAGGCTAGATGCCAAATTTATGAAATTTAGAGATGCTATGAAGAAACTGCATGTAGACATTCCCTTCTTAGATGCACTTACTATCATGCCTTCCTGGTCTAAGTACATGAAAACTTTGTTGACTAGGAAGTGTGCCACTGAGGAATATGAGACCGTGAAACTTTTTAGGACCACTTCTGATATCATTCTGAATGAAATACCTAAAAAATAGAGTGATCTTGGTTCCTTTGGGATTGGGTGTTATCTAGTTGACAATGATTGTAGGAAGTGTCTCACAGACTTAGGTGCCAATATTTATATCACGACTTATAGTATTTGTAAATGATTAAATATTTGTTGACATTCTTCCAACTACCGTGATAATAAATTAGGAGATTCATTCATGACAAAGCCTATGGATATTATTGAAAATATACTTGTAAAGGTTGGAAGGACACCTATGTTTGATGTGAATTTGTGATCATTGACAACAAGGAAGACCTACCCTACCCCCTCATTTTTGTCCGTCCCTTCTTGGTTGCTTCTCGTGCTTTGATTGATGTTGAGCCCAGAACCATCCTTTTGCATCTTGGTCGGAAAACTCTGGAGTTTCTTGTCTTTGAAATCATGAGGGGACCAAGCTTCCAAGAGTAAGTCTATCTACTAGATTGAGCTTTCCCATTTGAGATAAGAGTGGGAATCATCTGAGGACCCCCTCCACACTGCCTCATGCCCCCACCTGAGTGTGACCTTGATGATGAACAATCAGAGTTAGTTCAAAGCTCATCTAGATAATTATGAGGAAGTTCCTCATGCTGAATTTGTGAACCTTAAAATGATCACTCTCCTAGAAGAGAAGCCTAAACCCCCTAAACCCCTAGAAATGAATCCCCTCCTAGAGGGGCTCAAATATTTCTTTCTCGATGAACAACAAATATGTCCTATCACAATTAATTATGAACTTACTTCTAAGCAGGATGACAAGCTCATGACCAAGCTAAGAAAAAGGAGAGGTGCCTCAAGATAAAAATGATTGAACTCTAGGGGTTAGTCAAGCCATATGCTTGCACAAAATCCTTATGGTATAGGAATACAAGCCTTCTAGGGACCCTCACTGCAAACTAAATTGAAATATGAAGGAGGTCATCCAATGAGAAGTGCTTAAGCTTTTGACTACATAAATCATGTACCCCATCTCAGACTCTCCCTGGGTTATCCCTATTCAAGTCGTTCCCAAAAAGGGGGGGCACCACTGTCATGAAAAAGGATCATAATGAACTCATTCCAACCCACATAGTCACGGGGTGGAGAAAGTGCATTGATTATGGAAAACTGAATAAGGCCACTAGAAAGGATCACTTCCCCCTTCCCTTCCTCGATCAGGTTTTGAATCACATTGCCCACCAAGAGTATTTTAGTTATCTCGATGGTTATTTAGGCTTTTGCCAAATTCCTATTCATCCCAGACTAGGAAAAGACCACCTTCATTTGCTCATATGGCACTTATGAATTCAGGAGAATGCTCTTTGGTCTATGTAACGCCCCACCACCTTTCAGCATTGCATGTCCTCTATTTTTGCAGGGTTAACCTAAACTTATGGAGGTTTTCATGACTGACTTCTCAATTTATGGAGACTATTTTGACTCTTGCCTTAGACATTTATCCCTTGTTCTTGAAAAGTGTGAAGATGCACACTTAGTTTGAAATTGGGAAAAAGGTCATTTCATTGTTAAGGAAGGGATTGTTCTAGGACATCGAGTTAGCAATCAAGGAATACAAGTAGATAGAGAAAAGACTGAGATTATCTCCAAAACCCCCCTCCTTCCATCAAGGATATTCATGCCTTTCTTGGGCATGCTAGATTTTAGCAGTGACTCATTTGGTTCTTTTTGAAAATCACCAAACCTCTCACGAATCTCCTCTAGAAAGATGTTGCTTTTGACTATGATCAATCTTGCATGACCAACTTCAATAGTATTACGGAAGCTCTAACCTCCAAACCTATCATTCACTCTCCGAAATGGTCACTACCATTTGAGATGATGTGTGACACCAACAATTTTGTAGTAGGATCCATTCTTGGACAATGAGTTGAAAAGAAACATCATGTCTTATACTATGCTTCCAAAACCTTAGATGATGCACAACAGAACCACACCACGATGAAGAAGGAAATGTTAGCCGTTATCTATGCCTTTGACAAGTTCCGATCTAACCTAGTTGGGTCCAAGGTGATTGTATACACGGACCATGCTACCATTCATTAATTAATGATGAAAAAGGATGCTAAACCTCTCAGTCATTTGATGGATCCTTTTACTTTGGGAATTTTACTTAGAACTCCTTGACAAAAGGCTCTAAAATGTTGATCTTAGCCTCCTAATTTTTGTGTGATGATGATGGAATTACGATTGATGATTCCATACCAGATGATAAATTGCTTAAGGCTAAATCCCAATACCCATGGTTTTTTTATTATGTCAATTTGTTTTTGGTCATGTAAACTCTCTTCTCTTTTTTTTTTATTTTCTGAAAGTTTCTGTACAAAGAAAAATTGAGGAAAGAGTAATAAGCTCATCATCAAGTATAAGATGGAGCTTTATAAAAGAAAAGATCTGATTTACAAGTATAATTGAAAAAAACCTAATAAGCCATCTTGATATCCAATTTGGAAGCCAAAGACATACCACCAAGATAGTTTAATCATATCATCCATTTAGAGCAAAACTCAACTGCCCTAGCAAAACTGAACGAAGGAAGGATGAATGAATCATGTATATGAAAATCCAGAGCAGTAAAGCCGCTCACATCTTTTCCTCAGAGAAGACAAAAGAGCCCAAAAAGTTAACCTTCCAACTCAAAACTGAGAAAAAAATAATAGCCATAAGCAATTTAAGAGAACGTGATGATTAAGGCACATTGCCATGGGCTAAAACTGAAAGATGGAAGACATGAACAGAAAGGCCTTTCACACCTTATCCCCAGAGAAGAAAAAAGAGCCTAAAGAATTTTCACCTCACAACTGAGACAGTCAGAACACCTAGCAACTCCAAAACAAATAAATTTCACCTCAAAAACTAAGAAAAACATAACAACCAGCTACTCCAGAACAACCAGCTCGTGTATATAGGAAATAAGATACTCCAGAATAGAAAGGCCTCTCACACCTGAATCTTAGAGAAACCAAAAGAGCCACATATATAGTGATAATGTTGAAGAATCTTCTTACTGATATCTACAATAGATAAGCCTTTATCCTCATGAACTCTTGAGTTTCTTTCCCACCAAGCATAATATAAAGAACTCATTAACAAAAACTTATGCTTCTTCTTTTGGATTTTCAAAAGGTCATCCCAGCCATCAATTCTGAAATAGACCTTAATTGACATCTCCAATCCAGTCCCAATTTCTTGAACATAAGAGCAATTGAAAAGAAAGTGACTAGAACTCTCACATTCTGATTTACAGAGAAAGCATCTTAACGAGCCATCGAATCCTGATCTTTTTAAATACTCAAAAGTAGGGAGTTTTTCATGAATAATCTTCCACATATTTAGTTGATATCTTCATGGTAAAGAACCCTTCCACAACCAAGTGAATAACTTAGACTCCTCACCAGTAGATAGTACAAAATTCCAAACATGTTTTAAGCATAAGTTTTTCACTTCATTAAAGAAAAGCGAATCTGCACCTACTTTAGGACTAGGAATATTTCTGAGTAACTCATTCAACTTCTTATTATTTCTGTTATAAGTAACATCCCATGATCCTTCCTTCACAATAGACACAATCTTACAATTCATAGGCAAACCAAGTTTAAGATAGGCATCTTTGCCAGTTAAATCCCATAGAAAACTTATTGTTGAACACCCAAGGATCCAACCAAAGAAAAGTGTCATGACCATCCCCTATACTAAAATTGATATGATCCAACAACTCTAATCTACACTCTAGAATTTTTGTAAATAACCAAGACATGGATGAAGACGTTTTGACTGACAAGAAGGAAGAGTTGGCAATATATCTTTCTTTGATCCACTTTACCCAAAGTGAATCCTTTTTACTTTCTACATCCCAAGCATTAAAAAATAGACAAGCTTTAGATACTTCTGCAATATTTCTAATCCCAAGACCTCCCTCCTTCTTAGGAAGAGTAACATTCTTCCAGTTTACAAGATGCAACTGAGACTTTTCTTCATTCTTGCCCCATAGAAAATCTTGACAAAGTCTCTCAATAGACTCCATTGTAGATTTAGGTATATGAAATTCATAACACCAATGAAGATATAGAACACTTAGTTTTTATTGAGTTAGCTCAAGTCTCCCTGTCATAGTTATGGTTTCCAACCTTCCAATTTGGATTTGACTTTATCTATCAATGCAACACAAGTAGATCTAGGAATCCTTCCAGTAACTAAAGGTACTCCAAGATAAGTTGAAGGAAGACTGCTCTCTTTAAACTTTAGAATTTTGATAATATCATATTTAGAAGAAGAGCTTCTCTTACTGAAAATCACTTCACTTTTTAGCTTATTGACTCTTAGACCAGATAAATCTTCAAAATTTCCAAGTACCTTCAGAATAGCTTTAGCATTGGTAGTACTAGCTTCTAGATAAACCATTAGATGATCCACAAAAATCAAATGTGACAAGGAAAAACCACTCAATGCTTTTATAGGACTAAGCTCTCGATTATCAACGACTTCATTCATAACATCTGTGAAATGTTTCATGACTATAACAAACAAATATGGTGCCAAAGGACCTCTTTGGAGAATGCCATTAGAAGGGAAAAATCTATCAGTGGGTTCACCATTAAGGAGTACTTGATATGAGATAGAATGAAAAGTATTAGAAACCCAATTTATCCAAATGGAAGGGAAACCCATTCTGTGAAGTGAAACATAAAGGAATATCCAATTCACATTGTCATAAGCTTTAAAGATATCAATCTTTAAGCACATTTTACTTCATGAAGAAGACCAATTAAAATCATGCAAAATTTCATTTGAATGTAAAATGGAATCCTTTATATTTCTCCCCTTGATAAAGGAAGCTTGATTATTGCTAATGATTAAAGTAAATATGCTTTGAAGACTATTGGCCATTATCTTATAGATAACTTTGAAAACAACATTCATAAAGAAATGGGATGCTAATTTTAAATTTCAGCTGAATCCATACCTTTAGGAATCAGAGTTATAAAGGTGTTATTGGATTCCTTGAGTAACTTTCCATTTGAAAAGAAATCTTTAATTGCCAAAGGAATGTCACCTCCCACAATAGACCAGACTTCCTTAATAAAACAAGCATTAAAGCCATTCGGGCCAGGTGCCTTGTCAGATTTGAGGGCAGTAATGGTGTCATCAATTTCTGATTCAGACACATTTCTAATGAGATCAATCTTATGTACTTCACTAAGGATAGGGCCCGACCATTTAAATTCCTTCAAACCTTCACATTTATGGCCACGATTAAACATGTCAGAAAAGAACTTAAGATCAAAGCTTTTGTTCTCATTCAAGTTGTAACATACCTGACCATTAATATTCAAGCATCTTATATGATTCCTGTAACGTTTTGTCTTAAGGGAAGAATACATTTTTTTGGAATTCATGTCCCCTTCAACAAGACATTGAACCCTATATTTCTTCCTTAGAAAGCTTTCTTCAAATTTTTCAACTTCATAGAGAACATTCCTAAGAATCTTTGCCTCACTTTGCAAAATAGAATTTGAAGGATCATGATCAACCTTAGTTTGAGCTTGCAGTGCATTATACTTAGCCACCCTAACATTATCAAATAAATTGCCCACAAATTCACGATTCTAAAGCTTCAAGTCAGTTTTCAATTTCTAAAACTTAATCTACACCTTGAACATAGAGGTGCCTTCAACTTCAAAATCCCAAGCAACCTTAACAACATCACAAAAGCCATCTTTTTTTGTCCAAGAATTGATGAATCTTAGAGGAGATATGACTACTCTCTATTGACCAATAGAGAAGAGAATATATTTATGATCACTAGTAGTATTAGACACAAGGTCACCAGAAAAACATTCAACCCGATTCGGAAACAAATCATTATAGAAGACCCTATCAATCTTGGATGTAATAAATCCATCATCATCTTGATGATTATCCAAAGAGAAGAATGGTCCTTTCAAGTCCAATTCATAGAGACCATGATTTAGAACCCACTCGTTAAATGCATTCATTGATTTACGTGAAGGTGGATTCTTACTAATTCTTTTACTATCTTTGCGAACATCATTAAAATCACCCAAACAAAGCCATGGATGATTATAATTTTGGCATGAAGAGTGGAGAGACTCCCAGAGTTTAGATTGATCACAGTCATTATTGTGACCATACACCGTAGAAATAATAAATTAGAAGTCCTCTACTTGAAAATTACACATAATGTTTTGATTAGTTTCAAGTATTTTAATGATAGAACATATTTTAGGATCCCAAACAATAACTATACAACCCAACACATGAGAATCAATGTTAGAAATAGTATGTTTATTTGGGAAATGCTTTAACAGAAACTTATCCATGTTTCTTTTCCTGAGATTGGTCTCCAATAAGATAAAGATACTACTACCAAACCTTCTAAGCTCCTCCTGGACACTCTTTATTTTATTACTAATCCCAAAAATGTTCTAGGAGGATATTTTGATAGAAGGATTCATTTGGAAACCTAGGCCGTTGAGCTGGCATCCACAATGATTTCTTCAATGGTTTCTGAGTTGTTCAGAGGAGAAAATAGAGAATTGACAACTCTAGGGAAGATACATTCAATAGTCTTGGGCATAAAAAAAGGCAGAGAAACTAAAAATAGGTATGTTCTAGGACATCCAACCTGATCAGTCACAAAAGAATAGGACAACTCATCAGAAACTTGAAACGGTGTAAAACATATAGATTTGCAACCTAAGATAGAGCTCCTTCCACACCCTAGGTAATATCCTTCAGAAACGGACACAATTATAGGCTCTACATATCTTTCTCTAGTTAGAGCATCACTCAGATTAGGAACTATATCTATAACCTCAGTTATCTTATTCATGCAATCATAACAACTGATGATTTTCTTTGTTGGACTAGGCACATGGGAATAGAAATCTTCATGACCAAACAAATGAAATTTCTCACAGATATATGACTTCCATTCATATTTGATATGGAATTAAAAAAAACTACCATCATCACCTTGCGAACAACAGAACTCAAAAACTTAGACTGAGAACTGAATAAGACTTGAATTCTTGCATACTCTAGAATACTGCATTCCTTAATAAATTTATCCGTACTCAGAGGAGATCCCAAATAGGCACCAATACATTCAAACATATGGGTATCCCAAAGTTCTAATGTAAGATCAAATAGTCTAATCTAGATCGGTACATTCTTAAAACCAATCTTAAACAGAGTCATACCTAGATGCCATTTGATAAGAATCAAAGGAAAATGTTTAACAAACCACATGCCATTCTTCAGAGCCCACTGCACATCCCAAAGGTTAGAAAATCTAAATAAGAACAGACCATTTGATCTACAAATGACTTCAACATTCTCTTCTAGATCCTAGACATTGAGAAGATGGCAATGAAGAAGCTTAGGATTTGGAAGAAAATCAATAACATAGCCAGAAAGACAATAGTTCCATCTTGATGCATTTTCCGCTGCTTCAACACTAGGGAAGATGATCTGACCTTCTTGGAATGTGACATCAGTGCTACTCAAGGTTGAGAATGACTTCATCACACATTGTTGGACTTCGAACCATTCCTTAGGAGATTTGGGATGAGCATTCTGAATTACTTCACTTGATTTTGCCTTCTAGATCTGAAGATTTCCCTCAATGGAAGGATAGTGACACTCGATCGCCTTATAAATCACCTTCTCAGTCACCAACCATGAGGTCATAGTAGACCCCTATTTGATTATGTCAATTGTATTATTACAAGTGTCCTACATCTGGATTACAAATGACACGCTAAAGCAAAAAATTACATGACGTTAGACATTTTTATTGGGATGACCCTATCTTTTTAGAATGTGTGCAGATGGTCTTTATTGCAAATGTGTCACTATGGAAGAGGCTCATGATATCCTCAAACAATGTAATTACGGACCCACTAGATGGCACATGAGCTCTCAAAAGACTACTAGAAGGGTTCTCCAGTTTGGTTTCTTTTATCCCACCCTATTAAGAGATTCATATGAGTTTGTTCTAGTTAGCGATTAATGCTAGAGGACTAGAAAATATTTCTAAGAAAGATCAAATTCCCATGACATCTTGGTATGAAATAGAGATTTCTTATGTTTGAGGAGTGGATTATATGAGCCTTTTTCTTCTTCTTATGGGAATTCTTATATCCTGGTATCTGTGGATTATGCTTCAAAATTGGTAGAAGCCATCCCCATTAAAACCAAGGACTTCAAATTTGTGATGAAGCTTTTCAAAGATACTATCTTCCCTATGTATGAGGTGCCTCACATCATCATTTTAGACGGGGGATCAAATTTTTTTAGAGAAAAAAATTGAATCTTTGCTTAGAAGATACATTGTCCACAATAACATCGCCTTGCCTTACCACCCTCAGACTAGTGGTGAAGTCAAGGTTTGATTCATCAAATCAAGTGCATTCTAGAAAAAACTATCAATCACACTAGGAAAGACTGGGCCTTTGAAATCAATGATGCGTTATGGGTAAACAAACTATCTAGAAAGCCCCCCTAGGCACCACTCCCTTCTGGTTGATCTATGGGAAATCTTGTCATCTCACCATAGAGTTGGAACACAAGACCATCTGGGTTATCAAAACCCTTAGTTTTGACCTATCTACAACATGAGAGAACTTTCTTCTCCAATTATATGAGTTAGAAGAACTTAGGATGAAAACCTATGAAAATGTCTGAATGTACAAGGATAGAATCAAATTATGGCATAATGGCCATTTTAGGAGAAAATGCATTCAGGAAGGTGACCAGTCCTAGTCTATAGTTCTAGGTTGAGGCTTTTCCTAGGAAAACTCAAATATAGGTGGTATGGACCCTAACTTGTCAAGTGTGCCTATCCACATGGAACTTTTGTTCTTTGGGATAAATGTAATGGTGAATTTCTGGTAAATGGGCATAGACTTTAGTGGTACATCACCGCTGAAGATTTGATGGGATCTAGAGCACAACACCTCCCTATTCCTAAATATCTGTAACTAAGACAATCTCCACCCAACCTATTCCTGATCTAGAATCGGATCAATGAGCACTCGTGTCGGGTTTTCGACTTAAATTTGGGCACTTATTGGGAGGCAACCCAAAATATCTTTTACTTCACTTTTTTCCTTTATTTATTTCCCATACTTATAATTTTTGAATAATCCTTAATTTATTTTAGGTTCCAAGTTCAATTTCATCTAAAAAAATGAGTTCATCAGTTAGTCACCCAACAAAGCGATTCAAATTGATGGTTGATTCAAAATTCAAATCTCTTTATCTTCCTCCATGACGCGTGAACCGGGTGATTAGGTTGTGAATCAATCAATTCGTGGGCTGTTTCAAATGAGCATATTGCATTAAAACTTGAATCATCCTCCCCCCATGACACCTGAACCTAGCAGTTCATACAACAAACTAATTGATTATGACATATGAATGCTCTACAAGATACACCAAGTAGGAAGGGTCAACTCACATCCCAAAAAACCCTCCCTATCACTCTTGCTTAGTAGTGACTTTCATTAGTGCATGCCTTCACATTAGTGATTCGAGCATTTCATCTCACCATTCGGGTGTTTCACACCACTGACCAAGTGATCCATCACCTAGTTGACATAGCAAAACCCATTTCCAACATTTCCCAATATCCGGAGAGCCGAGCATCGTACACTGCCAGTTGGTTTCCTCATACCACTAGATGGACATTTCACATCACTAACTGGTTGATCCATTAAGAGCCTACCTAGCTTTATTTCACTCCATCCTCCCACTGTTCCCCCACGCCTTTCCTCTGTAGGATGAACTAGGCATTCTGCCACCTAACTCTGCCGCCAGCCGATCATTCTACTCCACTGAATAGGTGATCCAAGGTGTCCCATACTCAACTATCTTTCTCACCTCCCATCCTATCCCCCTCTCAAGAAAAACAATGCCCACTGGCTTGAGCGGTGAACCAATCGTTTCATATCACCAACTGGTTGATACAAGGCAGCAACCAATAATACCTCTCTTCTTGATTAAGTGATTTAGTATCTGAACTGAGCAGTTTAGTTTCTGATCGAGCGGTTAGTTCACTAAACCGATCAATTTACTCCTCGACATGGGAAACCCACATCCCACACCAACATCACCATGTTCTAAGAAGGTTCACTGGGATACTTCCTTAGACGTTTCCACAAGAGTAAAGCTCCTATCAAGAAAAAAGTCTCCTGTGACCCCCTTGTCATTCTAGCTCCAAGCTAGGCATCCACATCAGGGACCACACTAGATAATCATCACCTGATATCATCAAGGAGACGTTCCCCAAACTTGATGAAATAAATGATCTCATATGCAAAGTAGAGGTTGGCCATGAGTCTAGCCATGGCCCAGATTCCATTACACTATACCCACTGCACATCACCCCTTTTCCAGGTAGCTACAATAGTTTGTCAATGATGACCATCAAGAACACTTTGATGCCATGTTCTCCTTGGCATTACACTTCCTCGATGGGCCTATGGAAACACCCTTAATGCCCTTGGCATAAGGTACTCTATTGACAATATCCCATGGTGAAATCACATCCTTCTTTTCCCCTACAAAATCCGTTCTGTGTTCAGTGATCTCACTTTAGTATTCATGACCACATTTTGCCATCTTCGATGTTCATGAGGAATTCTAGCTAACAGACTTGAAATTTTGGGGAGGACTTAGAAGTCTCAGCTAGGAAGATCACCTACATCATTCTCAATGAAGGAAATGATTATTGGCTCTCCTGATGCATGGAGCACTCCCATACGCTTACCCTAGTAGATACAACCCAGATAAGTTCTGGGCATACATCAATGTGTTGGGAAATACGGGAACAGATACGACACCAGAAATAAAATTTTAAATCCATATTTCCTTTCAAACAGTAGATCATGTAAACAACTACGTAATGGAAAATAAGGTATGCAAGTCATATACCTCGCCTAGAGCAAGTCTAGGGACAGTCCTTTGCTGAAACATGCTACTTCTCAAGTTGCACCTAGATGGCTTTCATCGTTGGCCTCCTGGTGCATCACCATGGAGGGCAATTTACTACATCCTCCTAATGGGTTTCAAACACCTCCTTGCCTCTGTAGTAGTCCACGCGGACCACCAAGAACTCATGTCATTCTAGATGAACAAATAAGAAGGAGTTCTCCGTTCTAGTCAATGTGCTAGCACTGACTTGCTCTCCCAATTGCCTCTCCCTTCCTATCCCTTCCTTTGAAAGGTATCATTTGCTTGGGTTCTAACATTACCACAACAATGAGAAGACAACTATTGTTAGAGGTTATGGTTGTATATCTGGAAGGCCTCCACTACCCCTCCATTTAATAGAGGTTTAGGGTTAGGTTCTCCAATTCATCTGGGAGTCAAAGAGACAAATTTTCGTAAATTCTCTAGTAGCTATGAATAATGAACCAGTCAGTTCACTATTGAACCAGTTGGTTCATGGGTAAACTACTCAGTTCAACCCTTGAACTGATCAGTTCAATTTCTTTTCCTTTTCAATGCACATGGGCATTCAATATTCGATTAATGAACAATATGAGTCAATATCAATCCTTGATCCAATGTTTGATCATTGAACTAGACGGTTCACAACTTGAACTGATCATGTAATACCTTAGACCGGTCAGTTCACTAAGTAAATCGGTTGGTTCATTCCCTGGTTCGGGTTTTGTCTAGCCAATGTTGTTTCCAATTGACTTGACATTTGAATCGATCAGTTTGACACTTGAACTAGTTGGTTCACAGTCCAATCAACCAATTTTTTACCACTGTTGTTTAAATTGAATACTTAACACGTAAGACCCCTGACCTAGATTTTGGTTAATATTGCTGATTAGCATAATAAGATGCTTAAAACTTCAATCGAACTTCATTATGTGATTGATAACATATGATGAGCTTATGTTTGAAGTTTGGTCAAGTTTGGATGATGTTTGAGCTCGTTATGCTTATATGTGATTGTTTTGGACCTAATTGTGATTTATCCATGTTTAGGGTTTTTCTTGCAAATTGTCCCACGATTGTTTTGACTTACATGTTTTGGCATCACGTGGGAGAGATTGGTTCTTTGGGGCACCTTTTGTATCTTGGTTTTCTGTGGTGACATGTTATTTTGAGAATTAGGGTTTACTTGGATGCCCAATGTGGATGGTGATCTTTGTAGTATGTTTGACTGATGAGCCTATGTTTTAGTGACCACCAAGCTTTAATTTGACCAAGTTCTCTTCGGTCAATGATTTTTTGGACTGTGCCCCTAACCTAGATGGTCAATGAGGCCATGACACCATCTAGGTCACCAAGAATCTAGGGTTAGCGGTCATTGAACTTTGATCACCTAGGTCACTGAAGATCTTCATCGGTCACCAAGCATGGTGATCTTCAACGGTCGATGGTTTTCCTAGACCATGTGGTCATTTTATTTTCTTGGTTTTAATGCCCTTCGATGCATGCTTATGTAACACCCCAAATTCTAAGTACTTTAATATATATAATTTTATCCTTATGAGGCCCAAGACAAATGCATGACACATATGCTATATTGGATTTGATGATCTATAGGCCCATTTTGATCCCATTAATTATCCATAATCACAATCAGGGTAAAATGATATTTTCTCTATTGTCTTATGTCAATTAATTATCCAGAAAAATATACATATTATTAAAATAATGAGAAATACATTCTAACCATGTTTTAAAATTTAATAATGTTCATAGAAAATGATGTATATTATTTTTCCAAAAAAAGGATTATGAGTGATAAAATGTTTAATGATTTTATTTTAGAATTCTAAAACATTGTTTATATTCCTTATATAAATACATAGTAGTGGTCAAAGTTTTTTGATGTTTGGTTAACATTAGATAATGAAATAACTTCAAGAAATATGAGAATATGTGGGGTGAATGGCTAGGTAAATCAAACAATTAGAGAGATGATAAATTTATGTTTTTTTAGATCTAAAAACAGTAATAAAGTAGAATTTAAAATTATGGTCAAACATGATAAGATTGATATTCCTGGATTTTAGTAAAAAATTTAAGGGAAATAGTGGTCTTAAGGATAGTACAATTATATTTTTGAGTAACGTTCATTAATTTTTTACTACTAATTGGAAAGCAGTTTTACATCAATTCTTTTAAAAAAGGGAAGAAGTATGGAAGAGGTTTCTAGGAAAGTAGAAAGTGGCTTTTGGGTGTTTATTTTGATAAGGTAAATTACTTTTGAAAGTAGAGACGAGTGTAAGATTCTCTCAAATTTAAATGGTACTAGTTATTTAGTGATTGATATTCTGTAATATGGGAACTATGATTTTGAAAATAGAAGTGGAGACATGAAAAAAATTTCTTGTATGTTCTTGATATATTCTTATTGAGAAATAATAGGTAAAACCAAACTCATTAATTGTGTGCTATGACTTAATGAAAAATAAATATAGATCCATCGATTGTCATACATCTTGGTCTACCATCAGCTGCCATAAATTTATGGTCTTATGTGAGATAAGTAAAATATGAATAAAGCAAGCTTAATGAAATCTACAATACCATGTACATGAGTGTAAGGATAATATATTTCACCATATTGTAGTCCATATGGTGTTTTGTTGAATATTTCATAGGCTTATGGTGTTCATTTGATTTTTTTAAACTTAAGTTGATTTGTATAATATGAAAATGTTATCACTATTTTCTGGACTTTGTATAAATTTTAAAAAAGAGAAATGAACTTGAAAAAAAATGAAAAGAACATGTGTATGATTCTTGGGGCTAGACCATTATGATGTGTATCATGGTCACAATTGGAAATAAATAATAATATTAAAAATGTTGGTTTTATTTTTATTACCTTAAGTATGAATGAACAATGTCCAAATATTAAATAACATGGTCAATGACTCAATAGTGTGGGTGTTCAATTAAAACAAACATGGTAAATAGTGGGGACATATGATCAATTATGACCAAAACCGCCGACCAAAAAAATTATGACCAAAACCAATTGAATAATTAATTAAATACTAAAAATAAAGACATAACACCTCCTTCCTTGTAGAGAAGGGACGAGTGTGGGAAGTTTTAGATCCAATTAAGAATCAATTTTTGATCAAAATGTAGAATTTAAAGTAGAAGGATATTGAACACAAAGAAGAGATGCATTATAAAACTCGGGGCATAGAATATGACATATTTTTCAAGTTATCTTCCTATGTATTCAATAAAAAGGGAGTAAGGAAGAAGCCTTCTCAAGGAGAGATGTGTAGAAAATGACTACCAAATGGGAGACTCTTTTTATTCCCAAAAACCAGTCTCATTCGAAGGCTCATATATGAGTGGAATGTATCATGGGATAATCACGGAGGAGTCTACCCATCCATGGATCCATCACTAGAGCTCAGCAGTGTGGCCACATTCAAAGGCGCGTCCAATGCACAAACTAGGGAAGATGTCACACTCCCATACACAGAAAGGAAGAGGAAGGTGAAAAGGGATAGCAAGATCTAGATTTCTAGATAGGCAAACCCAAAAAGGAGATCCACAAACTAGAGGAAAGAAAAAAATAGAAAACTAGGTTGTAGTCCATTAGATTCAAAGTGAATGACCTAGATCTTATACAAAGAGGTAATCTTGAAAGCATGTATCTTTTAACTTGTACATCCAATCATGGAAAATAAGGTGATATTGAAAAGATATTAAAGAGTATATTATTATAAAAAATAATATTTTAAGGATATTTAGATGTTTAATAGGAAAAAGATTTAATAGAGGAAAATATATATGATGATCTTTATGAAATAGATTGTGATGTTCCAAATTGAGCAGATACATTCATGTGATCTATTTCGAATTCTCAAACACAAATGCAAGATCTGACCTTAGTATTTTGATGAATAAAATTTATTATGATGATTTTACTCATTATAGTTACAATAGTAATTTGATTCATCTAATGATGAGATAAAATTTGTAGAAAATCTTTGAAATTCTATTTTGATTCATGTCTCACTAAAAATATTGTTTTGTTTGAGTTTAGAAGATAATTATCTTTTATGAGAATTTAATGTTAGAAAAGTTAGGTCATGATGTTAATTAAGGTGTTAAAGAAATTGTTGTTATTGTTAATAATGTAAATGTGTAGAGATCATATATATTGAGAATTCATGATCGTATCTGATTTATTAGAGGATGGTATCATGTTTATGATATATAAAGGAATTCCAACATAGATTAGAAGACCTAGAAAGTCTATTAGAATAATCTAGGATTTCTCGATATGATTTTATTATATGCATCATGTTTGTTTTCAAGAAAGCTAACGCTTGACTATAAGCTAAAAGTATATTTGGATTTCTCACCATAATAGGTAATGGGGCCATGTCCATTGAGTTTTAGCAATATTATGATACATCCTACACCTTCCTAAAAAGTAAATTAGAGATTAATTTACTTTAAGACTTTAGAATTTCATATCTACTAATTCTTTGATCAATCATATCTCATCTAGATTGAGTCATGTTGCCCAATTTTCAGATTTTAGATATTTAAGATTTATATTACTTTTAGACACTCAATACTTCAATGCATTGTTTAGATTAAATTTTCAGTCACTTAGGCTCAGATATATGTTTTTGTATAATTTTAAGTTAAAAAGCTTCAGACTTAGATTTATACAGACAATAAGTATATCAGATTCCACATCCACATTTAGATTATGTTTGATTTATTTTCTCAAGCCTTAGACTCAGATGTCATTACCAAACATCCAAATTTATCAAAGTCATCTATTAAATAGATTCTTCATATTAAGATTTTTCTAGTCAATAAGAATAACAAATTTTAGATTTAGAGTTAGATTCAGTTAATAATTATATAATAGAGATACACAGTAAGAGGTAACATATTAAGATTCAGATATAAGAGATTAATATTAAAAGATAAGAAATTAGGAATAGATTTAGATATAAGATATTAATATTCAAAGAAAAGAAATTCAGAACAGATTCAGAGACAAGAGATTAAGATTCCAAAATAAGAAAGAATAAAGGTAGAAAATGACAATAGAACATTACTACATTATATGATAAGTTCACACCAAAGAATCCTGGGCTGATTTAAGATGACACTATGTGTATCATAGAGGGTGTGTAGTGCCACTAGAGTGTGCGTTGTACCATAAAGGACACTCTGGTGTCAATAGATGGCACATAGTGCCAACAGAGGGTGTGTTGCACCATAGAGGACACTTTAGTGTCAACAGAGGGTGTGCTGCACCATATAGGACACTTCAGTGTCAACAGAGGGCACGTATGCCAACAGAGGGTGTTCTACACCATAGAGGACACTTTAGTGTCAAAAAAGGAGGGCATATCATATACTAATTGCCACAAATTAGATAAAACACTTTAATAAAAGATGCATTGATTCAATATAAGTTTTCACCTTTTAGATATTAGTTCAACTTTTAATTATAGTATATTCATGTTTATCTTATTAGAAATTCAATGCCACTTAATTACTCTAACTAGGTTTCCCTTTATGCATGGATGGTGACAAGATGTCCGCATGTACTGATCTTTAGGAAGATCATTCAAGATAAAGGACCCATCAACAATTTTAAGAGAGGTTTTCTTAGTTGGGTGCCATCTACAAGATCCACGATATTAAGACAAAGTACATGTTTTATCATCATTTTCATAGGATTTTTATACAATTTGATGTAACCACATTTCTTTTGCTGATAATGTATGAGAATTTATTTCATATGCAATATGTAATGGTTCATATCTATCATTATTTTAATGCATATCATGTTAGTAACACCCTCCGATTGAGAATTTGTTTTGCTTCTGCTCATGTGAGATGAAAATTGGGGCATTACATCTTAAGTATGGTGCTTGCATGGACGAGATTTTGTGGTCACATGGCTTGTGTTAGCATGACACCTATCCTTCCTTCTCTCTCTCCAACCCTTGGCTATATAAATATCTCTCTGTGCATCCAACTAAACCCTTTTCACCCTTTCTTTCTCTCTTCTTCCCTTGGATCTCGTCCCCCTTGTGTTTGGTGGTGAAGGTGGGGCTCAAGTGACTGAACCTCTTGCATGTTGAGCTAGGGTTTAGATAAACCCTTCCTTGGCGATCCTTTTGTCTTGGTAAGTAATCTCCCCATTGATATTCTTTTTCTTGTTATCCTACCTTTCTTTTTTCTCTTCTTGGCTGAATCCATAGTCCTCCATGGTAGTGCTTATGTTAGTGCTTGAAGATCATCCCTTTTTTTCTCCTTTGATCTTGGTTCTACTCTCTTTTGGTGGTGGAGCTAGCTTGTTTGTGAGGTGGTCAAGCTAGGATTTTCTCTCGTTCCTTGGATCTTCCTTGTTATTAGAATTGCTTCTTCTCATTTAAGGCAAGAATTAGAACTTTCTCCTCGATTATTGTTACATTTAACCTTGCATTCTAATAATATACCATAAAAACGTGATTACATGTTGAAAGATGATAATATACATGATCTAGGGTTGTGTTTCATGGTTATTCTTGAGTAGATAACTCTCCTTGATGAACCTTAGTCTTTTTACATGAAATTCTTGCTTGGTGATAGACATTTTGGATGCATGCATGTTGGTGGAGACGTTGGTTTTATCTCTCATACAAATCATAGTTTTGGTTCTCTCTCATGTTTATTATTGTAATTAGGGTTTTGGAGTTGATTCCTCCTTGTGGTTTACACCTTTATGATTTTCGATCTCTTGATGATGATAGAACTATTTTGGTATAGCCATGTTGATGTTTAGTGATCACCAAGTTTGACTTCATGTCTTGGTCACCAAGAATTTTCTTTCCTATGCAGTCGATGAGTATTCCCATCTTATTGGTCGCTAAAATTTCACCTATTTGGTTGCTAAAATTGGACCCTAGTGGTCGTTTGGGTTTCAGATACAATGTAGTCTATGAAGGCAGTTAAACCTAGTTCAGTGGTCACTGAAAGTGGTCAAGTTCAACGGTTAATGAAGTGGTTCAACCCTAGTTTTCTTGTCTTGCCAACTATGTAGTTTCAAAAGTCGATGATGATGTTTGACCTATATGTGACTCGTGATTGTCTTATGTGGTTGACCTTATGAGGACAGTGGTTGACTTATTTTCCTCCATGATTTTTAGAGATGATAATTAGAGTTTACTTCTAATTTCTAACTTTGAACCCTATTCGGCTTGCTTTGTTGAAACTTAACCCTAATTTGCGTACATGATAATGTTACTTAGACTTCTTAAGTAATTGGAATGGAGATAGAATATTTTCTCTCTCCTAATGTTGTAACCCTAACTAACTTTTGATAAGCATCATAACGCTTGAAAGATTGTTACATCACTTATTTATCACATGTATGGTGAGGATTATGAGCCTTGATGAGGCATGGAGAGATGATGATGTTCTTGCAGGCAACAATGTGGATGGTCTTATGACATTGGACAAGGATGATTACCATAATTGTGGTGATATACTCTGATGATGTGATAAGGTATTTGTATCCCATGATAATGTGATGATGAGTATGGACTCATGTGTGATACTGAACAATACCATGTGATGATGTGACAAGTCCTATGTTTCATTCGTATTATATCTTTTGAAGTTGCAACCTACCCTTATCTTGTAGAATCTTTCTAGGGTTTGTATGTAACATGATGAATGCAGTTAAAAGATACCCAATTGGATTTAACTAATCAAGTGAAACCTGAATCATGCAGAGCCCTATGCCATAGATCCATTCTAGTGTCAAGATTTGTTGTATGGTGAAACGAGTATTCCTAAGGGAAACTCAAAGTGTATACTGATGAGTATGTGGGCTGCAAGACATTGTGTGTCCTTGTCTTGCAGACCCTAGGTGTATGGAGTATGGATACAGTCATGCCTTGGTGTGAGAATGACTACAGTTGTGTCTCAAAGTTTTGTATATGTGATATGTTTGAGCAATTGCAGTTGTACGTAAGTGGCAGGGTTCATGTACACTAGTTTGTAGTGCCATGGCCGATATACTAAGGAAGACTAGGTCTTTTGTAGTTTGACTTTGTATGTCATTGCTGCAGACTCGTACTGATCGGGGGAAGATGAGATCATAGGGTTCCAACTCTCCTATATCTTGTATGGAACTATTTCTGACTTAGCAATGGACGGTTGGAGTCTAAGTGGTATATCTCAAACTCCTAATGTCTTAATATAAGTTGTAATATAGCCATGTAGTATATCTACTTAGGAGTTAGGATTAAACATGCTTCATATTGGTTGGTAGTTTACCCATGCCTTGTTTCTTGTATAGTTCATTTTTTATATAATGCGGTAAGAGAAGTTATCTGTTTAGTAGTTGGTGGTCTTACATGTTCTTCATATTCCTTCTAATTATGCATAATTCCATGCTTATCTATTTTAGCTACTTAACTTGTGTAATCAGTTTACATTAATTATATAGTTGAATCTGCTCATCCTATGTAATGATAATGTATCCTATTATTTCAATAATCATTGGTTGAGAGTATATCTCTCACTGGGATGTTAGTCTCACCTCGTGGGTTACCACATATTTTTAGGTGGTTTTCTACAACGTGGGCATGATGGTGCTGTTGAGGAAGAGTAGCTTGGAGATCAGTAGATGCAGAAGGTTGGGTGGCTGCTAGTTGTTGTTTTTAGTAGTAGAGTCCTAGTGTCGTTCATGTACTCTCTGGTCTAGTAAGTGATGTGTTTTGTGGATGATGTGTATAATGATTCATGTTTTTGGCAGTATGCATGTGGTTTGTATATGTACATGTGAATAGGAGTTTTTGTAACTGGTTGTGGATGACGCCATTGAACAGATGTAAATACCTGATATGGTATATGATACAGGTTGTTGGACCTTGATGTAATATGTTTATGCACATAATGGTTATACATGATCAATTTTAATTTACCTACTTTTATGGTAATGTGGTTGTTTAGTTGTTGATCGCACATTTTGTTTTGAGTAATCAAACTTGTGTGGCATTGGGTTGTTACATTTGGGGGTATCAAAGATCTAGGTTGGATCAATCTATAGGGCATAGGACTAGAGTTTGTATCTATTCTTGCATCATCCAATATATGTGATCATAGCTTATTCTTATGCAAATATGTCTGGAGAGAAAAAAGAATAGGTTGATAGTTGATTTGTTATGCCAAGAGGTGACATGAGGAGGTAAACACATGAGAATGGAGTGCTAGAGATGGGACTAGAGCATCACGTGGTGCCTCAGTTTGACCTAAGAACTATGGATAATCTAGCATTCCAGTCCATGTCTAGACAACTTACTTCTATAATTTCACATATAGTAGAGAGACCGCCCATACCTCAAGCTAGGGCAAATGTCCCTAATGTGGAATTCCAGGCTTCCAAAAAGACATTTGAGCAGTCTCTCAACATGGGGGTCATCGAGTATGTAGGTACAGAGGACCCATTGGATGCAAATATGTGGCTGATGGAGATTGAGAAGTCTTTCAAGATCCTTAATATCTCATAAGAGGACAAGGTGAACAATGCAGTGTATCTGCTGAAGGGCTATGCTATCCATTAGTGGGCCATTGAGGAGGAGAAGAGACATTGAGTGGTGATCAGTTGTGAGGAGTTTTGATGGGAGTTTCTGAGTTGATACTTCACAGAGACATATCTTGATGAGAATATATCATAATTTGAGAAGATTCAATATGTTTTGATGTCCATAAATAAGTATGAGGCAAAGTTAATGGATCCGTAAAGATTCTATCCTCACATGGCAGCGATGGATAAGGAGAGGATTCAATGGTTTGAGAAGGGTTTGAGCACAGAGTTGATGACAACAATGTCTGCTTTGGAGAATAGGGATAGGTTTTCCACCTTTATGGAATCGATGAGGAGGATAGAGTGATTTTCTATTGAGAAGCGTGAAGCAAACACTAAGAAGATGCTAGCTTAGTTCTAGGGGCAGTGATCTGGTGGCTTTAAGAAGCCAAGGTTTATTTCGCCGTAGTCACAACAACAAATAACTTTATATGAGCAGATGTTAGTTGTGCCATCTTAGTGGTCCCTCAGAAAGGGAAGATGTCATAGTTTTCCACCTGTAGGAGCTTGCAACACAACATCGATATCAATGGCAAGGCTGTCTAGGTCAAGCTACAAGGCTAAAACTTGTTATAAGTGTGGACATACCAGACATACTAGGTTGTTTTACCTAATGAAGGATGAGGAGTGACAAAGCAACTGAGGTAGATTCAACCAAGTTCTCTATAGCAAAAATTCAGTAGTGGTTGAGGCAGAGGATGGGGTCAAGCATCATAGGTAGGGTCTTATGGACAAGTTAGGAGAGGATGTGGACGACAACATGCAACAACTATATTCTACATCATGAGTCAGCTAGAGGGAGTGGTCAATTCACATGTCATAATAGGTCTATGGAACTTTTCATTCTGATTTGTCTACTTATTATTTTGTATCTATTTTGGTTGACCCGAGTGTGACACACTCTCTTATCACCAAATAGGTGATAAATAGTTGTTATCTGCCTGTTTGTAGTATATCTAATAGTCTTTAGTTAGAAACCCCTCTTGTTGGTTCCACTGAGTTGCATGAGGTGTGTCCATCTTGCATTCTTTCTTTCTCAGAATGAAGCATTCAAGTGGATCTTCTGCCACTTGACATGCATGGGTTTGATGTGATCCTTAGGATGGATACCATGAAAAGTACCAAGTTGTCTTTGATTGTGGTTCCAAGGTGGTGATGTTCCATGATCGTGATGTTTCATGGATCTTCCAAGGAGATTAGAAGATTCTTCCGACATGCTTGGTGTCAGCTATGACAATAGAGAGGCTGATGAGACAGGAGTGTGAGGCTTTCTTGATGCATGTTGTGGATACCAAGTTGAGGATTCCTACTATCTAGTGAGGTTCTAGTGGTGAGACACTTTGAGGATGCCTTTCCCGATGAGTTTCTCGATGTTCCCCCTCCTAGAGAGATTGATTTTGAGATCAAACTTGTTCTTGGAATGTAGTCCATAGAGCAGTCGCCATACATGATGCCTCCAGTAGAGATGTAGGAGTTGACAAAGAAGTTGCAAGAGTAACTGGAGAAGGGATGTATCAGACCAAGCACTTTTCCTTGGGGTTCTCCCTTATTGTTTGTTAAAAAGAAGGACAGTTCTATGAGGTTGCTGCATAGATTACTGAAAGTTGAACAAGGTCATGATCAAGAACAAGTACCCATTACCGAGGACATATGATCTATTTGACCAGTTGAGAGGTTCCACCATGTTTCCAAGATAGATCTAAGGTCATGATATTACTAGTTGAGGATAAAGGCATATGACATACCCAAGTCTGCCTTCAAGACTAGGAATGGCACTATGAGTTTGTGGTTATGCTGTTTGGGTTGACCAATGCACCAAAATCATTTATGGACTTAATGAACATGGTGTTTAGGCCCTATCTAGACCAGTTTGTGTTGGTATTTATATATGACATTTTGATAAACTCTGGAGACAGACAACATCATGAGCAACACATTCTCCATGGGTTGATGTTGTTTAGGCATCATAGGTTCTATGCAAGTTCAACAAGTGTGAGTTCTGGTTAACAGGGGTATTTTTTTAAGGTCATATCATATCTGCTAAAGGTGTTTGTGTGGACCCAAAAAAGGTACAATAGTGATGGAGTGGGAACAGCCTAAGACACCAACAGAGGTCCAAATTTTCCTAGGCTTGGTAGACTACTATAGGAGGTTCATCAATACCTTTAGTGTTGTAGCATTACCCCTAACAAAGTTGACAAAGAAATGTGTACAAATTTTGTCTGGGATGACAAGTGTAAGCATTTTTTCTAGTTGTTGAAGGAGCAGCTGACTAGTGCTCCAATCTTAGTTCTTCTAAAGAAAGGTAAAGGTTACATCATCTTCTGTGATGTGTTGAAGAATGGCTTGGGATGCGTGTTGATGCAAGACAAGAACACAATTTCTTTTTCTTTGCGACAGCTTAATAGACATGAGGAGAACTACCCAAAAAATGATCTAGAGCTTTCTGGTCCATTCTTTGAAGATTTGGAGACACTATCTACATGAGGAGAAGTATCAAATCTTCACTGACCACAAGAACCTTCAATTTATCTTCTCAAAGTAGGAGCTGAACATGCGGTAGAGAAGATGGATGGAGGTAATCAAGGACTATGATTGCATGATAGACTACCATCCAGGGAAGGAGAACATGGTGGTTGATTCTTTGAACCAGAAGTCATCTTTTCCATTGTCTATAGATAAGGCACAATTACACGCCTTGGGGTGTCATAAGAGGGACATATTGGTGTTGCTTCACCAGTGGAATGTACAATTGGAGGGTTTGTTGTTGGTAGTCTTGTTAGAACAGTTACATGTGAAGACTATCTATATGAAGCAGATCAAAGATGCACAACGGGATGATACAGTGATTTAGAAGATCTGATCAGAGTTTGGCAGTGAGAAGCATGAAGTCTTTCATGAGACAGAAGATGGGACAATTTGTTTTCATAATCGGACAGTGGTTCTAGATGCTGATGGATTGAAGAAGATGGTTCTTGAGGAGGCTTATTTCTCGATGTATGTTATGCATCTAGGAAATACCAATATGTACCATAACCTAAAGCATCTTTATTGGTGGCTTGGTTTGAAGTGTGGTGTGGCAGAGTTTGTGGCTAGATTTAGTCAGTCAGTAGGTCAAGGCTGAACACCAGAAGCCTACTGGGATGTTGTAACCTTTGCCAATCCCATAGTGGAAATGGGATCATATTACCATGGACTTTATGGTTGGTCTTCCTAGGACAACCAAAGGTCATGATTCCATTTGGGTGATAGTTGACATGTTTACTAAGTCAGCTCACTTCCTTCCTGTCAAGACGATGTAAACCATGAAGAAGTTGGAACAAATATATGTTGACGACATAGTCCTATTGCATGGTATCCCAATTTCCATAGTGTCTGACCGAGGTGCACAATTCTCCAGTAGTTTTTGGGAACATTTTCATACAATCATGGGGACATAATTGATGTTTAACATAGCTTTTCACCCACATAAAGATGGTTAGTGTGAGAGGACTAATCAGACGTTAGAAGACCGATTGATAGCTTATGTCTTGTAGTTTCTTGGGAGTTGGGATGTATGTTTGAGTTAGATAGAGTTAGCCCACAACAACAGTCACCAAAGGAGTATAGACATGGCACCATATGAATCATTATATGGGAGGTGTTGTCGCTCACTTCTTTGTTGGTATGAGATAGGTGAGTATCAACTTTTGGGTCTTGAGCTAGTGAATTATACTACAGAGAATATAAGGTGACATAGCAGGAGATGAAGGCAGACCAGTATATACAAAAGTCTTATGTTGATAACTATGGTAGGACTTTGTAGTTCTAAGTGGAAGATGGTATGTATCTCAAGGTCTCTCCTTGGAAAGGTGTGCTGAGGTTTGGTAAGAAGGATAAGTTGGCTCCCAGGTTTATGGGACCATACCCTATTGTTGGACATGTTGGGATGGAATCTTACAAGTTAGAATTACTGACACAGTTGCACAAGTTGCATGATGTTTTCCATGTCTCCATGTTGAGAAAGTGTCATCGGAACACCGAGATGAAGTTGCAACTGGTTGAGGTTGAGTTGGAGGAGGACATGTCGTATGTTCAGGGTCCTGTGTTGATCATGGGTAGGAGAGTGAAGAAGTTGAAGAAGAAGGATATAGTTCTTGTTAAGGTTTTTTGGCATCAACAAGGTGTGGAGGAATCCACATGGGAGTTAGAGGATGCTATGTGTAGGAAGTACCCATCTTTATTTTTGTAGGATTTTGGGGAAGAAATCCTTGTTAGGGGTTTATGGTTATAAGAACCCCGACCTAGATTTTGGTTAATATTAATTTCTTAGCATAATCATATGCTTAAAACCTTAATCTAACTTCATGATGTGATTTGATAACATGTTATGAGCTTATGTTTTAAGTTTGGTCCAATTTGGATGTTTTTTGGGCTAGTTATGCTTATATGTTCTTGTTTAGAACCTAATTGCGATTTACCCATGTTTAGGGTTTTTCTTACAATTTGTCACATGCTTGTTGTGCCTCACATGTTTTGACGTCACGTTGAAGATATTGGTGCTTTGGGGTGCCTTTTATTACCTTGGTTTGATGAGGTGACATGTTATGTTGAGAATTAAGGTTTGCTGGGATCCCCATGTGGATGGCCATCTTAGTAATATGTTTGAGAGATGAACCTATGTTTCAGTGATTGCTAAGATTTTCTTTAGCCAAGTTTTCTTCTATGGATGATGTTTTGGAGTGTGCCCCTAACCTTGGAGGTCGATGAGGCTGTGACACCATCTAGATCGCCAATAATCTAGGTTAGCAGTCATTGAACCTTGATCACCGCGGTCACTGAAGATCTTAAGTAGTCACCAATCATGGTGATCTTCAGCGCTCGATGGTTTTCTTGGACCATGTGATTATTTTATTTTTTTAGTTTTAACATCCTTGATGCATGCTTAAGTGTGGTGTCTACATGGATGAGTTTTGGTGGACACATGGCATGTGTTAGCATGACACCTAACCTCCCTACTCTCTCTCCAACTCTTGGCTATATAAACCTCTCTCCATGCATCCAACTAAACCCTTTGTACCCTTTCTTTCTCTCTTCTTCCCTTGGAGCTCGTCCCCCTTGTTCTTGTTGGTGAATGTGGAGCTCAAGTGGCCGAACTCTTGCATGTACCCTTCCTTGGTGATTGTTTGGTGATCCTTTTGTCTTGGTAATTAATCTCCCTCTTGATCTTTTTTTCGTGTTGTCCTACTTTCTTCTTTCTCTTCTTGGCTGAATCCATAGTTCTCCATGGTAGTGCTTGAGTTAGAGCTTGAAGATCATCCCTTTTCTTGCTCCTTTGACCTAGGGTTTGCTCTTTTTTGGTGGTGGAGCTAGCATGGCCATGAGGTGATTAAGCTAGGGTTTTCTCTCCTTCCTTGGAGCTTCCTTGCTATTGGAATTGATTCTTCTCCTTTGAGTCTAGTTATATAACTTTCTCCTCAACTATTGTTACACTTAACCTTGCATGCTAATAATCTACCCTAAAAATGTGGTTCCAAGTTAAAAGATGATGATATCCATGATCTAGGGTTATGTTTCATGGTTATTCTTGAGTATATAACTCTCCTTGATGAACCCTAGTCTTTGTGCATGCAATTCTTGCTTGGTGACGGAGGTTTTGGATACATGCATGTTGGTGGAGAAATTGATTTTCTCTCTCTCACAAATCATTGTTTTGGTTCTGTCTCATGTTGATGATTGTAACTAGGGTTTTGGAGTTTATTCCTCCTTGTTGTTTACAACTTTATGATTTTCAGTTTCTTGATGATTATCAAACTATTTTGGTATAACCATGTTGATGTTTAGTTATCACAAAGTTTGACTACATGACTTGGTCGCCAAGGATTTTATTTCCTATGCAATTGATGAGTTTCTCCATCTTCTTGGTTGATGAATTTTCACCTATGTGGTCACTGAACATTGGACCCTAGTGGTCATTTGGATCTCAGATTCTATGTGGTTGATGAAGGTAGTTAAACCTACTTCATCTATCACTGAAAGTGGTCAACTAGAACAGTTGATTAAGGGGTTAAGCCCTAATTTTCTTTGGTCGCCAACTATGTACTTTCAGCGGTCGATGATGATATTTGACCTATTTGGTCGCTGAAGGTGATTCACCTCTTTGGTTGATGAAGAAGGTGAGTCCCAAATTTCAGCAGTTGATGAAGATTCCTAGAATTGGGATTGTCTTATTTGGTTGACCTTATGAGGACAGTGGTTGACTTATTTCCCTCCATGATTGTTAGATATGATAAGTAGGGTTTACTTCGAATTGTTGATTTAAAACCCTAATTAGGTTTGCTTTGTTGAACTTTATACCGAATACAAGTACATGATCATGTTTCTTAGCCTTCTTGAGTAATTGGCATGATGATTGAATATTTTCTCTCTCCTAATGTTGTAACCCTAACTTGTTGTTGATAAGCATCATAACTTTTAAATGATTGTTACATCACTTATTTATCACATGTATCATGAGGATGATGAGCCATGATGAGGCTTGGAGAGATTATGATGCTCTTGTAGGGAACAATGTGAATAGTCTTATGACTTTGGACAAGTTTGATTACCCTATTTTTTAAGGTGATATCCTTTGATGATATGATAAGGGATTTGTATCTCATGATGATCTGATGATGAGTATGGACTCATGTGTGACAATGAACAATACCATGTGATGATGTGGTAGGTCCTATGTTTCATGATTTTATATGTTATGAAGTTGCAAACTAACCTTATCTTGTAGAATCTTTCTAGGGTTTGTATGTAACCTTATTTATTTAGTTAAAAGATACCCAATTGGCTTTAACTAATCAAGTGAAACCCTAATCATGTAGTGTCCTGTGCCATAGATCCATTCAAGTGTCAAGACTTGATGTATGGTGAACGAAGTATTCCTAAGGGAAACTTGGAGCACATACTATTGAGTATGTAGGGAGAAAGAAATTGTGTGTCCTTGTCATCCAGACCACATGTGTATGGAGGATGGCTACGATCATGCATTGGTGTGAGAGCGACTGTGCTTGTGTCTTAGAGTTCTATATATGTGATATGTTTGAGGACAAATATGATTATACCTTGTTGGTATGGTTCATATACCCTGGTGTGTAGTGCCATGATCTATATACCAAGGCAGACTAAGCATTTTTAGTTTGACTATATTTCAGTGTGTCAGACTCGTACTGACTTGAGGGAGGATGAGATCATAGGAGTCTGCCTCTCTTAGACCATGTATGGCATTATTTCTGACTTAGCAGTGGATAGTTGGAGTTTGAGTGGTAAGCCTCAAACTCCTCAGAGATTAATAAAATATGTAACACAACCATGTAGTATATCTATTTAGGGTTAAACACGCTTCATATTGGATGTTTACCCTTGCCTTGTTTCTTATACTATTTAGTTGTTATATAATGTGGTAAGAGAAATTAACTATTTAGTAGTTGGTATTCTGACACGTTCTTCTTATTCCTTCTAATTATGTATAATGCCATACTTATATGTTTAAGCTGCCTAACCCGTGTAATCAGTTTAAATTATTTTTTAGCTAAATCTGCTCATCCTATTAAATGATAATATATTTGTTGTATAAATAATCTTTGGTTGAGAGTTATATCTTGTGTTGGGATGTTGGTCTCTCCTTGTGGGTTACCACATCTTTTAGGTGGTTGTCAGTAGCATGGGTAGGATCGTGTTGTTTAGGAAGAGCAACTTGTGACCGGTGGACATAGAAGGTTGGATAGCTTCTAGTTGTTGTTAGTAGTAGAGTCCTAGTGTCGTCCTTGTACTCTCAGTTCTAGGAAGGGATGTGTTTTGTGGATGATCTATATAACATATGTGATTTTGGCAGTATCATGTGGTTTGTATATGTAGCACGTACATGTGAATAATATCTTTTGTAACATGTTGTGGTTGACGAAAATGAACATATGTAAATACCTTATATGGTATATGATACATGTTGTTGGATGTTGATGTAATATGTTTCTTCATATAATAGTAATACGATATCAATTTAAATTTACCTGCTTTTATGGTAATGTAGTTCTTTAGATGTTAATTGCATGATCTCATTTGTGTGGCATTGGCTGTCACATAACACCTTATTAATCAAGTTAAACATCATTCATGAATAAACTCCTATTCCATGTGCATCCTATGTGTGTGACCCTATGTGCCCCAATTTACATTAGCAGTGAATGTCCATAACTAATTTATGACATCATAAACAATGAGCGGTATCTAGAAACACATCATTGCTACCCAAGTAATTTGAAAAGTTGGAGAACAACTTCAACCTACAATCAGTTATCAGTGTTAGCATGATCTTATAGTTCATTTGTCTCTGATATCTAGATTGAAATCTAGTCATGGAATCATCATCCTATCGACATTCAATCCTTGTTCCTTGAACTATAGTAGACTATATGAGATGAATGTGAGCTCACATATCACATATTGAATCACATGAGTATGGGCATACATTTCTCAATATTTCTTATCAAGTGGCCATGATATCCAAATCCTTAGGAGGGACAAATCCCATCTACATCAATCACACTGAATCCCCATGTGTCACAATGCACCTGAGCATCACCTTAATGTCAACCTTATTCAAGGTCATGTTGGGTTGATGTCATAATACATCAAAAACATGCAATGAGTGTAGCGACTCTAGGTCTACGAACCACAATCACTACTATCACAATGAGAGCTGCTTCTAACTTCCATTCCATGGATTCCACATATCACTCTCAAGGTGAGTATGTCTAATACCCTATTTTCTAACATGTACCTATGTGTTTGAATTGATCTCACATATCATGACTAATGAGACTCTATCATCAGTCAACACACACTCTAGTCTTATGCATTATTGTTGTCTATTTTTCTTCCATAGTGATATTCAACTAGGGATATAACAAGAATGTATGTACTCTTGTCATTCATATGATCTCATTGTTTAGGTCCTGAAGGTGAAGACATATGTCATCGAGTAACATCATTCTTTAGACATATATTATGTCTTGTGTCATCATCTCATGATTGAGACAAGCATAATAGATGGAATTACCTTTATCATTATCAAATCAAGTATATGACGCCCCATTACAATCATCATTTGATTGATTCTCTGGGAAAACATACCAACAAACTCCCACTTGCACTTAGAGCCAATCAACCAAAAATTATTTATCCAAGTGATCTTAACATGTCCATCATGTTGTTTTGTGTCAATGCTTTTATAGTGGGCTAGCAACATTTGCTTTTAGTCAGTATTTTGCAAGTTTCACATCTCCTTGCTATACAACTTCTCGTTTGAGATGGAATTTTTATATTATGCAACATGAAATTCGTGGCCTATCAAGTAGCTTCATTGTTGTCACAAATTTTATAATGTGTCAATCAATGGTTGGAACCTCCCATAAATTCATCCAAATGAACTTCTTGATCCATGCAATATCCTCTATTTTTCTCAAAACAATAAGGTACTCGACTTCTATTACAGAATTAAACATCTGTTTGTTGCTTGGAACTTTTCCAACTTATAGTTCTCATTTTAAGGTCAAACAAAAATTTAGATAGAAATTTACTTTGTCATTTTGGAAGCTGTAATTGGAGTAAACCTTTACACCCAACTCTTCCTTTTTATCATAACCAATGAACATATCCTTTTAGTGCTTATCAAGTATTTAAGGATGTTCTTTATGGCAGACCAGTGACTTTCAATGGGATCTGACATATTTCCACTCGTCATGTCTAATACATATGAGACAATGGTATGTGTACATTAGATTACATACATGATATATCCAATTGCAAATGCATATGACATCTCAATCATGTTTTCCCATTCTTTACAAGAACTGGGACATTGGGCTCTTGAGAGACTAATCCCATGGAACATGGATATATATTCTCTCATTGAGCTCTGCATGTTGAGCACCTTCAACATCTTTCCAATGTATTTTCTCCTTATTAGGACAAATATATTTCTATATCTATCTCTATAGATCTCAATTCCTATCACATAGGATGATTCTCCTAAACCCTTCTTAGAGAAAATATTTTTCTTTCCAGCTTGTAGTATAAGGATCCCATTGTTATGTGGAATATAAATATGCTCCCACCAAATTCTTGTGATCACATATTTCACCTTCATTTCCACTAAAGTCCAACGCTTTGACTACATTGTCAAATCAAAGATTCCAACTCTAAGATGTTTGCTTCAATATATATATTGACCTTTGTATCTTACAAACTCTATTTGCATTAATGGATTTATTAAACCTTTAGGTCGTGTCACACACATCCTCATAATTATTCCCATTTAAGGAATGCGACTTTAATATCCATATGCCAAATCTCATAGTCGTAATGAGCTACAATAGCAAGCATGACCCTGATGGATTTAACCATGACAACTAGTCAAAAGATTTCATCATGTTCAACACCTTGAACTTGTTTGAAACCCTTTAAAATTAATCCGTTGTTATAGGTTTGTACACTACTATCCATGTTGCTATTCTTCTTGAAGACCTAATTGCACCCTATGGGTTTTACCCCTTCAGGTGGATCCACTAACGTCATATCTTGTTGGTATACTTGGATTCCATCTTTCATCCTCTATCCTCTAGACATTTCATAGATTCTAGTGCCTCAATAGCTTCTAGATAGGTTGTTAGCTCATCATCTTAATGACCCACTCACCACCTTTCTGATTTATAAGATATCATAATCTTTTAAAATTAAGGCGTGTTCTACTACAACTATGAGTTTTGTGTGTTACATAAGGGATTTCAGACTCCACAACATTTTGTTCTCTCCATGGTCATACGATGCCTACTTTAGGTTCAATGTTTTCTTGTTGGTCACGAACTTTTTGAGTTCTACTTTTCTCTTGCTGATTCCTTTGGTGTTAAATTACTATAGTACAACCACTATCTTGAAAACAAACTATTTTGTTGTTGGATAAAATGAGTTTTCTACAAAATAACATTTATGGACAAAGATTTTCTAGAAACAATTTTCTTGTATAATCTTGCAATCCTAATCTTTATAAAGACATATTAGGACACCTCCCTCTTTTTTTGGAAATAGGTAAATATATTGCCAAAAGTGGGTATAGCAGAGCTATACTGTACAGAGCAGCAGTTACGAGCTAAACCCATCCGCAAAACACACTATTGGGTTACATACAAAAGACCCAATAGGTTCTCGTATAAGCATTTAAACTACAAAAAATTTCCTTTTTCTTGGTAAGTAGAGCACCAATAAACTGACCCAGCTCCAACAGTAACTGATTCTCAGTCTTCGACACTTTACCATGAAACCAGTCATTTCTTTCCTTCCACACATAAAAGCTACCACCCGTAAGACACAAGCCATCAAACTGTTTAATATGTTTGCAACCAATAAAACTGCTATTGAGCCAGTCAACACAATCCCCTAGCGAAGAGGGGGAACCACTCTGCCAGCCATTCCTCAAGCATATGATGCTCCATATAGTTTTAGAGAACTTGCAGTCAAAAAAGAGGTGAGACATGGATTCATTCACCCTCCCATAGAGGACGCACATCGGGTTCACAGGGATACCCCACCCGACCATTCTATCTTTAGTAGGAAGCTTATTTTAGACGATATTTCCCTTTTCATATATCATATGGTGTCTTACAAATTATTTTAGACGATATTTTACTTAGTGTAAAGCATGTGCTCAAAAGGAATTGGAAGATCAATTAGATTTATTGATGATCACACCATGATTAACATGGTATTATAATTTCTTTTTGGTACATCATTATGTCTCAGGTGGAGTTCATTATGATACACTATCACGGTCTCTCTAGAAGTCCTCAAACTCTTGGCTATATTTCAACATAAATCATATTGAAATGTCATAATGCTTTACCAAGCTAGTTATGTACTTCATTCATGATCTCCTTGAATAGTTCAAAAGATTTATACTTGTGTATCATTAAATACAAACTACCATATCTACTAAATCCATCAATAAATACAATGAGGTACTAGAAATTACCTATAATATTTATTCTAAAAGGGTCTAAAAACATTAATATGTATGAGCCCTAATAGAATACTCTCTCTCCCACTACATGTAGTGAAAGGTGCTTTTGTCATATTGCCCAATAAATAAGACTTGCATGTATCTGTTGGTTCAATAACCTAAAGTGTCTAGACAACCATCAATATGGATTCTAGAAATGAATTTCTCATTATGTGCTCAAGATGACAATGCTATCAGTGTTCATTGTTTGAGTCATCAAGTCATTAGGTATATATATAAATTTCTCTAGTACTATCAATATAAACGATGAGACATTAGGGCCATATTCATAAAAAAGTTCTTATCTGAGGAATCAAATATATTCATAATATTCTTGTCATTAAAAGATTCATGATTTTTTTTATATAAATGGAAAGTATATAATAGCAATTCACTAATTCTATTACATGCCCTTTAGGCTTAGATGAATGATAGAAAACAACTTGTGCTTTTCATAGTTATAGATTACTTCTTCTTGGGTCATGAAGTGGAGATCTCTATCTCCTCCTTCCTCAGCCCCTCCAAGTAGAGAGGGCAATTTCTCTTCCACTATCTAGACTAGAAATAGTAGTGACAACTACCTCCCTTGGTCACCCCTCTCTTTGCTTTGAGTGCAGAAGACCTGGGCTTCTAGCTAGCTTTAGAAATCTTCTTAGCTTTGTCTTTGCCCTTGGGCTCCCCTTTTCCTCTTGGTCTTGTCTTTCTTCATATGTTGTTCAACTTTTCTCAAAATGCCAAGTAATTTTGACAATGGCTTATCAAAATCATTCATGTTATAGTTCAAGACAAACTTGTTGTATGACTCTATCACTGACTGCATAATCACATATGTGGCCAACTCTTGACCCAAGGGAAATTCTAGTTTTGCAAGGTTCTCTACATAACCAATAATCTTGAGCACACGGGGACCTACTGGATCTCCTTCTTTCATATTGCACTTAAACAATGCCTTGGAGACATCATATCTCTCTTGTCTTGCCTAATCTTGGTACATGTTCTTAAGATGTGCTACCATCTCAATAACATCCATGTTCTCATGTTGTCCCTACAACTCATAGTTCGTTGAGCACAACATCAGGAACTTGACATCTACGAAATCTTCAGAATGTTTCTTGTAAGAATTCTTCTCATTCTTAGGCACACTGGGAGCAGGTTCATCTAGATCTGGTGTTTCAAGGACATAGAGATTGTGCTCTTGAGTGAGCACAATTCTCAATAACCTATTCTAATCATGGAATTTATTCCCATTTATCCTATCCTTCTCGAGGACCCATCATGAAGATAATGTATTTGTGCTTTCCATTAGATTCTAAAAAAGGAAATTTGCAACGTTTGTCAAAACACTTTTTATTTGATTTGATTTGATAAGTTTGACAAAAATTAATAAGGCTTTTAATTAATTATCACTCCCACTATTTTTTTCAAATTGATATCCCTCACATGTTAATTCGGAAGATTGCAACGTATAACCTTATAGTAATCCAAGACCCAAAACAATTAAGTCATTACCCGACCAACGCCAACATCCATAATCAATCATTAGGGTAGAAAACTTTGCCAATTGCATCTTATGGAATTCTTGGATAGATGGTATGCTCAACTCTTTGCCATAGTCCTTTGCATTATTCTAGGTATTTCATCTCATAAAGATCACATGGTTAAGCCTGGATGAAAAGACAACATGATAGTAATGCACCCTACTTTGGTAGACACACATAACTACCATCACACTTCCACGAGACATACAACACACCATTCTTTGGTGTAACCTACACTTAGTCGATCAAGTTTTTCATGTGTGCTTCTTACGAAAAGCATCTATTACTAAATATGTTTGATTGCGGGATTTGATATTTATGTAAATACATATACATATCCAATCACCACATACTTATAGTATATATCATATACATGCAACAACCACAAACAACTTATGCAATTATAAAACATGAGTGGTGATTTTTGCCATATTATTGTAATTCCTTGGAGCCACAAAGAATTACTACCACCTAAGGTCCACATAACATGCAACAACCTATTGTTGATGAAGTTCTATGATCGAGCCAATCTGGGTCTATCGATTCAACTATTGAACTGATTGTCTTGCATCCTGGTGAGTCAGTAGGTCTCTCAAATATGTCATCTAGTCTTTATCCAAGCATCTTCAGGACACCTCTAGATGATTAGTTGGGCCACCACTCAATCAATATGATTCATCCTATTGTTCGGCAACCTCGGTCCTCCAATCAACCAATTCACATTTTGAAATGGACGACTCGTCTGGTGAAAAACGTCTTCTTTTCCATAAAAACAACTAAAACTATCCTAATCCTATTTAATGTATTACATTGTAATAAGGAAACCTCGAGTTACATTTGAGGGGAGCATATAAAGGAAAGAACTAATACGTTTACATATGGAAAAGGAGAGAGGCTCCGTTTGAAAACTAATATATAAATAGGATAACAACCATCCAACCAAGCACACACAAATCTAGAGGTTTATTGGCAATAAACATGCTAACATCCAACATCAAAAAAAAATTTAGACCGATGCATGTAAATTGCATATATATCATATCATATATATATGTTTATTTGAGTTCATATGTGGTATTTAATTGGATATGCACATTAAATATTCTAAGTATTCACATCATATGCAATAAATAAATGATAAAACTAAAATTTGATCTTATCGATTAAATCCTAAAACATAGTAAATTGACGTGGCTATGATTCCACTATTGGGAAATATGACAATAGATTCATTAGCATAAACAAAAATTTCACTACCATACTCCCTTTTAAGTGGTAGATCACATCAACAACTATGTAATGGGAAATAGGGTTCACAAGGCATATTCCTAGTCTTGGAGCAAATCTAGGGACAATGCCTTACCACTGCATGCTACTTTCTCAAGTTGCACCTGCACAACTATCAGGTTTGACCTCTTGATTGATCACCATGGATGGTGGTTGATTGTGTCCTCCTAGAGGGTGGCAAAGGCATCCTGCCTTTGTAGTAGTCCACACAGACCACTGAGAACTCCTGTTGTTCTAGATGAATGGAAAAAAGGATTTCCCCCTTCTATTCAACGTGCTAGCACTGACTTGCTCTCCCTCCCTTTGACGGGTAGAACTTGCTCGGGTTCTCACATTACCAAAATTGTTAGAAGACAACAATTGTAGAGCTTATCGTTGTATCTATGGAAGGATTCCACTACCCCTTTATTTATTGGAGTGTAGGGTCAAGATCTCCAATTCATGTAGGAGTCAAAGATATGAATGTTCATGGATTTTTTTGGAAGCTACAAATGATGAACCAGTCAGTTCAACCCTTGAACCTATTGGTTCAGTTGCTTTTCCTTTTCAAATCACATTGGCATGTAATATTCAATTATGTACACCATGACTTTAACATCATTCATTGGTATAATCGTATTGATCTTTGAACGGGGTGGTTCACAACTTGAACTGGTCATATGAGACCTTGAACCAGTAGGTGCACTAAGTGATCCATTTGGTTCATTCCCTAGTTTAGGTATTGTTCAGCCAATGTTGTTTCCAATTGAGCTGGCACTTGAATCGATCTATTCAACACTTCAACCAGTTAGTTCATAGTCCAGTCAGCCAATTTTCGACTACTATTGTTTAAATTTAATACCTAACACCTTAGTAATCAAGTTAAACATCATTCATGAATGAACTCCTATTCTAGGTGCATCCTATAGGCCCCAATTTATATTGGAAGTGAATATCAACAACAAAGTTATGACATCACGAATAATGAGCGGTATCTAGCAACACATCATTTCTACCCAAGTAATTTGAAATGTTGGAGAAAAACTGCAACCTACAATCCCTGATTAGTGTTACTATGATAGGGCCCATCAGGATTAACCTAACTCCAACTCCTGATATTGAGGGAACAACTACTACAACCCCTTTTCCTCTTCCGCTTATCCACTACCTCCATATCCACCATCCCAGTGATCTTCTTCCATCCATCTTGGGTATAGGATTTGATCGGGGTGAGCAAAATTCTATGTCCGAGGTAGATGTGGGTGGTACCTACCTATTCCACCCCCTATCTTCCCTTTCTAAGATTATTTTTTTTGTCATTTTATTTTGCATTTAGTTTTCTTGTTGAAATTAGTTTGCTTTTGTTAATCATGCCTTTTGGCCTTTATCTAGTCAGCTGGATGAATAAGCTTGTTTTATCAATGTACCCCACCCTGAATGCATGAAACTTATTTGCAAATCATTTTATTATACAAATTTCCATGATTAGAACTCACCTTGTCACCTAGGGTCCAAGCTAATATTGCTCCTTGGAATGTTGGCAAGCCTTATTGCATTAATAAGAATCCAACATTTTTTTTCTATTTTTCAACTACTGAGTAACTTATCATATGTTTTGTGTAATCTGGTGATAGGAAGAGTGAACCAATAAATGACACTCCTTAAAAAAATATGTGAGAAGCAAGGACCAACCTCCTTCCACCGTTCACATTGATAAAAGGAAAATAAAAACCATTGTGTGACAATCCCCAAGTCTGGGGTGGCATGATCATCCCCCTCTCACCATTCTTCCATACCCCTCATAAATTTAATAAGGGCATAGTATCAAAAGATGCCAAAGTTTACACTAAAAGAATGCAGTCAATGTAACTATAATACATGAATAAAAGGATCCCAGGTTGAATAGAGGAGGGATCCTCTTCTTCCATACCTCATTCATCCCTATTCCTATGAAAAACCTACAAATAAATGAGGAACTGTCAAAGTAAAAGGGAGATAAAACATGTTTCTTCACAAAAACATGAGATAGAAATAATCTACAAAATATGTTTTAATAGGAAATGTGGAATTTGCATTTTGTGATTCTAAGAGATTGGGTTGCTTGGCCAAGAAAGAAGGTAAGGAACAAAGTAATGCTATTAGGGTGAGGAAAGACATGTTGTTAGTACAAATTTGAATAGTTGTTGGTTCATAGTTGCTTGAGGACAAGCAAGCAATTAAGTTTGGGGTAAATGCATATTCATCCCTTTTCAAATGCATCTTTTACACCTTTTCTTGGAATTTTATTTTATTTTCCCAAAATTCTAGAAATAAATGCAATTTACTTTCTTTTCACTCATTAACCAGAATCCTTATCATTCTTTTATCATATATTGTACATTTCACACTCATTCACATATCTTCGCTTCAGAGGATGAAATTTTGCTCCACTACTTGGAGATTGAATAACTATAAGACTCAAATTATACATTTTCAAGCATCTCAACACTTGGGTCGAGGGATTCATTAAGGGAACCAATCAGGTCACTCCTACAAAATGATCCATTCAAAAAATTCAAACGGACATTCCACAATTTCGATCCATCAAATCACCATCCTAACTCACCACCTGAACCGACCAATTTAGCAGCTAAAAAGCACATCTCAAACCCCAAACCGGTCAACTCAGAAGTTTAAATCGGATGATTCAAGTTCCCAAGTGCCAACTCAGGTACCTTAAAGATCAAGTCTTGGTCAAACAGTGCTGCCACCCTTTCCTTAGGGTTTGACTTGCTTCCTTGTATCTATGCACGTGTGGATATGAATTGAGTGACTCACACTATAAACCGATTGATTCACAATCCCTGAAATAGAAACGAACAGCCGCCGCTAGTTAGATAATTCTCCTCCTTAGGGTTTCCACCCCTCCTTCTCCCTACAAAATGAGGGGGACTCCACAAAGAAAGGTAATCCAAATATTTATACCTTTCCCTTACTTTTGACACTTGTTTATTTTCTTTCTTGGAATTCATGCACTTGTATAATTCCTTCTTCAATAAAAGTTCTAGTTTCATTTTTCTTTGTTCTTGGTCTTCTTTAGCATCGGACAAGGAACAAAGAAGAGAAACCATTTAATTGGCACTAGATCAGAATCCCTTGGGATTCTTATCTTCAATAGTCTAGTGCTCCTCTTCGTTCTACCTTCACACCTTCTTCTATCTCCATGAATACGAGTAGTTCCCTTATATCGGGGCATGGGGAGTAACCCCATCACCATAGTTGATTAGATCGATATTGCTTTACCACATAACTTGTTAGATGGAATTTTGTTTAATCTATCTCTGGTTTTTTCAACTTCATCTCTTAATATTACTCCACATTAGTCTTGGGTGGTGATATCTCGCACCCCAAGGCTTGGAACAAACAAACAAATGCATAAAGCTCCAGATGAGATATCAGAAGGAGATTTACTGAGATGATCGAGCAAGGATCCACAAAAACTAGGGACAATGGGTTTGTGGGAAGTTTGAGTTTTGTAAATGCATTTGAAATCTTTTCATATACCTTCATCTAACTCATTTCTCTTTATAAGTTTTATCGATCTAGTTCGCATAGGCCTAGGTGGTGAAACCCATGACTCAATATGTTTTATCATCAAGTTAATCTTGGTTTCCCAATCACTTGTTTTCCAATCACTCTCTTTCATTCTTGCAAATAAATTATGTTCATAAATAAGTTTCTTAATTATTCTTAGCATAACTCACTCTTCAATTGTTCTTAGCATATCTCACTCTTTTATTGTTCTCAACAACACTCTCTCTTAATTGTTTAGTGTAAATTTCTATTTACTCATTCTTATTATAGTCTTTCTTACTTGTTGTAGCATAATCAAACTCCAACTAACGATCTTTCAATTCAGCATCCAAATAAAATCAATATAAAGGAAGTCGGTTCTAATCCAAATCCTGATCACATTGTCCTGTGGGATCGACCCTTTCTATACTAATAAACTAACCTTAGCTAGTAGTTTTTTTTGTTAATAAAAGATTAAGCTCTAAGAATCAACCCTAGTGAACTAGTGTGTAGACAAATCATATTAAAGGTCATGGTGATGCAAATAATAGCTTAGATTTGTTCTTTTAGGATATATGGGACAACAATGGAGATCCCTCTTCCCAAGCTGCAACTTCTACGGGTGTCTATGACATGGATGCCAATGGCAACACGGTAGGTTTTCTTTTGAAAGTAAGTGTCTAGAAAAATATAGAAGGCCAATGATAATGGTCTTCAAGGTCAAGATTTTAATGATTGAATTCATTTTTTTTTGCAATGATCAACGATGGTCATGGTGATTTCTTTAATGTGGGAAGACAACCTTGATTGACATCATACTTTTTTTTCAATCCTTCTCATTTCTTAAATCCAATTATCCCAGAAAGCAACAACAAGGATGATGTTTAAGTTGTGGTAATTCTATTTTATATTGATGATGTATGTGAGTCGTGTGTCTTTATGCATGTTGAAGAAGTTACCTAGCATGCACAAATATTGTTTCTTGGATCATATTTGAAGTAGTGCATGAGGGACTCTTCTACATTATTGCACACTAAGTAAGAGGTGGATACATCCACGTGTTTACTTTTTTTTTTCCAAAACATTGGTAAGAGGAATTTAATGTTGAAGAGTTCTATAACTTCTCTAGAAATTTTAGTTTACATGTTGCACTCTAGTTACCTAGGACATGAAGTCTTTTTGTTGATCAGATCCATTTGTACAAGTATTGCAATGTGAAATTCTAATGTTGTTCAAAGTGTCATGCCAATAAATCCTCCCTTGAAGATGGATCAAGTGATGGTGTTGAATGGATGAATTTCAAAGTTATTTTTGGAATTCATGATTAAATGAAGCCCCTAACCTAATATCCATGTAGATCAACCATGAATATGACTAATAGTTTAAATAGACCGAGTTCAATTTCCATAGTGGGGAAGAAGTCAAGAATTGACTTCCCTGTAATCTACTGGTTATTCCATATATTGTGTGGAGACCACTATTTTATCTTGTCAAAGATGAACTGATTACTATTATCGATTTTTATTTAATAATAAATTTCATATCAATAGCCCATTGTTATGATCTCTCCATGTAAGAGTTGATATGAATTATATATCTTTATTGTTACATGTGACTTTACTTGTATTGTTTCAAGTTGGGCTTCACAATTTCTACCATTTGTCAGTCTCGTATTGTGTGTCTACTCAATGATGTGAAAATTCTTTTTTTACTTTGGAACCCAATATCATGATATTTGATTTAACTTCATATTGTCACTATTAATTCATATATTATTTTTGTATTGCTAAATAATGAATTCCATGTTAAGGCAAGCTCGTCAAGTTCCTACATGTAACTTTGTTGTAGTGTTCTCACAATCAGATGGGAGATTTTCTATACTAATAGGACAAACTGTGAGACCATGCTCATGGATTGTTCTGGATTTATTTATATAATAATTATATTGTTTAATGATTGATACATAAACTTTATATGTTTGTCTTAGTATTAGTTATGATATTGGTAGATTCTAACCCTAATTCAAACAACTTGAAGAGATTTGTGAGTATTTTGATCCTTTAATAATATTTAATATATGAATAAATCACCTGAGGCTAGCTGCCATTATGACAAGACACCTAGTTAGGATGCTTTCTTTGGACTCATATAGTTCAACAACCTATCTCTAGTTAGGCCAAATAGCCATAGTGAGGTCCTTGATCACAAACCATGAGACTCATACTTTGATTTATACTGTGGACCTACTGCTAGTTGGGGTGATAGTCATCCAACCACACCGATGGTCGGGTCACATATAGTCCTGTTTCCAATGACGTGTCAAAATCTATGGGATAAAAGTTGATCTGACTTGTTTGAAGATGGGAAATTATCTACTTTTCTATTCAACTTTGTAATTTTAGATGAAATTACATTTTCACTGTACTTGGCACTAATATATACCCATATCAACTACAAGCCATGTGTTAGTCTTTTCTTGATTTCGAGAGTTGTTCTTGGTAGAGATCTTGTAGCATGTGGATGATATTTGTGGTTTCTATATATCCTATTTAGGATTCTTACCCCAACCTAAAAACTACCCTATCCAAATATGTTTTCTTTCTACCTTTTTTCTAATATTTTCAATTATTTTCTCTCTTCACCGCCCTCTTGGCCTAAGTTCTTTGACAACTATGTAAGAGACTTTGGTTCCTATTCCCCAAATCTTCTATTTTCTCCTTACGCAACCTAGTTGGGAGAGAAAGGATGGGGGATGACCACACATGGCATTTTTCAACCATTTATTCAAATGACAGTTGAATGAGCAACTCATGTGGTTGATATACACTTTAACATTTGGAAAAAATGTAATTAAAAAAAACTTTTATATTCTCCTTGTTAAACAACATTATAGATGACCTTCACAGTGATTTGTCATCAAAACTACTAACGATAAGTTGCAATTTAAAAAAACCACATGTTACATAGATTTTTTTTGCATTGCTCATTGTATTGTAACCTGTGCTACAAAAGACATGATACCCAATGATTTTTTTTGATAAGTAGTCCATGCATTGATTATAAAATTCTTGCAAATGGTAAAACCTGCAAACATGGGATAAGAAGGTGTTTCTACAGGAGCACACAAACACTAGTCTGAATCCGCATCTAGGTGAAGATAGAAAAAACAAAGAAGTTGAGGAAAAAAGTGGGAAAGATAATAGTGTTTGTGGGGGAGGCACCCCTTAACAATCGACCTCAACAAAATGATGAAGCTAAAACAAAAACTCTAGACATGTTGTGTTTCAGTCCACTGAGATAGTCCAAGATCTGGATTAGAATTATAACATCCCTGACCTGGGTTATGCTTTAACCCTAGATGTTTTGTTTAATAAAGTTTATTAGATGCTTGCTCATATTTCTTGGAATGTAATCAAGGCTCAAGAAGAACTTATATTTCAATTTTAGTACTTTTTGAATAATGTTGAAACATTATTTTGTTTGTTTCAAACTAAAGTGCAAATTACCCAAGTTTAGGGGTTAAGTTGCAAATTATATATGACATAATGTTCCTCAGATGTTGAGGCATCATAATAATGAGTATGATGTAGTGGTATGGTTTCCACAAGCTTGAGTACCAAGATAGAGCTTGTTGGGCAATGTTTGTGCATTAAAACCTAGTTTTAGTGTAATGTGCAATTTACCCAAAACCTAGGGTTCAATATGCAAAATACCACTTCTAGAGGGTCCCCCATGTTTCTTGGCATCATGTAGAGCAAATAAAATGAGAGGGGTGCCTCATTTGAATTATTTTGGAGGAGAGAGAATCTTGATATTAAAATAATCAAGATTTAAGCATAAAAGGGACAAACCGTTTGGAGACTAAACGGTTTGCAAACCGTTTAGAGTCTTGAACCCCAAACCATTTAGGATGGTTGATTATTTGTTTGGGTTGAACGTTTGAGGTCAGAACCGTAGTAAATGTTGGATGAGGATCCAATGGTTCCAATTGATTGAATTAATGTATGGACAATCATCTAATTGGAAACCCTAATCGGGTTGAGTGCTGATTTTGCAATTGATTGATCTAATTCTTTGGGTTGATTAAGCCAAACGGTCTCAAGACTGTTTGGAGATCACCCAAACAGTCTCAAGACCATTTGGAGGTCAACCAAGATCGTTTGGAGGTCTAGGTTTGAGTATGGTTGAGTAGTTGAAGATCCAAAGATATCAAATCAAAGTGAAAATCAATAGCTAGTTGATGAGCAATCCAATGATGCAAACCCTAATTGGACTTAAAAATATTTAATGATGGATGGGGAAAACAGTCTCAAGACCGTTTGGAGGTCATCCAAATGACCTCAAGACCGTTTGAGGTCAGGTGATGCCCAATCTGAATGATGGTCACATGATTACTAAGCAATTAGTTCCACAATGACTAACATTGAAGGTTCATCGATTTCAACCCTAATTCAATTAGGTTCAAAACCCTAATGGCTGATCAATTGAGAGTTTAATCAATTGAGGAATGAATCATTAAGTTCACTTAAAGCATGATGCTTAGGTTCAATTGATGAAGTAATTACATGGATTCAATTGATGAAGGAATTAATCTTGGAAAACCCAAAAAATGAGATGAATGGTTGAGATAATGCTTGGTCTAATCAGTTTTGAGGGGGTCTGAACCAAACGGTCTCAAGACCATTTGGGACCAAACGATCCCAAACCGATTGAGACTCAAACGGTTTCAAGTAACTAATTTGCTAAACGGTTTCAAACCGGAAGATCTAGACCGTTTGGAGGTCTAAACGGTCTTAGACCGTTTGAAGGTCATTCAAGCAAGACCGTTTGAGGTCTGGTTGGTCAAAACCATTTGGGGTCTAAGTGACCAAGACCGTTTGGAAGTGATTAATCAAAACCATATGGACACTCAAGGTAATTAAAGGTCAAATGTTTAAGTGATGGTTACATGATATAATTCAAAGATGATTATGGTAATTGTACCCTTAATAGGATAGGGTGATTAGTACCTTGTGAATGATTAATCTTTGATGGTCATGGAAGTAATAACACAATACATGGTATCAACTCTTCATTCAAGATGAGTTGACCTAATCCAATCAAGTTTGAAGTAAATATCATCTTATAAAGGATGAGAGAGAGAGGACTTCCTACATGGATGATTATCATGTAGTGGTTAAGTCTCAACACTTTGAACATGTGTGAATATGAAATTAGGGTATGATCCTTGATAAAGAGATCACGAACCCTAATTAAGAAGATTAATGTACCCTAACTCTGATTGAGGGCAATGATAGGTGAAACCCTAATCTATGGTAATGGTAAGACCCTAATTTAGGATGATGCTATCAGAAACTCTAATTCAGGGTACTTTAATAATAAACCCTGATTGAATGTGAATAGTAAACCCTAATTGAGGATGATGACATGAGACACCCTAATTCAAGGAATTTTGATAATAAACCTTGAATGAATGTGAATAGTAAACCCTAATTGAGGATGATGTTATGAGAAATCCTAATCAAGGGTGAAGACATATGAAACCCTAAAGTGAGGGTGATGTCATGTGGAACCATAGATAAGGTTAAGGTCAAAATGAAACCTTAATGCAATGATGTGATGTAATAATCTAATTCAAGGTGATACTATGTACTGGTATGTGACACTTTGTTATGAAATCCTACACCGATAAAGGATAAAAATATGTGGAGCCCAAATCTTGGGTTGTAATGTATAAAACCCTAATTTTGGGCAATATGATGATAAAGCATGACCAAATTATGAGTAATGAGATATAATATTCCTAATTGACATAAATTGGGAAATCCTAACTCAAAAGGGGGAACTCGTGATGTTATTCTTATGATGCATAGTGCTGATTTGTAATTGATACAATTGATTATCATGTGCACTAATTATGCAGATTTCATGAGATGGTGGACATAGCCAGGTATGAGTTGTGATGTTTTACTATTGAAATTGCTTTATGGGCTTTGTGAGCCATAATATGCTATGTTTCCTAGTAAGAGGTAACAAGAGACATTATTGGGCTTTAAGAGCCATGTGAAATACCGACATTAAAAATATTATGTTTACACTGGTTAAATAACCTGAAGGCATTAAGTTACCTGATAAATTGATAACAAGTGTTTTGATTAAATTGAGGGTTTGAACACCCATATTTCATAATCATGATGATGAGATGATAAGGGATGAGAATACCCTGATGTGATAAGGGATTGAGATCCCAATGTTTAACAAAGCTTTGAAAAGAACTTTATAGAAATAATATTCATTCCTTGTAGCAATTGTTATAATGTTTTATGTTTGAAAACATACTTGATGCTAAAAGAATATTGTAATGTATTTAATTAATCAAGTGAAATGATATCATGTAGAGCCCTGACCATAGATCCATCATCGTCAGTAGTTTGGTGATGGTGAAATAGGTTTTTCCTACGTGAACTCCTGGAGGGCATAGTTTTGAGTATGTGGGGGTTATGGGCACAAATATCCTTACGCCCTAATGGAGGAATTGATGTGAGGTAAACATTAAATCTCTCAATCCTTCATTATTTATGTCGAGATGGATGTATCACTAATCTCCTAAGGACCGAGATGGATGTATTATTAAAAATCCCGATGATCTTAATGCCAGATCAATGTGAGATAATTATAATATCTCTTGATTGTGAAGAGAGTGCAGCGTGCCACTGTAACTCTAATAGAGAAGTCGCCAGTATATCCTGGAAAGTTATTTAGAAGAGACACAAGATGTCTTGCAGTTGGTCCTCACACTGACTGAGGAAGATGAGGTCATGGGAATCCGACTCTTCTATTGACCTATGTATGGTACCAATTTTGATTTCACAATGGTCGGTTGGAGTATGAGCGGTATACCTCTTCTCCTCTGGGATTAAGTATGATTGTAAAATGTAATCAACCGTGTAGCATATTTTCTTAAGGTTGAAATACGAGAATCATTGGTCGATGTTACTTTGCATAGTATATTCTAAATGAACGAATGTTATCTATGCTTTTCAATTCCTTATTGGATAAGTAACATGTTGCTTCATCAAATTATATGCGAAATGCTTTGAGTAAAGAATAATGCTCCAATATGTTTATACATTGATTTAACTGTTGTTGAATGCTTATGATTTTTCTGCTCAGTTTTATACCATTAATTGCAATAATAATGTTTCTGGCAGAGAGTTATATCTCTCACTGGGACAATTTTCAATTGTCTCACCCCCGTGGGATTCAACTTTTTAGGTAGACACCGCAGAAGAGGCAGGAACCCTACAACAAGGGAAGAACATCAGCAACAACAACAAAACCAAGGACAACAGTGAATCCTCAGGTGGAGACACTGGTTGTCATTACCTGTATATAGAGAGTCCTATGTGTCGCCTCTGTATTCTCAGGTCCAAGGAGTCAGTAGTTAGTTTAATATTGATATAAGATTTTGGCTTGATGCCTTGATATTTTATACTGCTTATGTATAGTCTAACATGGCAGTTGATGTTTGTAACTCTTGAGAAGAAATGGTACAAGAGATGTACTAGTAAACCAGAATGTATTTAAAATACTTTGGTTCTCTAAGAAAGCATTTTTCAGTTCATGGATCTCTTTGTAAAAGTTTTAATTTTTAGTGATTTTCATAATTCCACTGCTAATGAATGCTTTCGCTTAAGATAATCCTATTTTTAAGAGTTGGACGCAACAATTTAGTGGTATCAGAGCTCTAGGTTCGCTGAGTCTACAGAGACATAGGATTAAGGTTGTTGAGTCTGTTCTAGTGTCTTCTAGTTTATCTGATAGTGTCTTCTGCACATATATGAGGAGAAGAAAAACTAAAGATGTCTGGATCACACGATGAACATGCTGCTGAGAGCAGCGTTGCTGCACTAGGAGGAGGTGTAAGAGACCAAGAGAGGGAAGAGCCTGTACCTAAAAAACCCAATTCAATCAAGTAGATATGGGGAACCCAGCCTTCGAAGCCAAGTTTGGACAGTTTATGGCCGCCATGACTCATATGACAGATAGGATGCCATTACCTGCACCTAGGGCACCTACCCACCCTGAAGGACATGGAGCCGGCAAGACGTTTGAAATACTTTGTCGGGTCAGAGCCACAGAGTATGCTGGTACAGCTGACCTTGCAGACACAAACATGTGGCTGACTGAATCAGGGAAGGCCTTTAGAATCCTTAACATCCCAGAAGCTGAGAAGGTTAGACACGCAGTGTACCTTCTTAAAGGGAGTGCTGGTCACTGGTGGACCATAGAATAAGGCAAGATGCCGGGTGTAGAGATCAGATGGGAAGTATTTCTACAAGAATTCATCAATAGATACTTTCCTAAGACGTATCTAGATGAGAAGATCTCTCAGTTTAAAAGATTAAGGCAAGGACCAATGAACGTTAGCGAGTATGAGGCTAAGTTCATGGATCTTTTGTGGTTCTGTCTGCATATGACGACTACCGATAAAGAAAGGATACGACATTTTGAGAAAGGGTTGAATGCCGATTTGACCATTCCTGTGTCTGCTTTAGAGAACAGGGAGAGGTTTGCTACTTTTGTGGAGTCTGTCAGACAGATAGAGAGGTCTGTGATTGAGAAGTGACAGACCATGAGTAAGAAGGTGTATCCTGAGTTTCATGGACAAGGGTCCAAAATTTTTAAGAAACCGAGGTTTTTATGCACCAATAGCACCATCAAGGTTTAATACCTAGACACAATGGACGTATAATAGGGGTAGAGGCTGAAGTTTACCACCAGAAGGAGCCCACAACTCAACATCAGTGTTGGTAACAGGACCATCCAGACCACATGCAAGGAACAAAGGTTGTTTTATATGCAGAAAGATGGGGCATCTGATGAAGGATTGTCGAGCCAGAGAAGCAAGTGGGACTCAACCCCAGAGGCAGAGTCAGCAAGGCTCTCGGAGGCGAAAGTTTCCAAGTGGAGCTAGCGGACGTGGACAAGCATCCCAAGATGGATCATCGACACCCAGTAATTGAGCACCAAGTCAACCACATGCAACGATGAGATTCTATGCGATGAATTAGCCTGATGTAGTATTCAACCCTCGAGTTGTGGTAGGTCAGATGGAACTATTTTATTCTGATATGTTTATATCTTGCGTTGTATCTGTTTTAATTGATTTGGGTGCTACACATTCTTTCATCACTAAAAGAGTGATTCTTGACTGCAATATGACAATTGGTCATAGGGCAGAGAGTTTGAAGTTAGAAACTCCTTTAATGGAATCTGCAGTGTTGTGGGAGGTGTGTTCTTCCTGCACTCTTTTCTTTTTTGATCATCACATTCAAGTGGATCTTATACCACTTGAGATGTAGGGTTTTGATATAATCCTTGGAATGGACACCTTAGAGAAGTATAAGGTAGTCTTGGATTGTGAGTCCGAGCAAGCTATGTTCACAGATGATAGTGACACATGGATCTTTCAAGGAGACAGAAAGATTCTTCCAACCTGTCTTGTGTCAGCTATGGTAGCTGAGAAGTTGATGAGGCAAGGATGTTTTGCATTCTTAGCACATGTGGTAGATACCACCATGGAAAGTTCTAATCGTTCTGAAGTCCCGATAGTCAGGGAATTTGAAGATGTGTTTCCTAAAGAACTTCCAGGTGTACCTCTGCCCTGAGAGATTGATTTTGAAATTAATCGAATTCTGGGCACACAACCTATAGAACAAACACTGTATAGGATGGAGCCTACTGAGATGGCAGAGCTTAAGAAACAGCTGTAGGAGTTGCTTGAAAAAGGTTTTATTCGATCGAGTACTTCACCATGGGGTGCTCCGATCCTCTTTGTTAAGAAGAAAGACGAATCAATGCGGTTACACATTGATTACAAGCAGTTGAATAAAGTAACTATAAAGAACAAGTATCTTCTACCAAGGATGGATGACTTGTTTAATCAGTTGCATGGTGAAACTATCTTTTCTAAAATAGATCTAAGGTCGGGATACCATGAATTGCGTATTAAGGAGAGTGAAATACATAAGTCTGCCTTTAGGACAAGGTATGGTCACTATGAGTTCATAGTTCTATCATTTGGACTAACTAATGCACCAACTACATTTATGGAACTCATGAATAGAATCTTTCGACCTTTTCTTGATCAATGTGTAGTCGTCTTTATAGATGACATCCTGATATATAGTAGAGATGTTGAACAACATGAGCATAATCTTTGTCAAGCTTTGACTTTGCTAAGAAAGCATAATTTGTATCCTAAGTTTAGCAAATATGAGTTCTGGTTACCAGAAGTTTCATTTCTTGGACACATAATATCTGCTTCAGGTATTCCTATTGATCCTAAGAAAGTAGAATCTATCTTGCAATGGGAACAACCTAAGACACCGACGGAGATACGTAGTTTCCTAGGACTGGCAGGCTATTATCGGAGGTTCATTAAGAACTTCAGTTCAATAGCTTTACCCCTAACCAAGTTGACCAGGAAGGCGATTCCTTTTTTCTGGAATGACAAGTGCCAAAAATCATTCCAGTTGTTGAAAGAAAGGTTGACAAGTGCACCTGTGCTGGTTTTTCCTGAGCAGGGAAAAGGGTACATAGTTTTCTGTGATGCATCTAAGAACGGTCTAGGATGTGTGTTGATGCAGGATAAGCAAGTGATTTCTTTCACTTCTCGACAACTTAAGAAACACGAGGAGAATTATCTGACACATGATCTAGAGCTAGCTGCTATAGTCTATCTCTATGAGAAACATACCAGATTTTCACAGACCATAAAAACCTAAAGTATATCTTCTCACAGGATGAGCTAAACATGAGGCAATGTCGCTGGATGGAGCTAATCAAGGACTATGATTGTACAATTGATTATCATCCAGGGAAGGCTAATGTAGTAGCTGATGCACTAAGTAGAAAATCAGCAGCACCAACCTTAGATAAAGCACAGTTGAATTCTTTAATGTGCTCTAAGAGGGATATGTTTATATCCTTGAGGCAAAACAATGTACAATTTAAAGTATCATTGTTAGCCGGGTTGTTAGCTGAGATGCACATAAAACCAACTCTGAGATAGCAGATTAAAGAAGCACAACAAGCTGATACTGTAGTTCAGCAGATTAGGTCAGAGTATGGTAGTGAGAAATAAGATGGCTTTCATGAATCAAAGGAGGAGGTAGTTTGTTACCATGGTAGGATGGTAGTACCTGATACCAATTACTTAAGAAAGTTAGTTCTGGAAGAAGCTCATTCTTCGATGTATGCTATGCATCCAGCAAAGCACCAAAATGTATCATAACTTAAAAGATATGTATTGGTGTCTTGGATTAAAGAAAGATGTTATTGAGTTTGTTATGCAGTGTCTGGTGTGTCAGTAGGTTAAGACTGAACATCAAAATCCCACAAGAACAATGCAACCTTTGCCTATACCACAGTGGAAATGGGATCATGTCACCATGGACTTTGTGGTTGGTTCGCCTAGAACAGCCAAAGGTCATGATTCCATTTGGGTGATAGTTGACATGTTGACAAAGACAACACATTTCTTACCTGTCAAAACAACTTACACTGCTGAGAAGATGGCACATATATATGTAGATGAGATAGTGCGGTTGCACGAGGTTCCAGCTACTATCGTTTGTGATAGAGGTCCCCAGTTCACGAGTCATTTTTGGGAACAACTTCATAAATCTTTGGGTACGTAGTTAAGGTTTAGTACAACCTTTCACCCCCAGACATATGGACAATCTGAAAGGACCATACAAACTTTGGAGGACTTGCATAGAGCATGTGTCCTTCAATTTGTAGGCAGTTGGGATCTACATCTGAGCTTGATAGAATTTGCTTACAGTTATAGCTATCATCACAACATTGACATGGCACCATATGAAATGTTATATGGTAGACGATGTAGATCTCCTTTATGTTGGTATGAAATTGGAGAAAATCAACTTTTGGGTCTTGGGCTAGTGCAACAGACAACTGAGAAGATTAAAGTAATACAACAACAGTTAAAGACTGCACAGGATAGACAGAAATCATACGTCGACAAACGGAGAAGACCTTTAGAATTCCAAGTTGGAGACAAAGTATATCTCAAGGTCTCACCTTGGAAAGGAGTTCTTAGATTTGGAAGGAAGGAGAAGTTAGCTCCTAGATTTATGGGGCCTTATCCAATCATTGAATGGATTGGAAAGGTAGCTTATATGCTGGAGTTACCACCTAAGTTGCATAAGTTGCACCCAGTGTTTCACATCTCTATGTTGAGGAAGTGTCATCCTGACACAAAATTAGTTCTACAACCTGTGGAGGTAGAATTAAATAATGATATATTACATGTTGAAGGACCTGTAATGATCCTTGATAAATGAATTAAAAAGCTGAAAAAGAAAGACATCTATCTTGTAAACGTCTTCTGGAATCACCGTGGCATTGAAGAAGCTACATGGGAACTAGAGGAAGAGATGAGGAGGAAATATCCTACTCTTTTCTCTTAATGTTTTTGTGGATGATTTCGGGGACGAAATCCTTGTAAGGGGTGGATAATTTGTAACATCCCTGACCTGGGTTATGCTTTAACCCTAGATGTTTTGTTAAATAAATTTGATTAGATGCTTTCTCATATTTCTTGGAAAGTAATTAAGGCTCAGGAGGAACTTATATTTCAATTTTAGTCCTTTCTGAATAATGTTGAAACATTGTTTTGTTTGTATCAGACTAAAGTGCAAATTACCCAAGTTGAGGGGTTAACTTGCAAATTATATATGACACACTTTTCCTCAGATGTTGAGGCATCATAAGAATTAGTATGATGCAGTGGTATGGTTTCCACAAGCTTGAGTACCAAGATAGAGCTTGTTGAGCAATGTTTGTGCATTAAAACCTAGTTTTAGTGTAATGTGCAATTTACCTAAAACCTAGGGTTCAATATGCAAAATACCACTTCTAGAGGGTCCCCCATGTTTCTTGGCATCATGTAGAGAAAATAAAATGAGAGGGGCGCCTTATTTGAATTATTTTGGAGGAGAGAGAATCTTGATATTAAAATAATCAAGATTTAAGCATAAAAGGGACTTTACTTTAATTTAATTCAAAAATAAATAAAAATAATTGAAGTGCCTTCAACCAAAAATGATATGGTTGAGTTTGCTCAAGTGTGAACGTCCTTGTTCCTTGTAAAGGCAACGAAAATATCCAAGGGAGCGGATAACTCACTCACATTAAGTTAATAAAAAGAAATATCCACTAAAAAGGGGATATTAGTATAATATGTTTAAGGTGCTTAATTTCTTTTCCTTTAATTCTTGGATAATAATGAGGTTTTGCAAGAGGATGAATATGGATTCGTGGCCAAGGAATTGAGGGGAAGAGGTGGCACCAATTTTTGTAATTTATAGATTTTTATAAAGGCATTTTCTCTCTCATTGATTTTCTTATAAAAACACCTTTCATAACCCAAATAAAAAGCTTTTTCCGAACCCACTTCTTATCTTTTCTTGCAAACCGACCAAGGGATCTAGGAGCAGCTGGAGGACGACCCCCAACCTACTGGTAAGCTTCTTGATCTTATTTCACCTTGATTTCATGGTGGAAATCATAAAACAATGCATGATTTCTTCTCTATTTCACTCCATCTTCAATCCTAGCCAATCCTTTCCTCCAAAAAGCCTGAGAACGGACCTTGGGTAGTTGCAAAAGCTTCCTCCACCATTGTTGACTTGAAGCTCAATTGGAGGTGGGTTATATAACTTAAACCCTTAAATGTTGTTATTGCATTCAATTCTCCATTATTTGTTGAACATTTTGTTCTATTTGAAATTCCCTTGATCCATTGTTGTAATTATCATGGAAACGGTAGGTAATTTTGAATGAACAAAGGTAGATGATGATGATATCATATTGGGCATGCAATCCAACAAGTTTTCCTTGCAAATGGTTTTGAGGATCTTGATCCAAACGGTTTGACCAAACCGTTTGGAGACTAAACAGTTTGCAAACTGTTTAGAGTCTTGAACCCCAAATTGTTTAGGATGGTTGACCATTTGGTTGGGTTGACCGTTTGAGGTCAAAACCCTAGTACATGTTGGATGAGGATCCAATGGTTCCAATTGATTGAATTAATGTATGGACAATCATCTAATTGGAAACCCTAATCAGGTTGAGTGCTGATTTTGTAATTGATTGATCTAATTCTTTGGGTTGATTACCCCAAACGGTCTCAAGACCATTTGGAGATCACCCAAACGATCTCAAGACCGTTTGGAGGTCAACCAAAACCGTTTGGAGGTCTAGGGTTGAGTATGGTTGAGTAGTTGAAGATCCAAAGATATCAAATAAAAGTGCAAATTTTAATGATGGTTGGGGCAAATGGTCTCAAGACCGTTTGGAGGTCATCCAAATGACCTCAAGACCATTTGAGGTTAGGTCATTCCCAATTTGAATGATGGTCAAATGATTACTAAGCAATTAGTTCCACAATGACTAACATTGAAGGTTCATCGATTTCAACCCTAATTCAATTAGGTTCAAAACCCGAATTGATGATCTATTGAGAATTTAATCAATTAAGGAATGAATCATTAAGTTCATTTAGAGCATGATGCTTAGGTTCAATTGATGAAGTAATTACATGGATTCAATTTATGAAGGAATTAATCTTGGAAAACCCTAAAAATGATATGAATGGTTGAGACCATGTTTGGTCCAATCGGTTTTGAGGGGGTTTGGACCAAATGGTCTCAAGACTGTTTGGGTCCAAACGATCCCAAACTGATTGAGACTCAAACGGTTTCAAGTACCTACTTTGCTAAATGGTTTCAAACCGCAAGACCTTGACCGTTTGGAGGTCTAAATGGTCTTAGACCGTTTGAAGGTCATTCAAGCAAGGCCGTTTGAGGTCTGGTTGGTCAAGACTGTTTGGGGTCTAAGTGACCAGGACCGTTTGGAAGTGATTAATCAAAACCGTAAGGACACTCAAGGTAATTAAAGGTCAAATGTTTAAGTGATCATTACATGATATAATTCAAAGATGATTATGGTAATTGTACCCTTAATAGGATAGGGTGATTAGTACCTTGTGAATGATTAATCATTGATGGTCATGGAAGTAATAACACAATACATGGTATCAAATCTTCATTCAAGATGAGTTGACTTAATCCAATCAAGTCTGAAGTAAATATCATCTTATAAAGGATGAGAGAGAGAGAGGACTTCCTACATGGATGATTATCATGTAGTGGTTAAGTCTCAACACTTTCAACATGTGTGAATATGAAATTAGGGTATGATCCTTGATAAAGAGATCATGAACCCTAATTAAGAAGGTTAATGTACCCTAACTCTGATTGAGGACAATGATAGGTGAAACCCTAATCTATGGTTATGGTAAGACCCTAATTTAGGATGATGCTATGAGAAACCCTAATTCTGGGTACTTTAATAATAAACCCTGATTGAATGTGAATAGTAAACCCTAATTGAGGATGATGACATGAGACACCCTAATTCAGGGAATTTTGATAATAAACCTTGAATGAATGTGAATAGCAAACCCTAATTGAGGATGATGTTATGAGAAATCTTAATCAAGGGTGAAGGCATATGAAACCCTAAAGTGAGGGTGATGTCATGTGGAACCCTAGATAAGGTTAAGGTCAAAATGAAACCTTAATGCAATGATGTGATGTAATAATCTAATTCAAGGTGATACTATGTACTGGTATGTGACACTTTGTTATGAAATCCTACACTGATAAGGGATAAAAATATGTGGAGCCCTAATATTGGGTTGTAATGTATAAAACCCTAATTTTGGGCAATATGATGATAAATCATGACCCAATTATGAGTAATGAGATATCGTATTCCTAATTGACATAAATTGGGAAATCCTAACTCAAAAGGGGGAACTAGTGATGTTATTCTTATGATGAATAGTGCTGATTTGTAATTGATACAATTGATTATCATGTGCACTAATTATGCATATTTCATGAGATGGTGGACATAGCCAGGTATGAGCTGTGATGTTTTACTATTGAAATTGCTTTATGGGCTTTATGAGCCATAATAATGTGTGTTGCCTAGTAAGAGGTAACAAGAGACATTATTGGGATGTAAGAGCCATGTGAAATACCGACATTGCAAATATTATGTTTACACTGGTTAAATAACCTAAAGGCATTAAGTTACTTGATAAATTGGTAACAAGTGTTTTGATTAAATTGAGGGTTTGAACACCCATATTTCATAATCATGATGATGAGATGATAAGGGATGAGAATACCCTGATGTGATAAGGGATTGAGATCCCAATGTTTAACAAAGCTTTGAAAAGAACTTGATAGAAACAATATCCATTCCTTGTAGCAATTGTTATAATGTTTTATGTCTGAAAACATGCTTGATGCTAAACGGATATTGTAATGTATTTAATTAATCAAGTGAAATGATATCATATAGATCCCTAACCATAGATCCATCATCGTCAGTAGTTTTGTGATGGTGAAATAGGTTTTTCCTATGGGAACTCTTGGAGGGCATACTTTTGAGTATGTGGGGGTTATGGGCGCAAATATCCTTATGTCCTAATCGAGGAATTGATGTGAGGTATACATTAAATCTCTCAATCCTTCATTATTTATGCCGAGATGGATGTATCACTAATCTCTCGAGGATCGGGATGGATGTATCATTAATCTTCGGATGATCTTAATTATGAATCGATGTGAGATAATTATAATATCTCTCAATTGAGAATAGAGTGCAACATGCCACTGTAACTCTAATAGTGAAGTTGCCAGTATACCCTGGAAAGCTATTTTGCAGAGACACAAGATGTCCTATAGTTGGTCCTCACACTGACTGAGGAAGATGAGGTCATGGGAATCTGACTCTTCTATTGAACTATGTATGGTACCGATTTCGATTTCGCAATGGTCGGTTGGAGTATGAGAGGTATACCTCTTCTCCTCAAGGCATTAAGTATGATTGTAAAATGTTATCAGCCATGTAGCATATTTGCTTAATGTTGAAATATGAGAATCATTGGTCGATGTTACTTTTCATAGTATATTCTAAATGAAAAAATGTTATCTATGCTTTTCAATTCCTTATTGGATAAGTAACATGCTGCTTCATCAAATTATATGGGAAATGCTTTGAGTAAAGAATAATGCTCCAATATGTTTATACATTGATTTAATTGCTGTTGAATGCTTATGATTCTTCTGCTCAGTTTTATACCATTAATTCTAATAATAATGTTTCTGGAAGAGAGTTATATCTCTTGGTGGGACAACTTTCAATTGTCTCACCCCCGTGGGATTCAACTTTTTAGGTAGACACCACAGAAGAGGCAGGACCCTTACAGCAAGGGAAGAACAACAGCAATAGCAGTAGAACCAAGGACAACAGTGAATCCTCAGGTGGAGACACTAGTTGTCATGTCCTATATATAGAGAGTCATATGTGTCATCTCTGTACTCTCAGGTCCTAGGAGTCAGTAGTTAGTTTAATATTGATATGAGATTTTGGCTTGATGCCTCGAGATTTTATACTGCTTATGTATAGTCTAACATGGCAGTCGATGTTTGTAATTTTCAAGAAGAAATGGTACAAGAGATGTACTAATTGAGGATGATGTTATGAGAAATAGTAATCAAGGGTGAAGTCATAAGAAACCCTAAAGTGAGTGTGATGACATGTGGAAACCTAGAAAAGGTTAAGATCAAAATGAAACCTTAATGCAATGATGTGATGTAATAATCTAATTCAAGGTGATACTATGTAGTGGTATGTGACACTTTGTTATGAAATCCTACATTGATAAAGGATAAAAATATGTGGAGCCCTAATCTTGGGTTGTAATGTATAAAACCCTAATTTTGGGCAATATGATGATAAATCATGACCCAATTATGATTAATGAGATACAGTATTCCTAATTGACATAAATTCGGAAATCCTAACTCAAAAGGGGGAACTACTGATGTTATTCTTACGATGCATAGTGCTGATTTGTAATTGATACAATTGATTATCATGCACACTAATTATGCAGATTTCATGAGATGGTGGACATAGCCAGGTATGAGCTGTGATGTTTTACTATTAAAATTGCTTTATGGGCTTTGTGAGCCATAATATGTTGTGTTGCCTAGTAAGAGGTAACAAGAGACATTATTGGGCTTTAAGATCCATGTGAAATACCGACATTGCAAATATTATGTTTACACTGGTTAAATAACCTGAAGGCATTAAGTTACCTGATAAATTGGTAACAAGTGTTTTGATTAAATTGAGGGTTTGAACACCCATATTCCATAATCATGATGATGAGATGATAAGGGATGAGAATACCCTGATGTGATAAGGGATTGAGATCCCAATGTTTAACAAAGCATTGAAAAGAACTTGATAGAAACAATATTCATTCCTTGTAGCAATTGTTATAATGTTTTATGTATGAAAACATGCTTGATGCTAAAAGAATATTGTAATGTATTTAATTAATCAAGTGAAATGATATCATGTAGAGCCCTAACCATAGATCCATCATCACCAATAGTTTGGTGATGGTGAAACATGTTTTTCCTATGGGAACCCCTGGATGGCATACTTTTGAGTATGTGGGGGTTATGGGTGCGAATATCCTTACGCCCTAATGGAGGAATTGATGTGAGGTAAACATTAATCTCTCAATCCTTCATTATTTATGCCGAGATGGATGTATCACTAATCTCCCGAGGACCGGGATGGATGTATCATTAATCTCCCGATGATCTTAATGCCGGATCGATGTGAGATAATTATTATATCTCTCAATTGTGAAGAGAGTGTAGCATGCCACTGTAACTCTAATAGCGAAGTTGCTAGTATACCCTGGAAAGCTATTTAGTAGAGACACAAGATGTCCTGCAGTTGGTCCTCACACTAACTGAGGAAGATGAGGTCATGTGAATCCGGCTCTTTTATTGACCTATGTGTGGTACTGATTTTGATTTCACAATGGTCGGTTGGAGTATGAGCAGTATTCCTCTTCTCCTCAGGGCATTAAGTATGATTGTAAAATGTAATCAGCCGTGTAGCATATTTTCTTAAGGTTGAAATATGAGAATCATTGGTCGATGTTACTTTGCATAGTATATTCTAAATGAACAAATGTTATCTATGCTTTTCAATTCCTTATTGGATAAGTAACATGCTACTTCATCAAATTATATGGGAAATGCTTTGAGTAGAGAATAATGCTCCAATATGTTTATACATTGATTTAACTGCTGTTGAATGCTTATGATTCTTCTGCTCGGTTTGATACCATTAATTCTAATAATAATGTTTCTGGAAGAGAGTTATATCTCTTGGTGGGACAATTTTCAATTGTCTCACCCCCGTGGGATTCAACTTTTTAGGTAGACACCACAGAAGAGGCAGGAACCTTACAGCAAGGGAAGAACAACAGCAATAGCAGTAGAACCAAGGACAGCAGTGAGTCCTCAGGTGGAGACACTAGTTGTCATGTCCTGTATATAGAGAGTCATATGTGTCGTCTCTGTGCTCTCAGGTCCTAGGAGTAAGTAGTTAGTTTAATATTGATATGAGATTTTGGCTTGATGCCTCAAGATTTTATACTGCTTATGTATAGTCTAACATGGCAGTTGATGTTTGTAACTCTCAAGAAGAAATGGTACAAGATATGTACTAGTAAACCAAAATGAATTTAAAATACTTTGGTTCTCTATGAAAGAGTTTTTCAGTTCATGGATCTCTTTGTAAAGTTTTATTTTTAGTGATTTTCCATAATTCCGCTGCTAATGAATGCTTCCGCTTAAGATAATCCTATTTTTAAGAGTTGGACGCAACAATTTAGTGGTATCAAAGCTCTAGGTTCACTGAGTCTATAGAGACATAGTATTAAGGTTGTTGAGTCTGTTTTAGTGTCTTCCAGTTTATCTGATAGTGTCTTCTGCTCATATAGGAGGAGAAGAAAAACTAAAGATGTCTGGATCACACGATGAACATGCTACTGAGAGCAGCGTTGCTGCACCAGGAGGAGGTGCTAGAGACTACGAGAGGGAAGAGCCCGTACCTGAACAATCCCAGTTCAATGAAGCAGATATGGGGAACCCAGTCTTCCAAGCCATGTTTGGATAGTTTATGGCCTCCATGACTCATATGACAGATAGGATGCCATTACCTGCACCTAGGGCACCTGCCCACCCTGAAGGACATGGAGCCGGCAAGACGTTTGAGAGACTTCGTTGGGTCGGAGCCACAGTGTATGCTGGTATAGCTGACCTAGCAGACGTAGACATGTGGCTGACTGAATTGGAGAAGGCCTTTAGAATCCTTTACATCCCAGAAGCTGGGAAGGTTAGACACATAGTGTACCTTCTTAAAGGGAGTGTTGGTCACTGGTGGACCATAGAAGAAGGCAAGAGGCCGGGTGTAGAGATCGGATGGGAAGTATTTCGACAAGAATTCATCAATAGATACTTTCCTAAGATGTTTCTAGATGAGAATATCTCTCAGATTGTAAGATTAAGGAAATAACCAATGAACGTTAGCGAGTATGAGGCTAAGTTCATGGAGCTTTTGTGGTTCTGTCCGCATATGGCGGCTACCGATGAAGAAAGGATATGACGTTTTGAGAAAGGGTTGAACGCCGATTTGACCACTCCTGTGTCTGCTTTAGAGAACAGGGAGAGGTTTGCTACTTTTGTGGAGTCTGTCAGACGGATATAGATGTTTGTGACTAAGAAGTGACAGATCATGAGTAAGAAGGTGTATCCTCAGTTTAATGGACAAGGGTCCAAAAGTTTTAAGAAACCGAGGTTTTCTGCACCAATAGCACCACCAAGGTTTAATACCCAGATGCAATGGACGTCTAATAGGGGTAGAGGCCAAAGATTACTGCCAGAAGGAGCCCACAACTTAGCATCGGTGTTGGTAATAGGACCATCCAGACCACAGGCAGGGAACAGAGGTTGTTTTATATGTGGAAAGATGGGGCATCTGATGAAGGATTGTTGAGCCAGAGAAGCAAGTGTGACTCAACCTCAGAGGCAGAATCAACAAGGCTCTCAGAGGCAACAGTTTCCAAGTGGAGCTAGAGGACATGGATAAGCATCCCAAGCTGGATTGTTGGCACCCAGTAATCGAGCACCAAGTCAACCACAACGAGATTCTATGCGATGAATCAACCTGATACAGTAGTCAACCCTCTGGTTGTGGTACGTCAGATGGAACTATTTTATTATGATATGTCTATATCCTACGTTGTATCTATTTTAATTGATCTGAGTGCTACACATTCTTTCATCACTAAAAGAGTGATTCTTGACTGCAATATGACAGTTGGTCATAGGGTGAAGAGTTTGAAGTTAGAAACTCCTATAATGTAATCTACAGTGTTGCGGGAGGTGTGTTCTTCCTGCACTCTTTTCTTTTCTGATCATCGCATGCAAGTGGATCTTATACCACTTGAGATGCAGGGTTTTGATATAATCCTTGGAATGGACACCTTAGAGAAGTATAAGCTAGTCTTGGATTGTGAGTCCAAGCAAGCTGTGTTCACAGATGATAGTGACACATGGATCTTTCAAGGAGACAGAAAGATTCTTCCAACCTGTCTTATGTCAGCTATGGTATCTGAGAAGTTGATGAAGCAAGGATGTTTTGCATTCTTAGCACATGTGGTAGATACCACCATGGAGAGTTCTAATCCTTCTGAAGTCCCGATAGTCAGGGAATTTGAAGATGTGTTTCCTGAAGAACTTCCAGGTGTACCTCCGCCCCGAGAGATTGGTTTGGAAGTTAATCTAATTCTGGGCACACAACCTATAGCACAAACACCGTATAGGATGGCGCCTGCTGAGATGGAGGAGCATAAGAAACAGTTGTAGGAGTTGCTTGAAAAAGGTTTTATTCGACCGAGTACTTCACCATGGGGTGCTCTGATCCTCTTTGTTAAGAAGAAAGACGAATTAATGTGGTTATACATTGATTACAGGCAGTTGAATATAGTAACTGTAAAGAACAAGTATCCCTGCCAAGGATTGATGACTTGTTTGATCATTTGCATGGTGTAACTATCTTTTCTAAAATAGATCTGAGGTCGGGATACCATCAATTGCGTATTAAGGAGAGTGACATACCTAAGTCTGCATTTAGGACAAGGTATGGTCACTATAAGTTCATAGTTATGTCGTTTGGATTAACTAATGCACCAGATGCATTTATGGAACTCATGAATAGAATCTTTCGACCTTTTCTTGATCAATGTGTAGTCGTATTTATAGATGACATCCTAATATATAGTATAGATGCTCAACAACATGAACAACATCTTCGTCAAGCTTTGACTTTGCTAAGAAAGCGTAAGTTGTATGCTAAGTTTAGAAAATGTGAGTTCTGGTTACCAGAAGTTTCTTTTCTTGGACACATAATATCTTCTTCAGGTATTCGTGTTGATCCTAAGAAAGTAGAATCTGTCCTGCAATGGGAATAGCCTAAGACACCGACGGTGATACACAGTTTCCTAGGACTGGAAGGCTATTACAGGAGGTTCATTAAGAACTTCAGTTCAATAGGTTTACCCCTAACCAAGTTGACAAGGAAGGAGATTCCTTTTGTCTGGAATGACAAGTGCCAATAATCATTCCATTTGTTGAAAGAAAGGTTGACAAGTGCACCTATGCTGGTTTTGCCTGAGCAGGGAAAAGGGTACATAGTTTTCTGTGATGCATCTAAGAACGGTCTAGGATGTGTGTTGATGCAGGATAAGCAAGTGATTTATTTCGCTTCTCGACAACTTAAGAAACACGAGGAGAATTATCTGACACATGATCTAGAGCTAGCTGTTGTAGTCCATGCTTTGAATATCTTGAGACATTATCTCTATGGAGAAACATTCTAGATTTTCACAGACCATAAAAACCTAAAGTATATCTTCTCACAGCATGAGCTAAACATGAGGCAACGCCGCTGGATGGAGCTAATCAAGGACTACGATTGTACAATTGATTATCATCCAGGGAAGGCTAATGTAGTAGCTGATGCACTAAGTAGAAAATCAGCAACACGAACCTTAGATAAAGCACAGTTGAATTCTTTAATGTGCTCTAAGAGGGATATGTTTATATCCTTGAGGCAAAACAATGTACAGTTTAAAGTATCATTGTTAGCCGGGTTGTTAGCTGAGATGCACATAAAACCAACTCTAAGACAGCAGATTAAAGAAGCACAACAAGTTGATACTGTAGTTCAGTAGATTAGGTTAGAGTATGGTAGTGAGAAATGAGATGGCTTTCATGAGTCAGAGGAGTAGGTAGTTTGTTACCATAGTAGGATGGTAGTACCTGATGCCAATGACTTAAGAAAGTTAGTTATGGAAGAAGCTCATTCTTTGATGTATGCTATGCATCCAGGAAGCACCAAAATGTATGATAACTTAAAAGATATGTATTGGTGGCCTAGATTAAAGAAAGATGTTGCTGAGTTTGTTATGCGGTGTCTGGTGTGTCACCAGGTTAAGGCTGAACATCAAAAGCCCGCAGGAACAATGCAACCTTTACCTATACCACAGTGGAAATGGGATCATGTCACCATAGACTTTGTGGTTGGTTTGCCTAGAACAGCCAAAGGTCATGATTCCATTTGGGTGATAGTTGACAGGTTGACAAAGACAACACATTTCTTACCTGTCAAAACAACTTACACTGCTGATAAGCTGGCACAGTTATATGTAGATGAGATAGTGCGGTTGCATGGGGTTGCAGCTACTATCATTTCTGATAGAGGTCCCCAGTTCACAAGTCATTTTTGGGAATGACTTCATAAAGCTTTGGGTATGTAGTTAAGGTTTAGTACAACCTTTCACCCCCAGACAGATGGACAATCTGAAAGGACCATACAAACTTTGGAGGACTTGTTTAGAGTATGCGTCCTTCAATTTGTAGGCAATTGGGATCTACACCTGAGCTTGATAGAATTTGCTTACAATAATAGCTATCAACACAACATTGACATGGCACCATATGAAGTGTTATATGGTAGATGATGTAAATCTCCTTTATGTTGGTATGAAATTGGAGAAAATCAACTTTTGGGTCCTGAGCTAGTGCAACAGAAAACTGAGAAGATTAAAGTAATACAACAACAGTTAAAGACTGCACATGATAGATAGAAATCATACGCCGACAAACGATGAAGACCTTTAGAATTCCAAGTTGGAGACAAAGTATATCTCAAGGTCTCACCTTGGAAAGGAGTTCTTAGATTTGGAAGGAAGGGGAAGTTAGCTCCTAGATTTATGGGGCCTTATCCAATCATTGAATGGATTGGAAAGGTAGCTTATAAGCTGGAGTTACCACCTAAGTTGCATAAGTTGCACCCAGTGTTTCACATCTTCATGTTGAGGAAGTGTCATCCTGACACAAAATTCTTTCTACAACCTGTGGAGGTAGAATTAAATAATGATATATCATTTGTCTAGGATGAAAATTTTCTAGATTTTGTCTATATTTGTGGAGAGGGTATTGATGATCTTAATGATGAGGCAAATGGCGTGAATCTTTATGTTTATGATACCCCAACCTCCAAATTCAACAGGTTATGTAATTGTGTTCCACTTCACTAAGTGGATTTTTATTTTAGGGTGTAGTTCGTTGAAGTGATTCTAGAGAAACTTTTTCCTGATGATTTCGATGATCTTATGGGTTTTACTAGGTAGGGGAATGCATCTGAGGTAGTGTGTTGTTATTGGTGTAATGACATTATTGAGGAGAGTGAGACGTCCCGCAAGGTTGAGAAATGGCTACTCCATGAGGAGAGATTTTGCTTGATTTTGTAAATGATGGTGTTCCAAAGGGAGTGAGTAATACGGTATGGCATTATGGGAAGGCCAAGGTAGGTTACCCAGAAATCTTCAATTTTTCACTTAAGGAGAGCTTTGTATCTGTCAATGAGGTTAGTAGAGGTGTTGATACTGATGATGGATGATTTAGAGAGGTTTATTTTGAGTCAGGAGATGTATGAGAAAAGTCCAATGATGTGAATGGTATTGTCTTCTAGTTTAATGAAAATCATGGTATCATCTACAAATTGAATAATATTCTCATAGCATTCTAAAGGTGAGGTGAGGTGGCCTTGAGAACTATCAAGCTTGATCATATTAGTAAGAATGGAGGTGACAATGATGAAAAAGTATGGGGAGAGCGAGTCTCCCTTTCTAAGACCATTTAGAGATGATGGTAGAGAAGAAGTTTGTAGAGATGCAAGCATGTATCCAATTACTACAACTATTTGGAAACCCATATCCAGACATGGTATGAAGGAGGCAACCCCAGTTATGTAATCAAAATATTTCTTAAAATCTAGGTTGATAGTAATGCCTGAGGTTTTGTTTTTGTAGCAATGGTGGAGAGTTTCATTTACCATAATGTAGGCATCATGTATGCTACAATTTTTGAGGAAGGTGTTCTGGTAGTGTGGGATGATGTTCTCTAGTTGTAGCTTGATGTGATTGCTACGAACCTTTGCAATGATATCATATGATGTTTTGATGAGGCTGATTGGTCTAAATTTTGCGATCTGGTCAGGATGGGTGACCTTCTTGATGAGAGTTGTATTAGTATGATTGATAGTTTTGATATGTCTATGGACATTATTGTTGATGTAGATGGCTCTGAGATGTTTCATGAAATCTTTCTTGATGTTGTTCCAATTGGAAAGGTAGAATTTAATATTCAGTCCATTAGGTCCAGGGGACTTGTTTTTGCGAAGTGAAGTAATAGCATCGTTTGATTCCTCATGTATGAATTCTCTGATGGTGTGTTATGGGTATGGGATAGTTTTGAAACAAATGTGTTTCCTATTTATTGAATCAAGGAAGGATGGCTTATATCCAGTATTGAAGATGCACTCAAAATGTTGGATGATGTGTCTGGTGATCGTGTGCTTTTTGAATGTGATGCTTCCATTAATGCATAATCTAGAAATGATGTTTTGTTGAGCATTATTATTACATGTTTTTTGAAAGAATTTTACATTCTTGTCTCCCTCCATGGCCCATCTAATTTTAGCACGTTGTTTCCATATGGTGTATAAGAAATTTTTGACGTATTCTAGTTCAACTTTGATGGTGATGGTGAGGGTTGGGTTTGCAGTAGGATCACTATCAACATAAATATGTTGTTGCTCAAGATTAGTTGAATTTTGCATTTGGTTTCCATAGTTTTGTTTTTACCAAATTTTCATGCTATTTTTGATGTTCTTGGTGATCTTGTATATGTGTAATCATGGTTCTGTGGTATGGTTATCAGAAGCAATCTAGGTGTTTTTGCAAAGTTCCAAATAGTCTGGGTTGGTTAGCCAAAAATTTTCAAATTGGAAAGGTTTGTGTCCCCATGTATCTTGTGTAATGTCAATAATGATAGGGAAGTGATATGAGATTGGTTGATGTGCAACTATAAAAAAGTAGTGTAGGTATAGATATTCCCATAGAGTAGTACAAATAAAGTGGTCAAGCCTAGCCCTGGATTGATTTTGGTGCCATGTGAAGTGTGCATTTGCAGGGGGAATATCGATCAGCTGGTGTTGTGTGATGAGTTGTTTGAAAGTTTTGTCAGCAGTAAGCATGTATCCTCCCTGTTATGGGAGGCTAAGTCTGTCTGATGGTTGTGTGATAAGGTTGAGGTCTCCTCCAATGAGACATGTCTTATCATGGCATTTATCAATAATATATTTGATCTCTATGATGTATTTAGTTTTGTTTGAGCTGGGTTCACCATAGATCCATGTAAATACCCAACTATAAGCATCAATTTTGATTGTGTTGTGGATTATAATGAGAATTTTAGATACTCAACATGTGTATTTGTGAATGGACTATTGTTTATTCCTATAGACAGGGCACTTTTAATCCAAATGGGGGAATGTGGTGCCAATAGTTTTGATTTTTGTCCCCTATGGTTTTTATTGCAAAAGGGGAGAGCGTGGATTTTGTTTCCCAGATGGTGATAATGTTTATATTGTTTTTGTAGATGTGTTTTCTACTTTCTTTTCTTCTGTAAAGGCTAGAAGCACCATAGACGTTCCACGATGTGATCTTCATATTGGCACATGCAAATATAAGAAACTGTGTCCAAGTCTAGTTAGTGTAAGTGCAAGTTGTAAAGGATGGTATAAGTGTCATGGATGTTCCTATGGTTTATGCAATTCAAGATTTTTTCTATACTATCAAGGGCATTATGTGCTTGGATTTGATCTTCAAATGTAATTTCTATTTTTTCACTAAAATTTGTAAAAGATTGTATATCCGAACATGATGCTATGCCCTCTATATTGTCAATATGGTTATCACTATTTGCAGTGAGTGCAATATTTATTGTATCCAGTTGAGAGTTGTTCAGAAATAAAAGAGAATGTTATGAGGGTATACCTGGTTCTTCTGAAGTGAAGTAGTTTCTTCATCTTTTCTTCTTTGATGTGGATGATAGTTGGTTGATAGATTGGATTGTAGAGGGAGTTTTTCCTTTATTTTTCTCCGTCAGACTTTGCGAAGATTAGATTTCATCAATGATAGCCATTTTCAACTTCTGAACCATATCAGAATCAATGCTAGTAGTGGAGTCTGTGCCATTGTTGTGGAAAGGGAAGGGTTTGAAGAAGTTTTGGAGGGAATATTTAGTGCTATCTGCTGAGGGTGATGTTGTTCAAGGTCTCTTGTTGTTCATGGATAGGTTTGTGTCTTCAATAGACATGGAAGCAGAGTTTTTTCTTTCCCAAACCATGTTCCTCTCAGATGGTTTCCTGCTGACAGTGAAGGGTTTATTTATGTTGTCTAGACAATACCATGATGGAGGGTGAATGTTGATATCTGAGAAGGTAGTTTTGGTAGCAGTAGGGTTTTCATCTGAAAGATTGATTTTGTAAATTCCCCCCCACTCTAATTTTCATAGAGGCGGGAATGGTAATGGCTTATTTGACTAAGAAGACACAATAGGCTTTCATGTACTGAGAGGGGTGAAGGGTGTTGTGACTAACAAGCTGAAGGGTGGCTCTGATGGAATGTGCTATGGCTCTAAAGACCTCAATCTCCCAAAGTTGGGGCGGTAGGTCAGTGATGGCTACCCATCCAGATCCACCAGATTTGGCCAACGAGGATCCTTGTTCAGGAAACCATCTGGTGATGTTAGCTTGTACAAAGTTGGTTCCACATGGGATCATCATGAATTCACTAGTACAGAAATGGCTTATAATGTCACATTTATAGGCATCCGTTGTATACAGGAAATCAAAACCTAAACCCTACAATGTCGGTTGAATACACAAACCGACATCTATCTTTGAAGAGAGGCCAGACACGAGTATCACTTTTTATTTAGCGTCGGTTCCTCAATAAGAAACCAACACCTAAAATCGACCGCCAAATCCAAATTTTCCAGTGGAAAAAATTTACCTCCAAAATTTAACATACGACGTTGGTTGTTAACAAATCAACCGATGACTAAAGGTTTTTTGCGAGACAAAAATTGGACCCATTTTCATCAGTAGTGTTCTTGCAATAACCGACGCCGATGTGTTTTCACGTGCTATCCCCACAAAAATTTTCACCCCCCTTTGACGTCGGTTTTCTACGACAACCGACGACTATGGTCATAATTCAAGAACAATTTTTTTTGTCAGCATATGTAGATAGATGTCAGTTTTCTAGTTGAAAATGATGACTATCATTGAACATAGGTGTCGGTTTGTTTGTGGTGACCGATGCCTATTGTTATAAGCGTCGGTAGTTTTTAATAACCGATGCCTATTGTTAAATTAACAACACATGCGCGAAGCAGACTCTTCCCCTTCTCTCTATTTCATTGCCAACTCTGCTTAGGTCTGGCAATTTGCGTGATTCTTGTCGCCACTCGTCGTTGCTGCTGATGTGCTCGCCGTCACCACCGCCGCTACTGTTGTGATCGCCTCTCCATTCTCCTGGTCGCCTGCTCGCCACAACCGTCCCTTCTGCGCTACTGCTTGCCGCCACCTACCGCCAAACTGCTTCCCGCTACTGTTGCTGCTCGCGGTCACCTACCGCCCCTGCTGCTCGCTGTCGCCTACCGCTTAGAACCTGAGCTCTCCGCTGTCAAATAGGTACCTTTCTCCACTGGCTGAGCTCGCCACTGCCGCCGACTTCCAACCCCCTTTTAGCTGTGTCCGCTCTATCTCCACCTGGAATAGATGTGTAGCCATATGGGTTAATGCAAACCCTAACAATAGCCAAAGGTGGTTGTTGTATATGAACCAGATTATTACTATTAGAAAAAAATAGTAGTTTAAATCCTGATAAGAGGAAAATGAGGGATTTCACAATTAAGTTCACAATTACATAGATGCATAGTGTGTTAGTCTTTGATACCAACTGTCATAGAAGTGTTATTACATCGATCCAATCCCATTGCTTGGGTAGACAATGATAAAGTTATTTAGTGTGAGTGCCTCTAATAGCTCAAAGTTCACACACAACTTATGTAATAATTAAATATAGAGAAGAAGAAAGAAAGACATATTAGATTTAATATAGAGAAGCCACATTATCATTCCCAAATATTAGTTTATCCTCATGGACTTTATATGCAGTGATTCTCATACAACAAACAAACATTATAATCATTAAGTAGCAAGTAGTAAAAGGAAATCTAGAACCTTAGTCACTATATGAATAATGGCCATAAATCTGTAATGAAAGATGAATGAAAAAAATGTTTGGTTGTAAAATAATGAGTTGATCTTTTGTTTATCTTGAAATATATATTATTACTAAACAATTATATAATTATGCAGTCCATTTTTTATGATTTGTGTTTTTATTGATCTCATCTTGATTTTTCCCTATTATGGGGCATGTCAACATTATTCAAGATTGATGAGTGCTTTAAACATAGGCATGTCAACATTTTAGGCTCATATGGGGCATGTAAAATTTTGCTTCTATATAGGATCAACAAATATTATGCAAGTCATGAATGAGAACCAACAAGCTATAGTTGAGTTGACTATTCATAAGATTCATTGAGTCATCTTCAAGTGTTTATCTATTTGAAGACTCACTAATACACCAATTTGGTTTTAGTAAAAGGGAAATACTAATGCACTCATTTGACATGCTTGGAATGTAAATGATGAACTTTTCCCTAGATTGCCAATCATGCTTCTAAAGACATCAATAATCACCCTAACTTGAATAACTAGGATATGAATGATGAAACTAGGATTGTAAGTATAAGAATGACAACACATGTATTTGTTGACCTAGAAACCAGCCCAAGATTTACTCATTAGGAGTAAATCTTGGATAGTCCCCAGTTTGGGACTATTCTTGAACACCTAATCTCACTTAGGATGTAAGTGTATAATGTGTATTGGGTTTTTAAGAAAATTGCGGTAGCATTTCCCCGTTTGTTCTCTAAGTACATATGTACTTGGAGAACAACGGGGAAATGCTGCCAAAATTTTCTTGAAAACCCAATACACATTATACACTTACTAGTGAGATCAGGTGTTTAAGAATGTGATAGGTGGTACACATTTATTATATATAAGACCTTAAACCCTAAAGTTTTAACCATAAACTCTAATCTTTTAACCCTAGACCCTAATCTTGTTCTAATATATACTTGTTTTCTCTTTGATCACAGAATGGACAGATCATGGATGTCCATTCCAAATCGCTGCACCCCAAAGTTTATTTTTGGTCTTGATTAGTTTATTAGATTTGTCGAGTAACATAGGAAACAACCTGGAGATAGGTTCTACTATCCATATAGGAATTGCGGTAACAACTTGAAAGTCAGTACTGGTGACGAAATCAAAAGTCATGTCATGTGCAACGGGATTGTACAAGGCTATATAGAATGACACTGACATGGAGAGATTTCAAACTTGAAATCAGTGGATGTCGATAGCAGTGCTTGTATGGAAGAAGAAATTGCCTCTGATGATGTAGATGTGAATGAACCAGTTCCAGTAGACATCGTTGATGCGATGCTGGATAGTTGTGGGGTAGAGCACACCGATCCACCTCCCATATTTAGAAACATTGTGCATGATGCTGAGATACTGTTATACATAGGTTGTAAGTTAACAAAGCTTAGCATAGTGTTGAGATTGTATAAGCTGAAAGCTAACAATAGATGGAGCGACAAAAGCTTCACGTCATTGTTGTCTTTGTTGAAAGAATTTTTTCCCGAAGGAAACGAGCTACCAATCTCAGCATACTGGTTAAAGAAATTATTGTGCCCAATGGGAATGGAGGCTAAGAAGATACAAAAATGCCTGAATGATTGTGTATTATTTCAAAAGGACTATGTGGATTTGAAAGATTGTCCCAAATGTGGTACGTCAAGGTATAAATTGACGACTTTGGAGGAGTCCAAAATTGGTTCTCCTGCCAAGGTGATGTGGCATCTACATATAATACCACAGTTTCAACACTTGTTTTCCAATCCGATAGATGTGAAGAGTTTGAGGTGGCATGCAGATAACAAGAAAAATAATGATGGGATCCTACGACATGCATTTGATTCCGCACATTGGAAGAAGATTGATTTATTGTACCCTAAATTCGGTGAAGAAGTTAGGAATCTAAGACTTGGGCTTTGTATAGATGGGATGAATCTGTATGGGACATTGAGCAGCCAACATAGCACTTGGCCAGTTATGCTTGTTATATACAATCTTCCTCCCTGGTTGTGTATGAAAAATAAGTACGTTCTGTTGTCGTTGTTGATATCAAGCCCTAAACAACCTGGAAATGATATCGACGTTTATCTTGAACCTATGATTGATGACTTGAAGAAACTCTAGGGCGAAGGTGTGGTGACCTATGATGCTTCATGAAGAGATACATTTCGTTTGCATGTTATGTTGTTTTGCACTGTGAATGACTTTCCAGCATATGGGAATTTTTCTCGATATAGTGTCAAAGGATCTAAAGCGTGTCCTATATGTGAAGAGAACACTATTTCAATATGACTAAAAAATAGTGACAAGACTATATATCTTGGTCATCGAAGGTTTCTTCCAAAATTCCATCTGTATCGTAGGTTGCACAAAGCATTCAATGGACGGAATGAGGAACGAAGTGCACCTAAACCTATACTAGGGGAGGATGTTTATGAAAGAGTAAAAGACTTTGCCAATGAATTTGGTAAGAGATCACAATGTACGATGGCCACAAAGAGTGACAAATCTTTATTCAAGAAGAAGTCAATATTTTGGGATCTTCCTTATTGGAGTTCTTTGGCAGTCAGACATTGTATTGATGTCATGCACATTGAAAAAAAAGTCTGTGATAGCATCATCGGTACTCTGTTGAATATACCGAGTAAGACTAAAGATGGGATAAAATCTAGAATGGACCTACGTGAAATGGGAATAAGGACAGAATTAATAGAAGTAGTTAGTAGTGATCGGAGAACATACTTACCTCCCGCTTGTTACACATTGTCGACAAAGGAAAAGAAAGCTTTTTGTGAATGCTTGGTAAATGTTAAGGTGCCATAGGATTACTCATCCAACATCCGTACATTGGTATCAATGAAAGATATGAAGTTGATAGGTCTTAAATCTCATGATTGTCACACTCTAATGCAACAAATATTGCCCGTGGCAATATTCGATCTGTATTCCCGAAGCATGTAAGGTTTGCAATCACCAGACTTTGTTTCTTTTTCAATAGTTTGTGCAAAAAAGTTATTGACCCTGATACTCTCGATAAATTGCAAAGAGAAGTGCTTGTTACCCTATGTCATCTTGAGATGTATTTTCCTCCTTCGTTCTTTGATATCAGGGTACATCTTGTTGTCCACTTGACTAGGGAAGTGAAAATGTTGGGACCAATTTTGTTGCATTGGTTGTATCCCTTTGAATGATACATGAGCATTTTTAAAGGTGATGTTCGAAACTGTTATCAGCCTGAAGGGAGTATTATTGAGGGTTATGTGGCGAGAGAGGTTGTGGATTTTTGTAATGACTTTCTGAGTGGTAATGACACTCCTGTTAATGACAAGAATACTGAGGAGCATTTTGGCAAAGGAATTTTGGGATCACGGATGAAAGTAATCAGCCATGAGCAGTTTGAACAAGGTCACCTGCATATTTTACACAACATCGACGAAGTGAGTGTTTATATCGAGGAACATACCAATTTCATCAAGAGACAATATCCTCGAGCCAATTCAATGTGGCTTGCTAGAGAGCATAACAAGACATTTATTAAGTGGTTTGAAGAGAAAGTCTTACATCAATTATCTCAAACACCAGATAATCATACTGTAACTATCAAATGTCTTGCCTTTCAACCAAAATTGAATGTTATGTCTTATGAAGGGTTTGACATAAATGGATTCTCATATTATACAAAGCATCAAGATGATTACAGTTTCGTCCAAAACAGTGGGGTCACCCTTCAAGTGTCTTCATTGTTTTTTGCAAGTGCAAAGGATAAGAGTCCACATGAAGCTAAAATGTCATATTACGGTGTCATTGAAGACATATGGGAGTTTGACTACGTAGATTTTAGAATTCCTCTCTTTAAATGTAATTGGGTTGATAACACCAAATGAGTTATAGTGGATGAATTGGATTTTACATTAGTGAACTTTGAAAAGATTGGCGACCATTCATATTGGCATCACAGGTGAAACAAGTATTTTATATCGATGATCCTACAAATGATAAATGGTCGGTTATTTTTCATGGTAAAAGGTAGTTCATTGAAGATCCTATAGATGAAGAACAATACTATGATAAGTATGATGACTCCAGTCCATTCTCAGTTGGGTTGCCAACACCACCAAATATTGAAGCTAATGATGACTTGTATGTGCGCGGAGATCACAATGAAGGATTGTTAATTGATAAAAGATCGCAATATTAGAGGCATGCATGTTTATATTTTTTATATGTTTTATTTTTCTAAATGTGAACTTCACAATGTGAATGTGAACTTTACAATGTGAATTACTTTACAATGTGAATGTGAACTTTACAATGTGAATTACTTTACAATGTGAATGTGAACTTTCAGATGGCTGAGCATTCCCCTGATGACTGTGTTGATGATTATCGTGAGGGTGAGGATGTCAATGCACCGCCTCACAATGTATGTTTTAAAAATATATCCCTGAGGTTTCTATCTATATGTTCATTTATAGTTATATACTGTAAGTGTGTTTTTTTTGTCAAATTTTAGGTTTGTGATGTACCCCCTGAAGAAATTGGGGCACTTGATGAGAAACAAAAAAAATTGAGAAAGTGAGGGGAATCACAATGATGAACAAGTTACTATAGCAAAGGGGCAATGGACCCAAACTGGCCGTGGATTTTGATCATGCAGGAAATCCAATTGGAGTGAACCACAACACATTTATTTCATATCTTGGGGTTCTTACTCACAGCCATTGTAGTCCTATTTTTGAATCCTAGCATAAAGTTCCTAAGGGGAAGAAAGAATTAGTATGGAAGGAACTATGCACGAGTTATTATTATTTGCAATTCTATTTTTGTAGATTACTAATTTTTAGGATACTAGTTAATAGCAATTCTATTTTGCAGAGTATATTTGATCTGGATGAAAAGCTGCATCGTAAATGTGTGATGCAACGCTATGGGAGGGTCCTAAGGAACTATAGGACAAATCTCACCCGAGATTACATAAGCGATGTTGAGAAGAGGTTCTTGATTGATTTCCAATTCTAGACATTGATCACTTTTTGACTAACTCTATACTAATAATATTTTTTTGTATTCTCTTTAAAAAATAAATTTAGGCAGAAGGCAGCCATTGAGCAATGGAACTACCTGGACACTAAAGACTGGGAGGAGTTTGTTACCCAAAGAAAAATGGATGAATTCAAGGTATTAAGTGCCACATCCAATTTAATTAATATAAGTTCTTATGTATTCACCTATTCAAGATTAACCTTTAGTGTTAGTAACCAAATCAATGTGCTTACTAACAAGGCTATCAGCGATGCTCAAAGAGAAAGGTGTGCACTGAATGTGCATGCCCACACAATGGGTCCAAGAGGCTATGCAGGAGTTCGCCAAAGACTACAGGATGAGTCTACTGCTCAGTCTGCTGCTACTCAGGAGTCCTCTACTATTGGTCTCGCACCTATGCCTTGCCATGCTATGTGGATAGTTGGGAGGCAAAACAAGAAGGGAGCTATAACGAAGCCCACAACTACTGAGGTGGCTGCAAAAATGGTAAAATTCAACTCTTAGAGCAATAGATCGATATTGATTATTGTTATGTTTACTTACCAATTTCTATCGATAGTGATTAGCGGGAGCTGCACGGGCAGAGGAAGGAAGGCAAGTTCATCCATGAGGGCATAAGGGATGAATTTACAGTTGCTCTGGGTAACCGAGATCATCCTAGACATGTTAGGGGTACAGGCACTGGTGTGGGCATCAAAGTGTTCTTTGGGCCATCCCAGTGCAAACCTGTCCCAAAAGCGGGAATTTCACAAGTTGAGGCAACCTATTCTTTTTTTAGAATGTTATTGTGAAAGGGAATTCAATAATCAATAGATACATTTCTTTTATCCATGTATAGGTAGATGAATTAATTGAGAGGAAAGTACAAGAAGCAATGGTGAAGTGGCAGGCATCTCAGACGGCCACTCAGACGGTACATGTGACGTGCCACACTTCTATTACACCTACTGTAGAGGTTGAGAGTAATCCTATAGACCCACCACCTAGCAGATTCTTCGTAAGTATATTTATGACATAGTAGCTAGTCTTTTCAAGATGATATGTTTATGTATATATGTATATAACATTCTTTACGTAAATTTGTAGGGGTTGAAGCCATGCTATCTAAAAAGTCAAGAATATATCATTGCAGAGGCACAAGCTTACCCAACCCTTCCTGGGGAGATGTTTCATGGGTCTCCAGTACCATCTGGTGTAGTTCATGTGAGCCCGATACAGATACTCCCCGATTGGAGGGATCTGAAACTGCCATATGCCCACCTAGATTCTGAAACACTTGGTGAGACAGAAGGCGGAGTGATAATGTGGCCCAAAGCAGATGTCGTCTATACTAATATTGTATGGTAAATTTACATTACGTTAATTTGTTAGTGTGTATATATGAGTCAATTGATCTGAAATTACATATACATGTCAAAAAGATGACACCCGCTACATCTCGGCCTCCACGTCCTCCTCCTCAACTACCAAGTTGGCTTTCTAAGGGACCTACATGCCTCGTTAGGTCGTAATTGTAGGGGTATGGTAGAATGGATCAACGAACATGATCAAAATTGCCCTATAAATGTTACAATTCTGGAGGATGCTGCAGTTCAATCATATGATAACAATCTATTTATACAAGTTTTGCTTACGTATTAATGCATAGGTATTAATGCAGGTCAATAATATGAAAACAAGCTATTTATACAAGATATTTTGGAGTTATTTCATTATGATTGGCTGAACACATCTATGATAGAGCTGTGGATTTGGTGAGATCTTGTTTATACATCCATATACCTTATTTTATATACGGTGATATGGTTTCTTATATATTAATGCATACATAATACATGTTTTGTAGCCACTTACACACAATATGTACAGATTTTGCATTTTCTCATGTGGGATTTTTGGTTCCATCTTTGATTATTCTTGTAGATACATACCCTTCTTTAGTTACTTCATATTGCTTTGATGCTTTTGAATATTTTGGTAAAAATAAGAAGACGGTGATAATAGCTCCATTCAATGTCGAGTAAGTTTACTTTGCTTATAATTTGGACTTAAGAAAATTACATTTTTATTGTGGATTTTGAGTTATTAATTTTTAACTTTCTCACCTGTAGTGGTAAGCATTGGGAGTTACTAGTTATTGTCCCCAAGACGTTCACTGTCTATTATCTAGATCCTACGGGGAATGAACTGAATACATTATATGGACATGCTATGAAAAGTCCATTATTATCGTGAGAAATATTTCATATTTTTAAATCCATTAACATATGTTATTACATTACTATTTAATTATGTAATTTAATGTGTTACATTAACATGTAGGGCTTCATAAGAGTTCAAAAAAGCTGGAGGAAAGGTCCCTAGGAAAAAGAATCAGCCACTAATTTGGGAGAACGTGAAAGTAATTTTCTGACTCCAATGTATATATCATTTATGTGAATTGTGCTTATTTATATTTTTGAATATTTTGTATGTTTCAATTTATAGTGTGCTACACAAGACAACGGCTGGGCATGTGCCTACTATGTGATGTGATTTTTGGACCTAATCATTAAACATGTCGCAATGGAAATTGATACTATACAGTAGGCATTATATATAGTCTCATTAGATAATATGAGATATATCAATATTATTATATATTATTCATTATATATATGTCATTCTCTTTGTAGGTGTTTAAAGCTGACTTCAGCACATGTGGAAAGTTATTAGATGTACTCCTTATACGAGCGAGGAATTAGATGTTGTAATAGAAGAATGGGGAAAATCCCTACAAGTAGTGGAAATTTTTAAATATAATTGGGGTTCTGATGACAATGATGATGATGATGAATAAAGAATGCTATTTCTAAACTTTGTTCTCATAATATTTTTGTGTGAATGTGAATGACTTTTTCTGAATTGTCAAATGTGTTAATGTGAATGACTTTTTCTGATCAATACATGAATGTCTGAATGTGAAAACAGATGAAATGAATGGATCTGAATGTGAATGTAAATGACTTTGCAAGTTTCTACATGTATCTGATCAATACATGTGTCAGAATGTGAATGAATTTGTAGGTTTGTGGCATGTTGTTGGCTGATATCAATAGATGTTGTAAACATGTAGTTCAAAACTGAACTTCAGGTTCTGCATCCTACTGACCTGCCATACAGCAGGACTGCAAACTGATAATAAAAAAATCAAAACATAGGCATTGGTTATTTGTATAAAACCGACAACAAAGACATACATCGTTGGTTATTAGCAAAAAATTGACGTCTCTTCCATGGTTGGCGTCGGTTATCTGTAAGAACCGACGCCTATAGTGGCCAAGTACCATGACCGTGTTGGGAAGCACGAACGTGCTGGCAGGGATATGACATCAGTTATTGTTTAATAACCAATGTGTTTAACCATGATATAGTGTCGGTTTTCTTTACTAACCGACGCTTATAGTTCCCTTGCTGATGCATTTTCGGTGGTGAGAAGGGTTATGGTGTCGGTGTTGGTTTAATAAATGACATCTTTGATCATGATATAGTGTCGTTTTTCATTAAGAACTGATGCTTATAGTTCCCTTGTTGGCACATTTTCAGTGGCGGGAAGGGTTATGGCATCGGTTAGAAACCGACGATGAAGGTGTCACCCTTTAGCGGTGCCCACTTGGGTGTCGCTTGGAAACTGACACTAAAGGCTCTAAATAACCGATGCCAAAGGACTTTTCTGTAGTAGTGCTTGTTCAAAAAGGTGCTCCAGTTTGGTGTCTTCGGGGACAGAATATAGAAGTTGAGCTGGGGAAAGGATCTTAGGTTTGAGGACCATATGTCCAGGGATAAGAATAGCAATCACTCGAGTGACATCCAAAATGTTGACGATGTTATTGTCAATATTATTTGTGATAGTGACGAGGATGCTCCTACTGGTGAAGACCTTTAAGAGTCTCATGGAGTTTGCAGGAGGTCCAAGGGAAACTCTCTATCAAGGTGCATAGAAAGCGCCATCGAGAAGGGGGATATAAATTGCAGATGAAGTTGGGGGGTGAAAGTTGGCAAAGGTTTGGCAATGAGGGTTTAGTAGAAACTGAGGGTCTCGACTTTAGGGGTTTTATAGCAGGTTGTTTGACATATTCATGTGATCGGTGTGGCTGGAGAGCATCTGGCTCAGGAATATGAAGACATGTGAAAGTGTTTTTGGTGATAATCGTGTTGTTAGAGGGTTTCAAGTTCTGATTAGATTTGTCAAATCTTCTGATGTGTTGTGATCTATCTATAAATGTTGTTTTTGCTTGGGGGGTTCCTTTTTGCTGTGGAAAGTCCTATGGCCATCTTGGGAATGACCAGGGCATTGGTGGCATCTGTAGGAGAGGTGTTCGGGGTGGCTATAGTTGTAGCAAAATGGTGTAGCATTGCATTGGGACTTATAATGTTTTCTATTGAGGCATATAGTGCATCTCAGGTCTTGAAATTGGGGTCGATGAGGGACAAGCTTCCAGCCATTTGTATGGGTGTCGTTTGTGAAAGTGGAAATGGTGAGGTCGGTAGTTGTGGTCTTACCAAGGGGTGGGAAGTTTAGGTCATATGAATTCAAAGATGATGGTTTGGTAGTCAGATGGTGTTTTGAAATATTTGATGTTCTTAAAAGAAGGAACATACATAGTTGATGTGCTCTTAGATTTGTACTTGTCAGCAATGGTAGTGTGGCATTGTGCTGATGTTGTTGTGTCTTCCTCCTCCGAGAGTGTCGGTGGTGCTGGAGATGAGGTGATCTCAATGGGAGTCACTTTTGTTCCCTTCTTTAGTTGCTTCTTCTCCAGAACAAAGAGCTTATCAGTTGAGTCTGAGATCATGGAGATAGTGTCATCTAGCATGAAGAAGAGGGAGTAAAATTCCACCCGAGTTTCATTGTTAAGGTCTATGACCCAAGCCATTGGGGTTCTTTCCACAACAGGGTGTATGAAGATGGTCCACTCCGTTTTTAGCTTCAAGGATGAAATCATATCTTCCCAACCGTATTCAATTTAGATATTTGATTTTCTATCATAGTCGATGACAACTTCAAAGCTTTTGTGTCCCATATTCACCTTGTTAATACCTGGAGGAAGATCAAATTCATGGTATTTTCAAACCCTAGAAAGCTACACAGAGATATGGTTGGCTGGATCGTGGAGTGGGTAGTGCATGTATGAGAAGTGAGATGTCATCGTTGTTTCTCCAAAGTTGAAGATGTGTATATTTGTTTGAGTGGTGCTCTTCTTGCTTTTCTATGCTCTGCTAAAATGTAGGGGGGGTTTCATTTCTATAGTGAAGATGTTTGCTTTTTTTCAATGGAGATGTTTTCTTTTACTCAGTGTGACACTAAGGTGCCCTTGTTACAACCCCAATTTTGGGTTCATTTGCTGAGAAATGTAATTTTTCATATGAAAGATAAGTGAAAAAAAATAATGAATGAATGCATGATTTTCGTTTGAAATAGCCTTGTTGATTTATTTGTGGTCTTTGTTGGCTATTGGGTCCAATAACAAGGAAAGGATAAAAGAAATTCCACTATTATCAGGTAAATAAGAAAATAGAGGAAAAGGAAAAGTGTGGAAACCTCTAGAAGGTAAAATAATGTAATCCAAGGATGGATTTCATGCCTCTTGGGTTCCTTGGGTTCCAAGGAGTCCAAGGTGGCATAGAGAATACAATAATAAAAGAAAATATCAATTAAATATTTCCCTATCGAGAAATAAATTGAAAATAATGGTAATATGTGGAAAACAAGTGAAAAGAGGTATAATTGAGTTATCCTTTGTGGAATTTCGTATCCCAAGGATTCCTAATAATAAAAGAAACACCAATGAGGAAAATAAAAAGAAAGATAAAGAGAAATCCTCAAAATATATATTTTAAGAAATAAACAAGATATGGGAAATAATGGATAAAAGATAAGTAAAAGGCTAAGGTATATTCCCAAGATGGGATTTCGAGCCATTAAGGTTCCTTGAGGATCAAGGAACTCAGAATAATAATTTAATAGCAAAGGAAAGAGAAAATAGGTGAAAAATGTATATAATTGAGAGATATATTGCACTTAAATAAAAGGAACGTTTCCTTGGAGATAATGAGCCCAATTTTGGAAGAGAGGTAGATTAAGTCATGATGGACTTTCCCTTCAAATTTGGGATCAATTGGATAATCGGTTTGAGAGTTATGATTTATACAAAATCTAATAAAGTGGAAAAGGTAAAGGAAATAAAATAAATGTCGCAACATATGGTTTCTAAGGGAATAACCCGGATCATTGGATCTTAATCCAACGATGGATGTACGTCACCCAGTTCCAACCGAACTGGGAAATAGGCTGTTGGATGATGATTTTTCCAATCCAATTTTCTCTTGACCTGATGCATGTGCATCCAAGCAAATTGTTCCTTCGTGTTTGGGAGAGGTTTCCGCTCAAAACTGACCTAGTTTTGTTGGGTTTCCAGCTGTTTCCAGGAAACGCCCAATTTCTGCTGGGCATGGGTCGACGGTGAGGCAGGGAGCAAACCCTAGCCACCCAGGCCTATATATATACCCATCCCCGAGTTCGGGCGTCCCTCACGAACCAGAACGACTACTCTAAAAGCCCTAGTACCCTAATTTGTGGATATATAACCTTAATTTAGAAATTAGGGTTTTCGATTGAATCAAAGTAGAATTAATAATAAATAGAGTTCATATGGGAATTAGACCATAATGAATTATGAGTTGTTAATCCGAAAGAAACTAAAGGTGATAAATGAGTCTAATGACCTTGAAATAACCTAAAAGGATAAACAAGGTAGTTTTGGTATAAAAGAGAAATAATCGACTTTAATTGGGCTTATGATGTTGAAATTAGGGTTTATGAACAAAGAAAGCATTTAATATGATAAAAGCTTTATGGAGGCAATAACCCTAATAAAACCCTAATGTGGTCTAGAAAGCTTAAGGTGGAATCCAAGTCTAGCTTTAGAATGTTCTGGATAAACTATAACACTTGGATCCCATGCATTAATTTCAGGATATTGTTGATTGCTTGTTGCTTGTTCTTTATCCTTATTTCTTGGACAATCAAGTTGCTCTGGATCAGGTATGTGGTTAATTATGAATAACTGCCTTAGTTTCCCGATGATTTTTTGGATGGTTAATCGCATTGAATGCAAATTATCAGTTTGGATGTTCATACTTGCAAATTATAAAGTCATTATGATTATCACATTAATAATAGAAGTATGGATTCTCGCACCTACATGCCACCTTGATGGATGATGCCAAAGGTCAGGCCCAGATGGGTAGACCAATGGACACCTTGAGTGGTGACCCCAGGCACCAAGAAGGTGGCCTATGATATTGCATGACTAGTGGGCACCATGAGTGGTGACCCCCAGGCACCAATCTTGGGATTGAGAAGGTGGCCTTAAGTCATTGGAAAAGGGCACCCTAAGGTGGGTATGCCAGGGTTAGGGCAAAAGCGGTGGAGAATGTCATACTGAAAAGTATAAATTGGCTTGTTAATTAATTTGATTGTAATTATTAAATTGTTAGCTATATTTGCAACATTTTGGTTGTTCCCACATACCAGTATATTTCGATATACTGACCGACGTTTTGTTTGTCGGCGTTTTAGGAACAACAATTGAAAAAAAAACAAATAGTAAAGTGACACATTGTGAAAGTAAAACATAAAGTGCAAGGAGGATTAGTTAGAGTGGATTCAAGCTTGGATAGATAGATTTCCAAGGTTTTCAAAGGTAAGTAAAGTTTTAATTTTATACCAAATTCCAGTTAGTTAGTAGAAATTCATAATTGTTATTGATTATTTGTCGAACCTTTGATCCTATTAATTGAATAACGGCTCTGACCTTTGGGTCTCCCTTAATTGGGGGTTACCGGGAGACGGGGTGGTTACAATTGGTATCAGAGCATAGGTTCCTCAATTAATCTTTAATAATTATTAAATTTTACAAATTCTGTAGAAACCAAGGGAGTTATTAGAGGATTGTCCGAAAGACTGAGGTGTCTAGAAAAGGATCACGTCCGGGGGCTGGCAATATTTTCCTCCACACCGCTAGTCAGAATACGAGGACTCCCAGACCGTGTGACTGCCTAGCCGATGTCTTAGGGTATGACTCGAAATAAGATACCTTTAGGACTCTCTCATCTTGTTCATTCCTTCTCAACTCAAATTCTTTTAAGGACCTTAAGGATTAAGGTTTTCTCTCTTCTCCTCACCCCTTAAGGTATGGGTAAAGTTAATAAGGTCTAAGGAATCCACCACCAAATTAATGAAAAGCATGTAAATAAGATGTCATGGACATAAGCTTAATAGATTAAGCGCAAACTAAAGAATAGATACATGCTTAGGTCGTATGACACGAGTTGTCTTTGCCCTCAGGAGAGACCTGAGGCTAGACCTTCTTGTCAGGAGGATGAGTAGGGAAAGTGAGTCTTTGAGGTAGAGATCTCCATTAAAAGCAGAGACCTAGCACATCCTTTGAGGATGATGGTAACCGTAACCCTAAGTGAAGGTTAGTGAGAAAGATGACATGATGAGTTAGATGTCATAGTTGACCGAGTATTTGGTTGGACGTGCCTTTGGGATTCCATAAGAGGTTAGTACTTTTGGCTACCCAAACTTGGAGAGAGAGTCGTGCATGGTTGAGTGAATGATAGCTCCTTCATGGATGAGGTTAGAGGAGAACCTATAGCTACCCTATGGGCTTAGGCAGGTAGGGTATAGCTTGATGAAACCCTGGATTAAGAGATCATGATGGATGGCTTATGAAATAAGCATAAAGGAATATGAATGATCTTGAGCAAACATAAGTTCGAGCATAGGCTTCACCCATGTGGAGTTAGCTCTAGAGATCAAGCTAGAAGGTTGGAAACCTAAAATCCCGAGATATGAGGAACAGTGTGGAGTCGAGAATGATGCGACCTAAGTGGATGATAGTGGTTGCCTCATGCATGATCCCTGGGGACTGGTGATATCTTGGTTGCCTTTAGAGGAACCAAACCCTAAAGAGAGGATGATGCTTCTGGAACCTATGTGCCTATGGTATAGGAGTTTACCTACTGAGATGAGACAAAGAGTGCCTTAGACCTGAGGAGGTTCAAGTAACCAGTTGTGGGGGCTTTATACCTGGTTGGTTGTCCTTGAGGAGGACTCAACTCTGAGATGTTTCTCATATAAAAGGATCATGGGAGTACATGGAATACCTTGGACATGCCTGATTCGTGGTTAAGAGGTTGAGCATGTAGTTGGATATCCAAAAGTGAACCTAGGGTTCCTAGCCGAAGAGTGGGGAAGTGGTGTACCTAATGCTCATGATGATAATTTAGTCTTTATAGTTTCGAGCATGGTACTCTTCATGTTTAGAGGAAAGGAAAACCCCTTAAGTTAAAGGTAGGCTTGATGAACCCCTCACAACTAAGTTGACCTAATGTTGAGGAAAGAGGACAAGTATGACCTAGCATGGTTTAATAGGTGACCTGCTTGTGCCTTAGTAGCTGTTGGGTTAGGCATGTTCATGTGAATGTAAACCCTAAGAACGATTGCGACCTTGTTGTCAAGAGTTGTAGTTTCCTCCCATCTTGGGAGAGGGACCCTTTGGTAGGGTGTACACCAGTTTTGCTGGTTTTGAGGTAACCTAAAGAAGTTTCATAGGATCTTAAGAAGATAAGTGGAAAGTACTGGGAATGAGAATGAACCTATAGACCCATAGATAACCATCTCTAAGTTCATGTGGATGTGTTACAATGGAGGTAACCGGTATGGGACCTGACCAGGGTAGGCAGGTTGCCATGACCCCCTATGAAGGGATGAAAGTTAGTCGAGAATGCAGAGAGGGATGATGAAGGCTTGCGTAAGGTTCTAAGTTGGACATGTACTATAATGGAATCCTAAGTCTATCCTAGGGTTAGGTAGGGATGAGACCAATGGAAGAAGGAGTTTCCTAATTCCCTAGTTGCACATGACCATAGGGTCGGGAGGTAACAACTATCATTGTCTGAGGGCCATGAGTTAGGAGATTGATCACCTTCATAAACTCATGGGACCCAAAGGGCAGATGAGTAGGGCACTCTCTAGATGCATGAGGGAAGAGGGATGACCCCAAAAGTGTCAGCACCCTATAGACCTAGAGGAGATGACAAAGGATTATGTGTGGATCCAAGTAGGTTCGAGACCAGTTTTCCATGAAGGAAATTTTGATATCATGATGTTTGTGATGTAAAGACACGAGTTGCACGTTTCAACTTAGATTTGAAGGTGTACTGGCAAGGTGGGATGTACCATCTCTACTCCTGGAATGGGAAGAACTCTGTATTTGGACGGCCGCCAAATGCTTATTTCTTCTTGTTATGGGAGTGAGAGATAGGACAGTACGCATGCCATACACTAAGGATAAATATGATGTGAGTTAGAACGTTGCTATGAGGTATGAGGATAGAGATGATAACATACCCTAGTGGAGCGAATGATACATGAATGGTTTACAAACACTAAGAGAGATAAGGTCGTCATCCTGTAAGGATGTTTTTAGCATGAGCTATGTGGAGTTTGCAAGTGATACAAGGTTGAGTTTGATCACCATTAGGATGAGCTCAGAGTTTCTTGATGAAGACAAACTTAGAGTTTGAGATGAGATGATAAGTATAATGCTTGGAGGTGTATGTCTTCAACATTACCTAACACCTAAGGATAAGAAGTGGTAATAAATGCTCTGGTTGAGATATAGCTGCCTAGTTTAGCTGGAAGCTAGAAGAAGTCGAGGTTGTTCGACTAACCCTATGTTTGGAAAGAGGATGTGTTTTGGCTAACACACAGATGAAACAAGATATGTTGAACAAGTTAATGGTTGTTTGGTTAGCCAGTTTAGTCCTTGATATAGTAAAAGGATGGTGATAGAACCTCATATACACTTCTTTGGATAGGAAGGTAATAAAACCCTTTTGAGAATGGTTTAGGGTTTCCGCGGTATCAAGCTTGAGGAATCATAACAATACAGGAGATCATGATATACCTTGGTACTACAAAGATAGTAAGTGTTGGTAGCACTCTTGATGCTTAAAACAAAGTTGCATGTAGCATGTGGCCATGCAAGCCAGGAGGTGAAGGACGAACACCAGTAACCCAGTGTATCGATATAGATGATAAAAGAGTCCCTGAGAGGAAATGGGAGTTCATCACTATGGATGTTGTGGTAAGTCTCCCTTTGACCCAGGAGGTCAAAATGCAATATGGGTTATGGTAGATCGCCTTACCTAGATAACATGAGAAAAGAAGGGTGCTGTCAAGGGACAAATTTGGTTGAACTACTCAAGAGAGAAAGATGGTTCAACCACACCATGATGCAAGTTCCTAAGTTCTTGAGTATGACCTAAAGGTACCCATATAATGTGTTACATAAGTCCAATCTAGAGCACTATGTGAGGTACCCAATCCATGTGTTGAGCCCAGAACTGATTCATCTTTTGAGAGGATGAAATGTCCTGAGTCACCTATGAGGGTACGATATACCAAGGTAAGAAAGAACTCAGATGGAATAATATGAGATAATGAAGGTTCTTGGGAAGCACCATGCAAAAGGGTGAAGCCATATGGGAGCCATGATGGACATGTGATAGGCTTATCCTATTTGATTGCTTGCTTGATGGAATTTTGAGGGCAAAATTCTCATAAGAGGGGAAGGATGTTACAACCCCAATTTTGGGTTCATTTGCTGAGAAATGTAATTTCTCATATGAAAGATAAGTGAAAAAAAAATAATGAATAAATGCATGATTTTTGTTTGAAATAGCCTTGTTGATTTATTTGTGGGCTTTGTTGGCTATTGGGCCCAATAACAGGGAAAGGATAAAAGAAATTCCACTATTATCGGGTAAATAAGAAAATAGAGAAAAAGGAAAAGTGTGGAAACCTCTAGAAGGTAAAATAATGTAATCCAAGGATGGATTTCGTGCCTCTTGGGTTGCAAGGAGTCCAAGGTGGCATAGAGAATACAATAATAAAAGAAAAGATCAATTAAATATTTCCCTATCGAGAAATAAATTGAAAATAATGGTAATATGTGGAAAACAAGTGAAAAGAGGTATAATTGAGTTATCCTTTGTGGAATTTCGTATCCCAAGGATTCCTAATAATAAAAGAAACACCAATGAGGAAAATAAAAAGAAAGATAAAGAGAAACCCTCAAAAGATATATTTTAAGAAATAAACAAGATATGGGAAATAATGGATAAAAGATAAGTAAAAGGCTAAGGTATATTCCCAAGATGGGATTTCGGGTCATTAAGGTTCCTTGAGGATCAAGGAACTCAGAATAATAATTTAATAGAAAAGGAAAGAGAAAATAGGTGAAATATGTATATAATTGAGAGATATCATGCACTTAAATAAAAGGAACTTTTCCTTGGAGATAATGAGCCCAATTTTGGAAGAGAGGTAGATTAAGGCATGCTGAACTTTCCCTTAAAATTTGGGATCAATTGGATAATTGGTTTGAGAGTTATGATTTATACAAAATCTAATAAAGTGGAAAAGGTAAAGGAAATAAAATAAATGTCACCACATATGGTTTCTAAGGGAATAACCCAGATCATTGGATGTTAATCCAATGATGGATGTGCGTCACCCAGTTCCAACCGAACTGGGAAATAGGCTGTTGGATGATGATTTTTCCAATCCAATTTTCTCTTGACCTGATGCATGTGCATCAAAGGAAATTGTTCCTTCGTGTTTGGGAGAGGTTTCCTCTCAAAACCGACCTAGTTTTGTTGGGTTTCCAGCTGTTTCCAGGAAACGCCCAATTTCCGCTGGGCAAGGGGTCGATGGTGAGGCAGGGAGCAAACCCTAGCCACCCAGGCCTATATATATACACATCCTCGAGTTCGGGCGTCCCTCACGAACCAGAATGGCTTCTCTAAAAGCCCTAGTACCCTGTCTCTCTCGCGATTGATTCCTCTCCGGTGAGCCTCCGCCGCGGCACCGCCGCATGGGTTGCAGATAGAAGAGAGGAAGAGGAAGAGAGGCGGACCGTCTGATTGGGGTCCACGATAGACGCGCAAAGGAGATCCACGACTCACAATCGTGCGCACCTTCAGATCAGGGAGAGTGGGTACGAGCGACATCAGACGCAAGATCGGGTCAACCACTGACCGTGACATTGATCCGATGCCCCTCGTTTTTCCAAAAAGAAAGGTAATTAGCCTCTCTAACTGAAAAATCCAGGAAATGCCTTTTTCTTGCAAAAAGTGTAGTAATTAGTAGGAAGGTCAGATGAAGGAACTTCATACATGAAAATTGATCAGAAGAAAATGAGGAATGCGTTAAAAATATAATTGAAGTCTCATTTCTTTTGCAATTTGAAAAATAATGGAAGATATCAACTTTAATGTGTTAATGTTTAAAGAACCCTATTTTGAGATGAATAATATATTTATAAGGGTTTAATGGATGATTAGAGTTAGTATTAACCTGTTAATGATGAAAGGGCACATTAGGAAAGAAAAGGATGAATTTGCATGTAATTAGTTTAATTTCGAGTTTAATGTGCATGAATAATACTTTAATGGGCCTTGAAACCCTAATGTTGGTAAATTCGACTCTTAATGGCTTTAATGGACTAATTTCATGATTAAAGTTGGAATATGCTGAATCTGAGATATTTCTAGCATTAAAGTCCCTAATTTGTGGATAAATAACCTTAATTTAGAAATGAGGGTTTTCAATTGAATCAAGGTAGAATTAATAATAAATAGAGTTCATATGAGAATTAGACAATAATGAATTATGAGTTGTTAATCCGAAAGAAACTAAAGGTGATAAATGAGTCTAATGACCTTGAAATAACTTAAAAGGATAAAGAAGGTAGTTTTGGTATAAAAGAGAAATAATTGACTTTAATTGGGCTTATGATGTTGAAATTAGGGTTTATGAACAAAGAAAGCATTTAATATGATAAAACCGTTATGGAGGCAATAACCCTAATAAAACCCTAATGTGGTGTAGAAAGCTTAAGGTGGAATCCAAGTCTAGCTTTAGAATGTTCTGGATAAACTATAATACTTGGATCTCATGCATTAATTTCAGGATATTGTTGATTGCTTGTTGCTTGTTCTTTATCCTTATTTCTTGGACAATCAAGTTGCTCTGGATCAGGTATGTGGTTAATTATGAATAACCGCCTTAGTTTCCCGATGATTTTTCGGATGGTTAATCACATTGAATGCAAATTATCAGTTTGGATGTTCATACTTGCAAATTATAAAGTCATTATGATTATCACATTAATAATAGAAGTATGGATTCTCGCACCTACATGCCACCCTGATGGATGATGCCAAAGGTCAGGCCCAGATGGGTAGACCAATGGACACCTTGAGTGGTGACCCCAGGCACCAAGAAGGTGGCCTATGATATTGCATGACTAGTGGGCACCATGAGTGGTGACCCCCAGGTACCAAGCTCGGGATTGAGAAGGTGGCCTTAAGTCATTGGCAAAGGGCACCCTAAGGTGGGTATGCCAGGGTTAGGGCAAAAGCGGTGGAGAATGTCATACTGAAAAGTATAAATTGGCTTGTTAATTAATTTGATTGTAATTATTAAATTGTTAGCTATATTTGCAACATTTTGGTTGTTCCCACATACCAGTATATTTCGATATACTGACCGACGTTTTGTTTGTCGGCGTTTTAGGAACAACAATTGAAAAAAAACAAACAGTAAAGTGACACATTGTGAAAGTAAAACATAAAGTGCAAGGAGGATTAGTTAGAGTGGATTCAAGCTTGGATAGATAGATTTCCAATGTTTTCAAAGGTAAGTACAGTTTTAATTCTATACCAAATTCGGGTTAGTTAGTAGAATTTCATAGTTGTTATTGATTATTTGTGAACCTTTGATCCTGTTAATTGAATAACGGCTCTGACCTTCAGGTCTCCCTTAATTGGGGGTTACCGGGAGACGGGGTGGTTACAGTCCTCCTGTTCTCATAGTGGAAGGCAAAAATGGTCGGCGGATTCAGTGGAAAGGTTGGCGCCGCCCTAAGGTTTTGTGCAGTGTTCCTCCTTCATTTTCATTGCCGCAGTGGGTTAATGGTAGAGTTGATGTGGTTGGTTATCAATGTTGTTGTTTCAGGTCATCCCTAAGCCTTATTAGTTGTCACATGCACTGACTGATGTTTCTCTAGTATGTTGTTGCAGTGAGTACTGAATCTATCGGTGGGGCTTCCGATGTGGTTGGAGCACTATAGTTGTGGCCGCTATTCTTCTAGATAAACCTCAGGTCGGCGGAGCAGAAGCCTGATCTTAGTTGGCTTGTAATGTAATAGGCAAACAAAAAAGTCATAGAATTACAAGTTGTGTTGTAATTATGGTATCCGATGATGTCTTTGGGTTATTTTTTCTTTTAATAAAAATGATTTGAAAAATACGGCGGCAATCCAGCTATGGGTTTAGTTGGAATTTCTGTGGTACTAAGGATGTCGAGAAAAGGAATGTTTTTTTAGGAGACGTGCTATTAGTTTAATGGAAATTTAAGCGGATAAGGCAAGGTGCACTTCTGATTATTTATGCTGCTCTTTTCACACGTAATATGGCGTGTGGAAAATCGTAAGGTGGCTTGATGTGATATGACATGAGGAATAAGCAGATTAAGAGATGCGTAATAAAATTCTACTATTGTACTGTACCAAACACGGTCTGTTGTACCCCTCGTTTCCGTCTAACCCCACCGTACCACCCGTGTGTGCCCAACATGTACGAAAGTCAATTTTCCGTTCCTGTTACAAACATCTCGTTCGTCTTCTTCGTGCTTCCTGCGGCCCTTCGGGTCGATTCACCACATTGTCCACGGTCCGTCGTGTGTTCCATTGAGTCAGATATATCCCCGCTCGCATGATTTCACCCTTCCAGATGAAGCAGATATGCAACTCACCTCGGTGAACGCTGCTCATAGCCTTCATCTATGTGTTGGGCGGCGTGACAATGCAGTTGGGTGGTGCGAGGCGCTGGTGCATGGTGATGCTTGGCCGGAGCATCAATTGACTCAGGGCAGAAATTATACTACTTCCTTCGGCTGCAATGTAGTAGAATCCATGCCGAAGTACGGTGTCTCTCTTAATTAATTAGGCGGCCTATCGGTTCAATTGGCAAGTGGCCTGACATTGGTACCGATCATCCCTGATGTTTGCTTCCTGTGCGAGGCTGTGGTGCACGAGTCGGATTGTGCTACTCAATACGATGTGCTGCTTCGAGAGCCGAGGTCCTCTAATGTTGGCTGCGGTTGCCAGCGTTTTGCCCGATTTATATGAGGATCTGAATGAAGACAGACATGAGTCAGGAGATAGTGCATTAGATTCAAGAAACTTACCGACTACAAAGGGGTCCTATGATTAAAGATGACTGCTAATTAGGGTTTCACAAGGTGTTGAATTCCTTGAAACTTTGTGCATGATTATTGCTTTGTTCTTGGTAGTAGAAGTTGTTCCTCATAAATTCTGTCGCAAATCATGTATATATAGATTGTAATTATTAAAATCTTGATGTATTAAATCAACGACTTTAACCAGAAAACGAGCCAGACATTAATTAAATGTGGACAATTAAGCCTCATTTTTGTCGTTTCATTTGTTGTATGCAGCAGAGCAAAAGCAAACACTGCACAAAATCAACCTACAATATACATACTTTAAAATCACAATGTCTTACCCCAAATATGCATGTGTAAATAAGGACATTTAACTATATGAAACTTTGTAGGTCTTTCTGTTCCCTACGTACATCTTCCTCCGCACTGTATGTCTTATACTACAAGTAACCATCGGCTTTGCATTTTTTAACAACACCAACTACTGGAAACTATGTTAAATCCAATCAAAAGATCTCTCATATTCAGAGAAGCATTGTCTCTAAACTCTTATGTGAGTGTTTTATCACGGTGCTAACATCTACATGAGAAGGTAATCGTGACTTTAATAATTTAATTGATATCATCAAATTTAAGTATCTAACGCATGCAACTATTTCTTTATTGTATTACCATAACATGATTAGTTCAACACATATGAAAATCTAACTGATGGTGTTCCATTTGTGTTTGACGATCCTACATTTTTTCTAATGTGCTGACCGTATATAGTAACTATGTTTCTCAGTAGGTTTGTCTAAAAATTCCAGCAACTAAAGTACTCATTGGCTCCATATGGATAGCTCAATTATTAGTATTAACAAGAGATGGCTTTGTATCAACCAACATGATTGTATGTACTTTTGTAAACGTCTTCTTTAAGACGCTTTCTTCAGTTCTTTTTCATGATTCTGGATACAGATTGCCGTCCAAACCTTTAGAAAATATGTTGTCTTTCCAATTCCCCACTATTTACAGATGTGGTGTGTATATACAATTAAAAGCGATGATCATGTGAAGCATGCCACCCAATAATGCTACGTAAAGTAACTCGTGGATCGACCAACTAATTTCCACAAGGGAATTTTAACTACTGATAAAAAATTAGTTTTTAGTTAACCTCCAACTATCTTACATGGCTTCCAACCACGTAGTATACAACAATTTTATTTATCTATTTGTTTAAAAGTGTATGCAGCATTTAAGATTGCCAAGACATATATATTTTTGTCTATGGGGATAAGATGCATTGATAGGTAGAAAATGCAAAGTAGATAAACAAAAATTTAAACCGGGTAATGCTATCTACATACACACAAATTAATATTAGTTTCTCCCTCCTATATCGAGGTCTACAAATAAGTCTCCACAATTCACTACCGAGCAACGTGCTAGCATAAAATTATTATATATTATCTACACAATGTACTATTCATAAAGGAGTGAACGTTCTATATTTTCTAAATGTGTGCCCCCAATGCTTAGTAGCTAACTTAACTAATTAAACATGCCACTGATTTTACCACGGGTAATGAGTTTGACTCACTGGTGTTATAGGAGAGGAGTATACTATTTTTTTTCTTTGACAATATAAGGTAGAAACCCCTCTCTGATAAATAAAGAATAAAATACTACATAAAATATACAACTCCCAAAATGAATTATATAATTTTTGATATTTCAAATATGTTGTGTCAATAAAATTTATTTTCTCTAAAGTTCATTCTAAAATATTTTATATATAAGTTGCATACACTAACTATGAAAAGTGATTCCATTAAAATGTCTACTATAAGGTGTTCAAATCTACTTGAGTTTTCTATTCAGTTATAATAATTGCCATTGAAATTTGTGCATTGTGTATGTGAAAAGAAAAGCTAGTAAAGCGGTCTTAATAGTAGCAAAGCTCAAGTTGTAAACAATTGCACATTTGTAACAAAAAGGAAATATAAAGGATTATAGTTATAAGTTGAAGAAATGTCGAAGAGTATTTAGCACAATTGATAATTAAAGCATTTTCATAACATCCAAAAACTGATGTTATTTCTACAAATTGTAAATATTTTGATGCTTATCAAACAATAAATGAACTTCTACAAGGATCTTGGTACTTGACTGTCAATCTATCCATTGAACCACATAAAGAAATAACATGAAACTCATTGGAAATGGAATAAGATTAGATAGTCCATCTATTATCTTCATTTTCAGCCTCAAGAGGACTACATGGAAGTAAGCAACTCCAACTAGTCTATGCAGTCCATAAAAAGTTAACTTAGAAATAATTATATGCATGTTTAATAAAATGAATCTCATTTCAAGAATGGGACATAAACTTGTACACTTATACATCATCAATTTATAGATATGTGATGACTAAAATCAAAAGAAGGTAATATGACAAAACATTGTTGAAAAAATATAATAGTCATGCTAACTTGGAAGCAATCATGAAGTACATATAACTGAAGGAAACCCTAACATAAGAAAAATAATTATGTGAAGTCGTTATTAAACATTTCACAAACTAATGTAACATGCCACATTTAAAAATGCAACAACATATTATTTTCCAGACATAATTCTTTTCTAATTTTAGAATACAACAAGAGTATATTTTTATTTCGTCCTTCTATTATCAACTTCTTGTCTTAGAATTGATTGGTGGTAAAAACTGAAGTAGCTGCATAGTACTACAAGATCATTGCTGTGTAGATTTATATGGTCATAGTTTCTTTTGGATAAATGCAAAGGTTAGCCCAGTTATCATGTTTAGGTAATGGACTTCAGTAGGAAATCTAGAAAAAACATAGTCGGTACTTACAATTTCTAATTTATGTAAGAAAAAATATTCTTATAAACCTCTTACTTTTTTACAAAAGGTATTTAATTTTCACAACACTATTAAGAATCAGCTGCATGGTGTACTTAAATTCTATATTTGATATCCATGTTTATACTAGGAAGAGAACTATTTAACATATAGAAAATTTTTGTTGTGCCTCCGATCTTCTAGATTTTTTATAGGAAAATATCTAACTATTTGATACTCCTTAGTATAACAAAACAATTCACTTTGACCCTTAAGATTGACATGTTGCCTAACTAAGTGAAGTGAAGTTGATATATTCTAATTGAACTTGAATTGTTGTCAATATTATTTAACATAGTTCCCCCCATATGAACTTCCTTTGGTTATAGTCCCATAGATAAATATTTTCTTTTTTCTTAAATAAACGTTTATGAAATATTCATATCTTTATTCAACCAATGAATATATGTTTCCACTTTATTCATGATGTGGTAGTTATCCATAATACGTGAAATTAGTTTTTTTTGTCATTTGAGCATTTCTTAAGTTGAGTTTTGGTATCATCATTTGTATGCTAATAATGTGATCTTTTATATCCACAAATAAGATATCTTGATTAAAAAAAAGCAGATGTTTCAAAAAAAGGTCATTTAGTATAATTGTTCCTTTTCTTACCACTCTCATTTCATGAGGTGCCCAATATGTTGTACTATTCTGAGTTTTATTCATTCCATTATCTTATTGTTGGCCTCTTAATAGGGTGTGATATTTCTTAAGGAATGCACATGTTTTCCTACACACCCATACATGAAAAGTTGTTGAGGATGCAACCAAGTAAATTTAGAGCCACTGTTATGTTACGCAGGAAGAATACTGGAAAAGAAGTGCATGCATTACAACTCTTACTAGAGATTGATTCTTGCATGTGATTAGTTCTTTATTATTTGACTTCCATACTTTTAGGTGGTATTCCTTCTATTCTTTTCTATTTTCATCCATGTTTGACTTCAATGGGGTTCATATAGGTATGCAATCACATGAACAAACATTCCCCAATTTATGATACCATTTAAGCAAGGAATTGTGTTGTTGGTAAGTTTTAGTGGTCGCCGATGAAGCAATTCAAGTTCACATCATAGAAACAAGCATTCTCTGACTTACCACAATACATGATGTGGGAGATAGGGGTTGTAAATCATTCTCTCCCTGATTCCATATTTATGACAACCTCGAACTTTGAAAACCTAGAAAGTTATTGACTATACTAAAAATAATATATTTGTATCACTCGTGCAACTTATGTAAAACATAAATTTGTTTTTCTTTATCATGAACATTTGCACACAATTTATAGTTAAATTTGTTTTGCAACGGTGTCATGTATGCCAATTTTATATGGATTATTGTTTAATTCTACTTGAATGAAGGGTTATTTATGAGCATAGACCCATTATCATATATTAAAAGATAGACATAGACTTTATGAAACACATGTGTATTCATCTACAATCTTGAACATATACCTAATTCTATGCTTCTCATTATATTCCCTAACAATGAACTCCTTTTTCTAATGCATAATATCACACATAGTTTATGATCATGGGACCTTTATTTGTATTTCCCTATTAGTATTCTCTTGATATTTATTATAATGTAACCAAGGGTCTTCCTTCTAGGTATGATCACTGTCCAAAAGGAGTAAAGTCCCTTCTTTATGAAAATAAAATGGTTTTTCATATTTATTACCTCATAGTATCACCAATATGAGAGAGAGATGATATTGTCACATTAGTCATTTATCATCAAAAGAAAGTGTCCACTTTCACATATATATTAACTCACCTATCATCACCTTCAAGGATCCAAACCTCCCAATTTGTGCACCTCATCCTCAAAATAATCTTATTCTATGATTAAGTTCAAATAATTTTACATTAGACCTTAGTCTAACACTCTCTTTATTCCTTTATTATGTTTTGAACTGATTAAAATTCCAATCTTAAAATTGATTAGTAAGTACCTGAGGTGAGGTTATCTATTTCATATGTGAGTTCACTTGCACAAACTTGGTCGTGAGTCTACTCTGGTTAGAGTTAGTGATATCCACCTTTCCATGCAAATTGTGTCCCACAAGGAATGTGTATCATGAATGGTCACAATTCTAAATCCTATGGAATGTATTCATTTATTTCAAAATAATGTAGGAAAAAATATAGTAAGTATTGAAATGATCATTTGTTTCTCTTCTCACAAAATTTTACAAGTTTGACCAAGTACAAATTCATTTTAAGGGTATTTTTCTTTTTATTTTCTCACATCTTTTCCTCTTAAATATACTTTGTTCTTGGAATAGAGTACTATACACGATATTATATTAACAAGCACGTGTACCCAACATCTTATTATAGTTGCAATAAGAAAGATGGATATATAGACATGGGCGCTTTGTCACTAAGGCGGGGATAAAAAATAATTTGCATCAACACTAACTTTAAGTCTCTATATAGCCTATTCAAGAAAAAGAAAGTTGAAATATGTATGCCTATCTATATAAGTACTAATTTTGTACAAGGGAAAAGTAAATTTTAATGCATTAAGCTTCAACCAAAAATAAATTAGTAATCTAATAAGAAATGATGAAAGGAGAATTTTCTATTTATGTATAATATGATAATAACAGTGCAAATTCTAATAATTTTGGCAGCCAAAACTAATAGAATTACATTTCCTTCTTCCTGCATTACTGTTGCACAAATAATCATTGTCAAATTTTGAAAAATTAAAATTTAGTGGTAAAATAAAAATTAAATGAACTTATTTCTTCAATTGTCTTTATGTCACCAATAATGAACAACACCCTTCACAAATTGATGAATATTTAATTTTATTAGAAGCTTAAAATTGTGTCCTACAAAACATCTTGGTTATATAGTTTCCTTCTTCAATATTATGCGTACAGGACACAAGTGTCATTCATCAAAGATAAGTGTGCAACATATTTGATGATTTTAGTCATTCTTGCTTTTACAGTGTTTGAGAAGCATCACTGTAAACATTCTAAGAAATCTTAATTTCACCTTTCTAATGGTTTGGTCACTCCCTCATTACATGTAATAATTGTTATTTTGATTGTATCTTTACAGATAAATTTATAAGCAACATTTACATGATTCGATACGTAGCATGTTTATAGGAAAAAATGTAGTCTGGTGCACCACCTTTTACCTATTTATATAATTTAACATTACATTTTTTATGTTTATATATATATATATATCTCTGTGTGTGTGTGTGGATTTCTTAATAGATCACATAAGTAAATTTCATTTTATTTAAGAATAATTACCTTGTGCATAATGATTATCAAATAAAAAAATGATTGCTATGATGAATTTGTTCCTTTTGGTCTCAAAATTTTTAAATTAGTTCAATATTATAATATCAAAAGTCCACGTGAAAAATTAAAGTTTCTCCAAATGAATACCTAAATAAATCCCTAAACTATGGTTATTATTAATATATTTTAAGATAAGTTATAAAAAACACAATGGATAATTAGTTCTTTTTGCATAAATCTAATGGTACGATGAAAACATGCAATGATTGTTTATAATATGAAACAAAAATAGATAAACATACATTAAGAGGATGCAATAATTTACACTCCAAATCTGTGTAAGTTCATAAAAAAATCATAGATCTACTCATCTACTTTAGACCTGCTTTATTACAATTAAATATGGCCCTTTCATCACAATATTTTCTCATAGACTAAATCGTAAAAATCACATAGGAACAATATAAGACATATTGCACATACAAGACTGAAAAGAAAGTACGAACAACATCTAGAATTGTATGACACTAGAAATGACTTACTAAAAAGAAAGTACGAACAACATCTAGAATTGTATGACACTAGAAATGACTTACTAAAAAGAAAGTACGAATAACATCTAGAATTGTATGTCACTAGAAATAACTCATTTAACAACCAAGTCTTTGCTATATAAACATCTTGTATGAGTTTTATGACTTTTAAAAGAAATTTATCATTAGCTTAACAAATTGATAACACATAATAGTAACGTGCAAAGCACGTGCATTTACTAGTTATATATTATGGAAGTATGTCAAATGGTTTGACTATTGGTCACCTTATCTACTTATTCGAGGAGTGTATTTTTTTTTTCTGGCATTGCACCGTTATGTTGAAGCTAGCTGATAGTCTGGTACCATGAGGAGCAAGTTGATTGGAATCATTTTGCTAAGATGGACGGGCAGCAACATCTTTGGCTAATGCACCGGGATCTACGAACAGAATGTTCTTCTGCTCCTCTTGCGTGGGTCCCTGGTATGCAGTTCCATGACCATTTGATTAACTTCTGATTGTGGTTTGGCGAGTCTGACGTGTATCCACATTGGGTAGTCATCCTCTCTTATCCATCATCCCTCCATTGCCCTTTAATATCTTGGCACAGGTATTATATTTATTCGTTCTCGCCACAAGCCTTAATAAAATTTAAACGGGAGGACTAAATTGATCTACCCTCACCACAAGCCTTATTAAAACGTTTCGAAACCTGAACATGACTATATTCGACTCACCTGCAGGGAAGCGCATCCACTGGGGTTAGCTCGATCTGATCCGAGTCTTGACTTACCTAACGCATGCATGTTCGCCTTATATGAGTGAGTCCGGTTAAAATATTGGACCCCAGTTTAAATGAACCAAACCCCAGGCCTAGGCAACCCTAGATTATGAGTCTCAAATACCTAGACTTATTACATATGCATGCAATATAACTGACAACAAAAAAATGCATCATTTGTAGGATAAAGCTACTACAGAACTTCTCAAATTACTTATGATATAAGATATGTTTGGTTAACCTTAATAAAAATATATGTACTACACATATGTCTTGAATATGATACGCATTTGACATTGTTTGAGATGGATCACATCATAAACCCATATCGATTGTTGGGGCTGAGTAAATGCTAAGATTTTCAAATATTATTTGGGTCTAAACCAGATTGTGGCTCATTTGACTATTCGAGATGGTCTTGGGCCCGTCAAACCGAATATGAAATGACACGGTGCTTATCCCTACTTACCTGCTAGAAAACCATGAAATTATGTTACAATAGCTTGGTAATGCTATGGAAAACCTCTCAACTAAAACAAAGAAGAAAACCACTGTATATACATTAATATATACTCTATCAAAATGTTTAGATGCATGCAACCAACTATGTCCTTCCTTCTTACCAATGACATTCCTAACTCAACAAAATTGACTCACACCCTGATCATCAAATCTAAAGCACCCCATGACTTGAAAAGTTGATGAGCCACATCCATTTCCATTGTCACAACATTTAACCTCCCATGCCCTTACATCAAGATCACCACATTATTACTTACTTAATTATAGTTGCACATAATTCCAAACCCTTATCCAATTTGACATATTTCATGTCATTGATTGGGCTCTCAAGTATCCAGAAACCAGCCAATATGACAAAAAAATCATGGACTGGACTATTTATTCCACTATAGTTGAACCATACTCATAGAAAAGAATGCTTTGATGACCACCTTAATGACCTTGAGGCTTATAACCAAAGAATAAACCAAGTTAAAAAGGTAAAAAAGCATAAAGGCACCCCATTGGTCATGTAGGAGTCCACAACTACAAGTTACCCAACTATAATTTCTTCAATACTAAAGGGTGAAAGACTGACATTTTATGACATTGTCACTACAATATTTTTGTAGGTGACAACCCTACAATGTCATAGCATGTGGATCCAACACATGAAGTATGAGCTTGACTTGGAATCGTTCATGTCCCTCCTAAAGGATACATCTTTGAATACAACTAACTCTCATCATATGCAAAATGACATTGGACACACATATTTGGTATTAAAATGATTTACTTCCATCTGCCCCCTCAGTAAGCCCAAATGTTTTTTCATGTCACCTACATCGTCAAGTTGTAAACTATGCTCATATGTTTCTACACAATACACATATTTATAAGATATCTCTATATGAAAAACACCAACAAGTGAATTCATTTTTATGTACCATGATAAGGTTGGTATTGCAACACCCCACCATAATAAAATGAGATTACGAAAAGCAAATGTCGAACGATACTAATAAACATGATTAACACATGGAGAAAGGAAATGCATAAGATAAATTTTCTAACCACATTTGCAAAAAAAAAACATAAAAGGGATCATTACTTTCATTCAGCAACAATGTAGTTGTACATTATTTGGTGACTATTGTCGCAACCTGTATTAGAAACGTGTACCTTCTAAAGTTTATAACATGACCATATATACATGGTGTGCAAGCCATAATCACGACCATATATATGATGCTATAAAAAACCACTCTTCCTGGACCTATGTGTACAAGAATGACTCTAGACATCTTCAAAAAGGATAACACCAACCTCCAACTACTATTGATTGTCCATGGGAGGCTCCTCTCTACTATATCCCTTATTACAAAGCTGAACATGTAACAAAATGTTGATAACATGAGAGTGAGGCCCATGTTTGATCATATGATATAACAACTGTGAAACATTTAATTCATGCCAACCTACTATTCTAAATATAATTAAAGGTGTATCAAACAATAATCGATAACTTGTGCATGATATAGTCAATGGTAGGTGAAATGTAAACAGAGAAGGGAAATAAATCATCAGTACGTGAATTTCCAATATACTTACATAGAAATAACAACATAATTGATTACTTATTTAAGTATTAAAGTCTAGGTAGTTTAAGTTGTACCACTCAAACTACTTTCTAGTGGTTGTGAAGTTCCTTAGCTCATCGCATATGATCTTAGGATTACCAAAATCCATAAGATCATGTCATGCATTAATTGGTGTGAGTATATCAAGTAGGGGAAAATCATCTAGAAACCTGCTAGTAGGGGCTCAAAAGTAATGCTATAACCTACAACATTGGGCCTGTCTGGGGTACTCAGTCCATGACACCTATTATATGTGTATAAAAACCCTTATTTCATGGTCACATATGTCATTCACATCATCCCCTATCACTAGAGATACGACCTCGACCAAACTCACATGATTATTGGAGTATATAAAAGTATATGATTGAGTACCTTCCCAAAATCTAAGATTGATACAATAAATACCCATTTCACTATCCAAACATTAGAACTATGGGATATTTTTACAGTAATAGGTTGCTCCATGATTAGGGTTACATTAGATTAATTTACCCAGTTAGTAGTCTTTCATGAAGCAATTTGGGTATAATACAATACATAAAGTCAAGTGATAGCACTAATCAACCACAAGAAACCGTAGAGGCTATAAAAAGCCTCAATCATGCATCAAATATACATAATTAAGTGAACTCATCATTTTTAGCCATATCAAGGCATGTCCTCATAAATATTCAATCTCTACCTCATAATGTGCATTTCTCTTCACATTTCATTAATAAAAACCATTCTAAATTTCATATAAAAACTCCTTATCATGAGGGAGATATAAATGGTGTAATAACATGCATAAATGGAATCCTTTAAGCATAAAATGCCATTTTTAAGCAAGTGACACATATACCATAAAATTTCATAACTATAATGGTTAGGAAATCCTAGTTTCCATCTTTAATTATCATACAGACATCAAGGTAGTTATAATTTTTTGTTTCTCCAAACATGGTATCAAACAATCGGTAAAAGTAGCAATTTTAAGGGAGGCACGAGTATTTTTATGCTTATGGAATCAAGAGGGTTTAATTTTTCCATCATACATCATCATTCAAGTGAAATAAAGGTGAGGAAATATAAAACCACCATACTCCAAAATATCCATATAACCAAATCTTTAAGCATAACTAGCATGTTTTTAGCATTTTGAGAGTTAGCATGTAAGTTATGCAAGAAAAAAAGGTGAAAATTGGATATATAACTCACTTTTTATGATGATCACAAGACCCAAGAAAAGAAGAGCATAATCTAAGTTCAAGACATCACCATGTAGTTCACCAAGGATCTACTTCAAGCAAGATCTAGACTCAACTAGGTCAAAGAGATAAGAATAGAGAACTTTTAGCCCAATCAAGCTAGATCCAAGATGGTATTTCATTGATAGATCAACAGATAGATATGAGAGGAGGAACATCAAAAAACAATGAGAAAGATATATGATCTAACATGTTTTGCAGCCAAAATGTGGATCACTAGCCTTAGATCCTCCAAATAAATCTTGGCCACCTTCAAAGAAGCACTAGCATCTCCAAGGTTCTTGCCCTCAAACTTCTGTAGCTCATTCACATTCTACAATCCTTTGGGGTTGAAAATGAACCCTAGGTTGAGGGTCAGGTGGTATTTATTGGGGTAGTGGAAAAATAAAAAGAGCCCATGTAAGAAAAACAATAGAACCCCATAGTTTTCCCACCCATGAACACTCTTGGATAGTACCCCATCCACCATCATGGAATGCCTACCCTTCGAACATCCCATCTACCAACCCATAGACCACCTTTGTAGCAAAATAAAATTTTCAAAAAGTTATTGATTTATATTGCAATTAACAAAACCTATTCATTGTATTTTAAATATTTAAATCTTTGTATTTGTGTTGTTATTAATATTTGTTGCCTTTATTTTTAATCAATAACAGTAAGATGATTTTTAGTCAAAAAATAATGCATAAGAAAAATTATAGAAGTTTCCAAGTTGGTTGATGTCATGGATAATTAGTTAAATTAACACTCCCTCTTGTCTGGAACCCCAAGTTTTGAATATCAATTAAATACTCTTAGATCTGATTATTTGTCAAAAAATGGATAATGGTTGAACAAGGATGACTCTACAATTTGAACTAATAATTTGTTAATATGTGGGTTGGGGAATTAAATTAATTAACTACTTGAAATGCAAAATACTTGCTACTTAGCATTCCCATTTGGTTCTCAACTTTTCATTGAGACGAGACAAGGAGAAGACAAAAATAACTCTAAAATTTTGGTAGCAATTGGATTCTTCTAGTGACCTAAGAAATTTATCAAAGATTATGATGATGTTGGGAATGCTGAATAAAAGTCAATTTAATCAGATTTGATTTTTATGCCTAAACCTAAGTCTAAGATAAGATAAGATTTAAGACGTGATGTGGGATGAGGTCAGTAGCCTAAGTAATTGATTGAAGATTGAATGGTTCATGACTTATCTTCAACCTCAGGCTAGGAGTCTCACACAATCAGAACACTTACACCAAACACACTCTCTTTCACCTCTCAATAATTTCTCTTGAAATCGACTCTATTGTCTTTGAGAAGTAAGGAAAGACTCAAAAACACCCAGAGTTGCCATTATCTCCCACTATGGATATAATGGCTAAATCCCAACAACTCAAGGAATCTAAGCCAAGCCATTGATACTTCTCCTTACCACCCCATCACTATATAAAGACCCCAATACATACATCTAGACTCCCTCATCATAAACCACCACTCAATTGTAGGTGAGAGAATATATGCACCCCTAGTGTGATCCACCCTCATATCTCACAACCTTCACCTCATCACGATAAGTTGCCCCAAGCCAGGTGACTTGGCCAAAAGCTTCAGGGGAGTCCATAAAGAAGCTACAGGCTTCATAGAAGTCATGGATACCCCCAAACATTGGTAGGACTTCTCTCTTTCAAATCCTTTTCCAATGAGATTCTTTTAAGCTAGTAACATCTACCTCTTCCTATCTTTTGTGGAGCCAATAGACTTGTTTGAATAGGTGAGTCCTAGCCGACTAAGCCCAAGCTTTTGTTGTGGTTGTCAAGAATAGAAACCCAAAATCAATCTTGGAGTTTACTGCATGGCTTTATGCTCATGATTAAGCCATGAGGAAGACAATCCCCATGAGTTTTTTACTCATTTCCCAATCTACTTGACTACATTGGGTTACTGCATAAGGGAAGAGGGGTAATTATCCCTTGATTTAAAATCAGCCAAGCCGCACACCATTTTGGCGACATGGCATGCTGTGATTGGTCCAAAGAGAATAATTTTTGGAGAAATTCTAGTAAGTCAACTTTAGCTCTAAAAGTATGCAATATATATCAAATTGATTAGATAAAAATGTACAATATGAAAATAAGAGTTTTGAGTCCCAGTTCAATCTCAAATTTAGAAACTATTATAAAATTCATATATGTATGTGCAAAACCTAGTTTGAAGGAATAAGTATATGTATCTTGTTCAACAATATTCCAACTAATATGATTTCATCTTGATTAATAATGATGAAATGTAAAAATGACTTAAATATTAGGGTTGCTTATGATGTACAATTATGGTTTCCAATTCTATAAACCATTTATGTGGAAGGTTTAGGGTTTTGAATTACGATCATAACCTAAACCTAGTTCAACCTTGAAACAGACCCTAGGACTAGACTAGACCTAATCAACATTATGTGAATACAATGGTGACAATTTAGTGTCAAGGAATAATTCTAGATTGATTGATTGATTGGACTAAGTATTAAGTGGATCTGAACTAGATTTCTTGATTTGATATTATTTGGAATATTACCTCTCCTTGAAAAGGTATATGGTAAATTTATGAATAGTCAACAAATCGAATTCTGATGATTTCTTGATGGTTTCTCAATGACCGTTCCTCTACCTACATGGTTGAATGTTTATACAAAATTCCAATTCTATTACAATGATCTATGCATATCATATATATAAATTAGTTTTCTAAACCCCACATATATTCGATTCAAGGTAGTTTTAAGGAGAATAATACTCCCAAGAACTAAGACAAAGTAATTAAGAAAATGACTATAAATCTAATGATGATATTGTGACTATGTACAATGTTGGGTAGTCACCACGAAATCCAATTATGAATAGAAACCCTAGAACCCATGGATGGAACAAGGGAATAGGTACACCATAAGAGATAGAATAAACATGGTTTAGAGGATTGAATAGAAAATGCAAATTATGTTATGTCTAGTGTTTTATTTATATGTTTGATATATTGTTATCCATATACACACACATTTTGTATGCTCCATGTGTTCAATATAGATATATCTTGATCACATTTTTTTGTCTACATTTTAAAAAGTTGCAACCTTCTCAATAAGAAACATGCATTGTTTTCTTTTTCTAGATGCATTATTTGAAGTATGGAGAAATGGACATCCAAAAAATGACTAGTTAGATATTATTATTTCTTTCCATAGAGTATTTTTTCTTTGACACATTATGTGTGCTTCATGGAGTGTTATCTTTCATCATGTTATGAACAAATTTTATTAATGAAATTACTGAACATTGTTGGATACTTTTTAACTCTGGATCTTCAAAAATTGAGTAATGATCGTTTCCTTCTTGATCCACCTTCAAAAGGGAAACTGACCTAGTTCATATGCATGCCCATTTACCTTGGTAAAATAACCATCACCCTTAAGGTCTAAGGGTCATTAACCATCTAGGTTAGAGGCCAATGTCCTCCCCCATAAAGTGAGTCATCGACCTAAACATGAAGTAATTCATTTAGACACTAAGAGTGAGCCATCAATCTTACAATGAAGTAATCCATCGACCTCACTATAAGTGAGCCATCAACCGCACCTTGATAAGACAATGACCTCATTTTTTCGAGTACTAAACCCTAGCCTAGTTTAAGAAAAGTCAAAAGGGTAATACACAAAGGAACCAAGGGTTTATATACATAATAAACTAATCATATGGAGCTCACAGATGTGATAAAGCATGATCATACATTTTCTAAAATTAATTGAAAAATTAAAACACAACAATTCAATAAATCAATAAATTATGCAATTGGGGAAACATGGTATGATTATGACTTGTTTATCTCTTCTCATAATCAACTAGATTAAGATATATTTAAAAGTAAAACCATAATAATTGTACAATATTAGGGTTGAGTTATGTATGTGGTCTTACACAAATGCCTTGACTAAACCCTTTTGTGAAATGAATGATATCCCCTAAGTTGGATGATTTTCTTTTCCTCCCTAATGAAAAACTAGACATCTAAAACTAATTTTCATATAAGGGTTTATAAAATACCATTAACCCATATTGCTGCTATTTTCATGGACTGAATACAACTTAGAGATGTGATGTTACATAATATTGGTCCAATCCAATCTCCTGATCTAGACAATAGGATTTTGGTTTTAGATTATAAGTATGATTAGTATATCTTGTTTCTACCAGAGAAAATAAGGCTTGGTTAGGCTATATTATTTCTATCTAATAATAAACAAGATCTAGATAAAATTAAGTATTTAATTAAGATAAACAAATACCACTAGGGTTAATCTAGGTATGAAATCTTACAACCCTACCCCCTAACAAGGAATTTCCCCTTGATATCCTAAAATAGAGAAAGTTAATTCATACAAGCCACATAGACAATATCCCATGTGGCTTCCTCGACACCATGATTTACTTCTTATTCATGTTCTTCAAATATCTATTGAAGATCAAAATTATACTAAAAAAATACAAGATATCATCATCAAGATGCTATTTCATTGGTTGTATCATCTGCTCAACATCAAGGTGACATATCTTAGCATCGATACATGAAAAATACTACACAAACAACACAATTTTGGAAATATTTATAACTTGTAGGAAATTGTTCCAATATGTTCATGGATAGGATAGGGCCTCAGAAACCTTGGAGCCAGGGAGCTGCATAAGGCCTTCGATTTGGAATTCTAATGGCCCTTTTATGGTTCTACATAAAATGTTTTTGTTTGTTATGGTCTACCTTTAACTATTATTTGACAACCTTTATCTTTTCTTTATTGTCTATTGGACCAAAATAGGGCATAACAACTTATATATAGTTATCTCGTACCAATAAGAGGAAATTTAAGACACCTTCTCTAAAAGCCTCCTATTGTGCCATGTGTATGATCCTATAATAACTTTTATTATAGTAGAACTCCATCAAAAGTATGAATCATCCTCTCTAACTGACTATCAGTCTGTTGTTGCAAATCAATGATGAACTTCAATTGTGTCCCCAAATTTCCATTCAAATGATATGAAAACATTCTCATAAACATAGTTCCTATGTCTAACACGATAGGTTATGTATATAGTACAGAGAAACTATGTCATCCACATAGATCCATGCCAACTTTTCATGGTGACCACACTTTTGAATGATATAAAGTGATCTTGCTTTGTTAATTGTTAAATTATCGACATGGGTCATACTACTTATATATCCTACGTAGACCAACCACAAATTCCATGGCCATGACCTCATTTCACTCAAGAGTTTATAGTTGTTGCAACAACCCATCACGATTTTAATGGTCTACCTTGATGTGATGATAGTCTCATCAAGTTTGCCATAAACTCTACAACATCATGCTTCACGCTGGTCACCAACACATATCCTTTAGGTAATGGTATATATTGAAACTTCTAGCATGCATATCATTCATTGAGGAATTTTATTTTTCAAGAATCATATTCCTTAAACCTACAACAACATGATCCACCAATCTCATGAAAACTATTATGCTTCATGTTGCCAAAATATGATTAGATATCCTATATCAAAATTTCATCTCTATATGCATCTTTAATATACTAAAGTATCATCAACTTCATCTACAACTATGTCAATAAAACCCTCAACATAAAAACCTACATATGTACAATCATTTAGTAGCGAGACATCAGCATATACCTCTTGATGCAAACCATGGAATACATTTGAACTTTGTATGTGGAAGAATAAAAAGACAAATTTCTTCTCAAGGAATCAACCACAATGTTTGTCTTATAGAGGTGATAATATATCATACACTCATAATATTTGATTAACTATAAACAATCTTATGTGCTGATTTTCAGATCCTACTATGAAAACATGTACTAGACGTTGTTGATATTTGTGAGAGTCATCAGGAACTTCTTCCAATTATGGTAGTTTCTCCACACTTTCAAGGCAAAAACCATTTATTCCAATTTTAGATAATGCATTTGGTAGTACTCCTCATGCCTGTAGAGTTATCTGGAAGCATTAGAAGTCATGCTCTTCCTGCATTGGAACACTACCTCACTTTTTCTTTCAAGTATCATAAGAAATAATGTATCCATTCTATATATCTAAAAGGACTAGAACTAGTATATTATTTTCCTATGGCGTCAATATATTTGATGTTGGTTTCTTAGAAAGCTAACACAATTATCCTACAAAGTAGGTTTTTGAATGTAATCATCATAATAAACATGAAGGGCCCACTTAAGGAATAATTTAGGCTCCCCTTACATTATTGCATTGGTTTATGTAGGGGACAACTAACGTAACATATAAAGCCACCAAACCTTTCCTAATTGTTTTTGGGACAATAACATATTATCTTGGTTGGTGGTACACATACATTGTAATCTTCCAGTGATGCTCCCTATTTCCCTCCAAATTAATATATATTATTATTTTTCAAGGGTAAACTAAGGTGCAAGCTTTTGAAATATTAAATTTCTCCAATATAATTGATATGCAATATACTCGATTCTAGGTATATAGACTACTTTCCCCTTTCACTTGGTCCACCTTTAATTATATGAGTTTAATATTATTTTTCCTTAAAATATATTGATCGAGAGTATATAGAGACAAGAAAATGTCCTAACACGAACCTCTTATAAAAGTTGAATGATAAATTAACTAATCAAGGCTTTGATTCAAGGATACTAATTTCAATTCACTAATTAATTAGTATTGACTTTGATTTAGAAATCTAGAATCACCCTAAGTTTAATTGATGAATAAAAATAAATAAATATGAAATTTTTCATCAATTAGATTAAGAAAGACATTAAATCTATTAATTGAACACTTAACCTACAAGTATCAATAAAATATTGGATGTTTCATAAGGGAAAAATTAACATTTGAATTCGGTTCCTTATAATTTAATCAGCATACTTGACAATTTTCATGTCAACCTGGAGTCGTTGAAAATTCAATTAGTTGGTTGGAAATCTAAAATTTCATTTACATAAAATCATGCATTATTACATTGAATGCCACCATCTGTCATCCATTTTCTCCCCCACAATGCTAAATTAGCATAAGGACAAGCCTTTCTTTGATGTGTACATTTTCATTCTCCATGCTTATAGAGAACTAATGTCGCTGACATAAGCCTGTTAATCCTCCTTTGTCTCCTCCTCTTCTACCTCCTTCTCATGCACTTCTTCCCCCCCTCCCACTATTTCTTCCTTCTTCCCTCCCTCTTCTCACTAGGAGATGAAAGAACCCTAATCGTTTCTTCTCTCTCATGTCTACAAACTACAACAATATGAGAAAGAAACTTGATTGTAGATACCTGACACTACAACATCTAGGATTTCTCTAGAGGCCATCCACTGAATTAGACCTTCACCCCAGTCCAAAGCTTGTAAATTAATACACATATCACTATCCTTAAACCCCTTCCTTGCAGCTCCCAATTAAAAGACCTACAAATACAAGTAGTTGGTGGATAACTTTAGACCTCCAACAACCTTTGTCATTTGTTGCCTCATCACCACCAAAGTCCCGCACCAATTCTACCTCTGCACCCAACTACATGCCACCCTCTTGTCCTTAACTCATCTTCTATGGCTACATCAGGGTGTCGAGACTGGCAAAATTCCAAACCTAAAATCTACACACTATCACCGGTCTCTGATTCCCAAATTGGCATGTCTCACATCACAACAACCTTCCTGATGGCTTGAATGCATGTACTTGTAGATCCAAAGGCCTATGATGGAATCTACACAGAACACCTCTCGATGACTTCTATCCACTCAAAACTTCACAGACAAGTCTTCTCTACTACACACAGATAGTTTAGATCATTTTTTAACATGTTACCAAACATTAAAGAGCATCATATAAATCCTTATCTAAACTCCTTTCTTTAGCTCTCCTTCCCTCACCCCATAATCCCTAACCTCAGTGTCTTCTTATCTCTTAGAGCCAAGATGTCTGGATGAAGATGAGCCATCACCTTTGTAATTGCAGAGACCGTCTATGGTTGTTGTATAGATTATTCATCATTCCTCAAGACGCCGCCACCTGAAGATGATCTCCTTCCACTATATGACACACACATATCTCCTCCTCTCTGCTTGCCTTTCTCCAACCTTGTACCTACCACTAAGGCTATTGGGCATCATCTCTAGCATCGATAGCCACCATAGAGTGTTGATAGAACTACTACATCTATCTCTAGGGTGTAAGAGCAGGTTTGGCATCAACGATGATCATGTGAATAACTACATTAATGAACACAAACCTATAAATTTGTAGTGCCTTCATCCTCACCCAATCATCCCAACCTGAACTACTTGCACCATTGCAGGCCTTTTCCATTCGCTCAGAAACCAAGTGGGAGCATACCAAATTTGTAGGAAGTTAATTAGACCCTCTCTCTATTACAAATAACTAAGGATCTAGTCAATAAGATAATGGAAATGAGAGATTGCATAAAGAGTTTAAACTTAACTATACATGTTAGGTTAACCAATACACCAATCATGCATGCATTCATTAAGTATATGTACATACTAGAACATAAATAAATGTCTATAATTCTGTATTCTAGACTATTGTATATGGTAATCTTAGATGTTACTAATAGACGTAATTGACCAAAAGATTTAGGTCATAATACCACGTTTTTGTTGTGATAAAATAGAGCCTACTAGTTAGTTATGACTAGGAATCGTTGATCAAATGGTATATGTAGTAATACATATACATAAATTAATATACATCAGTTTGACATCCCTAAATTTAGTGGTTAAAAAGTAAGTTAATGATTTCAAAAGTTTTACAAGAAAATTTAGTATATTAATCTCATTTTCTTCATACATTAAAAAACTCAAACACACATATATGTGCATTCGATGACAATTACAATTGCACACGAATCTCATTAACACATGCATACTTATGAAAAACAATATATTTACCTTGAATGGATAAATGAGAGTGTAATGGTATTATATGAAGAGGAAATTACAAGACCTAGTTTGGAGGAATGAATTACCCAAATATATCTAAACTAGGAAAACTTAGACTTATTTGATTATTATATAAATAGATATCCAATAAATAATATATTCACCTAAGAAGATTACAAAACCTAACTTGGTGATTAGGTGCATGAGACTAGGATAAGTAAGATAATAAAGTCAATAATAGGAATGTATACACATGTGACTTTAGTTTTACTAACATATATAATGTGTTCCTAGGTTGATTACTCAACTTTGGGGACCAAGTATACCCATTGAGCTAACCATAGTCATGAAGACCAGGCATATCCAGTCTCTATCTTATATTAAGATATTTTCTTGAATTTTTCCATAATGAACACCTCCTGATATTCTCACGTCTTGATTGTAACCCCTCCTGTCATGTTAAACATTCTTGTTGATCTAACTAATGGATATAAATCTTTCCTTGTATTACTGAATATGATATTAGACTAATATAACTAATGCAGGTTTTTATGCATAACCATTTGGGTGCTTCTTTCCATATGGGGTGCATCTTTCCACTTCTTATAAATACAGGGGCACGCCTTTTCACCCATTGTGTTCCTTTCCACCTCTTATATATACATGGGAACGCAATTCTTCCCATGATGCATATTTCCATCCATTTTACTTAGGTCAATGACTTAGTGGCATCTTGGACCTACCTTAGCAAGTGTAATTCTAATTTATCTACATGTAACTTCTTATTTTTTATATTATGGATAAAATGGCAAGACTATTTATATACTGATCAAATGTTCATATGTCTCATTCTTTTAAAATTTCATTCTCTTGTTTATATCTTATTTAACTCACCTACTAGTTATTATCTCTGTATTGCATGGGACCCCCCTTACCATAACTCCTTTATTTAAAATACCTAGCTACGTTTACCAAGCACATATTTAGTGTTTGCTAACCCATACTTCCATTTACTTTTTTCTGGGTGTAGTTCCCAACTGGCCGATGTGTAGGTAGCTTGTAGGACCTAGATCAAGGAAGATAATAAACATATTTGTGAACATGAGGATAGCTTGAAATGGATGGGTTACCCTATTGAACTATGCATATGTGTAATTGGTTGAGTTTTTAGTATTTAATACCACCCTTTATGATCAGGAACATTTGTGCATGAAATAAGATGTAACTTTGTGGTTGTTTTTATGATGCTTTATTTTTACACGGCTCTTTGAATCATACCATTGAGTGGATGTCCTTCAGATCCCACTCCTTACAATGTGGTATCAGAGCCAAAGTAGTCAGTGATTTGACTATTTTGAGTTAATCCATTTTGTTCCTTAAATAGGTAGTTAAGTAAACCTATGTATGTTGTTGCTATGCCTATCCCTGAGTTCTGGGATACTAATCCATAGTTAATTTGATAAACTCTCACTCCCCAAACTAACTATGTGGTTGAAAATTAGTTTTAAGTAACCCTTACCACCACCTTACCTCTCTATAGTGAATGGAAATTTTCCTACGTAAGGATAAACTATTATAAGTGATTTATCTTGATATCTTACTATTGTTAGGGATTTAGTCTAGTCACTATTGAATTTTGTCTATCATGACATTATTAGGAAGACTTAACCCTAGTTCTTACCTTAAGCTTTTGTCTGTGCTAAATTTCTAGCATGCCTCATGTACATCCACTTCGAAAAGAGAGCATGCATGGATAACAAGTTTTGAACATTGATGTGAGTTAGAGCTCATACCTCACTCTTATCCATAGTGTGATTGGTTCAGCTAATGATTGGTATTATGTGTTTGACTATATGGTAAACCCTATCCATCGATGACACTATGATGGTAAACTATCAAGTGTAGAAAAAACCCTAATTTCATCTTATAGTGGTTTGATGATCATATATCTACCCTTGTTTCGAGATGAGATGGTGTACACTATGATTAGGTTGAGGAGTGGAGTAATGGATTTTATTTCCTAGTAGGAATGTTAGAAGTGGATTTCATGCCCTGAGAAATCTTTCCCCCTCCTGATCTGGATTTTAGATGCTTGTTGTATGCCCTGAAAACACACAAAGAGTAGACTCTCAATTAAGAATTAAGTGATGATAGGTTTGATGTCATATGTTTAAAGTGGTGGAAAAGTGGTAGACTTGGTTCTCACATTGATTTGGGCATTTAGCTTCACATTGCAATAGTTTTCATTATTAAAAAAATTCATTATTATACTATGCATGTGCAAAAAGAAATCATTTTTAAAATTTTATCAATGGTTTCATGAACCAAGTCACCACTACATGAAGTTTGGATTAGGAAGGAACCCCTTAGTGAGACACCCTTAACTATATAGACTAACCATGAAATTGTAGAACAATATTAGATAAATGACTTATCAATTTTGGATATATGTGTAAATATATGACTTAGTTATTCTACCCTTTTAAGTGATTAGTTCTATGATAGCTTGACCTTTTAAGGAGTGTAGTTATGTATCTTGGTAGTTTAGGAGAGAAAATGGAGTTAGGATGGTCTAAACATAATGATGAAAGACTAGGTCACCCATGGAATAGATCTTCAAGTGATGTTACACTAATAAAATCAATTCCTAATTAGGATTCTTAAACCCTACTAAAATGGATACAATGAACATTAATTGGATGACAAGAAAGTCAATAGAAAAGTTATACTCATGAAACTAAGGTAAGTTTCTAGTTTAAGAGAGTCCAATTAGTTGATGTTAGTCATAACAGTGCTCCAGGCTATGACCAAATGGATTTCGAGGACGAAATCCTCATTAAGGGGTGGAATATTATAACATACTCAAATCTGGATCTATAGATCAACTCCCCCTTTGCTTAGGCCCTCCTTTAATTGTATGAGTCCTAAATAATTTATCCTTGGTATATATTAATTGGGGATATTTGGATACAAGAGAATTTCCTAACAATAACCTCTTATATAAGGTTAATATAAAAATAACTAATTAAGTCTTTAATTAAAGGATAATTATGAAATTCATAATTAATTAGTAATAACTTTGATTAGGAAATCTAGAATCACCCTAAGTCTAATTGATGAATTGAAATACATAAATATGAAATAGTGTATCAAATAGATTAAGAAAGACATTAAATGTATGAAAAGAATAATTAACCTACAAGTAAGAAATAAAATGGCGGATGTTTCAAAAACGAAAAACTAACATTAAGATTGGGTTCCTTATACTTTAATCAACATCCTTGTAAATTTTTGTGTCAATTGGTCATCGTTTACCATTCAATTAATTGGTTGAAAACCTTATTTTTCATTTACAGAAAAGCATGCATTATTACATTCAATGCCACCGTTGTCATCTACTTTCTCCCCTATAATAAAAATTTAATGCCAGCATAGACCCTTCATTCACACATACATTTTCATTTTCCTTGCTTGTAGTGAACCAGTGTCACTGACCTACCCCCATTACTCCTACTTCCTCTCCTCCTCTTCTCCCTCCTTCTCCTGCTCTTCTCCCTCCTTCTCCTCCTCTTTTTCCTCCTTCTCCTCCTCTTTTTCCTCCTTCTCCTCCTCTTCCTCTTCTTCTTCCCTCATGCTATTTCTTCCTTCTACTCTCCCTCTTCCCTCCAGGAGATGAAATAACCCTAATCATTTCATTTCCCTCCCATATGCAAACTAGAATACTATGAAAAATAAACATGAGGTCCACCACCTAATGCTACAGCTGTTGGGACTGCTCTAGAGGCAATCTACTTCATCAAACCTTCACTCTGATCCAAAGCTAGTCTATTAATTAGTGGATCCCTATCCTTCACCCCTTCCTTGCAATGTCCATTTGAAAACTAAACCTACAACTGTAGGTGGTTTTTGGAGAACTTTAGACCCTCATGAACCACTACCATCCATCACCTCACCACCACCAAATCCCCTCAACAGTCCAACCTCTACACCCCAACTCCATGGCTCCCTCTTTCCCTTGTACAATCTTCTATGGCTACATCAGGGTGTCCAGAGCAGTGAAATGCTAGATTTGTCAGCTACAACTGGTCTCTCATCTCCAGATCAGTAGGACACACATCACAACAACCTTCCAAGATAAGTTTGATCGAAAAATCAACTTTGGACTATGAAAGATCATAATGTGTGGTGTGCTTTTTCAAGAAGGACTTAATATGGCTCTGAAAGGGATTGAGAAGATGCCACCCACAATGAAGGTCGACGAAAAGAAGGAGGTGTACCAGAAGCCTCTTACCACCATCTAGTTATCCTTGGAATACAAGGTTTTGGCTGAAGTTGCCAAGGAGACTACTATTGTAGGGATTTGGAACAAACTCATTGATCTTTACATGATGAAGTCTCTCCAGACCAAACTCTATCATAAGCATTGTCTCTACTTAGTAGGAATGGTGGAAGGTAGTTATGTTCATGATCACATTGATGAGTTTACTTCTATTATTATAGATTTTGGAAAACATAGATATTAAATTTGAAGATGAAGATGAAGCCATTATTCTGATGTGTTCCTTACCCCCCTCATACAAGGAATTTTGTGAAACTATTCTACATGGAAAATTATCAATCTAGGTGGAGGATTTTATATCCTCATTCTTTTCAAAAATGGTTGGTAAATATCTAATTACTTCATTTAGTTGGAGTCAGTCAGAGGCTCTTATGGTGAGGGGCCGAATAAAAGAAAAGGTAAACAACAAGAATGAGACACATAGATCTAAGTCAAAATCCAAGAAGGTATGTGAATATTGTAAGAAAACTAGACACATTGTCGATGACTACTTACAATTATAGAATAAAAGAAGAGAGAGAATGAAAAACAAGAATGACCTACATGTGCTAATGTAGCACGATAAGATCCAAATTATGTTCTTATGGCATCATCATCTTCTTCCTCATCCATCAATTTTTAAAATACTTGGATAATAGATTTGGTTGTTCATGCCAAATGTTTCAACATAGAGATTGGCTTTCTTCTTATGAACACTTTTATGGAAGTGTAGCAAACATGGTGAACAATACCACCTACAAGACTATTGGCATTGGTTCAATCTGAATAAAGATGTTTGATGGAGTTATCTGAATTGTTTCAAATGTTCGTCATGTTCAAGGCCTTTAGAAAAATCTCATCTCAGTTGGCTTACATGAAGCCAACAGTTTTCCATACAAGTTTGAAAATGGAATATTGCCCATTACCAAAGGAGATGATATTCTGATTAAGAAAGTAAGTATTCCAAGAAACCTTTACATGATTCTTGGTGAAACAGTAACCAACGTAGTCGTTGCCGTGTCTTCCTCAACCACTTCAAATCTGGATACCACAAAGTTGTGGCATATGAGACTGGTACACGAGTTAGAATGGTCTTGAATTAATAGGTATAAGAGGACTTCTATGTGAGATTAGTACTAAAAAGTTGGATTTCTATGAGCACTGTGTAATGGGAAAGCAGAAAAAGGTCAATTTTTCAACTGCAAACCATACTACAAAATGTATTGTTGATTATATTCATTCTGATATATGGGGTCCTTCTCAAGTTCCTTCCAATGTTGGGGCCATATATATGCTTACTTTCATTGATGATTTTTCAAGGAAATTTTGGGTGTATTTTCTAAAGCATAAGTCTGATGCTTTTGATTAGTTCCAAGGTTGGGACCAGATATATGCTTACTTTCATTGATGATTTTTCAAAGAAAGTTTGGGTGTATTTTTTGAAGCATAAGTATGATGATTTTGATCAGTTTAAGAAGTGGAAGATACTAGTTTAAAAGAAAAAAGGAAGGTGCATCAAAACACTGAGGATAGATAATGGCATGGCATTTTATTATTCTAAATTCATTGAATTCTACAATCTGAAGGTATTGCAAGATACTACATAGTTAAACATACACATGAGGCAAATGGCATTGCAGAACACATGAGCATGATTCTTCTAGAGTGTGCATGATGCATGCTAATCATTACAAGTCTTACCAAAGAATTTTGGACTGAATCCATCTCCACTACAACTTATCTTGTAAATTGTTCTCCATCTACTCCATTGGATTTTGAAACTCCAAGAGAGGTATTGTTTGCTCATCCTACAAATTACTCAAGTTTTCATGTTTTTGGTTGTCCTACGTATGTTTATTCAAATGAAGGGAAGCTTGAGCCTAGAGAAAAAAGTGCATTTTTCTGGGTTATGCTAATGGTGTAAAGGGATACAAATTCTGGTGCACTGAGCTAAAGTCATCAAAGTTCTTGGTTGAAAGAAATGTCACTTTTGATGAGTCTACTATATTTTCTACAAAGAAAGACAAATTTAGTTCTCCTATTGTTATTTCCCAAAGTTCTATAGAACTTGTTGAGATTGAAGTTAGTGTACACATCGCAAAACCTCTTATTGATGAACAAGAAAATCCAAATGATAATGAAGATGACACTTCTGAATAACAAACATATAGAATTGCCTCTGGGAAACCAAGAAGACAAACTAGACCACCTACAAGGCATTCAGATTAGATTGTTTCATATGCCTTAGCTACTACTAAAGAAACAAATGATTCTGGTGAACCATCTACCTACACTAAAGCTATGACCGATCCAGATTCAGCCATGTGGAATGCATCTATGAAAGAAGAGATGGAGTCTCTTCAAAGGAACAATATTTGGGTACTTGTAAATCCTCATGTTGGAAAGAATATGGTTGTTTCCAAATGGGTATTCAAAAGAAGGAAGCTGGTCCTGGAGATACTATTGCAAGGTTCAAAGTGTGATTAGTTGTAAAAGGTTATAGTCAGGTGGAAGGTATAAATTACAATGACATTTTTCTCTTATTGTCAAACACACCTCCATCAAATTTCTATTGGCATTAGTTGATAGATATGATTTAGGGATCGAGCAACTTGATGTAAAGATCACATTCCTCCATGGTGACTTAGAGAAATAGATCTACATGCAACAACCTGAAGGTTATGTTTCTACTACAAACAAGGATCGTGTGTGCTTACTGAAGATGTCTCTTTATGGCTTAAAGCAATCCCCATGTCATTGGTATCATAGATTTAATTCTTTCATGCTCAAGCATGGATATTCCAGGAGTAGATATGTTGTTAGTGTCTATTGGAAGAAATTTATTCATGAGTCTCTTATTTACCTGTTGCTCTATGTTGATGACATATTGGTTGCATCAACATATAGTTCTAAAATCCACTGTCTCAAGCAGTCACTTAGTGGCAAAATTTAAACGAATGACTTGGGAGCAACAAAGAAAATTTTGGGGATGGAAAATATTAGAAGCCGCAAAGCTGGTCGATTATTTCTTATTCAGGAGAAGTATGTGAAGAAAGTTCTACAACAGTTTTGTATGTCTGATGCAACTCCTATATTTATTCCTTTAGATGACAATTCAAGAACCTCTCCTTTGATAAGTCACCAAAATCTAAAGAGGATCAAAGCTACATATCTTATGTCCCCTATTCTAGTGCAGTTGGTAGAATTATGTTTGATATAATTTTCACTCGTCCAAACACAGCTCATGTAGTTAGCATGGTAAGTAGATATATTGCAAGCAGTTAAGTGCATTCTTAGGTACCTTAATGGTACATTTTCTATATGCCTTGGATTCAGAAAAAAACATAGAGACACTTGTTTATGTTGATTTTGACTTTTGAAATGACCATGATAAAAGGCATTCTCTGACAGGCTATCTATTTACTATTAGTGGTTGGGTTGTAAGTTGAAAAGCCACACTACAACCCACTGTTGCATTGCCTACTACTGAAGTTGAATACATGGCATTGATACAGTCCATAAAAGAAGCGAAATGGCTTAGAGGACTGTGTTTTGAATTTTTTATTCTTGAGAAGACAATGACCATCTAGTATGACATTCAAAGTTCAATTCACCTCACAAAAGACTATATGCTTCATGAAAGAACAAATCACATTGACGTCAAGTAATTCATTAGAGAGGTGATATAATAGGGTAATATTGTAGTGAAGAATATTGTAAGTAAAAAAATCTTACTGATATGATGACAAAGCCATTGCCAATTTCCAAGTTTAGTTAGACATTGTCTGGAGTTGGTTAGTCTAAACAACATGTAATGACGCCCTTAGGGACTAGAGGAGGAGAGAGTTTTACTATTATTTTTTTTCAAAGTGCTATAAACTTCGAGTCAAGGTGGAGATTGTTATGTGCCTCAATGAATTATGCCGATCTGATTACAGATCGACTCCAAAATTATATGGAACTTCATCGAACTGAATAATGGGTGCAGGGGGCAAAGGCCCCGTGGTATGGTACAATCCAAATTTTGGATCCGAATAGGAATTCACTTACGGTTATACATGTATATGTATATGCACCCTAGTGAGGGTTGTAGCATCATCTTGTATTCTATTTATGTAGACGGTAGCCTCCTTACTCAGGGTGTACTCTGCCTCTTTCGAGATCACTCCTCCTTGTGACCTCTTCTTTGATATACTAGGAATCTCCCTCCCTTCCATGGAGTAGGTTATCCCGGTTAAACCATATAAAACATGTGTTCTTTAGATGTGTGATCGTTCTATTTATTCTTGTCTTGTTATCATGCACAAACACATCATATTCTCTCATTCAAAACATAACAAAGTGGTATCAGAGACCAGTTCGGGCTTGGGGCTTTGTACCTTTGTGAAATACGTTGTTGGGCTATGTGAAAGGCCTATTTAGTGGGGTGCAGTTAATTGCCTTTTGAGGTGGAGTTTATGGACTCACACAAGAGGAGGAGATTTGGTAAGTCATGTGTGCATGGTTATAATACCACATTGCCTGTATGTGGAGATGTGCACCCATATATAAGTGGTTGGGATACTCCTCCCATTTCTATTTGGTTTTTGGGATGGAACCCAACTGAATTCTATATGGGGCCATATCGTCCTCCCCTCAGCTTATCCCTAATAGAATCTACAAAAAACTCCTCCAAAAAAGCTTCCTCTGTCTATTCAAAACTTCAAAGAACTATCTTCTCTAGTTCTTGAAGATAGTTTAGATAGTTGTTGAACCTACTACCAAACGTTGACGACCATCATAAAAATCCTCATCTAACCTCCTTTATTTACCTTTCCTTCCCTCAACCCATAACCTCTAACCTCAATGCCTTACCCCCTCTTGGTGCCAAGATGTATGTTCAAAGATGATCCATCATCTATGTAGTCGCACAAACCATACACAACTATTGTATGCATTTGTATGGTGTTGACCTTCCTTTATTGATCATTTTAGATTGCCACCACATGAAGATGAACTCCAATCACTATTTTTCACACACATCTCTCCTCATTCTATCCTCTTATCTTTCTCTCACCTTACACCTACTACCAAGGCTGTTGGGTGTCACCTCTGGAACAGGTAGGCACCATAGAGTGTTAATAACACTAATACATCTAGCACTTGGGTGTATGAGTAGGTTGGCATTTATGGTGACCAAGCGAAAAAACTACATTGACGAACACAACCTAAAAACATTGTAGTGCCTTCATCCGCTCCCAACCATCGATGAACTACTTGCAACATTACAGGCCTTTCCCATCGCTTAGAAAGTAGATCAGAGCATACCCAATCAACAGGTAATTAGTTACATCCTCTCTCTATTTTAGATCACTAAGGATCTAGTCAATAAGATAATGGAAATGAGATATTGTATGAGGCGTTTAATCATTGCTATATGTTAGGTCAATAGATAAATCACTCAAGTATGCATTTGTTAAGCATATGTATATACTAGGTTATAAAGAAATGTCAATAACTTGGTATTTTAGATTATTGTATATGGTAATCTCAGGTGTGCTAATAGACATGTAATAAACCAAATGATTTAGGTCATAATACCACATTAATATTATAATAAAACCAAACTTAGTAGTTAGTTATGACTACAAATAATTGATCTAATTGTATATGCATTCATACATATGCATAAATTAATATACATCATCTCGACATCCCTCAATTCAATGGTTAAAAGCTAAGTTAATAACTTCACCAGATTTATAAGAAAATATAGTTTACTAATCTCACTCCTTCCATATACCCCAAACCCCAAAAACACATATATGTACATTTGATAATAATTACAATTGCATAGGAATCTTGTAACACATCCATACTTAATGAATGCAATATATTTACTCTTAATGGATAAATGAAAGTGTAATATATTATATGAAGAGGATATTACAAAACCTAATTTGGAGGAATGAATAACCGCATGTGTTAACTAGACACACTTCAACTTATGTGATTAAAGATGAACACTAGTACTAAATTAGATACCCAATAAATCATATGTTAACTTACAAAGATTAGGAACCCTAATATGTGACTAGGAGATCAGGACTAGGATAAGAAAGATATGAAAATCTATATTAGTAATGTATACACATGTTCTCTTTGGTTTGACTAACATAGATAATGTGTTCCTAGGATGATTACTCGACTTTGGGGACCAAGTATACCTATTGAGCTACCCATTAGTCTTCGAAGACAGGTATGTGCAGTCCCTATTTGATATTTGGGCATTTATTCAACTTTGATATACATTTTTCCATGATGAGCCATGTGTTGATTCCTCACTTATTAATTGAAACTTCATACCCTTCTATTGGAAAATGTTATGAATTATTTTGACACTCTGTTAATTCATATTATTGTGTTTGTAACCCCTCTTTCCATGTTGAACATTCTTGTTGATATAACTGATAGACATATGTCTTTCCTTGTATTATTGTATCTGATATTAGAATAATATAATCAATGTAGATTCTTATGATTTACCATTAGGGCGCATCATTGTGCCCAGGATGCATCTTTTGACCTGTTATTTATACAGGGGAACATCTTTTTTCCCACAATATAATTGCTTTATCTAGAATGCCTAAATACGATTACCATTCACATACTTAGTGTTTCCTGACCCATACTTTTTTATATCTTTTTTTTGGGCATTGTTCCCAATCGACCCAGATGTAGGCAGCTTAGAGTACCAATATTGAGGAAGATCATATACATATTTATGAACATGAGAATAGCTTGAAAAGAATAGGTTACCCTTTGCAACTGGCCATACATGTAATTAGTTGAGTTTTTAGTTTGTAATACCACCCTTTACGACGAGGAACAATTACACTTGAAATAAGATGTAACTTTGTAATTTTTTTTGTTGTTTTATTTTTACATGACTCTTTGTATCGTACTATTTGAGTGGATATCCTCATGGGTTTTTCTCATTAGATTCTCTGTCTACATACCTTCTACGTCAGTTTTGTAAACAAAATTAATGAGGAATTTTTGGCTTAATTAATTATAATAATTACTTGAAATAACTTCTTAAATCAATTTATGAATTAAAACCCCGCTTAAATCTTGTGTTCTTTCTTATATAAGATTCACTATGATGTTAGTTTTAGGACTAAAGTCGATGTCATAAGCCTTAACTATTACATTGTTTCTAGAAGGAAAGTGACGTTGTACCAAAACCTTTGGTGTCATTTTTGATGTGTTATTGATTTCTACCTTTGAACTGAAGTTGGAGGTGTATTACTAATTTCTTGAAAAATCTTTCTTTTCCCCATTTCTCTATTCTTATTCCCCTATCCCCTCAAAACTATTTACATTCACCTTTGTTGGAATCTTCCGCTGACGCCATGTTGTTGTTATAGGTTGTCATCACTACTACTGCCCCTACTGCTACTTCTATAAGATGCCATCATTGTCATCAAGTGTTCTTACTTCCATTGCTCAAGCCATTATCTATGCCTCCCCTGCCTCCTCTACCGTTGCTCCCTAGATATTATACTACTACTGCTCTCATGTTCCACAACTTCACACTACTTTTACTGCCATCGTCACTGTCATAACTACTCATGTTGTCGCTTACTACTACCGCCACATTTGCTCGTTGTTGTGAGCTCATTTCTGCATGCACTTTAGTTATGCTTTTTTTTTCTTTTATTAGGGTTTAGGTTTTGCATGTATGTATTTCTTATATAATTTCTTGTATGTCTGAAATTCATGGATAAGTTATCTCATAAAAAAAATCCATTTATAAGTCCTAGTATAACTAAAATTCATGCATAATTGCTTATATAATTGGGTATATTGTTCAATTTAAATGTTGTATGTTTAAGTAAGCACACCTAAGATTTATACACTGGATTGATACAAATTTACCCAAATCAACTTGATATATACTAAAAATCTTATGCATCTACCTAATTCTAAACAGTAAACCCTAATTTAAACATATATCTTGTTGACCTAGAAGCTCGTCCAAGATTTACTCATATGGAGTAAATCTTAGATAGTCATGGGTTTAGAATTTTGTTGAACTCTTAATCTTACTTAGGATGTATGTGTACAACGCATTTCTGATTTTTAGGAATATTTTGACATTCATTTCTCCATTTGTTCTCTGGATACATATGTTGTTGGGTATTTTCCCATATACGTATGTGTACTTGGATTATAGGGTGGAAATGTTGCTGGAATATTCTTAAATTACAAACATGCATTATACACTAACTAGTGAGATCAAGTGTTCAATATTGGGATAGGTGGTACACATTCATCGGTGTGAATGCTAAAGACATATATCTTGTTGGCCTAGAAACCCATCCAAGATTTACTCTTTAGGAGAAAATCTTTGATAGTCTCTAGTTTTGTATTGTTCTTGAACACTTAATCTCAGTTATGATATAAGTTCATAATGTGTGTTTGGTTTTCAAGAATATATCACTGGATGTTTACCTATTTGTTCTCTAGATACATATGTAGGTGGGTATTTTCCCTTGTACATCATTGTACATAAAGAATTGTATGGAAGTGTTGCTGATAATTCTTGAAATACATACATAAATTATACACTTACTAATGAGATCAAGTATACAAGAATAGTCTAGGTGGTACACATTTGTCAACATGAATTCCAAATACATATAACAATTTTCCTAGAAACCAATCCAAGATTTACTCTTTAAGAGTAAATATTAGATATTCCCTAGTTTGGGACTATTCTTGAATACTTCATTTCAATAAGGATACAAGTATATAACGAGTCTTTGGTTTTCAAGAATACTTAGGAATTTGTTTTGTTGTTTGTTCTCTATACATATGTAGGTGGGTATTTGCCCATTTACATCATTGTACAAGGAGAACTATAGGGAACTGTCGCCAAAATAATCTTGATATCCAAAAAATAATTATACACTTATTAGTGAAATTAAGTGTTCATGAATGGGATAAGTGGTACACATTCATCAACATGAATTTAGGGCTAAAATGGATCGACATTGGATGTCCATTGAACTCGCTTCATTGAAGAGCATATAATTTGTCTGGGCGAGTTTATAAAATTTTTGAAGGATCATAGGAGAAATAATCAAGATTGTTTCTATTTCCCCTATAGGAATTTCAATAACTACTTGAAGGTTGAGAATATTGATGAAATAAAAAGTAATGTAATATTCAATGATATTACACAAGGCTACACAAAATTGTGCTAGCATGGATAGATTCCTACTATGAGATCAGTAGATATTGATAGTGGAAATTATGCATAAGAAGAAATGTCCAACGATGTTGATGTGAATGATCATATTTTGAATGGCTTGGTTGATGTGATGATATATAGTTGTAGTAGAAATCTTACTGGTCCACCTTCCTTATTTTGAACTATTGTACATGATGTTGAAAAATCATTATACGTAGGTTATACTAAGTTTATGCGGTGGAGTGTTGTGTTGAGATTGTATACCCTAAAGGCTAACAATAGGTGGAGCTAAAAAAGTTTCACATATTTTTTGTCTTTGTCGAAATAAATTCTTCCTTAAGAGAATGAAAATTCTAATTGCGACATACAAAACAAAGAAAATGTTGGTCTTAATGAGAATGGAGGCCAAGAAAATACATTTGTGCCCAGATGATTGTGTGTTACTTCAAAATGACTATATAGATTTGAATGATTTTCCAAAATGAGGGATGTCAAGGTATAAAATGAAATCTCAGGGAAGACCAAGATTGGTTTCCCTTCAAAGGTGATATGGTATTTACTTATAATATCATGATTTCAACACTTATTTTCTAATTAAGTAGACGTGTAGAATTTATCTTGACATGTTGAGGAAATGACAGACAATGAAAGGATTCAAAGACAGCTAACAAAGGGTTCCCCACAATGGAAGAATATTGGTTTATTGTACCCTAAATTAGGTGAAGAAGTTAGGAATTTAAGACATGTACTTTATATTGATGGGATGAATCCATACAGTACATTAAGCATCTAACATTAAATTTAACTTATTATGATAGTTTATATAGTCTTCCTCCTTGATTGTGTATAAAAAGTACTTCATCCTATCAACTGTGATATTATGGCACACATAACTTGATAATTATATTGATGTTTGCCTTGAAACTCAAGTTGATGACTTATATGAACTCTGGGAAGAACGATCATGACTTATGATGCTTCACATGGAGATACCTTAAATTTGTGTGCTATGTTTTTTTGCATGATTAATGAATTTCAACATACAAAAATTTGTATAGATACAAAGTAAAAGGAACCAAAATGTGTCCTATGTGTGAGAAAATACAAACTCAATATGATTTGAATATGATGGCAAGACTATATGTATTGGTCATGAAGGTTTCTCCTAAAAGTGAATCCATAGAGAAGACTCCAAACAGCATTAGTTGCACAACTATGGACTGAGTGCCCCTAAATCTATGTCAATAAGGAAGCTTATCATATAGTAAGAGGCATTGTTTATGAATTTGGTAAGAGACCATGTACTACCCCCAAATGTGATAAATCTTTAATTAAGAAGAGGTCAATATTGTAAAATCTTCCTTATTGGAGTTCTTTGACAATTAAGCATTGTATTTATGACATGCATGGTGAGAAAAATGTATTTGACAACATCATTGGTACTCCATTGAATATACCAGGAAAGACTAAATACCACACCAAATCTAGAATAGACCTAACTAAAATAGGCATAATGAAATAATTAACAAAAAATATTATTATTGGTATCCTCACATATTTACCTTCTTCCTATTACACTTTTTCTAGAGAAGAGAAAAGATCTTTTTGTGAGTTCTTTCTTTATGTTAAAGTGCCAAAATGATACTATTCCAATATCCATAGATTGGTATAAATGAAGGATCTCAAGATGTTAGGTCTTTAATGTCATTCTTGTCACAGCCTAGTGCAACAAATATTTCCTTTGGATATTTGATCTATATTGCAAAAGCACATAAGGTTTACAATCAACATGTGTTTTTTTTGCTTCAACACTCTATGCAACTAATTTATAGATTTTGAGAATCTTGACAAGATGCAAATAGAAGTGATTGCTACGTCATGTCAGCTTGAGATGTATTTTCCTCCTTCATTCTTTGATATCACGGTAAATATTATTCTTGATTTGACTAGGGAAGTGAATATGTTGGGTTCAATTTTATTACATTGATGTATCCTTTTGAATGGTACATGAGTGTGCTTAAAGGTGATGTTTGAAATCATTATCAACATGAAGGTAGTATTATTGTGGGGTATGTGGTTATGGAGGTGATGGAGTTTTGCAATGATTTTTTAAGTTGCAATTAACTCTTGCTAATGAAAAATCTCATTATATTGACGTTTATTCTACGAAAGAAAATTTAGGAGAATGAGTAATTGGAAAAAGAACACTTGTATGTTTTACACACATCGACGAATTGAGTATTTATATCACCAAACATGCCAATTTTATCAAGGGAAAATATCTTCAAGCCAGTTCAATGGGGGATTTCTAGAGAGCATAATTGAACATCTATTAGGTGGCTTGAAGATAAAGTCTTCCATCAACAATTTCAAACGCCAAATGATATTGCTGAGAATATCAAATGGCTCACATATACACCGAAAGTAGATGTTACATCTTACAAAGTGTCTGATGTAGTTGGATTTTCATACTACACAAAGTGTCAAGATTAAAATAATTTCCTCCAAAACTGTGGGATCTCCCTTCAAGTATCTTCATTGGATTTGTCTAGTGTGAAAGATAAGTGTCAATGAGAAGTTAAGATGTCTTATTAAAGTGTCATTGAAGACAACTACACAAAGTTTAGAGTTCACATATTTAGGTGTAATTGGGTTGGATACAACAAAGGAGTTCAAGTGGATGAGTTGTATTTCATATTAGTGAATTTTTAAAAGATCCATAAGAAGGATGAGACATTCATTATGGCATTACAAAAGAAGCTAGTATTCTATGTTGATTACTCTACAAATGAAAAATGGTCTATCTTTCTTCATGGGAAAATACAGTTCATTGCATATCTTATAGATGTAGAAGTGTACTAAGACAAGCATGATGACTCCAATCCACTATTTGTAGCCTTGCTAAGTGTAAACGCTGAAGTTAACACTAATGAAAATATGCATCAAGATCACATAGAAGGAATTGAAATTGACAAGCGATCCAATTAATACTAAAGGCATCCTTTTTATAATGAAAATAACAAAATATGTTAGATGCTAAATAATGTCCATGTTTCTCTATCCTTTATATATGTTTTATTCTCTAGATGTGCATGTTTGTAACACTTTTTCTTTATTTATTATTTTGTAGATTGTTACATCATGGCTTCTGATGACGATGATGATGAGCACTATGAGGATGTTGAGCATTTCTATTAGGATGTTTACCACTATTAAGATGAGGTATTTAAGGAGGTTGCTTCTGAGTCTACTACTCATGTAATAGAGGAACCACACTCATGCACATCTTAACAAAGATTAGGGCCAAAGTTGAGAAGTTTACCATTGCTTTTCATGCTAACACAAATTTTATATAGGAGAATCATAGTGCTAATAGTCACATAATCTTGGAATAAAGTTGAAGATGCCATTAAAGACCCCATCAGGAAGGACATCACTTTGAGTTATATGCATTTATAGTAAGTTTCTTTATTTCTTGTTATGCTTTTGTCTCTCATTTCTAAAATATGTAGAATTACTTTTATAGGAAAATTATCACTATGATGAAAAGCCACGTTGTAAAAATGTTCTATAAAACTATGGGAAGATGTGGAAGAATTTTAAGACTAATCTTACAAGAGAGTACATAAATAGTGACAAGAGGAAGAAGACTACCACTAATCAATACAAATATCTTCATGCTACTGTATGGGAGCATTTTTGTTCTTTAAGATATAATTAGTTCATGGTATCATATAATTTAATATACACTTATGATCAACTAGATGAGTTCAAGGTATTAAGTATTTGTTGAATCCCATTGGTTATGCCTTCTGCCACCAACACATGGAAAAAGTGCAATTGTCTGGGGAAGAGTCAAGCACAACTCCAAGTCACCATACAGTAGTCTAACATAAGAAGTGGACAAATTCTATAATAAATTTCTCATGAGAAATGTCCAACCTAGTAACCACTGAGGTGGCTTAGAAAATGGTAAAGTTTGTCTCTCACAAGTCATATTTATTTTCATTCTAATAGTTAGGTTTTAGTAACTAGTTCCATTGACAATGATTAGAGGGATCTCCATGAGTAATGAAAAGGAGGATAAGTTGTCTGTGTGGGACAAAATGATGAGTTGTCAATTGATCTTGGTACTCAAAATCATTCTTGCTGTGTTAGGGGTGTAGGAGTTGGTTTTGTACTAAAAATATATTTTGGCACATCAAAATGGCGACACAGGTTGACCAAGAGTTGCAATATGTCACATGAGGAGATAAATGAGCTGATACAACTGAGAATACAAGAAGAAATGAGAGCCTTTCATCCATCTCAGTCTCAATTACCTACTTAGACAACATGTTTCTCTTCTAATGAGGTACACAAGGCTATTGGGAGGAATCCCATAAACTCTCTAGTCCCATATGATGATGTAATTTTCTTTCTGAAATAATTCCAATTTAATACATAAAAATTGTGTTACTAGTTATAGTATTATACAAAATTGTAGGTAGATAGAAAGTGATGTCTTGTAGTTTATGATCCTTCGTTCATGGTTGTTCCTGATGATGAGGCTTTGTAATATGGTCATGGGATGCTACATTGTACCCCAATGGTAAATGATGTGGTCCATGTGACTTCCCAACTTGTCTATATAAAATACACGCCACTACCTATACATCATGGAGGATATAGTCTGGACTGGCATAAGGTGGCATTATTGTGTGTCCTAGAAGCTAGATTGTCTATGGTAAGGTATATATATTGCAATTGTAGTAATAATTATATATTATTTGTCTATATATATTTTCAATTGATATGAGAATATTAACATACCCTAATACATAATAAGAACCCTACAGTTCCCCCTCCAAAGTTTTGTGCTTCTACTCCATTACTATAAGAAATATTCAACTTGCTAGGTCCTTAGATTTAAGGCTTATGTGGATGGTTAGAGAGTAATTGACAAGGGTCAAAATGTTGATCCATTTTCAGAGGATGCCATTGCAAAAGATCATGTCAGTATGTCTTCATTCAAGATATTGGGGAACTATTTGAGTAGGACTAGCAAAATACCTATTTATTAGAAGTTTGCATATGGTGATATCTTATCACTAAATACCTTATTATATGTGAATATATATCTTCAATTTATCAAATCATTATATGTGTTCTTAAAACTACTTATATGCTAAGACTAGAATGTTTACATTAGTTTTTTTTCAATATATCGATATCTTAGTTATTCATCCTATGCTACGGAATAGGACAACTACTAAATTTAACATTTACATCAATATTTAGCCATGGAGGCTTAAGGGGATGGAATTGAAAGCTAGAATCAGAAAGGCAGGCTTGTTTTTCTAGTGCATCTGAAACTGGCTTCAGTGCATGGGTGATGAGATGTAGAGTATCACCATGGATGTGTCTTCAGTCATCTTAAAATTGTCTCTAATAAGCCTTAAACCTTGGAGGTGGTGGGAGTTAACTTGCCAGCATAGAGATAGCATTCTGGGCATCAGAAAAAATGGTCACATGTTGAAAGCCATACCTCTTGCATAGGTGAGACATAATGATAATTCCTTGAATTTAAACTTTAAGAGTAGAACATGCTAGGATAGTGGTGCCTAATCCCATAATATTGGCACCAATTTGTGGGACAACATGAGACCCACGTCGGCCCAAGCATCATTGTGAAGGTATGAGGAATCAACAAAGGCATAGAAAGCAGAGTCCAGCCCTTTAGAGAATGGGCGTACCTTCTGAGAATATTGTTCTTGCTCTTGGGGGTGCATCAACCTAGAGATGGTGTTGAATCTTATTTTTATGAAGGCAACACTATAGTTGATATTAGGAGGCTTCCCTAAGTGCACTAGGTTATTTCATATTTGCCACACATGCCAGCTATCCACAAGGAGGAGAAATATAGATTGAACGTGACTAGGCGGTGAATTGATAGTTGTGATCCAGGAGTCTTCATCCATACTGAAGAAGTAAGGAGGAAGATCTGAATAATAGTTGAGCAATCTTTGATGATACGGAGTAGAGGTTCTAGTGCGTTATGACACGTTTACTTCTCTACATTATTCAACAACCATTTGTGTTGCATAAGACAAGTAAAGATTTTTAGTCTTTCAGGGACTCGAAGCATCCATATATCTGCCCAAATTCTATCCAGATTGATGTCTTTGGCCACCTACAGCTAGCTATAGACCGAACTAGAAGAAACTCACCATGATCCTCATAGGTCCAGTCCAATGCATCCAAGCCGACATTGGGGTCAAGTAGAGGGAAGATATTGATATATTCATGTATTGTAGGGCGCAAGTATGCTGCAATGAAGTTATGATCCCGATCACCATTATCGGGAACCATGGAGTTTATAGTAAGATCCTCCAAACCAAGGGGCATGGTGCATGAGGGATCGATATCAGAGAGATGCAAACTTGGTATCCATTTATCCTTCAAGACATTGGTAGAATTTCCATAGTTCATGGATTTTGATCACATGTCGGTGATAGACTGAATGTTCTTCTTAATGAATGACCATGCCAGAGAGTATTATTTATTGATAGGCCACCCCAAGTTCAAGTTTGTTTAGGAAGAGCCAAATTTTCTTCAACTTAGTGTTTGATTGAGGTCCCTTGCATCTTTCTGTAAGAGGCCACCTCCATTCTTGACTGAAGTGATTTTCTTCCATGATACAAGGACATTTTGTTGTTTTCCCTACCTCCCGATTAGATGAAGTTCTTTAAATGTTGGTTGATATCATTGCATAACTGTGGTGAAAACATGATGGACTGCATTGCATAAGATGGAATAGATTGTAGAGTAGATTTCACAAGGATGCTATCCTACTAATGAGAGTTGGCAAGCTGACCAACTATTCATTTTGTCTTGTAGGGTATACACAATGTTTTCATATGTGCTATGGTTCTAGTAAGGATGAAGGAGAGGTACTCCAAGATAGAAGCCCAATTCCTCTATTCGTCCAATGCCCATTTTATTACAAAATACAAACCAAACAGTTCTAGGTGCATTTTTTGAGAAGAAGCATTTTGATTTGTGTTTGGAGATGGCCTGGCCAGAAATAGTAGAGAATTCTGTCAAGACCCAAGTAATGATTTCAGCTTGTGTGCAAGATGCCTCCACCATCAGCATGATGTCATCCACAAACAATACATGAGATAGAGGCTTGCCATTTCTTGAGAGTTTGATTGGTTTCCATTGATTTAAGTTGACTTGGTAAGCAATGGACTGCCCTAGGCATTCCATACAAAGAACAAAGATGTATGGGCTGATTGGGTCCCCTTGATGTATGCCTTGAAGTGGAACCACTGGAGATGAAGTGGAACCACTGGAGATGATATCCATAATTAAACTTATGATGTTGTTTGGGAGGCCAAAAATTTGAAGGTTGTCTAGAATGAAGGGGTGATGCATCCCGTCGAAGACTTTAGACAGGTTCAGTTTGATGCAAGCTAGTTCTTCCTTGAAAATTTGTTTTTCATTGAATGAATTACCTCTTGAACCAATGGAATATTATCTGCAATGTGCCTTTTGGGTATTAAGATAGAACAAGTCTTAGATATCCAGCTGGTAAAGAAGGGATTTTAGATGCTCTAAAATAACGATTGAGATGAGTTTGAAGCTTGTATTGTTGAGTGATATTGGTCGAAAGTCACAACATTGTTGCGACTGTCTCACTTTTGGGATAAGCACCATGAAGTCATCAGCTAGCTTAGAATCGATGGTTCCTACGTTGAAGGCATTTTGCACAGTGAGCATAACAGAGTTGCCTGCTCATGCCCTATTAGATTGTATGAATTCACTATGCACTCCATCAGGGCTTGGATCTTTGTTGGGTGCCATGGAGTGGGAAACCTTGAGGATCTCATCTTGTCCAGACAAGTGTGAAAGTAAGTTCTTCATTTGGTGAGTGATGCCAAGAAAATGTCTGATGTATTTTGTGATAGAATCTGTGCTTGACACAAGCATAGCATGAGATGTCATGAGCTTATGGAAGTACTTCAGTGCATTCTGGATGGCTAGGGGATCGATAATCTAGACTCCCTCAGCATTGCAGATGCGAGTGATTTTGTTCACATGCCTCCTCATTTTGACATAAGTATGGAAATATTTTGTATTGCCATCGCCGTTATGAAGCCAATTGATGTGTACTTTCTACATCTAGTGGACTTCCTCACGGAGCAGAATTTGGTGGTATTTTTCTTGAAAATTTAATAGCAATTAAGTCATTAGAAATTGATGGAGAAGATTTGTCTACTACATGGCTTCTATAGAGACTCTTTAGAGTGTCATGCTTTTCTTTTCTCTACATCTTGGATCATTTGGATTCCCATGTTGTGGTTGTTGATTGAAAGGATATAATGGTTTTAGTGAAGGGTTTGTGGGTGTCCCACTTAGTGAGGAGCTCAGACTTGAATTTAGGGATAATGGACCCACAAGCTTTAGTTTGAAAGGTCGGAGTGACCTTTCTTCTATTTACATTGCTGCTAATAAGAATAGGGTTATGATCAGAATACAAGTGAGGAAGTAGTGATACAGTAAGTCCATTCGCTATGGTAAGCCATACTTCATTTGCAACCACTCTATCTAGCTTCTCATGTACATTCAGTCTTTTAAAGGTGAAGAAGTGTCCTTTTTATTTGACTTCTACAAGTCCAGTTCGTAAGAGGGTGTCATTGAACGTGCTAGATGCTCTTTTATCGAAGTATATGCTACCCTTTTTTTCATTTGGATCTATGATTGTATTGAAATCTCCCAAAACTAGCCAGACACAGTTGATGCCTTGGGTAATTTCCTATAGTTACTTCCAAAGAAGAGGCCGCTTGTTTGGGTTGCGACTTCTATACATGACGATAGCGTACCAGACGTGATGGATTCTACAATGGATCAACGACCTATGATAAATAAGAATTCTGAGAACACAATGTCTTATATCCCATTGTAGCCAAATACCACATGAGAAGCCTAAGGATTCCACACGATATGAAGAGGAGAAACCAAGTTTGTGAATGACATTAAGGGTAATGTCACCACTGCACCAAGTTTTGATAAGAGCAAGAAGATGAATTTTATACATTGCTTTATATTCTTTGCTCAAGCAAATTTTGTCCTCAAATTTGGCTCCTTGGATGCTCCAGCAAAGAATATTTAATGGTGGCTCCAAGTTCTATGGAGTGGCCACTCTCATTATCTTGGGTCTTCTCGATGTCCTCGGGACCTCCCTAGAAATCCAATATACGTCTTGCTTCAGTAGTATTGTTTGCATTCGTGAACAATTGGGATAGTTTCTCCTTTTTCCGCTCCTACACAGGGCTGACTTGGACATGATGGTATATGATCTTTCTGTTCCAGAGGGAAACACCACTACTAACCATTCCTTGGTCACCCCAGCAAAAACTAGGAGTGTTTAGTTCAGGAACAACGGTGTCACTCTGAAAAAAGAAAGGGATGGATGGTTCACAAACTTCACTCATCTTGTCATCCACCAAGACTATTATTGTGTCTTGGGTGGCTGGCGATCACATGCCAGAGGTGGTTCCAAGAATTGTTGTTTGTTTCTCTATTTTACTTGATTATTTTTTAGCAAATTTCTTCTTCTGTTTGTGTTTTACCATAGTTTCCCAGTCATCCTCATCGGCTTCTGGTTTCTTGGGTTCTGAGTCATTGTCAACTATGTCTTACTAGATTTGGATGAGTCTTTGGCTTGCTTTCTTGACTTCTTATGAGTTTGTCACCGCTCTAGTTTTTTAGGGTGGATTTCCTTGGAGTGGGGTGTCACTACTATCATAGGTAGGACCATCAAGGTGGACGCACTTGGGGGATTGAAGTCCAAAAGAAAGGAACATTCTTTGTCCGCATGAACTACCCTTCCACATCTCATGCATATGACATGCATGTTCTTGTATTCAATATGGAACTATTCCCCGTTTATTGAGACTGTCGAAAATAGGGGTTTAGACGTGTCAACTTCAACAGTGATACATGCAAAATGTCCTTTGTGGTGTGTTGTCATGGTGTCGTCAATCTTGATTGTTTCTTTGATTAGGTGACCGATACTTGCTAGAATATGTGTTCAATAGAGATAAACTAGAAGATCTTGACAAAACCACAAGCTTGTGTGGGATAGCATCAGATGACCTAAAGTTGGGGAACACGATTGAAGTGATAATTAATTGATGAATACGGTCCAAGGACATCCTGTCATAGCGGTGATGAAGTCATCTTGATTTGCAAGTTGGATGATGTAGTATCCCATCTCGAAGTCTATCACCCTAAACAAAAGTTCTTGGAGTCTAGAGACCAGTTATTAGAATCTAATATTGATTCCGATGACTTTAACCACAACCGTGGATTTCCATGGTTTAAGAAGTGGTCGGATGGAGGCTAGATTAATCGTGATAGCATGAATTGCGTTGTTGTGATCAATGGAGATGTCATCCGATCAAATCGTTTTTGGAGAATCTCTCTTGGTGGAAGGGGGAATTTGTAGATCTATGATAGGGTAGTTGCCACGGATGCGACCGCCACCACCACCTCTCCCAGTCAACACCATCTAGGTTAAAACTTCTGATGGTACGTTAAAATTATTCAATGTGATTTCTTGATTCCTTCAGTAATTAGTAGTGAAGATAGAGAATGAAAAACTATCTCTCTACTGCATTCAAGCATTTTTCTACTACACAAAAGGATGTGGTTTAGAATATTTTAAATATTAGCTTATTTTATGTTACTTTGGTTGAAAATTAAACCTATGTATTACCTTTATTCACTTAGAACTTAATTTTTTTGGTTTCCTTGTTCTTTTTTTAGTAATAGACTCCGAGAATGGTTGGTGATCATCCCAAGTATGCTGATTGTGTATTGTACTAACCCAATTAATAATATAGTTAAGGGAAAGTGACACCACTAAAATTTCTAGTTGTAGGGTAAGCCAATTTTTTTATTCATCAACATATTTATTAGTGATTATATGATTATATAACTACTTAATAATGCAAGATGTATTACTTTAACTTATATGGGAATAAACACATTCTTGGATGCAAGTGGAGTTGTAGATAGATAAATCTAATCATTATCCTGGAGGAATATTAAGTTGTATTTATGAGTCCAAATTTAATTCCAACTCTATTTATTTTTTCTGTATTAAGATCTCACACAACTACTAATTTGTAGTGCACTACATAAGATAATGATTGAGCATGCAAATATTATATAATGAAGTATATAGATTCCAATATTAGAATAACATCACATGACATCCAAAATATGCAACAGGTAATATAATCTTTCATTACAAGTGTATAATCTAATTGAAATTATAAATTACTTTATTATTCTATGATTTATATCATTCTTTTTGTAGGAATTTAACATGCATCAGCCATATAGATGAGACACTCTAGATGAGTTATGAGAATCATAGTCACAAAGCTTCATAGTTGATGTTGTTTTGGATTTTGTGGGGATTGATTTATGTATGAAACTTTGAATCTGATGTTAGTGTGATTATATATATCGATGCATAAGTAAAACTTTGTATATGAACTTAGATTATAATGAATGCAGGTGAGTTTGGATTCTGATTTAAATGGGAAATTGAAGTTTCATATGTGAAAGTGGATGTAAATTGTTAATGTGTTTGAAATAACAAGTGCATTTGAAGATATGTATGTGAATACAATGAGGAAATTGAGGATGTTGATGTGAATGTGGATTGGTATATATATGCATTTATTATTGTAGGATTTGTAGGTCTAAAACCTCATCATGTTATGTTGAACATAGGAGGGGACTTACTGTTCATTAGAATTATAGGTTCTGCATCCTACTGGATACCTAGGAAGCATGTTTGAAAACCTTCTATAAAACATATATTTTGATGTTGATTATTTGCCAAATCCTAACATCGAAATATTGTGATGTAGGTTTAAAACAACAATTCAATGCCACGAAATTATCTCATCAGATAACTTTTTAACTTATAACCCATCCTACTACATCATTTTGTTCAAATAGAAACTGACATTGGACATGTGTGATGTTGCCTAGTTTCAAAAACTAACAACACTGATAAATTACAACATTCTAACATTCAACAATTTTTGTGTGTTTGGCAAACAATCAATGTCATAATCACTTTGTTATGTAAGTTTTTGAGAGATTCCCGATTAAAAAAAACTGCCGACATATGTGTTTTACATGTTGGTTTTTGTTATCCTATACATTGGTTTTGCAAACTACCACTATGGTACTACATCAATTTTTCCTTCCTCCATAAACCAACATAGATGTCAAACACCAGTGTTATCCACCTAAGCTTTGGTTTCAAACTGAAGTGAAATGCCTTAATTAACCATCATTATAGGTCATGTATGTACTAGTGTAGTACATGCACTGATGTCAAGTTCACTTTCAACAACTGAAATAAATGATGATACCCCATGTCCCAAAAGAAGTATATATCATACTTGGTTATCCTGGTTAATGATAACTCTATAGCACATAAACTCCTAAAGAACTATTGGAAATAACCAACTAAATGAAGGACACCGTGAAGTTTAGTAAGCATTTTGTCTGCTCCAACTCCAACAATGACCACCTTCCCGATATCTAAATATCCCCTTCCCTGACACTACATTGCAAAAAATAGACACATGGGTCATCTAACACTTACACTTACTAAACTTAGAGTACAATCAAAGATTTATTAACAACTATAATGACATACAAAGATGTTGCTCATGCTAATTTCTATCCATGGAGTATATAAAGATGTCATCTATTAGCACTATCACAAACCAATCTGGATACCATTGAATAGTCTATTCATCATATCTGTAAGAGTTGTAGGTGCATTGGTAACCCAAACAAAATAACCATGAAATCCTAATGACCATAAATAGTCCAAAAAGTTTAGTAGGTACATCATCTACTTTATTCCTCAATAACTGGTACCTATATATCTAATTTATCTTTGAGACACCATATATCCCTTCAACTAATCAATTAGGTCCTCTCTTTTTGTTAATAGATACTTGTTCTTATTTTTCTCTCTATTCAATAGTATGTGCAATATGCACAAATGCATGGTTCCATCCTTCTTCTTCATTTAGAACATAGAGCCATGCCAAAGGGATGTACTCAGTTGTCTGAAATCCTTCTCAAACAACTCTTGAAGTTGTGCCTTCAATTTCTTCATCTCAGTTGATGCTATCCTATATGGTTCTTGTGATGTACGATATATGCGAGATACCAGATTGGTACCAAAATAAATTTCCCTTAGAGGGGAACACCTAGAAACTCATTAAAACATGCCCTCAAACTCCCAACACCAAAAGAATATTCTCTATCCTCTTAATTTTGGTATTTTCAACATATGTTGAGAAACCCCAAACTCCTCAACCTCTCGTCTATATATTTTTATACCCAACATGTAGGGAGGATATTACTATCTCCATCTGAAGACCAAGAAACATCACTATCTCTAAACTTTGCAAGTTTGAAGCTGACAATCCAAAACAACCTTATACCTTTCTAAGATATCCATCCCTAGGATCACATTAACTCCATGCATGTCAAGTGGCATGAGATCCACTCGAATGTTGCATCATGAAAATGGAGATCATATTATGGACATGCCACCCACAATCTAGCAGAATCTACTAAAGGAGTTTTGGCATACCCTGATCAACTAAAACAACTACATACGACAAATAGGATAAGTCATAATGAAAAACTTCCACTTGATATGTCACGACCATTGAGTTGACGACTGTGACAACCTGACTTTTCTCTCTCCTCCATGGTATTCTTTATCTCCCATCTAGTGGTCTCTTACTCAATCAAATGTCAACCTTGTAGTATAAATGTGATGATGATCTTTTTGGTGACCTCAATGATCCATTTCACAATATGTGACATCAAATCAATCTAATGTCATTCTTGAAAGCAACCCTCTCTTGAAACTACTTTTTTACTCATCCCTAATGTGCCCCTCTTTCCTTATAATGTACTTTAAGTTTTAGAGGGTTCAATTATGAGTCGAAAGACACCAAAATCACATCTTCCGGGCCTATGAAACTCTAGTTATGGTGTTTTAAAGATTTTATGTTTTAGCCTTTCTCTTTACGTGTTTCATGTTGTATTGGGCCGATTTTGGTCGCTCTAGGCCCAAATGAACTTGGTGGCCCAATGGCTTGTTCCCTCCTCCCTTCCTCTTTAGGAAACCAGTGAACAACAGGGAAGGAGCTTCCCCGCCGCCACCCAGATTGGGTAACGGACGAGACAACCCTACTTTTTCTTGCCCAATTATTAAACCCCATTATCTAAACCCTTGTTCCCTGTCTTTTCTTCTCTCCCTTTGTTTTGCTTTCCGCTCCCTCTTCCTCTTTGTCGCCTCCCTTGGCTACAGGTAGATTCACCCATCAATTGGATGCTGCTACCTAGCCACTTGGGAGGAGATGAGAGCGAGGAGAACTCCACCGATCAGTCCAGTCAAGGTCGTCATACCTTAGACCCGCCGCCGCTCGGATGCAGCCCATTCTGGGCTTGTTGTGGAGTCGGCGATTCTCAAGGGTGGGATCCGTAGGTGCTCTATTCTTAATGCAGAATAGAGGAATCTGTAGAGGGTGCAGTGGATGATGGATGGGCGGTAAAGGAGGGCTGGCGATCGTGTGGGGCAGCGACTCCTGGCGACCGTGAGCCGCCCTCAATAGCTCGGTAGCGGTCTGCAACCGCAGGCAGAGAGGAAGGCGACCTTGGGCAGGAGTCCACAAGGGCGTGAATAGGAGCAAAAATTGGGGAGAGGCATGTGAGGAAGAAGCCTCCTCTGCCGTTGGATCAGGGGCTATCGGCCCAGATACACATGATAAAGAGGTAACATCCTAGGTTGATGGTGCAATTTCTATATAGTTTTAATGCATCCATTCAAAAATACATATCTCCTAGTTCATTTATCCAAAATATGCAAACCAATATATCAAATCGATCAACTCGACGAGATCTACCCTTTAGGCCTAGTCCGAGAGCCTAAGTCAAATGTTTGTTCTCCAATTTCTTGAAAATACTAACATTAGTCATGTTTGGGAACATTTATTCACTATTATGATCAATCTTGCATCTTTAATGAATATTCACTCTCATAATCATGAAATCAGTAATATTTATTCACCTTGAACCAAGTTGAGCTCTTAAGGTCCCCTTTTGATCCATGGTTGTCCCTAATGCATGTTGTAGTTTGTTCATGGACTTTAATGCATGATCATGATGAACTTTGAATCTTTGATATACTTATAGCATCCTAAGCATCAAATCAGTAGGTATTTTTCTCTTGTGACCCTAATGAGGGCCCTAATCGACCCATTTTTCATGAATGCCCCCCATTGCACATCTGTGCCAACTTTGGACTATAATGTTGAACTTTTCCTAGATTACTAATCTTGCTTCTAATGGACATACACCTATTTTGGAATATGTTTCTTATGACCTTATGTTGCTGATCTAAACCATCCCTTATGCTTGGATCTTATTCATTGAAGATCTTTGACCTTGTTTACTCTATTCTGAGTCTTTTGACCCTAGAATGCATGTAAATGCCTCAAACCTTGATATGATCATAGAAAGTGCATGGAACGTCACAATGGCATGAAACTTGACCGACACCATCATGATAACCTCTAGATCAGTACAATATCATATAATGAACCAATAAGAAACTTAGAACCCATCTTGGCCAAAACCCTAAAATGCATCTAATTAGGGTTAATGATGAGAATCTAATGCATATATGTAATCTTGTTGTTTATCAAGTTCGGCATGTGGCTAGATGGTGAAAGATATGTTAGGTTATGAAATATCTGAATCAGGTATGGGCCTTATCTAATTATATGACTACCTATTTCTTGCTTGAAAAGACACATATTGTATGCTTGTTTGTCTATTTTCTCAAATATTTCCATGTAGTATTGCTATGTCTTACTCGATGTTTGCCTCGTCAGTTTTATAACTTGAATACATATATAGATAGAACTCCATTATCATATTGTTGATAAAGGGTTAACTCTTGGTTACGTCCATGAGGTCCCTCTCGTATAAAAGGGTTAGCTAAGCTTGATCACCCTTACGGACCCTTCCGACGGGAAGATGGTCAAAGGCCTTAAACATGCTTGATATTGTTGGTATAATGGAGTGAAATGACATAAAATATGGTTTCGTATTTGTTAAACAATTAACATGTTTATTCTTGTTCATTTAGTCTTGAAATCTTTTCAAAATTAAGCAAAGCTTATATATATGTGTATCTTTCTTCCCCATACTCAACACCTCGTGTGTTGACCCATTTTCTCGTATGTTGTTTTTAGGTTCAGAGATGGATAGAAGGTTGATGTGCTTGGTGAGCTATGCTAGGTGTACTTGTTATAAGATCCAGATTTAGTATACATGAGCAGACTTGTACAAAGTGACTCTTGAATATGTAATTCAAATCATGTAATATAATAATGTTGCCTAATATATCTTGTTGATTGTTGAGATTATGTCGGTGCTTGTATCTTGTTATTTGTTCATGTGTGCTAAGCTTTACGCTTCCGCATGTCGCCTTGGGTATACGTTTGTTTCATGGGACTGGGATTCCGGTTCCGTGACAGATGGTATCAGAGCATGAACAATAACTACACCAAACATTACTCACATGAAACACAAACTAAACTCACTTTACATCTCAACCCTAGAAACTTAATAATATCCTTGTGGATTAGGTTGACTTAGCATCTAGGTTAGAACCTAGATGTTCTAGAACTAGGTGTAGACTTCTGTAAGTTACCTCCCTAGACATGATTCGCGACATGTGCTTAGGATGTCTACACAAGTGCGCACCATGTTCTTTCTAGTTCTCTAGGTGTCATGATACTAGACTGCCTAATGAGTGTGGTAACTCGTTTTGGTTTTGGTTTTATTCAAAATGGAGTATGGTGGTTTTCATCTCCTATTTAAACATTGGAGAAAACATATTTCAAGTATTAATATATGTACATATGAAAAATGTTACCACACACAGAAATGTAGTGAGTTTCCATGCAACCTAGGAGAAAGATATGTAACATCAAGTCTAGATGAGAGAGTTTAGATGTTAGTGATAGTCTCTAGAGTTGTCTAGAGCCATGATATAGGTTAGGCATGTGAGTAACCTAGAAACCTAAGATGATGATTATGATATTTATGATGATGTTGATGTTTTATATGACCCAAGATGTTTGAGGAAGTTTAAGTATGTTTGACGATATGAGATGAGTTTGACCATGCAACCCTAGATAAACCTAGAACCTTGTATGATACATACCACTTGGTTGATGTGCTAACCATAGCTAGTGGGTGGACATGCTTTCTTGTACCTAGTCTTGTATGTGTGGAGATATGATATATGGTTCGAGACCAACACGAGCCTCAATCTCTTTACAAAGGAAGACCTCTAGCATGGGACATATGAATAGGGTGACATGTTGATATGATTTGACCCTTATCGAGAGAAGGTTAGAGTACCTAAACTCCAAAATAGTTGAAATGTTGAAAATATGAATGATGAAATACTTGATGATGAGTCCCTAGCTAGAATACTTCTAAGTATATGAGTTGAGTGACCTAGTGTGTGGCTTCCTTGAAAGTGTTGAACCCTAGACATCCTATGAATAATTTTTAACCCTAGAGAAAGAGGCAATTGAAAATTTGATGCTTGCTATATAGGTGAGGGGGATGTCCCAAGACCCTAAGATAACATATATGATGTGTGATATCCATGATGAGCCTCATACTCGGGTTAGTAATGGTATATAAAGGAGTCTAGTGGTTACCCTTGTTCCTTGAAAGATGGGTAGACATTTTTTTATGGGTAGAAGTTTGTGGCTATCAGGTCTTGTTGGACATATGTACATCTTAGCTTGAGTGTCTTGAGCTTGTGGAGCTCTTTATCATACAACTGAGAAAGTTTCAAAACCTTGACATTGATGATAATGTTGTTCCTTGAATGATGCTTGATACGTGAAAGAATCTGACTTAAGTTAAAATTTTGATAAGTGTACAATGGTCACTCTCATAAGCTAGACCTAGTATGAAATCATACTATACATAAAAGATGTAGCCTTGAAATCATGAACTCGATACGGTGATGCCTAGAGATCTTAGCTAGAATAGTTGGGGTAACATGCCTAATCTCATACCCTAAATGAAAACAAAAATGATTAACTCAATATGCCTATGCTCTTGGGGTCATAACTCGAATGAACATGATGAATACATTGTTTAATTCTAATTTTGAAATGAAAGATAATGAACATAATTGAGTAGAACTTTTGGGGAAAACATAAACATGCATGAAACCTAGTATAATGATGAAATATACGCATTCAAGGATGGTCTCAGTTGGAAGTCATGATAATGAACACATACGTTAGAGAAATGATACTAAGAGATGGGAAAACCCTAATACCATGATAATGTCACATTACGATGGAACAATAAGTAATATGTATATAATCGAGATGAGTACACCCTTGATGAGTATAACCTAGTGTCATCCATCATGTGAAATTCCTTGATAACTATGGATGGATACCTAGACTTGATGAATGTTTATTTTTGACTCAAAACTATGATCTTGGACTAATTTCGAGGATGAAATTCCTTGTAAGGAGAGAAGGATGTGAAAACCTGACTTTTCTCTATCCTCCATGGTATTCTTTATCTCCCATCTAGTGGTCTCTTACTCAATAAAATGTCAACCTTGAAGTATAAATGTGATGATGATCTTTTTGGTGACCTCAATGATCCATTTCACAATATGTGACATCAAATCAATCTAATGTCATTCTTGAAAGCAACCCTCTCTTGAAACTACTTTTTTAGTCATCCCTAATGTGCCCCTTATAATGTACTTGAAGTTGTAGAGTGTTCAATTCTGAGTCCAAAGACACCAAAATCACATCTTCCGGACCTATGAAACTCTAGTTATGGTGTTTTAAAGATTTTACGTTTTAGCCTTTCTCTTTACGTGTTTCATGTTGTATTGGGCCGATTTTGGTCACTCTAGGCCCAAATGAACTTGGTGGCCCAACGGCTTGTTCCCTCCTCCCTTCCTCTTCAGGAAACTAGCGAACAACAAGGAAGGAGCTTCCCCGCTGCCACCCAGATTGGGTAAGGGACGTCACAACCCTAGTTTTTCTTGCCGAGTTATAAAACCCCGTCATCTAAACCCTTGTTACCCATCTTTTCTTCTCTGCCTTTGTTTTGATTTCCACTCCCTCTTCCTCTTTTCCGCCTCCCTCAACTACAGGTAGATTCACCCAAAAATCGGCTGCTGCTACCCAGCCACTTGGGAGGAGATGAGAGCGAGGAGAACTCCACCGATTAGTCCAATCAAGGTCGTCGTACCTTAAACCCGCCGCCGCTCAGACGCAGCCCATTCCGGGCTTGTTGTGGAATCAGCGATGCTCAAGGGTTGGAGCCGCAGGTGCTCTGTTCTGAACGCAGAACAGAGGAATATGTAGTGGGCGCAGTGGATGATGGATGGGCGGTGAAGGAGGGTTGGCGATCGTGCGGGGCAGCGACTCCTGGCGACCGTGAGCCGCCCTCAACAGCTCAGTAGCGGTCTGCAACCGCGGGCAGAGAGGAAGGCGACCTTGGGCAGGAGTCTACAAGGGTGTGAATAGGAGCAAAAATTGGGGAGAGGAATTTGAGGAAGAAGCCTCCTATGCCGTTGGATCAGGGGCTAGCGGCCCAGATACACATGATAAAGAGGTAACATCCTAGGTTGATGGTGCAATTTCTATATAGTTTTAATGCATCCATTCAAAAATACATATCTCCTAGTTATTTTATCCAAAATATGCAAACCAATATATCAAAACGATCAACTCGACAAGACCTACCCTTTAGGACTAGTCCGAGAGCCTAAGTCAAATGTTTGTTCTCCAATTTCTTGAAAATACTAACATTAGTCATGTTTGGGAACATTTATTCACTATTATGATCAATCTTGCATCTTTAATGACTATTCACTCTCATAATAATGAAATCAGTAATATTTATTCACCTTGAACCAAGTTGAGCTCCTAAGGTCCCCTTTTGATCCATGGTTGTCCCTAATGCATGTTGTAGTTTGTTCATGGACTTTAATGCATGATCATGATGAAGTTTAAACCTTTGATATACTTATAGCCTCCTAAGCATCAAATCAGTAGCTCTTTTTCTCTTGTGACCCTAATGAGGGCCCTAATTGACCCATTGTTCATGAATGGCCCCCATTGCACATCTGTGCCTACTTTGGACTATAATGTTGAACTTTGCCTAGATTGCTAATATTGCTTCTAATGGACATACACCTATTTTGGAATATGTTTCTTATGACCTTATGTTGTTGATCTAAACGATCCCTTATGCTTGGCTCTTATTCATTGATGATCTTTGACCTTGCTTACTCTATTGTGAGTCTTTTGACCCTGGAATGCATGTAAATGCCTCAAACCTTGATATGATCATAGAAAGTGCATGGAACGTCACAATGGCATGAAACTCGACCCACACCATCATGATGACCTCTAGATCAGTAAAATATCATATAATGAACCAATAAGCAACTTGGAACCCATCTTGGCAAAAACCCTAAAATGCATCTAATTAGGGTTAATGATCAGAATCTAATGCATATATGTAATCTTGTTGTTAATCAGGTTTGGCATGTGGCTAGATGGTGAAAGATATGGTAGGTTATGAAATCTCTGAATCAGGTATGGGACTTATCTAGTAATATGACTACCGCTTTCTTGCTTGAAAAGATACATATTGTATGCTTGTTTGTCTATTTTCTCAAATATTTCCATGTAGTATTGCTATGTCTTACTCGATGTTTGCCTCGTCAGTTTTATAACTTGAACACATATATAGGTAGAAATCCATTATAATATTGATGATAAAGGGTTAACTCTTGGTTACGTCCATGAGGTCCCTCTCGTATAAAAGGGTTAGCTAAGCTTGTGCACCCTTACGGACCTTTCCGAAAGGAATATGGTCAAAGGCCTTAAACATGCTTGATATTCTTGGTATAATGGAGTGAAATGACATAAAATATGGTTTTGTATTTGTTAAACAATTAACATGTTTATTCTTGTTCATTTAGTCTTGAAATCTTTTCAAAATTATGCAAAGCTTATATATATGTGTATCTTTCTGCCCCATACTCAACACCTCGTGTGTTGACCCATTTTCTCGTATGTTGTTTTTAGGTTCAGAGATGGCTAGAAGGTTGATGGGCTTGGTGAGCTATGCTAGGTGTACTTGTTGTAAGATCCAGATTTAGTATACATGAGCAGACTTGTACAAAGTGACTCTTGAATATGTAATTCAAATCATGTAATATAATAATGTTGCCTAATATATCTTGTTGATTGTTGAGATTATGTTGGTGCTTGTATCTTGTTATTTGTTCATGTGTGCTAAGCTTTACGCTTCTGCATGTCGCCTTTAGTATACGTTTGTTTCATGGGACTGGGATTCCGGTTCCGTGACAATGACTCCTTCAGGATGAGTCAAGGCATAGAATCAAGTTGTTGCCTATAGAAGACCATGACCATAACTTCTTCCTATTGGTCCCAACGGTCGTTCCTATGAAGTTTGGTTGAAATCTCTCCCATAATGATTGCACTATTTCTAGCCTTGTTGACTCAGACTCAGCTACTATGTCACTTCTTGGCACAACTATGGAAAAACATCTTCATATGCCCAACTAAACACAAAGATAACACTACCTTGTCCCAAACCAACATGGACCAGAGTGATCATCGTTAGTGTTGTAACTGGGTAGGGTAGGGTAGGGTAAAGGTTTACCCTTACCCTTCCCCATGTCTAAGTTGTGGGTAATGGGGAGGCTAATTATCTTTTTCCTAAAAACCTTTACCATACCCTTACCCACACTAGTTTAACCATTGGGAAAATGGGTAGGGTAACATGTGAAGCAGGTAAAGCACCATGATGATAGATATATGAAATTTTCAACTAAAATTTCATATAATATTTCCTACATCAAACACAAGACACTTATAAAACTAATTCTTTATAGTAATTATAAAATTTAATGATATATAATGAAAATACTAATGTATGACCTGACATTTAGTTTTCCAAACAAGTTCTAACCTTTTTAGTATAGAATTTGTTACAACCCCAAATTTGCATATGTTTTCATAATTGAAATGTAATGATTTTATGGGTATGGACTTATTTGAAAAGGTGGTATGCTTTAAAAGATGGATTTTTGTGCAAATCTCCCTTTTGATAGGAATTTCACGGTTCCTATTATTATATTAATCCAATAATGGATATAAAAGAGAAGAAAAGAAGAAAAGTACAAATAATGGAAAAAGATACATGATAATTGATATTAAACAAAAGTATTTATGAGAAATACTTGGAAATATCTATAAAGTGGCATTAATGGCCACAATTGAGTAAAATTCGTTTACATAGGATTTCTAAAAAAAGAAATATGAAAAGAGGAAATTGACAATGAAAGATAATGAGAAATCCTTGCAAAAGAATATCTTAAATGAGATAATAAAAGAAAAGATGTAGGAGCATATAGAAGGCTAGGAATTATCCTTCAAAGATGGATTTCCTACCTTTGGGTTTTCTTGGGTTCCAAGGAGTCCAATTTGCAGAGATAATAGGAGAAGAAAAAGATAAAATCAAATAAAGCATTATTAAGAAGGAAAGTTGAAATAATGAAAATATAAGAAATATGTGGAAGTATAGATAATGGAATGATTATGAATGAGATTTTGACTCTACATTGTTTCTAATGGTAAATGGAATCTAAATAAAGAATATAAAAGAATAGGAGAGAGAAAATATGCATAAAATATGTTTTATTAATAAATATCTTGCACATGAAGATAATGCCCTTTTCCTTTGGAATTTGGGACTCAAATTTGGTACACAGGTAGATTAAGTCAAGAAAAAGTTTTCCCTAAATTTTGGGATTAAAAGGATATACAGTTTAAGCGTTATGGACGTTGTAAGTATCCTAAAGTGAAAAGATTTTGTGTCACGTTTTATTTGGGATTTAATCCCAATTTTAGTTAAACAATAGGCCGCTCGGGACCATCAGATATGAGATTAACAGACGGGGCCTGATCCCAGTCATGCAAGGAGACTAGAACCAGAGTCTAGTTCAAGTAGGAGTGGAACTTGGATTTCTCACGATATGGGTGATCTGTGAGGATGGAAACTAGACCATCGCCTTCGGGAGATCATCCCAAGTTTAGCAAGCCTGGGTTTCGAGGGGTTCTGTGGAAGACTATAGAAGTCCCCAATTCATAGGGCACTAGATGGGTCCTCTATATATAGGGGAAAGCACTAGATGCCGTGAACCATTCTCCAATTAGTACCTTCGCCTCCGGAGCGCGACCACAAGCTCCCTGATGCCCTTAATTTAGAAAAAAACCCACGACACCTGCACAATACCCTTCCATGGCCGCCGGCGGAAAACCTAGCCTTTCTCACTTTTTGGTGCACCCTCGACCTAATTAACCCTTCCGTCAAGTTCGGCATTGAGGTCCGGTGCTGGTAGCTCCCTTTCTGGCCGCTGAGGGGCCCTGATGCTCGAGGTCAACCGCGAGGTTGACCGCAGCTGGGCGCTGCCTCACAAGCTGTCAGGAGGTAGAAGATGGACATGTGTCTGGACGGTTTTTCCCAGCCCACTCAAGGATGAGAGGATGGGGTCCTAAGGGTAAAATAAGGAAACAACTCAACTAGGCACGCATGTCAAAAAGAAAGAAAAGAGCAAGGCCACGGTGCTGACGTGGCGCGCAACCATTGGCCCATCAGGTACTTTTTTGGTAATTTCATAACTAAATATCGGTAACTCGGATTAAAAGGTATAATATATGAAAATTGATCAAGAGAGTGAGAGGAATCCAATAAAAATGATATGAAATCTTTATTCCGTTCCTAATTGGAAAAGTAAATTAAGTTGATGAAAAATGCATTAAAGGTAGGTTAAAAACCCTAATTGTGATTAAAGGTTGAATCTAGTATGCTTAATGGGTTAATTTAAGTATTAGTAACCTGTTGAATGATAATGTTAGATTGAAACCTGATCTAGATTCGAGATTGCATGCTTGAGGGTTTTAAACCGAAAATACATGATAATGCAACTAGAAACCCTAATTTAAGGTAAAAGAAGAGATGATTATGTTTAATTTGAAATATATGGAAATATGCTGTTGAGTGTTGATACTAAGCCTGTTAGGAGTGATAGGATAAGATGATTAGGGTTTATGAGTAATTTTGTATAATTAGGTTTTAAAGTACTAAAAGTGAGGCAAAACCCTAATTACATAGGAAACCCTAAGAAGAGGGAGAAATCCTAATAAATGAATAGAAACCCTAAGAAGCAAGACGATTTGGATAGATATTGATAAGAAGGAATTATATGTTATTTTAGGATTTTTGTACTTGCTTGCTTGGTTGGATTATCTTTCTTGGTTGATTCTATCTCAAAGATCTGCAATCACAGGTATGTGGTTACGCTTACGGTTAATCGCTTTAGTTTCACAGTGATTCCTGGATGTTTTATTGGTTGCTTGAACATAACTGCTTGGATGACTTTTATTTCATGCAACTATAAAGTGAATATGATTATCACCATAAGTATGTATACATGACTGGTTCAGATCATGGTCCTCCTCTGTGGCTTTGCAAGTGCTAAAAAGGGTAACGTAGAGTAAGGTCTAGGCTATCATGAGTTAAAAAATTGGGCTACCCACGTGTAGTGCCATGAGACTCTTTAGCACACCATGAGTTAAGGAGTGGGATACCTATGGGTAGTGCCATGTGACTCAACCCTAGAAATTGATTCACCTATTAGGTAGGATCATGAGGGGTTTAATGGGGATCTACCATAAGGAAGGTAGCATCCAGGTCCACTGCAGGGACATCACAGAGGTTAGGGTATGTATGGATTGAGCAGTTATGATGAAAATGTAAAGTTGTTTGTTAAATCATAATTGACTGCAATATATTGTTATAGTTAATTACACGATTATTGTTTCCCCCACATACCAGCTTTATGCTGACCGACCTTTTGTTTGTCGTAATTTTAGGTACAAGTGAAAAGAACAAACAGTAAAGTGGCATATGTGGAATTGAATATGAATTAAAGTACAAAGGAGGATTAGTTAGAATAGACTCCAGGTGTGGATAGAAGTAGATATCCAAGTTTTTGAAAAAGGTATGCAAAGTTTTATTTTGTTACAGCCTTTCAGTATAGTTCAATAGAATTTGATAATTATTTTTGATTATTTGTCGAACCTTTGATCCGAAAATTGGTATAACAACTCTGACCTCTTTGTCTCCCTTAATTGGGGGTTACCAGGAGGCGGGGTCGTTATAGAATTCCTTGTTGAGAAATTCTTTTTAGCTTATATATAATAGCTCAGAGTGTGAAATTCTATCGATGTTTAGTAAAGTTTTTGCAATCAAATACTAGTATAAATTAACAGTATAGTGTAGAGGCTCTTTCAGGATTTTGAGTATGCATGAATAACTATATTAAGCTTTATAATTACTAATCTAACCATATGTTGATGAGAAACTTGACAAGCGGGAAGGGTAAATATTCCATATTTACCCTACCCTCTTTTGACGTGGGTAGAAAAGGTAAACAATAAATGAGTGGTGAGTAAAATATAAACTTACCCTTACCCTATCCTATAGGGTATGAGTCAAGCATGTCCTTGATTCAGCGTCATGAGGAACCACCATCACACTTTCATCATCAAAACTTCCTCCATCAAAGATGAAAATGTCACACAGAGACACAAACTATCCCAACTCTACATGTAGACCCTACTCAATTTGCATAATCCTCTCCTACTATATGACATCTATGTGATGATGAAACTTGAACTACTCCATTAACTATGCCTCATTGTCATTAACCAACAGAGTTGCTCAAATTGATTCATTTGATCCTCTAGGCAAGACTGAGGCAAGTACCTACCTTCAAACTCCTTATGAAACTTGTAGGGAAATACAACATCAGATAGGCAGTAGAAACAAAAATTTTACTGACATATTTCCCATTAACTAGTAGATCAAGTCAATAATTATGCAATGGGAAGGATGGTTTCACAAAGATATACCTGGTCCTGGAGCAAGTCCAGCGACAATCCTCATTGATGTAGATGTGCACTCTATCTTAGACGGTGTCTGTGCAGCTCCTAGTCACACTCAAACTCGTATGAATGCTCCTCTACAGACAATAAACTCGGATAACTACTGTAGCGGCTCCTCATATCTTGCCACAGATTGTGAGTTGACATTGTCCTCCTAGAAGCAGCCACCAGACTCTTGACTCTAGAGTAGTCCAAACGGACCAACTAGAACTCATGTCGTCCTACATGAGTGGACAACAAGGAGTTGTCCCTCCCATTTGCGTACTAGTCACCAACATGCTCTCCTACAACAATGATCCTCAATTGTTTCTCTCTCGTGGCTATCCCTCCCTAGTTGGGTAGGACTTTCCTGGGCTCTCATGGTTACAACAACCAGAGAGAACAACAATTTTCAAAGCAATTGATTCTCAATTGTTTGTGTATTAGTTGTACTCTGGGAAGCCCCCAGTACCATTCTATATATAAGAGGGGTTAGGATCAAGGTTCCCAATCCCCAACCAATGTATAATAAAGTAGGAGTGAAAAGGACAAGTAGATCTTGAATTTTTTCAACTTTTCTGGAAGTTTCACAACCTACATGCGACAAAATGGTCGTCTCGCCAAGTGAGACGGTCGTTTTTCTAAGCGAAACGGTCGACTGGGATGCCAAGTAGACATCTCACAAAGCAAGATGGTTGTTTTATGCTTTCCCATTCAGATATGAATTGTCACTTCATTTCCTAATTAATTTCATACATTAATTTACTTGCACCTCAAGTATGTGCAATTGAAATGAGTTCGAGAAAACTCTAGAACTTTTATTCCTCCCAATCGGGTCATCTCACACAAGCGAGATGCCCATCTCACTCACCCAGATGGTCGTCTGGTGAGTTCGAGTCGAGCCTATTACACCCTGATCTCAAAATTACCACTGATAATGAGATTAGGGAATAAATTGAGGATTTAAAGTAATACAAAAATCACCCTTAACTTCTTCTTTCCTGAATCAATTAAAATTAACTTAAAGGAAAATCTTATAACTTAGAATAAATTGAAATCTTACTAAACTATGGAAGTAACTACTATTTACATTAGTAAATAGGTACAACAGATTTACACCACATATTACATTTTTCATGCAGAATATAAAGCACAATAGATAACTTAAAACCAAACTACATATTACATTACATTCTCTCTCTACCACACCACATGCCCAAGGACCAAGGGGAAAGGACTAAGAGACCTCTATTCTAACTATAAATTACCTTCTAAGAGCTTGGATGATAAGATCCTTCAACTTCCTCGTGCTGACGCTGACTTGAAAAATGTTTTAGTAGGTTGGTGAGCTACTGTCTCAGTTAATAGAATTTCACCCAACCATCGCAGATAACTCATTTTATGTTTATTAAACTGAAATAAAATATAGAAATTTCTACATTGAGCATATCTAAAACAATAAAATGAAAATAACATTGAATGCCAAAATTTACATTTACAGAACAACTACTATGAAACTGTAGTCGAATCTTTCTTAGCCTTTCTTACTTATAAGAAACTCTTTTAAACTATATGAACATACTTTAGCTTATGCCCGGATCATATGCGGTGTACTCTACATATGAAGACTCATAGCGCACTATGATCTCACCGTACAAGACTTAGCTGACACATCTGGGAATGCTAAGCCTGACTACGTCACTGGTCTGTAATAGGAAAATGGCTCTTTGGCCTCGACACACCTATTATGTCGTAAAAATAGGACTCCTCCTCTAACCTGAGCACACAGGAAGAAAGTCAAGCCACCTATTGGATTTACTGTACTCTAGTGCCACCAGGATTTTTGGTTGATGTTGGACACTACATTATGTATTTTAAGGAGACTTCCACTAGGGCTTCATCCCCCGTACCACCCATTAGTACGTTCCAGCCCCCGTATACTAGACACTTCCAGGGTTAGGTCGTTTCATCCCTACGACACAAACCTCTCATAGGGAATCTACGGTGTTCATGGCTCCTATGTCTATTATTTTAATATTCTTGGAAAATGCTTACTATATTGTATCTCACACTTACTTATACTTGACTCTGGTACCACGTCTATTTATTTGAAGTTTATAATACAACATGTATATCATTCTAAACTTGGCAGAGCAGTATATTCAAAACACTATAATATACTGAGTAATCAACATACTATACATGCAGGAAGACTGAAATACTTAAATAAATAGAATACATGTTCATTTGGTAATTATACACTAGAATCATGCAATTAAACATCTTAATATACTGGTAAGAGGTAATTACTTGGCATATGAGTAATCGCCATTAGCACCTATAAATTATTTGCACTTTCTTGGAAAATGTGCACCTTAATCCAAATCATGAATTGTGCATCACATAACTCAATTAAGAGTTAATTACTTATCATGGCACAAATTATTGTTAATAACTGAGAATTTCTAATAATATTCTTAAGAAACTTGCCAATTTGTGTAAATACTAAATCACATACATTAACTATAACAGAGAGCATGCAACAAATTTATATTGAGACATTTTGTGTCATCGTCTATTTCTTTAAATCATGCAACTAGTTAATTACTAAAATTGTACAACCCAGGTTTATACCCAAACCATACAACTACTATAAATACGGGGTCATGTGCTACTTTCTTTAACTTTAAAACTTAGCAATTTAGAATTTAATCAACCATCTAGTTCCAATAATCCAAATCATTTTGAATCATACAAAACGTGAAGAAGCAAAACATGCAGTGAGAAGTCAGGCGATGCGAAGACTTCCCGATACTTGGGTAACAACTATTACCCATGAAAAACACAGATTTAATCTGAAATTTGTCTGTTTCATGGAGTTAGTACTGCTTAGTGAGTGAAATTCTACTCACAGTGGATCGAGATGGCTGAATTTGACTTGAAACACGTCCAAATCCTATTTCCTGGCGTCAGTAGGGTCGTCTTCAACCTTGGGCACTGTGGATTTCAGACCTGCTACACACAACAATAGATTTTCTCGTGCACAGGTAGGAAACGGGCTCAATTAAGTGCTAATAGCGAGCTGGGACCTGCGTATTTGAGTCCTAGCTTCACGACTGGAGTCAAGGGTGACACTACCTTGGCATTTCTCGTGCCGAACAGCCCCTGGCTGGTGCCGCAAGGCTGTTGTGTGGCTACTATTGGACGGCAGCTCAAGCAGGTTAGGGCTGCGGATATGGTGAGGTTGAGGAGGAAGGAAAGAAGGAGAAGAAGAAAGGAGGATGGCGCCACTGGAAATGGAGCTAGAAAGCCCTAGAATCGCCTTTCCTTTCTCCTCTACTGGTCAGGTAGTAGTGCTGCTGTGCACCACTCAAGCGATGGTTTGTCCGATCGAGAGGAAGGGGATAAGGGAAAGGGGGCTAATAATAATGGGTAAATTGCAGTCTAGATCGAAGGAACTTGAAAATGCCATAACTTTTGCCTCGGAGGTCCAATTCAGGTGATTCCTTTTGCAAATTTTCAAGTGAGAGATCCACTACAACCTCAGAGCATGAAAACACAACCAGTAAACCATATTAGCTAGGTTAATTATCTTAGATAATTAACTTAACCATTAACACAGCAGTTAACATTAATTACATCAGATGAGTCAATATCGACTAATGATTCACATCTTAGCTTATCTTGATTAACCATGATGTTTAATAAGGTAATTAGCACTAATCAAGGTACTTATTGACTAACCTCAATGTGGGTTGTAACAGAGTCGATCGGTTCAACAACTTGAAGCAGTCGGTTCATAGAGCAGAACTAAGCCAATTCAATTTCTAATCTTCCTAACTACCCAAACGATCGTCTCAACACTTGCGATGCTCATCTAGATTCCCAAATGGTTGTCTCACCTAGTGATATGGTTGTTTGGTAGTTCAATCAGCCAATCCATTGATTGATTGTATGAATTGAGTGCCTAAATACTTTAATACTTAATTTGTTCATCATTCAAGATCAAACTCCTCTTCTAGATGAGTTCCTATGTGTGTGACCCTATAGGTCCCATATCACATTGGCAGTGAATGTCATCTAGATGAGTTCCTTTTTCATTGATATCCATATTGGTCCCATGACCCTACTCACATGTCATTGGTACCCAAGTGAATGGAAAGTTGAGGAGCAATTTCAACCTAAAATTTGTATATGGTGTTATAGTGTTTGTATAGTTCCTTTGTCATTGATATCCATATTGAACTAGAGGCATGGAGTAGTCATACTCATTATTATTTAATCTTGTTCCTTGAACTAGACAAGACTGCATCAGATATATGTAAGCTCAATATCACATATTGACTCACATGTGTATGGCCATACTTTTCTTAGTATTTCTAATCAAGAGGCCTTGTATATCTTACTCCTATCGGAGGGAAAAATCCCATATCTATCACTCACAGTCAATCCTGATGTGTCAAAGTCACCCAATCATCACCATTATAACAACCCATGTTTCAGGACTGCGTTTGATGATGTCAAAATGTACCCAATGACATGTGATGAGTGCAGTGATTTTAGGTCTAAGAACCACAACCACCACCTTCACTGTGAGACTTGACTATGACTTCCATGAAGATGGCTTCCATGTGTCAGTCTCATGGTGGGTCTGTCCCATACACTATACTCTAACATGTATCTATGTTCTTGGTTTGATACAACCATATCATGACCAATGAGATTAAGTCATCAACGAACTAACACTCTGATCTTATGTGCCATTGTTGTCTATCAACCTTCCACAATGACAATTGATCAGGGATATAATGAGAATGTTTTTAATCTTAACATATGTATGATCTCATTCTTCCTTGTCATATACTTGAAGACATACATCATTGAGTAATATCATTCTCTAGACATTTATTATGTAATTCATTATCTTGTATCTGAATATACAAAATAAATTGGAAGCCTGCCTTTGTTATTAATCAAATCATTTATATGTTATGCCATTGCAATCATCGTATGATTGGCTCTCTGGGCATACAAACCAATACACTTCCACTTGCACTTAGAGCCAGTCACCCACAGATCTTGTCTCAAGTGACTTAATATGACCATCAAGCTTCTACTGCATAAGTGCTTTTATAGCGGGTTTAGCAACATTTTATTTAAGTCGGTATTTTGCAATTTTCTCATCGCTTTGTTGTATGAATACTCATATGAGATGGAAGCGTTGTAGTATGCTATCTGAGATTCCCAGCCTAATTAGTAGCTCCATTGTTGTCATCAGAATATCTATTGTGTCATCAATGGTTTAGAACCTCACACAAGTTCATCCATATGAACTTCTTGATCCATACATTATCCTCTGTTGATTTCATAACACAGAGATACTCAGATTCTTTTGTAGATTAGGACAACTTCCATTAGCTCGAAACACTTTCTAGCTTACAGTTCTTGTTTAAAGTCAAACATTATTGCTATCATTTTATCAGTCTGGAAGCTTGTATGGGTGTAACCCTTTACATCCAACTCTTCCTTATTACCATACCCAAGTAACCAATCCTTTAATTTCTTCACAAGCACATAAGGATGTTCATTATGGTATTCCAATGACTCTAACTGGTATCTGACATACACCCTCTCATCATGTCCAATACATACGAGATTTCTAGGTAGGTATATATGTGTCATCTCATCATGTCAACACATATGAGATGACTGGATATGCTCTCATCATGTCCAATACATACAAGATTACTAGATATCTTCTCGTCATATGAGATAGAAGGATAAGTAGATAGTATTGCATTCAAGATAGATCCAATGGCATCTATCCATGTGTTCCTATTCTTCACAAGAATTGGGACACTTGGCTCCTAAGAGACTAACTCCATGGATCATGGATACATTTTCTATCATTGATTCTTACATGATGAACATCTTACCAATGTATGTGATTTTACATAGGTCACGAAGCTTTCTAGGTCTATCTCTATAGACCTCGATCTCTATAGGATGCTTCACCTAAACCCTTCATATAGAAGGTACTTTCCTTGCCAAGTTTTATCAATTGTAGGATAAGGACATCATTCCCCATCATTATGTGGAATATTAATATGCTCCCACTAAATCTTTTGTAATCATATATTCCATATTCATTTTGACTCAAGTCAAACCCTTTGACTTTGTCAAGTTGAAGATTTCAACTCTGAGATGCTTGCTTCAATCCTTAGATTTACCTTTATAGCTTATAGACTTTATTTGCATTAATGGATGTATAAAACCATTAGGTTGTGTCACATACGTATCCTCTTAATTATTCCAATTAAGGAATATGATTTTAACATCCATATGTTAAATCTCACAATCATACTAAACTGCAACAACAATCATGATCCAGATGGATTAACCATGGTAACTGGCGAAGGATTTCATCACGTTCTACACCTTGAACTTGTTTGAATCTCTTTACAACCAATCTACCCTTCCATGTTGGTCTTCTTACAAAGACTGAAATGCACCCTATGGGTTTTACCCCTTCAAGTGGATCCATGAAGGTCATACCTTGTTTGTTTACATGGAGTCCATCATAGATATCATGGACTCAAGAAATTTTTTAGGATTTGGTTCCTGAATAGTTTCTAGGTAGGTAGTTGACTTATCTCTATGGTCAACTTACTACCTTCTTGAGTTATCAGATATCACAATCTTTCAACCCAAGGCGTTCTACTAAAACTATAAATTTAGTGTTTACATAAGGAACTTGAGATTCCACAATAGTTTATGATTCTCCTTGTTCCTTGTTGTACCTCTTTAGGCTCAATGTTTTTTTATTTGTCTCGAACATTTCGAGTTCTACTTCCACTCCCACTGATTCCTTTAGAACTAAGATCCCTTTAGGAATTCATCCATCCTAGCAAAAAACACTTTGTTGTCCGGTTGAAATGTAAGTAGTATTCAACAAGATAACATTCATGTAATCTGTGGATAAATCCTTTTAAGAAATTATTTTCTTATACAAGCTTTCAATCCTCATAACTACAAAAGACTCATTGGGACACTTCCCATGCCATATCTCATATGGTGTCTTTTGAACCATTTTAGACGGTACATTATTTAGTGTTCAAGCAAGTGCCCAAAAGAAATTGTAAGATTAGCTAGATTTCATTGATAATCTCACCATAACTTAAAATGGTGTGGTTCCTTCTTTGTGACACATTAGTATGTTTTAGGTGGAGTTCATTATGATACATTATCATAATCTCCCAGAAGCTCCTCAAACTCTTGGTTTACATATTTCAACATCGATGATATCGAGGTATCTTAATACTTTTACAAATTCAATTGCATACTTCATTTATAATCTCCTTGAACACTTCAAGAGATCCATACTTGTATTTCATTAGCTACAAATTTCAATATCTACTGATCACATTAGTAAATATAATGTGGTACTTGTAACTACCTTTAGCATTCATCCAAAAAGGTCTATGTACATCAATATGCACTAGTCCTAATGGAATAGTTGATTTCCCATTACATCTAATGAAGATACTCTTGTCATATTCCACAAAAAAATATACATGCACGTCTTTATTACTTCAAAAACCAAATGATTCTAGATAAACATCATATGGATTCTAGAAATGCATTTCTCATTTATGCACTCTAGATAACTATGCTATAGGTATTCAATGTTTGAGTTATTAAGTCATTCAATATATGTGTCATACACATTTGTCTTTACAACTATCAAGTATAGTTTATGAGAGATAGGGCATCACAATAAGAGATCATAATCTTATTATCATACAAAACATATGATGTTTGGCAAGTACATAATAGCAATTCACTAATTCTATTATGTGCCCATGAATGACAACATTTAACCATAGTGGCAACAACCCTTGCTCCATATAGTTCACTCTTACTTCTTCTCAGGTCCTAAAGTAGAGATCTCTATATCTACCTTCTTCTTGAGATCCTCTATGATGAGGATAATTCCTTTACAATGACAATGGTGGCACTTTGTTTTCTTTATTCCTCAAGTGAAAAGGACAGATCCATTTTGCACTTACCCTTCTCCATGTATTGAGTGTAGAAAACTTGGCCTTTAGCTTAGCCTCATAACACTTCTTGGCCTTGCTTTTTCCCTATGACTCGTTTCTACTTATCACCATCATGGATTTGTCCTTATTTTTCCTTGATTTGACATCAACATGCCAAGCATGTGATAAACTGACTATATGATTCATGCAACACTTACATAATCATATTCATGGTCAACTCTTGACCTAAGAGAAATCCCAATAATTTCACATGTATAATCACATTGAGCACATGTGGTTCTACTGGGCCTCCCTTTTTTAGTTTGCATTCAATTAGCACTTGGGAGACATTATACCTTCTTTGCTTTACATGATTCTCAAGATGTGTTACCATCTTTAGAATTTCCATGTTTTGATGTTGTTCATGCAACTCAAAGTTCATACAACATAGGAATAGACATTCAAATGTTTATGGAATCAGTGGCAAGCTTCCATTAAGTATCCATTTAGCCTTAGGCACATTTGAAGTGGGTTCCTCTAGCATTGGTCTATCAAGGACATAGATATTTCACTCATAGATGAGAACATTTCTCAAAGTCCTTATCCAATTATGGAACTTTATCATGTTTTGTCCTTCTCAAGGACTGATTGCAATTTAAATGTGTTTTTGTTTGACATTTGATTCTACAAAGAAATATTGCATCTCTTTCAAAACATTTTTTATTTGGTTTTATTTGTTAATTTGATGATATTAATTAGGTTTTTAATTAACTACCACTTCCACTATTTTATTCAAATTTATAGCCCTAAATATCAATTCAGAATATTGCAGCGTACAATATTCTAGTGCGCCAAGATCCAAGATAATTCAACTATTACCCGGCCTACACCAGTGTCTACAGTCAATTATCAAGGTAGGAAATCATGCCAATTGCATCATATGCAACTCTTGGATAGATGATATGCACAACTCCTTACCATGATCATCTACATTCCTCTGGGCCCAGACTCTCTAAGAATCACCAATCAAGCCTGACTCAAAATCTGACACAATAATAATGCACCCCACGGAGGCGAAACCTACATTATTACCATCACACTTCCCTAAGATAGACGGTGCACCCCGTGGTGGCAGAATCTATTCTTGGTCGATTAAGCTTTTCATGTGGGCCGCTTCTGGAAAGCATCTAAGACTTGATATTATATTTGAGTGAGTTTGCATGTATACATACATATAATTTATCCAATCACCACATATATAGTACGTATCATATACATGCTATAACCACAAACGAGAACACACAAGTGATGGTTATGGCTACTCTACTATAATTCCTTGGAGCCACAAGGAATTTCTACCACCTATGGTCCACATCATATGCAACATGTTGTTGGTGAAGATATGTGCTCGGACCAATCTAGGTTGACCGGTTCAACTCTTGAACCGGTCATCTCACCTCGTGGTCACTTGGTTGGTATTTTTTTAAACGGTGGTCTGGTTCTCAAGTCCAAGCAGCGTCTAGACACCTCTAGCCAATCGGTTGGGCCACCAATCAATCAGTTCATCCTCCTATCCTCATGCCTCCTCTATGTTGGGTTTTGTGGGACAAAGAAGGCAGCTGAAACAAAAATAAATTCTCACCACAAACCCATAAAATAGCAGATCACATAAATGACTAGGAAATATGAAGGATGGTTTTAGCAAAGTGCACCTGGTCCTGAGGCTTGCTCAGTGACAACACCTCGTAGCTAGTGCGGTCTTCAACCACCTAGGCTTGGACGATGTCTGTGCAGCTCCTAGTCCTGACCTGGACTGTGGTTGACCATCATCCTCCTGAGTGGAAGAAACCTCCCACCTCTAAAGATAGTCCACACAGACCACCGGGAACTCTAGTCGTCCTATCCAACAAGACACTAGAAGAAATTGTCCCCTTGTGTCGGCGCACTAGTCACCGACACACTCTCGCACCATCAGTTGTCATCCTACAGTTGTCTTTCCCTCGTTGTGCCTTCCTAGTTGGGTAGCACTTACTTGAGGTTTCTCGGTTACCAGAACCAGAGAGGACAAATTTGTAGAGAAATAGATGTTCTGAGTTGTGCACTTTGAGAATCCCCCCTGTGAAAGACTGGATTTCTGGCTTAATTTCGAGGATGAAAATTATTTTAAGGTGTGTAGGATGTGATGGAGTGAACTTTTGAGAGTTACAAATGCTTTGGTAAAGTTTGGAAGGTGATGGATGTTGACATCATGATTAAGATTTTGTAGTTTAGTAGAAGTACATGTATATGTCAAAGTTTGTTGTTTAATATGTAATATCAAATGTTGTAACAATTCATGTTGTAATTATATGTTGAATGGTGAACATGTGTCGATGGTTTCATTATTGTTCATGTACATGTGCTACTAATTGTTTCCTTCTAACTCCCTTGATTTTCTATTTCTTAGCCTAGTGTGTGATGTTTAAATTGGGATTCTCACTGAGGTGAGGGTTTCAATTTGGACGTCACACATCAGATTAAGTTTTAGAAAATCTGGGGATGTCACAGGTGGTATCAGAGCATGAACAATAGCAAAGCTCGACATTTTCTCATTATGCAACTCAAAACCAAAGAACCTTGAACTTAATAATCCTTAGGGTTAGATTAGTCATCTTTTAGAGACTAGATCTGACCTAGCCTCTAGGTTAGCACCTAGATGTTTGAGAACTAGGTCTGGTGCTTGTTGTATAGCAAGTCCTTAGATGTCATTCTTTCCTTGTAGCACATTGGTATGTGACGCTGTATTATTTGGAAATGACATACATCACAGGAAGAGAAACCTTTGACATATGATGCATCTATGTTTTGGGTAGCTACACCAGCCTATACCATGTTCTCATCATTTTCATGGGTTTCCATGACACTTTACTCTCTACTTTGTGTGGGGCACTCATTTTTTGGATTTGGTTTTTGATTCCAATCGGATCGAACCTTGATTGTTTTCTCTAACGCATGTTTTATCAGAGAAAAACTATATAATATTTTATTATATATATGTATTACAAAAATGTGTCCCCACACATGTATGAGTAGGAGGTGGTCATGCAACCTGAGTGAAAGTGAATGACATCAGTCTAGAAGAGAGAGTAGTTCTAGATTAGATGTCTAGAGCCTTTTTTGGAATATGTGATAGATGGAATATATGAAATATGTTTGATGATAATATGTATGTCTTATATAGATGATATAAGATGGTTTATGATGATATTTGTTTGTACTTGAGGACCTAAGTTCAAATTTGAGGATTTGAGATAAGTTTGATGATGTAAGTATGTATGCTTCCATAAGATAAAGTTAGGATAAGTAAGACAAGGATGTGAGTCAGCATGAGCCTCAATCTCTTTTACAAAGGAGGACCTCTAGTGTTAGGACCAATTTTAGGGTTAACTCTAGAGAGAGTGAGACCCATTGGGAAAAGGTTAGAGAACCTAAACTCCAAGATATGAGAATTATGAGAAATATGTGATATGATGTGTCCTAAACTAGAATAATCCTGAGTGATTGAGTTGAGTCGCTTTATGCATGATTCCTATAGTCTTGTTGAACACTAGATGTCCTTGGGAAGACCAAAATCCTAGAGATAGAGAGAGGCTGGTTATATGTGTGCAAGTGGAAATGAATATGAGAACCTACCATCAAGGTGAGGGAGAGAGAGTCTCAAGACCCTGGAGCAGGTAACTGTGCTAGTTTTTGTGAAATCCTCATGCTCGGGTAAGTGGTTTCCCATGTAGGAATCTAGTTGTGTATATGAGAGAGTTTTGGGTAAGCATATGTCATGGATAGATATCTATGAAGAGTATGTCATAGCATGTTTTGGTTTGTGCGTATGTGGCTAGATCTTGTGAAGTTGATCAACTAGTGCCAATGAGGTAGACCTGATAACCCTAGACCAAAGAGGGAAGATAGAGCTAGTGTGTAGATGATACTCATTAAGTTGAGTGAGCTCAGAGAGCCTGAGCATGGACTACCCTCATGATATGGGTTAGGAGAACCTCAATTGGACTAGATGAAGTTTTGATATATGTTTGACAAGCCACTCACATTAGTTCCTTTAGCACAACCATGATATAATTTATGTAAGGATGTGATCTAATATCGAGACGTAACATATAGACATGATATGATGGAAACCTAGAGATGGTTTAATGGATATCAATGTATAACTGGTTAACCATATACATAAACAATGATGATAATATGGATTGTTGGCTAATCCCATGATGAATCCTTACTAGAGTGTCACTAGTAAAAATTGGGCCATTATTCATGAGTGAGTCCTGTCACAAACCCCACTCTACAGGCCCTCACAAACAGGGACGGTTGTGAGTCTGACCCTCACAAATGGTCCGTGAAGAGAACTCACGTGACAAATACTAGTGGCCCTCACAAATACAATTGTCACGGACCAACTGACCCTCAAGAATGTTATATTGAGGGACTATTTAGCCTTCATAAATACATTTTTGAGGGACTATTTAGCCTTCATAATAACATTATTGAGGGCATGTTTAGTTCTCATAAATACATTTTTGAGGGACTTGATGGTCCTGGAGAATATATTTTTGAAGGGATAATGCCTTCATTAATATTATTTTTGAGGGGCTATGTGGTCGTCATCAATGCAATTTTGATGGTCAATCTGGACCTTCATCAATATATTTATGAGGGACTACTGTAAATGATTTGGTTATTGATTATTGAATGATTTATTAAATGTTAATTAATTGTTACTATAGTGAATATCAAATTTTAAATGAAAACTTTGTATACATAACCTCAAGCAATATTTTTATACTAATTCACATGACATCATAAGAAGATTCAACACCAAAATGACACATAAAAATTTTAAATCACCTCAAACCAATTTTTTTTATTGAAGCAAAATATTATCCATACATTGCGTGCTCAACGTCGATATAAATAAAGAGTACATATGGTTCTAAAATTTGAGATTGATGACAATCAACATATCATGCTAGAAACTCTTAAGATCTATAATGTCTCCATATTCCTTCAAATGGTGTGGTGCTCTTCATCAATGTCAGGCCTCATACGGTTAGGTACTTTAATATATACATCTCAATTAAACTTTCTGCAATGCAAATATCAGCACACAACGTCAATAAATATATAAAAAATTCTTATAATGAGGATCTCAAATAAATTGAAGAAATTACCCAGAAAGGAGATTAGGAAGCCTGATTTTCATTCGCTTTCGAATCTGGCGTGCTAGAGTTTCAACTAAAGCTACCCTACCGAGCTTGCCTTGCGGGGTATTAGTAAGTATTGACTGAAGAATTTCAGTCTCAGCACGCCAAGCAATTTCTAATGAGTTTTCAGTGCCAACTGATTGTGCAGAAGCAATAGAAACAGATTGCCCAATCAGAGCAATCCATGGAATATCCATCATCTTTGGTGGTCCCTGGTTTGATAAAATGGCCTGAACAGCTGCAAGTATCTTTGGCTCACTGGCTGCCTGATCAATTTTGCTGATGACACCAATAGTTCTAGTTCCTGAAATAGCAATGCGAGATAAACAGACCAGTTAATGAACTACGATGAAATAGTAAGTGACCAGAATCTGAAACATAGTACCACCAATAAAATGACATGAGAAGATCATATACCATCTGCATCAAACTATTTTGCCAATCTAAGTGCCTGAGATGAAGAAATATCTGGTGTTTGTGCAGCAGGTATGACAACAAAGAGTATGGCATCATTCCGTGCAACATAGTCACTAATCTGGAAGTAAATTAATAGAATTTAAATTAAGTAGAACATCTCTGCAAAAGAAGTAATTAGATAACCAAATTGGGAAGGTTTGACTATGGAGTTTAGTTCCAGAAAGGCTCTATTTCAATTATTATTGGGAACGAAAAAAATCAAGTCGTTGATACTTGATAGGGTTTATGCCTGCTGACCATAGATTCATCCATTGCCCGCTGATCTAGCCCCGGAAGATCAATCAATTTTAGTGGAGGGGCTGTAGAAGAATAAAAAACATAGTTAGATCAAGGCAATTATAGTGATGTTATACATGAACTTTAAAATGATGATGTTCAGAAGTTTATGAATGAAAACAATTGACTGAGGACGCCCAAAACCCAGGTCACCAATATTTTTTTGTCCGTTGTGATTTCAGCAGAAATCTCCTATCACTGTAAGGAGAAGAAAGTGGATAGACCTAATATCCAGATCAGTAGGGGGCTTGAATAGTAATTGCATTGAAATCTTGCATCAGTATTTGACACTACACTTTTGGTTTTTTGTCTAATTAATCATTAATATTAATATTATCATGGATTAGGTGTGTATGCCAAAAGTGAAGGACAAAAAAGATGGAATGAGATAGAAATGAGATTAGCAAAAGGATAATATCAGTCAACATTGTATAAAAATTCATAGTTAAGTGGGTATTTAAATCAGGGATGATTCTTCATTATGGACAGGGACATGCGATATTGTTACAATGAACCGACGTGTGTAGCGTGGATGGTTGAGCACGGTAGGTCCTCCCCGGGGGACCCGGGTTCGAACCTCCCGTTGCGCGCAGTAATTACCACCCTTGCAGTCATCCAGGCTCTGACATGCTCTTTGAGGGAGGGGGGAGACTAATGTCTCTTCTAACTCAAAAAAAAAGACTGTTACAATGGTCTCCCACTTATGCCTTGTTCGTATAGAAATATAGCGAAGAAAAGGAGGTAATGATGACAAAAAGGGATGATGAGTAAATAAAAGATGAGTTTAATCTGTGTTCAGATGATTTAGTGATGGGAACCAATGTGCCCCCCCCCCAACACACACACACAAAAACCCCAATCCTAGCCCAAAAGTCCCTCTTTCTCATACCAGCCAAACAACTCTTTAAACCCGATTCCCAGATAACATTTTCCAGGGCCATTCTCCATTGGACTGGACTGTCACAACAACATGATAAACCACTTCTCTCTTTAATATTGTGTGTTTAGTTTGTTTACATTTATTTTGAGAGTGTTTTATCTAGTTGCATCATTTCATGGCATAGATATAGACTCATTTACTTCCCAATCAATATATCATCTCCTCTTTTCATGTTGTTTCCTACTGAAACAAGTCCTTTTTCACCACCGCCATCACCCAAAAAAAACAGCCCTAGATTCCCTATTTTCCTCTACCAGCCGAACAGGTCATCAAACCCAAACCCAAATAAAAGACTCTAGGGCCACTCTCCCTTAGACTGGGCTGTCGCAGCAAGATGCTTAACCATAATTCTTCTATCTTTAATGTTGTGGGTTTTGTCTGTTATATCATTTCATGATATGAAAGAATTAATAGACTCGTTTACTTCCCAATTGGCAAGAATGTTCATCTCATCCAAGCTCTTCTTTTATCCTCATGTATGAATAAGGGTGTTTTGCAGCCTAAATGGCATGGAAGTTTTTCCTAGCCTGCCCCTCTAGATAATTGATTATACACAAGAGATACCTGAATTTACAAGTGTACAGTTGGACCTTGTCATCCAGCATGTGGTGGATGTCAACTGTAGACTATTATAGTTAGTGTTCTCAATTTACCTCGGGCAGAATGAATTTCCACTTACACACCCATGGAGCTGCCTCTCTCCCAACAATATTTAACTGGAGCTACCTCTCTCCCAACAATATTTAACTGTGCTTATGAAGCACTGTTGAGACTTGAAGCAATGTACGCAACCAGAAAATAGAATCCAGGTGCAAGCAAAGCACATGTGCCTCTAAGGATTGAAGATCCGCTAGCAATTGGAGGCATTCTGCTTGGTGTTTTCATCACCAGCTCAGTATGCTTATGGTGATCTGTTACGAAAGCAGTTAAATAGTGATGATATTATACCATGTATTGCAGGACTAGACTAGTAGCATGTTAGTTATGGAATCTGTATATCTCCTGTCCATATATTTATGGTTCTCTTAGAGAATACAATGCTTATTTCTTTACTTTATTTGACCAATAATATCAGAGATTTATGGACTTGATAAAAAGTGAGCTTTCAGTCTAGTCCTATATTACGTGACATGATGTCATCACTACTTAAACTTCTCTTGTAACAGAACATCACTAGAAAAATCTTGACACTTGCAGTTGCCACCCCTTTTGCTGACAGCCTGCCAGAAATTTACATATTAATTGCCCAAAAACTCTCATCTTCTTTATTTTTCTCACTTCTATTGTTAAAGGGCATGGGCCACCTACATACCCCAAATATGGTTTAAGTGTCATCCCATAGAAGATTTCCCACCAGTTTCACTACCATCTTAACAAGGATCATAACAGATTCATGTGTGACTTCTTGGAAATATTCTCCTAGTTTTCTCAGTGATCTATTTATAAATACTGGTTTTCTGTTATCTTCTTTCAGAAATCACAGTTGTTATAATACTTCTTTAATTTTACCATTCTAAGCCTCAAATATGTAGTATTTTACAATTGTAATATTGTTGCTACTTCACTATTTCACGTCTTTGATATCATTGAGTTTGTTCGTGACTTCATGTATTAGACTCAGCTTAGTAACACTTTTGGGTAGACATGATCTCAGAACATGACTTCGACTTCGAGTTGACTTCAACAAGTGTGGAAGTGGAAGTTTGTGGAAACATCAAGAAAACTTCGAGGATTTTTACACCAAACTTCGACACATCTTTGACAAATATTAAGCTCAAAATAGTGATTTCATGATGAAAATTGTTAGATTTCATCAATTTATCCTAAAAACTAAATATATATATTTATACATAGCCATCCATACATGTTTACATATAAAGAAAGACACAGTCACGTGCAAATATACTAATTCATCACAATTACTTGACCAGAGAGCACAATGGGACATACTGCTTAATGATATGATGTGTAAGCCATGGTTGTCAAGGCAGCTAGGTGGTCAGCATTTTCTAAGGGGCGCCTAGCCCGCCTAGGCGTCTAGGCTGTTCTGGGCATTTTTTATTTTTTGTATCTTTTTCAGTATGTTAATTTGATTCTTATTATACTTATATACTACATATAATACCATATAGGAAACATAAAAAGAGGGCTGAATGAGGTTATGACAGGAGTAGCAGGAGATGGGAATAGGAAGAAAAAGGGGAAGTAATATCAACAAGCCTGCAACAACAATTGGAGAAGGCAAAGTAGAAAAGAAAGCAGGGTAAAAATACTTACTTATTCCATTATATATGTAACCAACACAAAATACATTCACAACCTCTTGATTAGTGTGATTCACACTACCAACAAAACCCAGATCATCTAGGCATTTAACTCCTTCTTTGAGGACCTCTTCAAACTTGGTTGGTATTTTTCTAATCTCTTCCTATTGAACTAGCATATTCTAGTCCCAAACAAGATCAGAAATGCTACTATCATGGGCGACCCTATCACATATATGAAAATCAAGATGGAGATGACATCCCTAGGCGAAAATAATCAATAGTTTCAAACATAGGAGTCAGTTTGTTAAGATATAAGGAACAAACTTGAGTTTGGAATATGTTTGCTCGTATACCATGGACATGTTCAAAACAAAATTTTGTGTTTAGTTCCAAATTTCAAAGGAAACTGAAATTTGTGATTTTGCCTATATATAGGTGCCCACAGTAGCATTGATATTCTTCTTGTCTGGACGACTTATAAATTTTTGTGATCATTTTCACAAAGTATGCATGTTTATTTCATAGGTACATCTATGGTGAAAACACGATGAAAACTCCCAGTAAACATGCATACTTTGTGAAAATGATCAAAAAAATTTACAAGTCGGCCAGACAAGAAGAATATCAATGCTACCGTGGGTACCTATATACAGGCAAAAACACAAAATTCAGCTTCCTTTGAAATTTGGAACCATCACAAAACAAAATGTTCCACTGAGTGCTATACAATGGTAAACGAAATACATGGATTGTTTGATTTTTAGTAGGAGTGTGAAGAGCGGTTTTGCAATTACAAAGAGCTTCTACCCTGCAAAATCACACTTTGCACACTCAGTGCACCCAGAAAATAGAGTAAGATGCCGCTAGCCACTATGTTTAGCTAAAGTACTATGTTGTAGACGAAGGTAGCAAATATCATACGTATAATTTCTGATTGTGGCAGAAGACAACTAAAGGCTAATTTGGTTGGATGTAAAACCAACCAACACGTGGAGTTACAAAATAGGAAATTGTTTGTGGTCAGTTGAAACTCAAATGTTTTCGTCTGGTTCTGAGTAGATTGAACGGATCATGTTGGTTTGTAAATGTTTGGTTAATAGTAGCTACAATTCATATTGATAGTAGCAACAGCCATCGTGGCAATGAAAAATTACCTGTCATATGACAACGAACGGAGCAGGAGGAAGATAATACAAGCCGAGATTGTGTCAGTACCTTCAATTTGTCGGAGATCAACCATGGTGGCGTTCCTGCTCGAGGCTGAGGGCTTGCGTCGGAGTGCCGGCCGAGGGCGTCAGTGCTGGCTGAGGGCGTCCTCAATTTCCCCGCACTTGGTGTACATGTTGATGAGCGAGTTGTCCAGAGACACCAGGCGACCACGACGCTGTCTATCAATGAGAACGGCATTCATGCTCCTAGCATGGATTTGGCGTCCTAGCTCCAAGTCTCTGAGTACAGCACATGCGGATAATGTGGCAGTCAAGGTTACCTGATCGACCTCCAACCCAGCTACCTGCATCCTGTAGAAGAGAACAATTGCTTTCTTGGACCGCCCGACCTGTGCACAACGAGTAATGATTGTCGTCCACGAGAAAACATCCTTGTCAAACATTTCATCAAACAACGTCAACGCCATAATAGTGTTCCCCAGCCTTACATGTGCAGCCAACATAGAATTTCGTGCCTCAACATTCTTGTGGGGCATTTTGTCGAATACCTACTGTGCCACTAACAATACACCCGTGCAATCTCCCCAAGAAGATCGGCTATACATGTCGATCAAACTGGTCTGCACAAAGATACTGGACGCGAACCCCGTTGTGATGACCTGGCCATGGACCTGGTGCCCAACCATCGACAGCGTGCACCTGGAACATGCATTGAGCACAAACGAGAAGGTGTATCCGTTGGGGCGCGTGATACCACCGCTCCTGCTGAGTCGAATGTAGAGAAGAACAGCCTCCGAGGGGAGCAAACTCTTCGACATGCCCCTGAGCATCTGGTTTCAGACGGTCAAACTCAGTTCTTTGGCATTTTTGAAGGCCACGCGCACGTGGGAGAGATCCCCAAGGTCGACGCATCTAGACACCAGGTTGTATAGGAGGGGGCTGTTCTGGGCGAAGCCGTTTACCACTACCTAATTGTTGACCTGCTAGAGCTGACACATGGAGCCGTAGAGGCCCTGGAGCATCAGGTATAGGTGTCGAAGTAGCTTGCCACGGTGGAGCTATGAAGCTGAAGCATGGAGCTATGGAAGCCAGGCTACACCTTCTGGTGAAGCCCATCTCTGCCCGCACCGAATGGTCACGCCGCGCGGAGCAAGCGCGGAGTCACTGAACTAAACGCGTCTCCGGCCGAGGGCTTGCGTCGGAGTGCCAGCCGAGGGCATTAGATTGCTGGACAAGCGCTTGCACACGGAGCAACGGAGGGCGGAGAGGAAACGACCGGTGCCGAGAGTGAAGAGAAAATGACCAGCGCCGAGAGGGGAGAACCAGCGGAACACGCACGGCGCGGGAGGGATATGCACACGGCGTGAGGGGAAACAACGCAGCTATGAAATGTGAAACAGTTTTCACGGAACAAGGGGATGGTTTATCTTTTATTTTTTAATTTTGATTTAGAGATGTTGTGATTTAGAATGGAGGGAAGGGTTATGAGATGGAGGGAAATATTTGGCATGACATTTTTCATGGGGTGATTAGTGAGTAATGTATCTGTGAGAGATTAGTGTTCACATAAAAGGTCTAAGGATGTTAAAAACACGATTGAGGGATTTGGCCCCATGTTTGAAGGATGAGCCCTCACAAATAGACATCTTTATTCACGATTTTTGGTTCCTCACAAACGTTCTTCAACAAAGGCCAAATTTTTTGTAGTGTGTACAACCTAATATGAGAAAGTATAATAAGATGACACTAGTGATATGTGCTACATGATTTGTAATGACATAATATTGTTGGTGAATCTAGTGATGTATTCACTAATAAACTTGTAACTTAATATTAAAGTGAAATGAGATCATATGAATGAAACATGGTACATGAGGTGTTAATCTTAGTGCTTAATAAAGATGAAAAATATAATTTGATAGTCAACACAACATAATGATTATAACATCTTGACATGATCTAGATGGATAATGTGGAGTAACTATAGTTAACTTCCTCCTAAAAGGCATATGTTAATGTTGAACATGTTCTATCAATTAGCTCAATAAAATGATTGATAACACCTTGATATAATGGGTTAATTATAATTATCTCCTTGTGAACACGGTAACAAGATGTTGGAACCCTTTTGTTTGTATAAAGTAAGGTTGAAAATAATAAAGAATAAGATATGTGATTGCATAGATTGGGCTATTGAAACCTTGTTTCAACTTGATATGAAGGGGTGGTTCATCTTAGATGATCATAATCCTGAAAAGATGTGGACCTGGTTATAGAGACCTTGTTCATGGGAATGTTGCACATGAAGTGGTGGCCTACATGTGAATGAAGACCCTTGGTTTTTCCTTAGAGTATATGAATGGCTTAATTTGCCAAGATTCCTAAGAGCCTCATCGATCTGGACGTCTGGAGGGTATCGCACGTTCTGGTGAGGCCATAACCTGACAGAGAAGAGGGTCTGTGTTAGGAGAACAGAGAAGTCAGGGAGGATCTGTCGTGTAGGTCGGCATCAAGGAGGAGACACGCATTGTGCAGATGGGTGTGAAGATGGAGACTGGAAGGCGTTGGCACAATGGAAGGCGATGTCGTATGGGGCCGAAGAGGAGGATGTGATCCTCTAATTGCTCAGCTGAGCTTTCCCAAGTAGACGGGGGCGAGCTTACCAATCTGCCTAGAGGAGCCACCAACACCAAATCTAAGAGGCTAATAGAGCCAAGGGATCACGAACATATCCTATTGTTACCATAGAAGCTAACCGGGAGCACCTTGGCTGTGGCTTCTGCTCGATAGAGCATCCCGCAGCGATGACGCCCCCGCAAAGCACAACAAGCGGTCACGGAATCGCGAGAACCGGGAAAAGCGTCGGGCCAATGGATCCTTTGATCCACAGATCCAACGCAGGATCTGAATCGAATAGAACCAAGGATGAAAGGAGGTGCACCCTCCTCAGGGCCACATGGCAAGTTTTGATTGGCCAATAGAGGTAAATATCTCAAAAAAGTCCAGATCTTCCAAAATTCATAGTAAGTAGTACATTTATCAGAAAAATACAAGTAAGGTACCGTTTTTCTCAGAAAAATGAGTAAAACATAGTAAAATAGTAATATTAGGATTTTGATGAACTAATAATAGTGATATCATGTAAGTGGTTAAATGCTCATATGGTGGATATTAAATATCAAACGATGGCCTAAAATTTTGATAAAATGTTAGTAGATCCATATTCATGTTTATAATCCATCTAATGTTAGTAATTAAGATGCTGATGTACAAAACCATGTATTTTGCTCCATATGGCTAATTAGGGATTTAAACCCTAAATAAAATGCAATAAATACACATGTGCTCAATAAATGATGAAATTCACAAAACATACTCATATCAGTTACTGGAAGATAATGTGTAATTATGAGATTAGTAAGACAATCCTAAGACAAGAATGCACATGATAATCAAAATATACTAAAGAGATAAGGTAAATCCTAAAATGCACATAACTAGGGTTGAGATGATGACAACCTGATGGTGATATATGATCTTGTCTTAATCAAGTTTGACAAGGGTATAGATGATATCATGAATGTGGTATGGATTGTGATATGTCTCTTGATCAAGGTATGCCATTACCTCTTACTTGTCTTATTATACATTATGCTTGTGTTATATGTAGTAAAATACTTCGCATATGGTATTGGATGAAATGGTTGTTCTTGTATGATATCTTGCTTGATTTTTCATAATTTGGCAATGAACACATGAAACATAAGATATATGATCCATCATATGATAGCACTAAACTCTATGGTAGTACAGTGCATTGAAGTGATCTCAAACTTTTTGGTAGTAGATCACATTTGTTAGATCTCAAACTCTTTGGTAGTAGATCACACATAAAATGATCTCAAACTCTTTGGTAGTAGATCATAAGGCCTAAAAACATCAAAGCCCTTGGGGGTAGATGTATGAGATATATCATGGAAATGTGCTTAAAAATATGTGTTCTCTTTCTTGTTAATGAATATCTTTTTGCTAGTATACACTTTTCCTTATATTTGTTTAATGATTCCAAGTATTAGTTTTATCTTTTTGCCAAGATATGATGAGAGGTATATAAAATACATGTAGGTGTACTTAGTACAATATTTGTGAATATTGTGCTGACGTGTACCACATGTAATCTTTTGTATAGGTTGTGGATACATGATCTTGAAGATCCAAGATAGTTGAGAGTGGTGTGGTGAGCTGATGTACAGGTGGTCCTGTTATCTTAAGATCTTGTAGTTTAATGGTATTACATGTATATGTTAAAGTTTTCTGTTCAACATGTAATATCAAATGTTGTAACAATTCATGTTGTAATTATATGTTGAATGGTGAACATATGTTGTATGGTTTAATTATTGTTCATGTGCATGTGCTACTAATTGTTTCCTTCTGACTCCCTTGATTTTCTTCTTCATAGCTTAGTGTGGGGGGTTTAAATTGGGATTTTTGCTAAGGTGAGGGTTTCAATTTAGACGTCACACATCAGATTAAGTTTTAGAAAATCTAGGGACGTCACACCCCCTGTACCCCTCTCTATATAGGAGGGGTCAGGGTCAGGGTTCTCAGCCCCGAGCAATGCGGGACAAAAGTGGGAGTAGAAGGGTATGGAATTTCCACAAATTGATTGCACTACGGCAGGTGAGCTGGTCATTTCACAAAAAAACCGGTCGGTTCACCCCGTTAACCGATCATTTCACATTCCTGATTGGCCTATAATTGACTTTCCTCTTTCGTTTCTAATTAATCCAAAGATCAATTCTTGTCCCAATCAAATTGTACAAGTGAAATGAAAATCTTTTCTCAACTGGGACAACCCTACCTTTCTCATCTGGATCGGTTCATCAAGGTGAACCAGTCGTCTCACTGACCATGAGCCGATTGGTTCACCAAGTGAAACTTGGTGGTCCAGGTTGTGCAGAAATCAGTCATGTAGTTCTCAATCAATCTGACGCTCTAATTAGTTGGTTTAACACTTTAACACTGTGATTCTGAGTCAAGTCAATTGATTGAATGTTTAATTGAGTACCTAAACACTTTAGTAATCAATCTAAACATCATTCATGGAAAACTCCTCTTCCAGGTTGATCCTATGTTTGTGACCCTATAGGTCCAATTTCACGTTGGCAGTGAAGGTCCATAACCACTTATGACTTCACAAGAAAAGAGCAGTGCCTAGTCGCACATCAGTGCTACCCAAGTGAAAAAGGAAAGTTGGAGAACAACTTTCAACCCTACAATCTGTAACTTGTGTTACAATGAATGTATAGTTCCTTTGTCACTGATATCATTGAACTCGAGGCATGGACATGTCATCCTCTACAAACGTTCAATCCACGTTTCTTGATCCAGAGTAGATTGTCTGAGATATATGTAAGTTCAATGTCACACATTGACTCACATGGACATGGCCATGCTTTTCTAAGTCTCACTCATCAAGTGTCCAGGATATCATACTCCCTCAGGAGGGAAAAATACCATATCTATCACTCAATAAAAACCCCATGTGCCAAAATCACCCAATCATCACCTCTATAACAATCCATATTTCAAAACTGCATTTGATGATGTTAAACTGTACCCAATGAAAGTTGTTGAGTGTAGTGATTTCAGGTCTAAGAACCACAGTCACCACCAATACTATAAGAGCTCATCCTGACAAACCAAGCATGGTTTCCATGCATCACTCTTATGGTGGGATTGTCTGATACACTGTTCTCTAACATGTATCTATGTGCTTGGTTTGATATCTTGTATCATGACACACACTCTAGTCTTATGTGTTATTGATGTGTATGGTTATTTCCACAATAACAACTGAATAGGGACAAAACAAGAATGTATACTCTTAAAATATGTATGATCTCATCATTCAAGTCCTCAACCGGAAGGCATACATCTTTGAGTAAAACAATAAGACATCTATCTTGGTATACCATTATCTCAAAATAGTTAAAACATATAGATGAAAATTGCCTTTATTATTATTCAAATTATTTACAAAGTATCCCATTACAATCATCATATGACTTGCTCTATGGGCATACATACCAACATACTCCTACTTGCTCTTAGAGCCAATCACCCTGGAACCTCAACACTTGTGACCTAGAATGACTGTCATGCTTCTACTGTGAAAGTTCCTTTGTCAGGGGATCAACAATATTGTATTCAGTTAGTACTCTATAAATATTCACATCTCCTCACTATACGATCTCTCGTATGATATGGAAGTGCCTCAGTATGTTCTTGGACCACTGATGTGATCTGGGTTCTTTATCTTGAGTAATACCTCCATTGTTGTCACAATAAAGCTCAATTGCATCACAGTTTCTCGGAACCACCCCAAGTTCTGAGATGAACTTCTTGATCAACACAACCTCCTTTGATGCATGGGATGCAACAATATACTTGGCCTCTATAGTATAATCCATAATTGTCTCTTGCTTGAAACTCTTCCAGATCACAACTCTATTGTTAAGACAAAACAAAAATCCTGACTGCGATCTATAATCATCTTTATCAGTTTAGAAGCTCACATCGGTGTAACCATTTCCCACCAACTCTTCCTCACCGCCGTAAATGAGGAATTGATCCTTAGTCCTTATCAAGTACTTTAGGATTCTCTTCACGGCTATCCAGTGAGCATCTCTAGGATCTGACTGGTACATGCTCATCATGCTGAGTGCATATGAGACATCGGGATGGGTGCACAACATTGCGTACATGATGGATCCAATGGATGATGCATACAGAATCCCATTCATACGCTCCCTCTCTTTACATGATTGGGGACAATGAACTCTAGAGACGGTAACTCCATGCACCATGGGTATGTTTCCTCTCTTTGAGTTATCCATTTTGAACCGCTTCAACACTTTGTATACCATGCACCATGGGTATGTTTCCTCTCTTTGAGTTCACCATGATTAACCACTTCAACACTTTCTCAATGTACATGCTCTGACTTAGTATAATTAGCCTTCTAGATCTATCTCTATAGATCTTGATTCCTTATATATAGGATGCTTCTCGTAAGTCCTTCATTGAGAATGCATTTCCAAGCCATGTCTTTACCTTCTATAAGGTAGAGATGTCATTCCCCATCAACAATATGTCATCTACATACAATATGAGGAATGTAGTCATGCTCCCACTAACCTTCTTGTACACACAAGGTTCATCTTTAATTTGACTAAAGTAAAACTCTTTGACTACTTTGTCAAATCAAATATTCCAACTCTGAGATACTTGCTTCAATACATTAATTGACCTTTGCAACTTACAGACTTTATTGGGATTCTTTAAATCTATAAAACCTTCAGGCTATGTCATGTACACATCCTCCACTATATTCCCATTAAGGAATGCAGTTTTAACATCCATCTGCCAAATCTCATAGTCATAGTAGGCTACAATAGCAAGCATGATCCTGATGGACTTAATCATGGCAACAGGAGAAAAGGTTTTGTCATAGTCAACACATTGAACTTGTCTACAACCCTTTGCAACCAATCTACCTTTATAAGTTTGCACATTTCCATCCATGTTGGTCTTCTTCTTGAAGACGCACTTGCACCCTATGGGTTTTACCCCTTCAGGTGTTCACCATGGTCCATACCTTGTTGGTATACATGGATTCCATCTTAGATCCCATGACCTCAAGCCATTTCTCATAATCTGGTCCCTCCATAACTTCTAGATAGGTAGTTGGCTCATCATCTATGACCAACTCACTGCCTTCTTGAGTCACAAGATATCCAAATCTCTCAGGTTCAAGGTATGTCCTACTAGATTTGCGAGGTCCTTATGTTACTTGAGGAGATTGAGATTCCATAACACCTTATGATACTCTATCTTCCTATTGTACATCCATTGGTTCAATGTTTTCTTGTTGGTCTCGAAGCTCTTCGAGTTCCACTTTCCTCCCACTATTTCCTTTGAAAATAAATTCTTTCTCTAGGAATACAACATCCCTGGAAACAAACACTTTGTTGTCAGATTGGGAATAAAAGTAATATCCTTTGGTCTCCAAAGGGTTTTGCAACAAAATAACATTTATCCAATTTGGATCCAAGCTTTTTAGAAAAAATTTTCCTGACTTAAGCTTCACAACCCCAAATCTTCATAAAAGACACATTGGGATGCTTCCCATGCCATATCTCATATGGTGTCTTTAAGGAGGTGAGATCACCCCCTTACTTAAATTTAACGAAAAGTACAATACATCCCTCAAATTATTAAAAACATTGTGATGGAAGGATGTATGTATAATAAATCCATTTAAATAAGCATGGACCAAATACAACCATTGTCAATAGTAGAAGTGGAAGAAAGTAAGATGAGAAAACTAAAGTATTACATAGATTGTTCCAAAAGAAGAAGTAGATGAGATTCTACGCTATTACAAATCTTTTATTTCTGGAGTTCATAACATATAATTTAGCAAGATCTTAGCAGCATCAACCTTGCCATGATGGGGGCGTTATTCCTGCCCTGTGTTTCCTTGTGCTTGGTCTAGCCCTTGTCCTGGTTTTGGGTGGTTGGGGAGCACCCAACAAGAGAAAGATAAAGGTGTGTGTCACATAATGATAAAGTACAAGAAACATTTTAAGGAATGGAAACATAAAGATTCTCCATACTAAGAATGTTCAAGAGTATGAGGCATATAATTCAAATGGGATTTCTGCCAAGCATATAAGTCAAATATAGAATGAGCATGATTCATTATGACTAAGATAAAATAACATAGGGTGAGGTGCCTACCAACCTCAACCAGGAGGAGAGCGGAAATAACATCCCAAACCTCAAAATATATATAAAGTGGCAGGGGGATTAAAACCCCAGTGCCCTATGGGTGACTTACACTCATGTAAACTACATTAGTTAACTAGTCAAACTATCATTATCATGCTTACAATTTACAATGGCAGGGAAAACAAATAGCAATAATTCAAGTGGATCCCAATGACCCAAACATTTCCAAGAGATAACCATAAAGGATGTTCATACATCAAGATTTCATGTTGGATGCTCAAGTGAATAGTTTAAGGGAAACATTTACATGACAAGATTTAAATCATATCAACAAGGCAGGGGGTTCAATGGCCCAAATTTTATCAAGTAAAGCAAGTTTATGCATGAGGTTACTAATTGCATGTTCAAGTGGATGAAGGTGAATAATATCATAACTATGCCTCATTTGGGAAAACTAGGTTTAGCATGATTAGAAGCCCAACTGAGGTGTTATAATGCACATACCTATTCTTGCTTTCTAGATTATCCCTTATCCTCTAAGATGTCAGGTCCAAACTCACTTTAACCTAGGTACAAAAGTTAATACATGTATTAGGTTACTTACAGGTAAAGTGTAAAATGTCCACAATTATAACCATGGATTAAAACTTTGATTTTGGGTCTAGAAATAGGACCAAAAGATTCCTAATATTTTTCTAATCGAGAAAACATATTTTCTTGTCAAAAACAGAGTTAAAACACTTTAATTATCATTTTATAACTCTTTATACATTTAAATTGAGGTTTGAATTAATTATCAGAGTTGGGATGGAAAATAGGACTCAAAACTTGGAAATTCAATTCCACATAATTTTATCTTTCCAACAAGTATTTATTTATATTTGTTATATATTTGAGTGATTTTCTATGAATTAAACAAAACCGACCAATCAGGAATTAGATAAATGCCAATTTGGTCGAAAAGCAAATAATCGGATGACAAAAATGCCCTTTGCGAGAGAACAGGAAAAGAGGGACGCACGGGGGCAAAATGCTCAAAAGACACCCGAGCTTATTCAAGCTCTGTCGCACCATGGCGCCGACGTGGAAGCTTGGGTATATTGGGCGTTTTCGCATTTCACAACCAAACCGGGCACAAAAGTACTTGAAACGTAGGAAATCGAAAGATGAACTCACCGGTCCAAGAAATTTTGATGCACAAGCCACCTAGCACCGAGGAGGAGTGCCGCAAGAACAACAGGGAAAGCTCCACGTCGTCCGCTACCCATGCATCCTTAGATAAAATTGAGGGGATAGGCAGGTTGCTAGGGGGCCGACACAACCGTGTAGGGTGATATTTATAGGTGGGGATGTCAATGGAGCCGAAATGAAGGTGGATGTGGGCTCTGATCTCCAAACCATGATATAAACACGATTTAAACTTAGCGGAAGCGATTCGATTAGCAGCGGAATACCAAAAATCAGCGGAAATTAAAAACTTTTTGAGATAAAGCATTGAAACCATAAAACTTCCTTCATAAAAGGAGATAAACTGTTTACGTCTCAGATAATTACTTCTTGAGTAATTATATACAACATGATACAAAATATAAAGAACTCATAACCAAAATCTTGGACCAAAAGACTCCAGGACCTGAGAGTACAGAGGACACATAGGACTAACTCTAACTACACCACATGGCAGGCTAAATCTCCACCTAAGATTTTACTACTACTCCTGGTGTTGCTGCTGCTGGGACTGGTCACCTGTAGACTTGTTCCTCCGTCTTCGACGTCCACCTAAAAAATTGAAGTCTACGGGGTGAGACAATTTTACATAATTGTCCCAGCGAGAGTTATAACTCTCCGCCAGAAGCTTTATTATAGTACCTCAAAGAATAACTTAAGCAGTAAAAGCTTCAAAGTATTCAACATCAGATTTAATAGTAATCATGAGTTCAACAGTTATGAAACATGAAGACATTTGCACTATACAATGTAACATCAATCAATCAACTCGTAGTTATCTCTAACAGGTATGCTATGCAGTGGATTATGTTTTTCAAACATTATTTTTATGCCCTGTGGAGATGAGGTTTACCACTCATCCTCCAACCAATCACTGCTAAATGCCTTGGTATCATACTAGGTCATCGAAAGAGCCAGATTCTCATGACCTTCACCTTCCTCTGTCAGTAAGAGGATTACTTGTAGGACACTCGTGCCTCTACTATAATAGCTTACCATGGTAATCTGGTCCTTCGCTATTTTAGAGTTACAGTGGCATTCTGTACTCTCTTCGTCATCAGGAGATTTCATGTTTATCCTCCACTGATACGGATATCTGTGCTTTCTTCATCATCAGGAGGTTTTATGTTTACCATCCACTGATACGGTATAGGATTGTAGTGAAGGATTGATGGATTACACATCTACATCAAACACCTACACTAGGATGTAAGGTTCTACACATCCATATACCCCACATACTCAAAAGTATGTGATCCAAGAGTTCCCTTAGGAAAACCTGTTTCACCATCATTTGATCTCTGACAATGATGGATCTATGATCAGGGCTCTACATTACACTTGATTAGTTAGGTACATTCAATATCATCATACATTGTTCTTCAAACAATAACATTAGCATAACAACTATGAAATAAGAATACTAAATGTAACAAGCCTAACTCTCATCAATCATCATATCTTAATACATTTATCACAAGTCATCTCTAAAGCATGACCTTGATGGTAATTATGGCTCTCACAACCCATTTTAAACCATAAGTTGCCATTGACAATGCATCAGGATAAATCACTATTCATAAAGCTAAAGCATGTTTTCAATGAATATAGTTTCATAATCCATACCTGGATATGATCATCATCTCATGACAACCTACATGGTTAATTCAACTGATAACAGTAAACAAATCATTCTAGAAATTACACTTTCAAACTCTTAGAAGAGTCAAGTTCCCCAATAATCATCAATCCGGGTTCACTATTCACAATACATGTCCTCACCCTAGAATTAGGGTTTACTATTCACCTCATGGCGAATTGAACTCATAACATCATCATGTATGAGAAACATCATCATTAAAGCTCCTAGAATAGATTAAGATTCACTAAACATCATAATTAGGGTTTCCATGATCTCACATAGGTGGATCATACCCTAATCATGCACATTCATGTGTATTGAAGGTACTTTACTTAAGTTTCCACTATAAAAGGGTACTTTCTCTCTCTTATGATACTTTCTCTCTCCTCTTACTAGTAGATGGTGATAACACCACTCTAGATCAGGTTGGGTTAAGTCCTCATTGATTAGCATAAGCCAAAACATCATTAACATGTGATTAGGGTTTTATTAGAAAAAGGGTATTACTCAAACCCCTCAAGGGTATTTTGGTAATTTACCTCATGATCACCATCGTGGGTCAATTCATTAATCACTTAGTCCCATAATGTTCTAAGCTACCATTAGGGTTTAGATTAGATCACCATTGAACCAATTACAACTTCAAGTGATTATATATAAATAACCTTGAAAACCTCCAAACGGTTTCAACCTTCAACTACCAAACGGTTTGAAACTGTTTGGGTGCGTTGACCATTTGCCAGGTTTGACTCCAAGACCGCATGACCTCAAGGTCGTTTTCCCAAACCGTTTGGGTGCGTTGACCGTTTGGAAAGGTTGACTTTCCAAACCGTTTGAGCTTATGCGGTTTGAAACCGTTTGATCAACTTGTCTTGAGATCGATTGGTCCAAACGACCTTGAGATCGTTTGAGCCCAAACGGTCTTGAGACTGTTTGGACCCAAACGGTCTTGAGACCGTTTGGACCTCCAACATGGTTCAAAAGTTACAAATGTTTATGATTAAATATGTTGAAGCCCTCAATTGATCAAAGCCATGTTAACCACTTATAAATTGAGTCAAAAAGGATGAGCCTCAAGCAATTGGACACCAAACTAACCCTCAATTGAAAGCCAATTAGGGTTAAGTCCATCTCAATTAGAGTTTCAAATCGGATGGTCATCAATATTCAACAATGTGAATCAATTCAAGGTTGAACCTATCAATTGACCTCCAATTGGGCCCAAACTTGTCCCAAACAGTCTTGAGATCGTTTGGATGACATCCAAACGGTCTTGAGACCGTTTGCCCAAGAATTTATCAAAATCTAAGTTGATTTGATAGGGGTTGAAACTTAATTAAGTCACAAATCAGCAATTTAATTAATTCAATAACCCATTGTAATTGGGCTCTCAATTGATCAAATTACCTTAACCCTAGACCTCCAAACGGTCTTGGGTTGACACCAAACGGTCTTGAGACCGTTTGGATGAGTTCCAAATGGTCTTGAGACTGTTTGCCCATCCAATCTTTGGACTCTAGTGAAAATTCATCAAGGTTTGATCTATTGAGTTGATCATCACATCAATACTTAATTGCAATATGATTTGGTTCCTTTGGACCTTTAATTGGTCCACTATACTTGACCCCAGACCTCTAAACGGTCTTGGGTGATCCCCAAACGGTCTTGAGACCGTTTGGATGATTCCCCAAACGGTCTTGAGACCGTTTGGGCTAACCAACCCAAAATCACTAATTAACTCATTGGAATTTCAGCACTGATTTCAATTAGGGTTTGCCCTATTGATTAGCCTTCAATTCATGACTCATTTGGAATTAAGCCATCAAAATTGGTGAATCATTAATCAACATTATTATGAACAGTAATATCAAACGGTCAACACTTGGTCAGCCATCTTAAACGGTCTTGAGACCGTTTGCCCAAAAAGGGAAAATTAAACAGATTGAAAATAAGAACTTAATTCAATTGGATTTGCTAATTGATTTGCTTATATCTCACGATTCCTTTGGAGTTAACCCCTAAACTTTTGTGGGTGATCAGACTACATAATTAGGAACAGGATTCCCATACGGTCGTCGCTTGGTCAACTGGACCAAACGGTCTTGGAGACCGTTTGCCTCTATGCGACCCTGAAAACGTTTGCCCACCAAACGGTTGTGCAAACCGCATGGGCAATTGGTTAGGACCATTTAGTAAAGTGGAAATCCGTGGATAAGCATAGGAATTAACGCCCTTATCTTATACCTCAAGAAAAGAAGCAGTTCTTCATGATTTTACTTGCAAGGATGCAAGGGAAGATAGGAAAGAAGAAGAACTAGCAACTATATGCATAGAAAAAGATGTATAATCAAAGCATAAGGTTTTAGAGTTATAAAACCCGCCTAAAGGTTGTTCCTTGAGCTCCAAGCTTCCAAGCTTCAGGTATTTAATGGCGTCTTTGAGCTCCACAGGTCGGCCATGGTGAATTCTCCAAGGAAAAGTTGGAAAGGAATCGCTAGAAAGATAAAGCTAGGTGAGCTAGCCATGAATTCAACCTTGAAAACGAGTTTCCTCCATGAATTCAAGCAAAAGGGATGATCCAAACTTACCTTGAACTCCCTGGTCGTTCTCCTATGCTCCAGAGCTCTGCCTTAGTCGGTTTGAGCAAGGGGGATAAGTGAGGGAATGAAAGAAACGTTCCTTTGCTTGCAAAGGAAGTGATATATATATATATATTTTGGGTGAAATTTCTCCATAAAGCTTCTACTTTATCCCATTTCTCATTTAAGTCCTTCCTTTCTTCTTTGTTCGTCCCTACCCCTTATTTCTAAGGACAAACTCCTTCTAAGATCAAGAATTGAAGGCAAAGAGGATCAACCCATCACTAAAGCATACACATAAAAGGGCTATTATACATACACCTTGATTATTCAATCACAAAGGTGTTCTTTATTATATGATTATTCAAATGAAGTGCCCTCTTCATCATTTCTACTCTAAATGATGACAAAAGTTATAAAAGATATTTTCGATGATGTATTTTACAAGTTGCACCCCTCAAATTGGGTAAATTGCACTTTACACCAATTTAGGGATTTCAAGTACACAGGTTGCTTCCACAGCTGCACCTTGGTGCTCAAGCTTGGGAAATCCCTCAAACTTCATCATAAACATCGTCATGATGTCTCAACATCAGAGGAACATCTCAACATGTGCAATTTGCAAGTTAATCCCTTAACTGGGTAATTTTCACATAGATCCATGTATTACAAAACAATGCTACAACTTTATATATAAAGGAGCAAAATTGAAATATATGTTTCTGAGGAACTTAATTACATGTCCAAAGTTAATCACAAGGATTTAATTACATATTTAGGCAAAACACCTAGGCTTAGTTCATAACCCAGGTCAGGGATGTTACAAATTATCCACCCCTTACAAGGATTTCGTCCCCGAAATCGATAAAATGTATTAAGAGAAAAGGGCAGGGTATTTCCTTCTCATATCATCCTCTAGTTCCCAAGTGGCTTCTTCAACACCACGGTGGTTCCAGAGGACTTTCACAAGGCTTAAATCTTTCTTCTTTAACTTTTTAATTCTATTATCAAGGATTGACACTGGTCCTTCCTCATAAGATATATCATCATTCAATTCTACCTCCATAGGTTGTAGAATTGACTCAGTGTCTGGGTGAAATTTCTTTAGCATAGAAATGTGAAACACAGGATGTAACCTCTGTAACTCTGGTGGCAGCTCTAGTTTATAGGCTACTTTTCCAATCTGTTCAATGATTGGATAAGGCCCCATAAATCTAGGAACTAACTTCCCTTTCTTTCCAAAATGAAGGACTCCTTTCCAAGGCGAGACTTTGAGATACACTCTGTCTCCGACCTGGAACTCTAAGGGTCTACGACGCTTGTCAGTATAAGATTTCTGCCTATCTTGTGCAGTATTAATCTGTTGCTGTATTACCTTAATCTTTTCTGTAGTTTGCTGCACAAGATCAGGTCCTAACAATTGATGCTCACCAGTCTCATACCAACACAAGGGTGATCTACAACGTCTACCATACAAGGCTTCATAAGGTGCCATATCAATACTATGTTGATAGCTATTGTTATTGTAACATCCCTGACCTGGGTTATGAGTTAACCCTAGGTGTTTTGCCTAAATATGTAATTAAATCTTTGTGATTAACTCTGAGCATGTAATTAAGCTTCTCAGAAACGTATATTTCAGTATTTGCCCCTTTTTATTTAAAGTTGTAGCATTGTTTTGATATACAGGGACCTATGTGCAATTTACCCAGTTGAAAGGGTTAACTTGCAATTTGCACATGATGAGATGTTCCTCTGATGTTGAGACATCATGAGAATCTCTTTGGCAAAGTTTGAGGGATTTCCCAAGCTAGAGCACCAAGGTGCAGCTGTGGAAGCAATCCCAGGGCTTGAAACCCTAATTTGGGGTAAAATGCAATTTACCCAAATGATGGGATGCAATTTGTAAAGAATGTCATCTAATGTATCTTTTTAGACTTTTGCCATCATTTATAGAAGAAATGATGAGGAATTCACCTCAATTGAGTTATCAAGTTAAGAAATAGGCTTTGTGATTGAATAATCAGGGTATATGTGCAATATCCCTTTAAGTATGAACTTTATTATTAGATTGTTCTTCCTTGCCTTCTTTTCTATAACATTAAGATAAGGTTTGTCCTTAGAATAAAGAGGAAGGGACGAGCAAGTAATAAAGGAAGGACTTAGTTGGAATTAAGGGAAACTTATGAACTAATGTTGAAAATCCTACCCCATGTATATAAGCCCTCCTTCCCTTAGTTGCAAGGGAACTTAGCCTTCGTTCCCTTACTGTTTCATTTCACCAAAGACGACCAAGGACTTCCTTGGAGATAAGGAGGACGAACAAGGGGTGCAAGGTAGGTTTAAACCCCTCTTCTTGCCTAATTCCATGGTTAGAACTCAAATTCAAGGTCATCTTCATGGCTAACTCTTGAAACCCTATCTTTTTAGCCGTCTCTTTTCATCCTTCCTTGGAGTTTCCACCTTGGCCAACCTGTGGGAACTCAAGGACGCCATTAGAGCTTGGAGCTTGAAAGCTTGGAGCTCAAGAAGCAAGCTTTAGGCGGGTTTTATAACTCTAAACCTATGCTTTACTATGTGCATCTTTATATGCGATTTGATGATAGCTCTTAGTATTTCCCTACTTTTCCCTGCTATTTTGCAAGCAAACCCATGGGATATCTGTACTGTTCTTGAGCTAGAAGATGAAGGCGTGATTTCCAAGAAAAACCCACCGCTTTTCTTTTCCTTAAACGGTCCTAACAGGTTGCTCTCACGGACTCAAGACCGCGAGGTGAGCAAACGGTCTCGAGACCGTGAGAGGGCTCGCGGTCTCAAGACCGTTTGGCCCCGTTGACCGAGCGTGGACCGTATAAGAAATCTGTTCCTAATTATATAGGCTAATTACCCTCAAAATTTGGGAGACTAACTCCAAAGGAATTGGGAGATATGACCTTTTTAAGTCACAACTTTAAATGAATTAATTGCTGATTTTCAAACGGTCTGAAATTGCCTTTTTGGGCAAACGGTCTCAAGACCATGTAAGGTCGTTGACTAAGCGTTGACCGTATGAGATTACTGTTCAAAATTATGTTAGTTAACAACTCACCAAGTTTGATGGTCTAATTCCAAACGGGCTAAGAGTTGAAGGGTGAATACTAGGGCTAACCCTAGATAAAATCAGTACTGAAATTATGATGACCTAATTAGGGTTTTTAGGGTTGATTGACCTAAACGGTCTCAAGACCGTTTGGAGGTCACCAAACGGTCTCAAGACCGTGAGGGCAATCAACCAAGACCGTTTGGAGGTCTGGGGTTAATATTTGTTGACCAATTGAAGGTACAATTACACCAAATTATATTGCAATTAAATATTGACATGATCATCAACTCAATGGGTCAGACCTTGATGAATTTGCACTAGAATCCAAAAATTTGGATGGGCAAACGGTCTCAAGACCATTTGGAACTCATCCAAACGGTCTCAAGACCGAGAGGACAATCACCCAAGACCGTTTGAAGGTCTAGGGTTGAGTAATTTGACCAATTGAGCACCCAATTGCAAAAAAGTTAGTAATTTAATCAAAAATTCTGTTTGTGGTTCAATCATGGTTCAACCCCTATCAAATCACCTTAGACTTTGATAAAATCTTGGTAAAACGGTCTTACGACCATGTGGGGTCTACCCACATGACCTCAAGACCATTTGGGCCAAGTTTGGGCCCAATTGGAGCTCAATTGAAGGGTTCAACCTTGTGTTGATGCACACTGTTGAGTGTTGATGGGTGAACATTGATAGACCCTAATTGAATCGATTTCAACCATAATTGGTTAACTATTATGGGTCAATTGAATGACCAAGTGATCAAGCATAACCTTAATTGACTAAAATCCATGAGTGGTCAACATAGCTTTGACCATTTGAGGGCTTCAACATGGGTTGACATTATCGGTTGCACCTTTGAGCCTTGTTGAAGGACCAAGCGGCTGAGACCATGAGAGCCTCGCGGTCTCAAGACCGTGAGAGGGCTCGCGGTCTCAAGACCGTGAGAGGGCTCACGGTCTCAAGACCGTGAGGGGGCTCACGGTCTCAAGACCGAGAGGAGGCTCACGGTCTCAAGACCGTGAAGGGCCTCGCGGTCCTGAGGTCAAAGAAGGGCAAACGGTCTTCATGACCCTCGTGGTCTCAACTTTAATTTGGACCAATGGGAGGCTTCGCGGTCTTGAACCCTTGAAGAGGCTCACGGTCTTGAAGCCTAAGGGGGCTCGCGGTCTTGGAGCTAGAAAGAGGCTCGCGGTCTTGGAGGGTCAAAGTGGGCAAACGGTCAACACTTTCAACCAATCTCAACCCAATTGATGATTAATGATTGAAATCAATCAATGTGACTCAAGGTTGACCACATTCAATCATTTGATGATGTAAATGGTTCAATGTTACCCAAATCAAACCCTAATGATAATCTAGGATAGTAAGGGGTATTTGACCAAGGTTTTTGACTATGATGATGATCAATGGGGTGAATTACCAAATTACCCCTGAAGGGTCAATTGAGTTATACCTTGCTCATTTCAAACCCTAATTACATGAGAATGATGTTTTTAGTCATAATGACTCTATCTAACCTGATCTAGTCTAATGTTATCATCAACCATTAGTATGATGAAAGAGAGAGTACTCTAGAGAGAGAAAGTACCCTAGAGAGAGAAAGTAACTCTAATCACTTAATGGTGATGTTTTTGGCTATGTAAGCCTATGATGTCTCAACCCAACCTGTTTTAGAGTGATGTTGACATCACCTAACCTTATGATGAGAGAGAAAGTACTTCTAGAGAGAGAAAGTACCCTTTTTAAATGGAAACTCAATTGAAGCATCCCCAATACACAGAAATGAGCATAATTAGGGTATGATCCACCTGTGTGAGATCATAGAAACCCTAATTATGATAAATGATGAATCTTTAACTAATCCAAGAGCATCAATGAAGATGTTACTCATACATGATGATGTTATGAGTTTAATTCACCTTGATGTGAATAGTAAACCCTAATTCAAGGGTAATGGCATGCTTTTGAGCAATAAACTCTATTTGAATAGAATTAAAGATTTAACTCTTATGACAAAAGTAGGAAGTACATTCCTTATTGTTGTATTACCTTTATCAGATGTATTAACCATGCAGGTTCTGATATCAAGGTAATCATATCCAGGTATGGATGTTGATGTTATATTCATTGAAGGCATGTTGTTAGCCTTATGAATAAGTAAAGTAATCTGATGCCTTGCCAGTGGCATCCTATGCTGATATTGGGCTATGAGAGCCATGAATACCATCAAGGTCATGCCTTAGAGATGACTTGTGATGAGGATAATGAGAAATGATGATTGATATAAGTTAGGCATGTTACATTTAGTATTCTTCTTTTATAGCTGCTATGCTACTGTTATTGTTTGAAGAACAATGTATGCTGTTAAAGAATACTGAATGTACCTAACTAATCAAGTATAATGTAGAGCCCTGATCATAGATCCATCATTGTCAGAAATTAAGTGATGGTGAAACAGGTTTTCCTCAGGGAACTCCTGGAGCACATACTTTTGAGTATGTGGGGTACATGGATGTGTAGAACCTTACATCCTAGTGTAGGAAAGTGATGTAGATGTGTAATCCATCCATCCTTCACTATAGTTTCATACCGTATCAGTGGTAGGTAAACATGAAACCTCCTGATGACGAAGAAAGCACAGATATCCGTATCAGTGGTAGGTAAATATGAAACCTCCTGATGACGAAGAGAGTACAGAACGCCACTGTGACTCTAGAATAGCGAAGGACCAGTTTACCCTGGTGAGCTATAATAGTAGAGACACGAGATTTCCTACAAGTGATCCTCTTACTGACTGAGGAAGGTGAAGGTCATGAGAATCCGACTCTCTTCATGACCTATGTATGATACTGATACGGCTTCTCAGCGATCAGTTGGAGTTTGAGTGGTAAGCCTCATCTCCACAGGGCATAATGTTGTTTGTAAAACATAATCAACCATGTAGTATAACTTGTTAGAGATGACTCCAAGTTAGTTGATTGATGTTACATTGCAATAATGTTGATATTCTCCATATCTCCTAAATTGTAGAGATCTTGTTATACCTGCAACTGTTATAGAATGTTTTGAAGGCTCTACTGTTTAAAATAATCTTTGATGTTATAATAAAGCTTCTGGCGAAGAGTTATAACTCTCGCTGGGACAATTATGTATAATTGTCTCACCCCGTAGACTTCAACTTTTTAGGTGGACGTCGGAGACAAAGGAACCAGCCTACAGGTGATCAGTCTCAACAGCAGCAGCACCAGGGGTAGCAGTAATTCTCAGGTGGAGATTTGTCCTGCCATGTGGTGTAGTTAGAGTCAGTCCTATGTGTCCTCTGTACTCTCAGGTCTTGGAGTTTTGTGTTATGTGATCTTGAGATGTTGTATCTTGATGTATATAATTACTCAAGAAGTAATTATCCTGAGATGTAAACAGTTACCTCTCTTTATGAAAGGAATTTTTATGGATACAAGTTCTTATCTCGAAAAGTTTTAATTTCCCGTGATTTTTGTCTTCCGCTGATTTCCGATTCGCTTCCGCTAAGTTTTAATCGTGTTTATGTCATGGTTTGGAGATCAGAGCCCACAATTAGTGGTATCAGAGCTCCAGGTTCAGTTGAGTCTACAGAGGCATAGGACTTAGGATGTCGAGTCTACTTTTAGTACTCCTTCCTTATCTAATAGAATCTTCTGCTCCTCAGGAGAAGAAGATACATAAGAATGTCAGAACATCGCGATGAGCACGTGGCAGAGAGTAGTACTAGTGCACCTCAAGGCGGTGCAAGAGTTCCGAGAATAGAACAACCTGCACCTGAGTCGCCAAGAGAGCCACCCCAGTTCGACCCAGCTGACATGAGTGATCCAGCTGTACAGACGATGTTCGGGCAGTTCATGACTGCCATGACACATATAACCGATAGGATGCCCATTCCTACACCTAGGGCACCTATCCAGCCCGAAGCACAAGGTATCGGTAAGACATTCGAACGACTTCGTCGTGTCGGAGCTACCGAGTACTTCGGAACTGCCGACCCTGCAGATGCTGACTTATGGTTGACAGAGTTGGAGAAGGCTTTCAGGATTCTTATGATTCCAGAAGCTGAGAAGGTTAGACATGCTGTTTATCTTCTCAAAGGCAGTGCTGGTCACTGGTGGAACATGGAAGAGCAGAAGAGACCTGGAGTAGAGTTCTCATGGGAAGAGTTTCGTCGGGAATTCATCAATAGATATTTTCCAAAGACCTTCCTAGATGAGAAGATATCTCAGTTTGAGAAACTAAGGCAGGGTATGATGAACATTAGTGAGTATGAAGCTAAGTTCATGGAGTTATTGCGGTTCTGTCCGCACATGGCTTCTACGGATGAGGAAAGAATCAGAAGATTCGAGAAGGGTTTGAATTCTGATATGTCAACCCCTGTGTCTGCCTTAGAAAACAGAGAGAGATTCTCTACCTTCATTGAGTCAGTCCGAAGGATAGAGAAATCTGTGGTTGAGAAAAGACAAACCCATAAAAGATATCCACAGTTCCAGGGTTCTTCATCTAGGGATTCCAAGAAACCTAGATTCTCTGCACCTAACCCTCCACCACCCAGATCGAGTTTTCAAACTCAATGGACACCAAGTAGAGGTAGAGGACGGAGTCAACCGCTTCAAGGGACACACAGTTCTGCATTAGTGTCAGTTACTGGACCACCCAGACCACAGCAACAGGAGAAGAGTTGCTACAACTTTGGTAAGGTGGGACACTTGATGAAGGATTGCCGTTCTAGGCCTATCGGTGTGACACAACAACCTCCAAGACAGAATCAACAGGGATCTCAGAATAGACAACATCAAGGAGCAGCTCGAGGATGTGGACAAGCGTCTCAAGCTGGATCATCAGCACCACCTCAACACCAGGCGACTGCGAGGTTCTATGCTATGAACCCACCTGAGGCAGTGGTCAATCCACGGGTAGTGGCAGGTCAGATGAAACTTTTATATTCTGATATGTCTATATCCTGTGATGTATCTGTTCTGATTGATCCGGGTGCTACGCACTCTTTCATCACTCATGAAGTGATTCGTAACTGTTATGTGACTGTTAGTCATAGAGCAGATGGTTTGTTGTTAGAGACTCCGTTGAGTGGGTCTGTTGTTTTGCAGGAGGTATGTTCTCCCTGCATCCTTTTCTTTTCTGACCATCGCATTCAAGTGGATCTCATACCACTTGATATGCAGGGATTTGATATAATCCTTGGGATGGATACCTTAGAAAGGTATAGAGTTGTCTTGGATTGTGAGTCCAAGTTAGCTGTATTTGCTGATGAAAGCAACACATGGATCTTTCAAGGTGAAAGAAAGATTCTGCCCACCTGTCTTGTATCAGCTATGGTTGCTGATAAGCTGTTGAGGCAAGGATGTTATGCATTCTTAGCCCATGTGGTAGATGTTACCAAGGAAAGGACCAATCCTGCTGAAGTTCCCATAGTCAGGGAATTCGAGGATGTGTTTCCTGAAGAACTTCCTGGTATACCACCACCTCGGGAGATTGATTTTGAAATCAATCTGATCCCAGATACGAAACCCATAGCTCAAACTCCGTATAGAATGGCTCCTGCCGAGATGGCAGAACTCAAGAAACAACTTCAAGAGCTACTTGAGAGAGGTTTTATCCGACCGAGTACTTCACCTTGGGGTGCTCCGGTCTTGTTTGTTAAAAAGAAAGATGGGTCAATGCGGTTGTGCATCGACTATAGACAACTCAATAAAGTGACAATAAAGAATAAGTATCCTCTGCCGAGGATTGATGATCTCTTTGACCAGTTGCGTGGTGCAACAGTGTTTTCAAAGATAGACTTGAGGTCTGGATATCACCAACTTCGTATTAAGGATAGTGACATATCCAAGTCTGCCTTTAGGACAAGATATGGTCACTATGAGTTCACGGTTATGTCGTTTGGACTAACCAATGCACCAGCTGCATTTATGGAACTCATGAATAGAGTTTTTCGACCTTTCCTTGATCAGTGTGTTGTCGTCTTCATAGATGACATACTGATTTATAGTAAAGATGCTCAGCAGCATGAGCAGCATCTTCGCCAAGCTTTGACCTTGCTAAGAGAACATAAGTTGTATGCTAAGTTTAGTAAGTGTGAGTTCTGGCTGCCGGAGGTATCTTTTCTTGGACATGTAATATCCGCCTCAGGAATTCGTGTTGATCCTACAAAGGTAGAATCTGTTCTACAATGGGAACAACCGAAAACACCGACGGAGATTCGAAGTTTCTTGGGGTTAGCTGGCTATTATCGAAGGTTCATAAAGAACTTTAGTTCCATAGCTTTACCCTTGACCAAGTTAACCCGGAAAGATGTTCCTTTTTCTTGGTGTGATAAGTGTCAACAATCTTTCCAGTTGCTGAAGGAGAGGTTGACAAGTGCACCTGTATTAGTGCTACCTGAACAAGGAAAAGGATATGTAGTTTTCTGTGATGCTTCCAAAAATGGACTAGGATGTGTGTTGATGCAGGATAGACAAGTGATTTCTTTTGCTTCCCGACAGCTTAAGAAACACGAGGAGAATTATCCAACACACGATCTGGAGTTAGCAGCTGTGGTTCATGCTTTGAAGATCTGGAGACATTATCTCTACGGAGAGACATTCCAAATTTTCACAGACCACAAAAACCTTAAGTATATCTTCTCTCAGCATGAGCTCAACATGAGGCAACGTCGCTGGATGGAGTTAATCAAGGACTACGACTGTACAATTGATTACCATCCAGGTAAGGCCAATGTTGTTGCAGATGCCTTGAGTAGGAAATCAGCAACATCAACCATGAATAGAGCACAACTAAACTCTTTAGTATGCTCTAGAAGAGATATGCTTATCTCTTTAAGGCAAGACAATGTACAGTTGAAGGTGTCATTGCTAGCCGGTTTGTTAGCTGAGATGCATATTAAACCTACCCTAAGAGAGCAGATTAAAGAAGCACAGCTAGGTGATGCTGCAGTTCAACATATAAGATCTGAGTATGGAAATGAGAAGCAAGATGGGTTTCATGACTCAAAAGATCAAGTAGCTTTTTATAATGGAAGAATGATAGTGCCGGATGTGGACAACTTAAGGAAGTTAGTCCTGGAAGAAGCCCATTCTTCCATGTATGCTATGCATCCAGGGAGCACCAAGATGTATCGGAATTTGAAGGATCTGTATTGGTGGCCTGGGATGAAGAAGGACGTTGCAGAGTTTGTTCTGAGGTGTCCTGTGTGTCAGCAAGTTAAAGCTGAACACCAGAAGCCTGCAGGGACAATGCAACCTTTACCCATATCACAGTGGAAGTGGGACCATGTGACCATGGACTTTGTTGTTGGCCTACCCAGGACAAGCAAAGGACATGATTCCATTTGGGTAATTGTTGATAGGTTGACTAAGACAACACATTTCTTACCTGTCAAAACAACCTATTCTTCTGAAAGGTTATCAGAGTTGTATGTTCAAGAGATAGTGCGTTTGCACGGAGTTCCTGTCACAATAGTTTCAGACAGAGGTCCTCAGTTTACAAGTCGTTTTTGGGAACAGTTGCACAGTGCCTTAGGCACTAAGCTAAGATTTAGTACGGCCTTTCATCCACAGACTGATGGACAGTCGGAAAGGACCATACAAACCTTAGAAGACTTGTTGCGAGCATGTGTTCTCTAGTTCACCGGAAGTTGGGATCTACACCTAAGCTTAATAGAGTTTGCCTATAACAATAGCTATCAGCATAGTATTGATATGGCACCTTATGAAGCCTTATATGGTAGACGTTGTAGATCACCCTTGTGTTGGTTTGAGACTGGTGAGCACCAGTTGTTAGGTCCCGACCTGGTGCAGCAAACCACAGAAAAGATTAAAGTAATACAACATAAGATTAAGACTGCTCAAGATAGGCAGAAATCTTATGCTGATAAACGTCGTAGACCTTTAGAGTTCCAGGTTGGAGACAAAGTGTATCTTAAGGTCTCACCTTGGAAAGGGGTCCTTCGTTTTGGAAGGAAGGGGAAGTTAGCTCCTAGATATATGGGGCCTTATCCAATCATTGAACGGATTGGAAAGGTAGCATATAAACTAGAGCTGCCCCCAGAGTTACAAAGATTACATCCTGTGTTTCACATTTCTATGTTGAAGAAATGTCACCCAAACACCGAGTCAGTTCTACAACCTATGGAAGTAGAATTGAATGATGACATATCCTATGAGGAGGGACCAGTGTCAATCCTTGATAAACGAATTAAAAAGTTAAAGAAGAAAGATATGTCTTGTGAAAGTCCTCTGGAACCATCGTGGTATTGAAGAAGCCACTTGGGAGTTAGAGGATGAGATGAGAAGGAAGTATCCTGCCCTTTTCTCGTAATATGTTTTATCGATTTCGGGGACGAAATCCTTGTAAGGGGTGGATAATTTGTAACATCCCTGACCTGGGTTATGAGTTAACCCTAGGTGTTTTGCCTAAATATGTAATTAAATCTTTGTGATTAACTCTGAGCATGTAATTAAGCTTCTCAGAAACGTATATTTCAGTATTTGCCCCTTTTTATTTAAAGTTGTAGCATTGTTTTGATATACAGGGACCTATGTGCAATTTACCCAGTTGAAAGGGTTAACTTGCAATTTGCACATGATGAGATGTTCCTCTGATGTTGAGACATCATGAGAATCTCTTTGGCAAAGTTTGAGGGATTTCCCAAGCTAGAGCACCAAGGTGCAGCTGTGGAAGCAATCCCAGGGCTTGAAACCCTAATTTGGGGTAAAATGCAATTTACCCAAATGATGGGATGCAATTTGTAAAGAATGTCATCTAATGTATCTTTTTAGACTTTTGCCATCATTTATAGAAGAAATGATGAGGAATTCACCTCAATTGAGTTATCAAGTTAAGAAATAGGCTTTGTGATTGAATAATCAGGGTATATGTGCAATATCCCTTTAAGTATGAACTTTATTATTAGATTGTTCTTCCTTGCCTTCTTTTCTATAACATTAAGATAAGGTTTGTCCTTAGAATAAAGAGGAAGGGACGAGCAAGTAATAAAGGAAGGACTTAGTTGGAATTAAGGGAAACTTATGAACTAATGTTGAAAATCCTACCCCATGTATATAAGCCCTCCTTCCCTTAGTTGCAAGGGAACTTAGCCTTCGTTCCCTTACTGTTTCATTTCACCAAAGACGACCAAGGACTTCCTTGGAGCTAAGGAGGACGAACAAGGGGTGCAAGGTAGGTTTAAACCCCTCTTCTTGCCTAATTCCATGGTTAGAACTCAAATTCAAGGTCATCTTCATGGCTAACTCTTGAAACCCTATCTTTTTAGCCGTCTCTTTTCATCCTTCCTTGGAGTTTCCACCTTGGCCAACCTGTGGGAACTCAAGGACGCCATTAGAGCTTGGAGCTTGAAAGCTTGGAGCTCAAGAAGCAAGCTTTAGGCGGGTTTTATAACTCTAAACCTATGCTTTACTATGTGCATCTTTATATGCGATTTGATGATAGCTCTTAGTATTTCCCTACTTTTCCCTGCTATTTTGCAAGCAAACCCGTGGGATATCTGTACTGTTCTCGAGCTAGAAGATGAAGGCGTGATTTCCAAGAAAAACCCACCGCTTTTCTTTTCCTTAAACGGTCCTAACAGGTTGCTCTCACGGACTCAAGACCGCGAGGTGAGCAAACGGTCTCGAGACCGTGAGAGGGCTCGCGGTCTCAAGACCGTTTGGACCCGTTGACCGAGCGTGGACCGTATAAGAAATCTGTTCCTAATTATATATGCTAATTACCCTCAAAATTTGGGAGACTAACTCCAAAGGAATCGGGAGATATGACCTTTTTAAGTCACAACTTTAAATGAATTAATTGCTGATTTTCAAACGGTCTGAAATTGCCTTTTTGGGCAAACGGTCTCAAGACCGTGTAAGGTCATTGACTAAGCGTTGACCGTATGAGATTACTGTTCAAAATTATGTTAATTAACAACTCACCAAGTTTGATGGTCTAATTCCAAACGGGCTAAGAGTTGAAGGGTGAATACTAGGGCTAACCCTAGATAAAATCAGTACTGAAATTATGATGACCTAATTAGGGTTTTTAGGGTTGATTGACCTAAACGGTCTCAAGACCGTTTGGAGGTCACCAAACGGTCTCAAGACCGTGAGGGCAATCAACCAAGACCGTTTGGAGGTCTGGGGTCAATATTTGTTGACCAATTGAAGGTACAATTACACCAAATTATATTGCAATTAAATATTGACATGATCATCAACTCAATGGGTCAGACCTTGTTGAATTTGCACTAGAATCCAAAAATTTGGATGGGAAAACGGTCTCAAGACCGTTTGGAACTCATCCAAACGGTCTCAAGACCGAGAGGACAATCACCCAAGACCGTTTGAAGGTCTAGGGTTGAGTAATTTGACCAATTGAGCACCCAATTGCAAAAAGTTAGTAATTTAATCAAAAATTCTGTTTGTGGTTCAATCATGGTTCAACCCCTATCAAATCACCTTAGACTTTGATAAAATCTTGGTCAAACGGTCTTAAGACCATGTGGGGTCTACCCACATGACCTCAAGACCATTTGGGCCAAGTTTGGGCCCAATTGGAGCTCAATTGAAGGGTTCAACCTTGTGTTGATGCACACTGTTGAGTGTTGATGGGTGAACATTGATAGACCCTAATTGAATCGATTTCAACCATAATTGGTTAACTATTATGGGTCAATTGAATGACCAAGTGATCAAGCATAACCTTAATTGACTAAAATCCATGAGTGGTCAACATAGCTTTGACCATTTGAGGGCTTCAACATGGGTTGACATTATCGGTTGCACCTTTGAGCCTTGTTGAAGGACCAAGCGGCTGAGACCATGAGAGCCTCGCGGTCTCAAGACCGTGAGAGGGCTCGCGGTCTCAAGACCGTGAGAGGGCTCACGGTCTCAAGACCGTGAGGGGGCTCACGGTCTCAAGACCGAGAGGAGGCTCACGGTCTCAAGACCGTGAAGGGCCTCGCGGTCCTGAGGTCAAAGAAGGGCAAACGGTCTTCATGACCCTCGTGGTCTCAACTTTAATTTGGACCAATGGGAGGCTCCGCGGTCTTGAACCCTTGAAGAGGCTCACGGTCTTGAAGCCTAAGGGGGCTCGCGGTCTTGGAGCTAGAAAGAGGCTCGCGGTCTTGGAGGGTCAAAGTGGGCAAACAGTCAACACTTTCAACCAATCTCAACCCAATTGATGATTAATGATTGAAATCAATCAATGTGACTCAAGGTTGACCACATTCAATCATTTGATGATGTAAATGGTTCAATGTTACCCAAATCAAACCCTAATGATAATCTAGGATAGTAAGGGGTTATTTGACCAAGGTTTTTGACTATGATGATGATCAATGGGGTGAATTACCAAATTACCCCTGAAGGGTCAATTGAGTTATACCTTGCTCATTTCAAACCCTAATTACATGAGAATGATGTTTTTAGTCATAATGACTCTATCTAACATGATCTAGTCTAATGTTATCATCAACCATTAGTATGATGAAAGAGAGAGTACTCTAGAGAGAGAAAGTACCCTAGAGAGAGAAAGTAACTCTAATCACTTAATGGTGATGTTTTTGGCTATGTAAGCCTATGATGTCTCAACCCAACCTGTTTTAGAGTGATGTTGACATCACCTAACCTTATGATGAGAGAGAAAGTACTTCTAGAGAGAGAAAGTACTTCTAGAGAGAGAAAGTACCCTTTTTAAATGGAAACTCAATTGAAGCATCCCCAATACACAGAAATGAGCATAATTAGGGTATGATCCACCTGTGTGAGATCATAGAAACCCTAATTATGATAAATGATGAATCTTTAACTAATCCAAGAGCATCAATGAAGATGTTACTCATACATGATGATGTTATGAGTTTAATTCACCTTGATGTGAATAGTAAACCCTAATTCAAGGGTAATGGCATGCTTTTGAGCAATAAACTCTATTTGAATAGAATTAAAGATTTAACTCTTATGACAAAAGTAGGAAGTACATTCCTTATTGTTGTATTACCTTTATCAGATGTATTAACCATGCAGGTTCTGATATCAAGGTAATCATATCCAGGTATGGATGTTGATGTTATATTCATTGAAGGCATGTTGTTAGCCTTATGAATAAGTAAAGTAATCTGATGCCTTGCCAGTGGCATCCTATGCTGATATTGGGCTATGAGAGCCATGAATACCATCAAGGTCATGCCTTAGAGATGACTTGTGATGAGGATAATGAGAAATGATGATTGATATAAGTTAGGCATGTTACATTTAGTATTCTTCTTTTATAGCTGCTATGCTACTGTTATTGTTTGAAGAACAATGTATGCTGTTAAAGAATACTGAATGTACCTAACTAATCAAGTATAATGTAGAGCCCTGATCATAGATCCATCATTGTCAGAAATTAAGTGATGGTGAAACAGGTTTTCCTCAGGGAACTCCTGGAGCACATACTTTTGAGTATGTGGGGTACATGGATGTGTAGAACCTTACATCCTAGTGTAGGAAAGTGATGTAGATGTGTAATCCATCCATCCTTCACTATATTTTCATACCGTATCAGTGGTAGGTAAACATGAAACCTCCTGATGACGAAGAAAGCACAGATATCCGTATCAGTGGTAGGTAAATATGAAACCTCCTGATGACGAAGAGAGTACAGAACGCCACTGTGACTCTAGAATAGCGAAGGACCAGTTTACCCTGGTGAGCTATAATAGTAGAGACACGAGATGTCCTACAAGTGATCCTCTTACTGACTGAGGAAGGTGAAGGTCATGAGAATCCGGCTCTCTTCATGACCTATGTATGATACTGATGCGGCTTCTCAGCGATCAGTTGGAGTTTGAGTGGTAAGCCTCATCTCCACAGGGCATAATGTTGTTTGTAAAACATAATCAACCATGTAGTATAACTTGTTAGAGATGACTCCAAGTTAGTTGATTGATGTTACATTGCAATAATGTTGATATTCTCCATATCTCCTAAATTGTAGAGATCTTGTTATACCTGCAACTGTTATAGAATGTTTTGAAGGCTCTACTGTTTAAAATAATCTTTGATGTTATAATAAAGCTTCTGGCGAAGAGTTATAACTCTCGCTGGGACAATTATGTATAATTGTCTCACCCCGTAGACTTCAACTTTTTAGGTGGACGTCGGAGACAAAGGAACCAGCCTACAGGTGATCAGTCTCAACAGCAGCAGCACCAGGGGCAGCAGTAATCTCAGGTGGAGATTTGTCCTGCCATGTGGTGTAGTTAGAGTCAGTCCTATGTGTCCTTTGTACTCTCAGGTCTTGGAGTTTTGTGTTATGTGATCTTGAGATGTTGTATCTTGATGTATATAATTACTCAAGAAGTAATTATCCTGAGATGTAAACAGTTACCTCTCTTTATGAAAGGAATTTTTATGGATACAAGTTCTTATCTCGAAAAGTTTTAATTTCCCGTGATTTTTGTCTTCCGCTGATTTCCGATTCGCTTCCGCTAAGTTTTAATCGTGTTTATGTCATGGTTTGGAGATCAGAGCCCATAGTTATATGCAAACTCTATCAAGCTTAGGTGTAGATCCCAACTTCCGGTAAACTGGAGAGCACATGTTCTCAACATGTCTTCCAAGGTTTGTATGGTCCTTTCCGACTGTCCATCAGTCTGTGGATGAAAGGCCGTACTAAACCTTAACTGGGTGCCTAAAGCATTATGAAGTCATTCCCAAAAATGACTTGTAAACTGAGGACCTCTGTCAGAAACTATAGTGACAGGAACTCTGTGTAAACGCACTATCTCTTGAACATATAATTGTGATAACCTTCGATAATAGCCTACTAACCCCAAGAAGCTTCGAATCTCCGTCGGCGTCTTCGGTTGTTCCCACTGTAGAACAGATTCTACCTTTGTAGGGTCAACACGAATTCCCGAAGCAGATATCACATGTCCAAGAAAAGATACCTCCGGCAGCCAGAATTCACACTTGCTAAACTTAGCGTACAGCTTGTGTTCTCTTAGCAAGGTCAAAGCTTGGCGAAGATGCTGCTCATGCTGCTGAGTATCCTTACTATAGATCAGAATGTCATCTATGAAAACGACAACACACTGATCAAGGAAGGGTCAAAAAACTCTATTCATGAGTTCCATGAATGCAGCTGGTGCATTGGTTAGTCCAAACGACATAACCGTGAACTCATAGTGACCATATCTTGTCCTAAAAGTAGACTTGGATATGTCACTATCCTTAATACGGAGTTGATGATATCCAGATCTTAGGTCTATCTTTGAGAAGACGGTTGCACCACGCAACTGGTCAAAGAGATCATCAATCCTCGGCAGAGGGTACTTGTTCTTTATTCTTACTTTATTAAGTTGTCTGTAGTCAATGCACAATCGCATTGACCCATCTTTATTTTTAACAAACAAGACCGGAGCACCCCAATGTGAAGTGCTCGGTCGGATAAAACCCTTCTCAAGTAACTCTTGAAGCTGTTTCTTGAGTTCTGCCATCTCGGCAGGCGCCATCCTATACGGTGTCTGAGCTATGGTTTTCGTATCTGGGACCAAATTGATCTCAAAATCAATCTCCTGAGGTGGTGGTATACCAGGAAGTTCTTCAGGAAACACATCCTTGAATTCCCTGACTATGGAAACTTCAGCAGGTTTGGAACTTTCCTTGGTAACATCTACCACATGGGCCAAGAATGCATAACATCCTTGCCTCAACATCTTATCAGCAACCATAGCTGATACAAGACAGGTGGGTAGAATCTTTCTTTCACCTTGAAAGATCCATGTGTTGCCTTCATCAGCAAACACAGCCAACTTGGATTCACAATCCAAGACAACTCTATACCTTTCTAAGGTATCCATCCCGAGGATTATATCAAATCCTTGCATATCAAGTGGTATAAGGTCCACTTGAATGCGATGATTAGAAAAGAAGAGGATGCAGGGAGAACATACCTCCTGCAAAATGGCAGACCCACTCAACAAAGTCTCTAACAACAAACTATCTGCCCTATGACTAACCGTCATATTGCAGTTACGAATCACTCTTCGAGTGATAAAAGAGTGCGTAGCACCCGGGTCAATCAGAACAGATACAACACAGGATGTAGACATATCAAAATATAAAAGTTCCATCTGACCTGCCACTACCCGTGGATTGACCACTGCTTCAGGTGGGTTCATAGCATAGAACCTTGTTGTCGCCTGGTGTTGAGGTGGTGCTGATGATCCAGCTTGAGACGCTTTTCCACATCCTCGAGCTGCTCCTTGAGATTGCCTTCTCTGAGATCCCTGTTGACTCTACCTCTGAGGTTGTGTCACACTGATAGGCCTAGATCGGCATTCCTTCATCAAGTGTCCCACCTTCCCACAGTTGTAGCAACTTCTTTCCAGTTGTTGTGGTCTTGGTGGTCCAGTAACTGACATTGATGCAGAACTGTGAGTCTCTTGTTGAGGTAGGCTTCGTCCCCTACCTCTACTTGGTGACCACTGAGTTTGGGAACTTGATCTGAGTGGTGGAGGGTTAGGTGCAGAGAATCTCAGTTTCTTGGAATTCCTAGATGAAGAACCCTGGAACTGTGGATGTTACACCCCGATCTCACAATTTCCTCAAATCATGAGATTAGGGCATAAGATAGGATTTATATGTAACACAAAGAACACCCTTAACTTTTTCTTTTCTTAAAAACTCTTGTTTCTTCACATTGAACCACATAAAACATCTTAACAAGGGAATCTAAACATTTCCTTTACTAATCAAACTTTAATAGTAAAGATACATGTATAAACATTCATGATGTCTCTCACACATTATGCACATGAAACTTGCTAATTAGCATACATATCAAAGAGGAACAATATTACACATTGTAATTACAACTCTCTCTCTTAACTCTTACTGAGGACCTAAAGTGACAAGGACCGACTCACTCAACTAATCTCATACTTGACTCCTGTGGCAGATCTACACTGATGCTTTGACCATCTTCAAGTCCACGTGGTTAACCCTAACAATGTTTGAGTAGAGGGGTGAGCCTACTCGCTCAGTGAATGAGTACTTCATGGAAACAGAATAATGCACTAATGTGATTACAGATATAATTTGAGTAAACGATATGAAATTTAACAACAATAAATACTACACTGAGCAGTTCTAAAACAATATAATTGAAATAACAAAGAATGTAAATATTGCATCCAAAGAATAGCTACTAGAAGACTATGCTCTAGTCTTCCTTAACTCTTTCATTTATAAGGGACTTTGTGAACCTATATGATCATATTTTAGATTATGCCATGATCTATGCAGTGTACTCTGCATAGAGACTCGCAGTGCACTACGACCACACCGTACAAGACTTAGCGACACACCCGAGAAATGCTAAGTCTGACGCCAGCCCTGTTCTGCTACAGGACCACAGGCTCATCGGCCTTCAGGCTCATCGGCCTCACTGCACTAACATCGAATGCTCTGGACTCCTCCTCTAACCTGAGTACACAGGCTCAGGGGGTCTGGGTTACCACCGTGACATCGCACGCGTTGTTGTTGAATAACCCCTATTTACTCCAGCGCCATCGTGACATCGCACGTGTTGATGTTGAACACTGTCTCTCTGTCCTCGTGCCACCGTGACATCGCACGCGTTGATGTTGGACACGAGTTTCACCCCTAAGAAGCAGACCTGTCAAAGGGGTTCTACGGTGTTCAGGGCACCTAAGTCTAACATTAACATTATAGGTACATTTTAAACATAAATCATAATTCATTTAACATTTCTCACAAGGCTCACACGGCCTGCCATATCATATCATAAGAAGCATCATAACTCATGTATTCAACATATATCATGTCTCAGTAACATCCCTTTCTAGGGCATGTCATATCTCATCACCTGCAATTTACGAGATATGTATTGAAAATAAGAAACCCTGCAGTATGCAGATATTAACTCAGAGAGAACAAGCATATAAAGTTAAATGCACTAGAAACATACAATTCAACAATTAAGCATCACCACGTCTCATATCGAAACCTTTCATATCACCTTAACATGATTCATTGAACATCCTATCCTTAGGGTTTAATTTGCCTTATTCATTCATCACATGCCATCACCCTACTCTTAGGGTTTCATTTGCCTCATCACTTGTCACATGGCTCTCATAAGAATTTCATAGGATATAAGCATTCACTAAATAAAGATTGTTTTCAACAAATCATATACAATCAATATAGATGTGAAACCATGGAAATTTAACTAAATTTTGGTTTTCCATACCATTCACTGAGATATCAGGTATCAAGAATAGAATTCAATTAAGATAACCCATGAGGTACATCCTAACCATTTATAGGATTACTAGTCCCTTTTCAATAAGGTTGAAACTCTAGTGATGTCTCAATTAGGTTAAACCCTAATCACATCATTTGATATGAATCTGAAAAGCACTCTCACTAGGAAGTATTGTATACATTTCTGATATGAATCTACCATTTAGGAATCATTCAAACAGAGAAGGAATCCATATCATATCAATTTGCAACAATCTTAAATCAAACGGACATTTTAGGTTTTAGAATCACATACTAAGCAATTAGGGATTTGGATGCTATAATCAAATTCGTGCATTACACTGTTTGAAGGAAGAACCCACTCACCCTAAGGTGTGAAAACACCTCAAAACTGTATCTCAACTCAGGGAATCTCGAACTCACATCAAATCCCTAGCAAATCTCCCAATTCTTCTTCCATTCAACTCGGGAACCTTGAAAATGAGGGATTATGAAGAAAGGGTGAGAAAAGAGGGAATTTCGACATCATCTTGGATCAAATCAGAGAATGTACGGAATCTTGACATGAGAGAGAAGATCCACCATAAAAGTCTATGCAAAGAATCCAAACTTACTTGATTTCACCCTTCCTGGAATCGCAAAACCCTAATTCAGCAATTCCCCCACTTTCTTCTCTCAAACCCTAACTCTCCCTCTCTCTCTAGGATCTCGTTTCTCTGGAATGAATGACGAAGAATGAGAGCTATGTGTGTGTGTGGTCGATCATATAAGTCAATTTGAGCTGCTTGGGTCAATTGCATATTGACCCAACACTCAACTTTAATTATATTAGCTGAATATTCAGTTTCACAATAGCTTCTGTAATGCGCCTACTGAATAGCTAACAGAAGCTCCAAAAATTCTGCACATTTTATATGTTATTCCTAATAAAGTTTCAGACCTCCAGTAAAAATTTGAGATCATTTCTAGTTACCAATAATTAATTAAAAATCGAACAGTGCACTGCTATATTGCAGTCTGCAGAATATTCGGCCGAGTTTGTCCTGCACAGAACTCGACCGACACCCTTACTGTAGAGATCAAAAAGTCATCCAAAAATTACTCCAATTTAACATAGTGTCTAAAATTATGTTTTTCAAGCACAGTTAAAATTTGAGATCAATTGGATATACCAATAAAAAGATAAAATTCAATTACCACACTGCTATATAAATCTGAAAATGTGATCAGTCGAGTTTGAAACTCGGCCGATAAACAGGTCAGAACATTCTTCAAAAATTCTGATATTTTCCAATGTTGTTCAAATTTTATATATCCAAATCATATCAAAATTTGAAGTAAATCAGAGTTACGCATAAAATACTAAAAATCATTTAGTGAGACATTCTACTTATCAAATTCTGTATTCATGTATCATCAAAACCCTAATTTGAGCCGATTAGGGTTTATGTTTCTCAAACCCTAATTCTCAAGACAAAAGAACATTTAGACTTCTTATCATAGTTAAAACATCCTAATTGTGTTATCGTCATTAATTAGATTTCAAGAATGATTATTCCAATTAATCTTTGCAATTGTCTAGGTAAACCCTAGTTTACCAATTAAGCTCAGATGGGGTCGTAACAGTGGATATCTTTTCTGGGTTTGCCTCTTCTCAGCCACAAATCTCTCTATCCTTCGGACTGACTCAACGAAGGTAGAGAATCTCTCTCGGTTTTCTAAGGCAGACACAGGGGTTGATATATCAGCATTCAAACCCTTCTCGAATCTCCTGATTCTTTCCTCTTCTGTGGCAACCATGTGCGGACAAAACCGCAGCAACTCCATGAATTTAGCTTCATATTCGCTAATGTTCATCATGCCCTACCTCAATCTCTCAAACTGAGAGATCTTCTCATCTAGGAAGGTCTTTGGAAAATATCTATTGATAAATTCCCGACGAAACTCTTCCCACGAGAACTCTATCCCAGGTCTCTTCTGCTCTTCCATGTTCCACCAATGACCAGCACTGCCTTTGAGAAGATAGACAGCATGTCTAACCTTCTCAGCCTCCAGGATATTAAGAATCCTGAAAGCCTTCTACAACTCTGTTAACCACAGATCAGCATCTGCGGGGTCGGCAGTCCCAAAGAACTCGGTAGCTCCGACACGACAAAGTCGCTCGAACGGCTTACCGATACCTTGTCCTTCAGGCTGGGCAGGTGCCCTAGGTGCAGGCATGGGCATCTTGTCAGTTATGTGTGTCATGGCAGTCATAAACTTCCCAAACATCGTCTGAATTGTTGTGTTACCCATATCAGCTGGGTCAAACTGGGGTGGTTCAGGTGCATGCTGTTCTATTTCTGGAACCCTTGCACCCCCTCGAGGTGCACTAGCACTACTCTCTGCTACGTACTCATCATGTGGCACTGCCATCCTTATGTATCTTCTTCTCCTGAGGAGCAGAAGATTCTATTAGATAAGGAAGAGATACTAAGGATAGACTCGACATCCTAAATCCTATGCCTCTGTAGACTCAGCGAACCTAGAGCTCTGATACCACTAATTGTGGGCTCTGATCTCCAAACCACGATATAAACACAATTTAAATTTAGCGGAAGCAATTCGATTAGCAGCGGAATACCAAAAATCAGCGGAAATTAAAAACTTTTTGAGATAAAGCATTAAAACCATAAAACTTCCTTCATAAAAGGAGATAAACTGTTTACATCTCAGATAATTACTTCTTGAGTAATTATATACAACATGATACAAAATCTCAAGAACTCATAACTAAAATCTCAGACTAAAAGACTCCAGGACCTGAGAGTACAGAGGACACATAGGACTGACTCTAACTACACCACATGGCAGGCTAAATCTTCACCTGAGATTTTACTGCTACTCCTGGTGCTGCTGCTGCTGGGACTGGTCACCTGTAGACCTGTTCCTCAGTCTTCGACGTCCACCTAAAAAGTTGAAGTCTACGGGGTGAGACAATTTTACACAATTGTCCCAGCGAGAGTTATAACTCACCGCCATAAGCTTTATTATAGTACCTCAAAGAATAACTTAAGCAGTAAAAGCTTCAAAGTATTCAACATCAGATTTAATAGTAAGCATGAGTTCAATAGTTATGAAACATGAAGACATTTGCACTATACAGTGTAACATCAATCAATCAACTCGTAGTTATCTCTAACAGGTATGCTATGCTGTGGATTATGTTTTTCAAACATTATTTTTATGCCCTGTGGAGATGAGGTTTACCACTCATCCTCCAACCAATCACTGCTAAGTGCCTTGGTATCATACTAGGTCATCGAAAGAGCCGGATTCTCATGACCTTCACCTTCCTCAGTCAGTAAGAGGATTACTTGTAGGACATCTCGTGCCTCTACTTTAATAGCTTACCAGGGTAATCTGGTCCTTCGCTATTTTAGAGTTACAGTGGCGTTCTGTACTCTCTTCGTCATCAGGAGATTTCATGTTTATCCTCCACTGATACGGATATCTGTGCTTTCTTCATCATCAGGAGGTTTTATGTTTACCATCCACTGATACGGTATAGGATTGTATTGAAGGATTGATGGATTACACATCTACATCAAACACCTACACTAGGATGTAAGGTTCTACACATCAATATACCCCACATACTCAAAAGTATGTAATCCAGGAGTTCCCTTAGGAAAACTTGTTTCACCATCATTTGATCTCTGACAATGATGGATCTATGATCAGGGCTCTACATTACACTTGATTAGTTAGGTACATTCAGTATCATCATACATTGTTCTTCAAACAATAACATTAGCATAACAGCTATGAAATGAGAATACTAAATGTAACAAGCCTAACTCTCATCAATCATCATATCTCAATACATTTATCACAAGTCATCTCTAAAGCATGACCTTGATGGTAATTATGGCTCTCACAGCCCATTTTAATCCATAAGTTGCCATTGACAATGCATCAGGATAAATCACTATTCATAAAGCTAAAGCATGCTTTCAATGAATATAGTTTCATAATCCATACCTGGATATGATCATCATCTCATGACAACCTGTATGGTTAATTCAACTGATAACAGTAAACAATTCATTCTAGAAATTACACTTTCAAACTCTTAGAAGAGTCAAGTTCCCCAATAATCATCAATCCGGGTTTACTATTCACAATACATGTCCTCACCCTAGAATTAGGGTTTACTATTCACCTCATGGCGAATTGAACTCATAACATCATCATGTATGAGAAACATCATCATTAAAGCTCCTAAAATAGATTAAGATTCACTAAACATCATAATTAGGGTTTCCATGATCTCACATAGGTGGATCATACCCTAATCATGCACATTCATGTGTATTGAAGGTACTTTACTTAAGTTTCCACTATAAAAGGGTACTTTCTCTCTCTTATGATACTTTCTCTCTCCTCTTACTAGTAGATGGTGATAACACCACTCTATATCAGGTTGGGTTAAGTCCTCATTGACTAGCATAAGCCAAAACATCATTAACATGTGATTAGGGTTTTATTAGAAAAAGGGTATTACTCAATTAAACCCCTCAAGGGTATTTTGGTCATTTACCTCATGATCACCATCGTGGGTCAATTCATTAATCACATAGTCCGTTAATGTTCTAAGCTACCATTATGGTTTAGATTAGATCACCATTGAACCAATTACAACTTCAAGTGATTATATATAAATAACCTTGAAAACCTCCAAACGGTTTCAACCTTCAACTACCAAACGGTTTGAAACCGTTTGGGTGCGTTGACTGTTTGCTAGGTTTGACTCCAAGACCGCATGACCTCAAGGTCGTTTGCCCAAACCGTTTGGGTGCGTTGACCGTTTGGAAAGGTTGACTTTCCAAACCGTTTGAGCTTATGCGGGTTGAAATCATTTGATCAACTTGTCTTGAGATCGATTGGTTCAAACGACCTTGAGATCATTTGAGACCAAACGGTATTGAGACCGTTTGGCCTCAAACGGTCTTGAGACCATTTGGATCCAAACGGTCTTGAGACCGTTTGGTCCAAACGGGCTCAAACCGTTTGGACCTCCAACATGGTTCAAAAGTTACAAATGTTTATGATTAAGTATGTTGAAGCCCTCAATTGGCCAAAGCCATGTTAACCACTTATAAATTGAGTCAAAAAGGATGAGCCTCAAGCAATTGGACACCAAACTAACCCTCAATTGAAAGCCAATTAGGGTTAAGTCCATCTCAATTAGAGTTTCAAATCGGATGGTCATCAATATTAAACAATGTGAATCAATTCAAGGTTGAACCTATCAATTGACCTCCAATTGGGCCCAAACTTGGCCCAAACGGTCTTGAGATCTTTTGGATGACCTCCAAACGGTCTTGAGACCGTTTGCTCAAGAATTTATCAAAATATAAGTTGATTTGATAGGGGTTGAAACTTAATTAAGTCACAAATCAGCAATTTAATTAATTCAATAACCCATTGTAATTGGGCTCTCAATTGATCAAATTACCTTAACCCTAGACCTCCAAACGGTCTTGGGTTGACACCAAACGGTCTTGAGACCGTTTGGATGAGTTCCAAACGGTCTTGAGACCGTTTGCCCATCCAATCTTTGGACTCTAGTGAAAATTCATCAAGGTTTGATCTATTGAGTTGATCATCACATCAATACTTAATTGCAATATGATTTGGTACCTTTGGACCTTTAATTGGTCAACTATACTTGACCCCAGACCTCTAAACGGTCTTGGGTGATCCCCAAACGGTCTTGAGACCGTTTGGATGATTCCCCAAATGGTCTTGAGACCGTTTGGGCTAACCAACCCAAAATCACTAATTAACTCATTGGAATTTCAGCACTGATTTCAATTAGGGTTTGCCCTATTGATTAGCCTTCAATTCATGACTCATTTGGAATTAAGCCATAAAATTTGGTGAATCATTAATCAACATTATTATGAACAGTAATCCCAAACGGTCAATGCTTGGTCAACCATCTTAAACGGTCTTGTGATAGTTTGCCCAAAAAGGGCAAATTAAACAGATTGAAAATCAGAACTTAATTCAATTGGATTTGCTAATTGATTTGCTTATATATCACGATTCCTTTGGAGTTAACCCCTCAAATGTTGTGGGTGATCAGCCTACATAATTAGGAACAGGATTCCCATACGGTCGTTGCTTGGTCTACTGGACCAAACAGTCTTGGAGACCGTTTGCCTCTATGCGACCCTGAAACCGTTTGCCCACCAAACGGTTGTGCAAACCGCATGGGCAATTGGTTAGGACCGTTTCGTAAAGTGGAAATCCATGGATAAGCATCGGAATAAACGCCATTATCTTCTACCTCAAGAACAGAAGCAGTTCTTCACGATTTTACTTGCAAGGATGCAAGGGAAGATAGGAAAGAAGAAGAACTAGCAACTATATGCATAGAAAAAGATGTATAATCAAAGCATAAGGTTTAGAGTTATAAAACCCGCCTAAAGGTTGTTCCTTGAGATCCAAGCTTCCAAGCTTCAGGTCTTTAATGGCGTATTTGAGCTCCACAGGTCGGCCAAGGTGAATTCTCCAAGGAAAAGTTGGAAAGGAATGGCTAGAAAGATAAAGCTAGGTGAGCTAGCCATGAATTCAACCTTGAAAACGAGTTTCCTCCATGAATTCAAGAAAAAGGGATGATCCAAACTTACCTTGAACTCCCTGGTCGTTCTCCTATGCTCCAGAGATCTGCCTTAGTCGGTTTGAGCAAGGGGGATAAGTGAGGGAATGAAAGAAACGTTCCTTTGCTTGCAAAGGAAGTGATATATATATTTTGGGTGAAATTTCTCCATAAAGCTTCTACTTTATCCCATTTCTCATTTAAGTCCTTCCTTTCTTATTTGTTCGTCCCTACCCCTTATTTCTAAGGACAAACTCCTTATAAGGTCAAGAATTGAAGGCAAAGAGGATCAACCCATCACTAAATCATACACATAAAAGGGCTATTATACATACACCTTGATTATTCAATCACAAAGGTGTTCTTTATTATATGATTATTCAAATGAAGTGCCCTCTTCATTATTTCTACTCTAAATGATGACAAAAGTTATAAAAGATATTTTAGATGATGTATTTTACAATTTGCACCCCTCAAATTGGGTAAATTGCACTTTACACCAATTTAGGGTTTTCAAGTACACGGGTTGCTTCCACAGCTGCATCTTGGTGCTCAAGCTTGGGAAATCCCTCAAACTTCATCATAAACATCCTCATGATGTCTCAACATCAGAGGAACATCTCAACATGTGCAATTTGCAAGTTAATCCCTTAACTAGGTAATTTGCACATAGATCCCTGTATTACAAAACAATGCTACAACTTTATATATAAAGGAGCAAAATTGAAATATATGTTTCTGAGGAACTTAATTACATGTCCAAAGTTAATAACAAGGATTTAATTACATATTTAGGAAAAACACCTAGGGTTAGTTCATAACCCAGGTCAGGGATGTTATAGTGGAGGTGATGAGCCATGGCCAGCCAAGTATGGTGTTTCATCTACAGCGCATGGGAGGCGATGAGGTTTGTCTCGTTCGATGCGGGAGGTCTCCACAAACTCGTAGGAGAAGAAATCTCTAGAAATGATGAAGAGATGAGGGAGAAAGGAGGAGAGGAAACAAGCGGCGGTTGCTCGGTTCCTACTTCAGTTAACCGAAGGTAGGGGACAAAGCGTCGACCATCATATGAGATATGCGTCCAACCTAGACTGTTGGATCGTGATCCACGATGGGTCGGGTGCGCGTGACATCTATTAAAGGCTGGACTTTGGCTTAAATGATGCCTATAATCGATATTTTGATTGATATTATGTCACACTTTATTAAAAACGTGTTTAATGCATTTGAGAGGTCAAACGAACTCCAAATGACTTCAAATGTTAACCCTAGGTTTCTAATGATGTCTAGTTTCATGCTATATAATTAGATTAGCGTTTCACCCAATGTTTGGCTTCCAATAATTATGTTGCTTAGTAAAGCATATATTAATATGATTTTTGGGCAAATAATTACATATAGATTTTATATGCAACCCTTGGTTTCCAAAACTGAGATATGGAGTCCAAGAGTCCTCCATTCACTTATTACATGCATTTTCAAGCTTAATTAGCCCATAATAAGAGTGAGGTATGAAGGTGGGTTATTATTCACCATTTTAATTTACACTTGCTAATTAATTCACTTCTTATCCATTAATATTTATTCTTGAGCTCCAACATTAATCGTTAGTCAAATAATTCGTGGTTTAGTGTATATCTTCATAATTACCCAATCAATTTAGTAAATCATGGTATTTGTGCATCTAAACCTCAAATTGGCATAAAATTGTACTTCAACCATCAATTTCTCAAATATTCAATATTAAGGACACAAAATGGAGAGTAAATAAATTATCATAAAAATTGAGGTGAAAAATGATAATTTTATTGAAACTCAGGACGTTACAACACTCCACCCAGTAAAAAGGATTTCCTCCCCGAAATCTCATACAAAAAGAGAAGGGTGAGATCGGAGCATTTCTTCTCTCAGCTCCCAAGTTGTTTCTTCTAGCCCATGATACGTCCACAACACCTTCACTAACTCAATCTTTTTATTCTTCAACTATTTCACCCGAGTGTCTAGTATTTTTACAAGTAGCTCCTAATAGGTTAGGTTTTCATGAATATCTAAGGGTTCTATCATGAGTACATGAGAAGGGTTCGTCACTTACTTTCTCAGCACGGACACATGAAAGACATTTTGTATCTTATCATAAGGAGGAAGAGCCATGCAGTATGCATCGTCCCCAATCTACGCCAAGATCTCAAAAGGTCCCACATAACGCGGGCTAAGCTTGCCTTTGACTTTGGATCGAGCAATAGAGCATATTGGCTTGACCTTCAAGAACACATGGTCGCCAACAAGGAAACTCACATCAGTCCTATGCTTGTCAACAAATATCTTCTGACAGTCTTGAGCAGCTTTCATACACTTCTTAATTAGCTGAACCTTCTCTATCATCATCTGCATATTGTCGGTCTTCACTAAGGAACGCTCACCCACATCGTCCCAATGCAACGGGGAACGATAGGGTCTTCCATATAATGCTTCATATGGAGGCATCCCTATGCTGGCTTGGTAGATGTTATTGTACGCAAACTCATCCAGAGGTAGATATCTATCCCATGCTCCTCCCCAGTCCATCACACAAGCACGAAGCAGGTCTTCTAAGATATGCACAGTTCTTTCAGACTGACCATCGGTCTGGGGATGATAAGCAGTGCTAAACTGTAGGTCAGTCCCCATTTCTTCTTATATCCGACTCCATAGATGAGAGGTGAACTTGGGATCACAATCAGAAACTATCACTTCCGGTATAACATGCAGACGAACTATCCACTCCAGATATAACTGATCCATATCCTCTACTTTTTAGTTGGACTTGAAAGGTAGAAAGTGAGTGGACTTAGTGAGGCAATCAATGACAACCCACATAGCGTCGTAGCCTTTCCTGGTCTTGGGGAAACCAGTGACAAAGTCCATCATGATCTTCTCCCATTTCCATTCTGGAATTTCAAGTGGATGGAGGAGACCACCAGGTCGTTGATGTTCTATCTTAACTTGTTGACAGGTCAAACACTTTGACACAAACAAAGTTATATCCATCTTCATGTTCTTCCACCAGAAACTGCACTACATGTCCTTGTACATCTTAGTCGTGCCGGGGTGAATTGTGTACTTGGACCCATGTGCTTCACAGAGAATCTTCTGCCGCAGTTCATCAACATCAGGAACCCACAATCTTTGTCGGAAACGGAGTGCACCATCAACTCCAACAGATTGCAGTTTCGAGGTTAAGGCTTTCATTCCTTCTAGCTCAGGAGTCTCCAACTGGGCAGCAACAATATCAGAAATCTAGGTTGGAGTGATCGATAGGCTAGCCATGTGAACACATATCTTATCATCAATTTCATCATCTAGGATTTCTGTCGGTTGCGGTCGCCATGTAGAAACATACTCCATGTTCTTCCAAATGGAACAAGTTATAGCAGCACATGTCCTAGACTTCTTCCGACTCATGGCATCAACAACTACATTGGCTTTACCGGGATGATAAGTGATGGTAAAGTCATAGTCCTTGAGATACTCCATCCATCTACACTGTCTCATGTTCAAGTATGTTTGTGTCAGGAGGTACTTTAAGCTTTTATGATCAGAGAAGACCTCAAACTGAACCCCATAGATGTAATGTCGCCAGATCTTTAGAGCATGGACAATAGCTGCGAGCTCTAAATCATGCGTAGGCCACTTTTCTTCATTCAGCTTCAACTGGAGGGAGGCGTAGGCGATCACCTTGCCTTCTTGCATTAGAACACATCCCAGTCCTTTCTTGGAGGCATCTGTGTAAATGATGTAGGGTTTGCCTTCAATAGGTAGCGCAAGCACAGGAGCAGATGTCAGGCATTGCTTTAGCTTTTGGAAAATGTCCTCACACTCAAGTGACCAAATAAACTTGACATCCTTTCGCGTCAACTTCATCATAGGAAGAGCGAGCTCTTCCTATAGTAACCTGCCAGACTGAGGAAACTATAGATTTCAGATGGATTCTTTGGATCCTTCCACTTGGTCATATACTCAACCTTTGCAGTGTCAATAGCAATGTGTCCTCCATAAATGATGTGACCCAGAAACATAACTTCTTTAATCCAGAACTCACACTTGGAGAATTTAGCATAAAGTTGATTTTCTCACAGTGTATTGAGTGCCAGTCTCAAGTGCCCACGATGTTGCTCTTCTGACTCCGAATATATCAAGACATCATCAATAAAAACCACGACGAATCGATCAAGGTAGGGGCGGAAAACTCAATTCATCATGTCCATGTAAGCAGCTGGGGCATTAGTCAAACCAAACGGCATGACCAGAAATTCATAATGCCCATATCTGGTTCTGAAAGATGGTTTTGGGATGTCTTCATCCTTCACTCGCATTTGATAGTAGCCACTCTACAAGTCCATCTTTGAAAAGACAGTGGCAGACTTCAGTTGGTCGAAGATATCATCAATTCGAGGCAGTGGATTGTGATTCTTCACCATGGCCTGATTAAGCATGCGATAATCCATGCACATCTGCATAGATCCATCCTTCTTCTTTTCAAACAGGACGGGGGCTCCCCAAGGAGAAACACTTGGGCGAATGAACCCCATATCTAGAAGTTCTTGAAGCTACTTCTTTAACTCAGCGAGTTCAGTAGGTGCTAAGCGATAAGGAGGCTTCGAGATGGGTGATGTGCCAGGTGCAAGCTCGATGGAGAATTCCACTTCACGAGTAGGGGGCAACTCGGGTAGTTCTTCAGGAAAGACATCGGAGAAGTCCCTCACCACTTCTATATGGTCGAGAGCAGGGGGTGTAGCATCAAGAACTATAGAGGCAAGAAATGCCCTACACCCTTGCGAGATAAGCTTTTCGGCTTTGATGGATGAGATGATGAATTGCCATTCTTCTCGTTTCTTGCCTTTTACATAGATTCTACCTTCTACAGGGTGCAACAAGCTAACCTTTGACTCCTCACAAAAGAGGACTGCCTTGTAACTTTTTAGCCAGTCCATGCCCAGAATAATGTCAAAGATAGACATTTCTAGTAAGATAAAGTCGGATAGAAACATCTTTCCCATTATACATAGGTCCAGGGTTGGAAGCTTGAGATAAGAGGAACATATTCTACCACTAGGGGTTTTGACATCTAGCACATGGTCCATTAATTCAGACTCTATCTCTAGCATAGCAGCAAACTGAGTAGATATGAAGGTATTTGACGAGCCAGAATAAAAAAGTTCTTTGACAGGGTACATATTAAGGTGTAGAGTACCTTCAATCACATTATTCTCATCATAAACCTCTTTAGCATCTATAGCAAAGACCCTTCCATTGCGCCTTTCCACAGGCAGATGGCATCCTTGTAGGTTATTGTTACGGTTGTTGTTATGGTTGTGGTGATTGTTGTTGTTGTTGTTGTTCCTTGGGGGAAGATTTTGACGTTGTTGCTACTGTTGGGTGGGGGCCTATCCTCGATTGAACCTAGGATAGTTTGGCCTGATGTGACTCACTTGGAAACACTCATGACAGGTAGGGGCAGGCAGATCATTCCTACAGTGCAGTGCATTGACAGCTGGACATCTCCTGGGGGGATGAAATCGGGAGCAAGTGTTGCACTTGTCACGCCCTTGTGGACCACCATGGTTCTTTTTCTTGTTGTTGTTGTTGTTTGAACCAGAAGCGTGGAAGCCAGGGTATGCCTCCACGGCCAGAGCTTTGTCTAGCATTTGTGGGAAGGTGAGCAGGAGCTGGGGCACCAGGTGACTCCCTATGTTGTAGTTGAACCTTTCAAGGAAGACGGTCACCCTCCGCTCTTCAGCTAGACCCACATCGTAACGTTCCAGCACCAGGAAACGTTGTACATACTCTGAAACTGACATATTTCCTTGTCGTAGACTATAGAACTCGACCTCGTTCTTATTCAGGTAGGTCGTGAAGATATACTTTGCCCGAAATATCTTAAGGCACTCATCATAGGTCATAGCTGTTGTGTCTCGTGTGTGGGTTATCCCATTCCACCAGACCCGTATCGGCCCATCAGGACATAAGATGCAAAGCAGACTTTAAGATGTGGGGGACATGCCATGCCATCGAATGTGCATTCCAGAGCTACCACCCAATCATCTGCCTTGTCCACCATGTTGTTCTCAATTTCCCCCTTGAAGTAGGGAGGCTGCATCTTGATGAAGTCATTCAGGGTTGGCTCCTTAGGCTTGTTGGCATGGGCAACAACTGCAGTAAGCTACCCCGCCAAGGTAGTAGAGAGTAGCTGTCTCAGCATCGCCAACACCTGCTCAAGAGTCAGAGGTGTCTCAGGAGTTTCATAGTTAGTGTCGTTATTGTTTGAGCTTTCACTGAACAAGCTACCCTTCCTAAAAGACATGTTTTAGGGTAAGATTTCTAGGAGTATAAGATAGAAATAGATAAGGCTACTATTGCCTATAGGCATGCTATTTTAGGCGTTCAGTATTAGGTCAGGCCAGGCCGGGTCATACGAGCTCAGGAGTCCTCGTGACCAAGCTAGTGGGGCGGAGGAAAATATTGCCATCCCCCAAGCTCTGACCCTTTCTAGGCACCATCACTTTCAACATCATGCCCTAGTAGCTACCCTACAGGCTCTGATACCATGCTGTAAGGAGGCAAGATCACCCCCTTACTTAAATTTAACGGAAAATAAAATACATCCCTCAAATTATTAAAATCATTGTGATGGAAGGATGTATGCATAATAAATCCATTTAAATAATCATGGACCAAATACAACCATTATCAATAGCAGCAGTAGAAGAAATAAGATGAGAAAACTAAACTATTACATAGATTGTTACAAAAGAAGAAGTAGATGAGATTCTAGTCTATTACAAAGCTTTTATTTCTGGAGTTCATAACATATAATTTAGTAAGATCTTAGCAGCATCAACCTTGCCATGATGGGGGCGCTATTCCTGCCCTGGGTTTCCATATGCTTGGTCTATTCCTTGTCCTGGTTCTGGGTGGTTGGGGAGCACCCAGCAAGAGAAAGATAAAGGTGTGTGTCAGAAAATGATAAAGTACAAGAAACATTTTAAGGAATGGAAACATAAAGATTCTCCATACTAAGAATGTTCAAGAGTACGTATGAGGCATATAATTCAAATGGGATTTCTACCAAGCATATAAGTCAAATATAGAACGAGCATGATTCATTATGACTAAGCTAAACTAACATAGGGTGAGGCGCCTACCAACCTCAACTAGGAGGAGAGGGGAAATAACATCCCAAACCACAAAATATATATAAAGTGGCAGGGGGACTAAAACCACAGTGCCTATGGTAGGGGGACTAAAACCCCAGTACCCTATGGGTGACTTGTACTCATGTACACTACATTAGTTAACTTGTCAAACTATCATTATCATGCTTACAATTTACATTGGTAGGGAAAACAAATAGCAATAATTCAAGTGGATCCCAATGACCCAAACGTTTCTAAGAGATAACCATATAGGATGTTCATACATCAAGATTTCATGTTGGATGATCAAGTGAATAGTTTAAGGGAAACATTTACATGACAAGATTTAAATCATATCAACAAGGCAGGGGGTCCAATGGCCCAAATTTTATCAAGCAAAGCAAGTTTATGCATCAGGTTACAAATTGTATGTTCAAGTGGATGAAGGTGAATAATATCATAACTATGCCTCATTTGGGAAAACTAGGTTTAGCATGATTAGAAGCCCAACTGAGGTGTTATAATGCACATACCTATTCTTTCTTTCTAGATTATCCCTTATCCTCTAATATTTCAGGTCCAAACTCACTTTAACCTAGGTACAAAGGTTAATACATGTATTAGGTTACTTAAAGGTACTTTAAGTGTAAAATGTCCACAATTATAACCTTGGATTAAAAAATTGGATTTTGGGTCTGTAAATAGGACCAAATGATTCCTAATATTTTTCTATTCGAGAAAACATATTTTCTTGTCAAAAACAGAGTTAAAACACATTAATTATCATTTTATAACACTTTATACATTTAAATTTAGGTTTGAATTAATTATCAGAGTTGGGATTGGAAATAAGACTCAAAACGTGGAAATTAGGATTCTACATAATTTTATCTTTCCAACGAGTATTTATTTATATTTTTCTGATATTTGAGTGATTTTCTACGAATTAAACAAAACCGACCAATCAGGAATTAGATAAATGCCACTTGGGTCGAAATGCAAAGAATCAGATGACGAAAATGCCCTTTACGAGAGAACAGGAAAATCGGGACGTGTAGGGGCAAAATGGTCAAAAGACACCCGAGCTTCTTCAAGCTCTGTTGTACCATGGCACCGAGGTTGAAGCTTGGGTATATTGGGCATTTTCACATTTCACAACCAAATAGGGCACAAAAGTACTTGAAATGTAGGAAATCGAAAGACGAACTCACCGGTCCAAGAAATTTTGACTCACAAGCCACCTAGCACTGAGGAGGAGTGAAGCAAGCATAGCAAGGAAAGCTCCCCGCCATCCGCTACCCACGCGTCCTTGGATAAAATTGAGGGGATAGGCAGGTTGCTAGGGGGTCGACGCAGCCGTGTTGGGTGTTATTTATAGGTGGGGATGTTAGTGGAGCCAAAAAGAATGTGGAGGTGAGGAGTCATGGCCAGCCAAGTATGGTGTTTCATCTACAGCGCACGGGAAACGATGAGGTTTGTCTCGTTCGATGCGGGAGGTCTCCACGAACTCGTAGGAGAAGAAATCTCTAGAAATGATGAAGAGACGAGGTAGAAAGGAGGAGAGGAAGCGAGCGGCGGTTGCTCGGTTCCTTCTTCGGTTAACCAAAGGTAGGAGACAAAGCGTCAGCCTTCAGATGAGATTTGTGTCCAACCTGGCCCTTTGGATCTTGATCCACGATGGGCCGAGCACACATGACATCTATTAAAGGCTAGACATTGGCTTAAATGATGCCCATAATCAATATTTCGATTGATATTATGTCACACTTTATTAAAAACTTGTAATGCATTTGAGAGGTCAAATGAACTACAAATGACTTCAAATTTTAACCCTAGGTTTCTAATGACGTCTAGTTTCATTGTATATATTTATATTTGCGTTTCACCCAACCTTTGGCCTCCAATAATTATGTTGCATATTAAAGCATATATTAATATGATTTTTGGGCAAATAATTACATATAGCTTTTATATGCAACCCTTGGTTTCCAAAACCAAGATATTGATTCCAAGAGTCCTCCATTCACTTATTACATGCATTTTCAAGCTTAATTAGCCCATAATAAGAGTGAGGTATGAAGGTGGGTTATTATTCACCATTTTAATTTACACTTGTTAATTAATTCACTTCTTATCCATTAATATTTATTCTTGAGCTCCAACATTATGCATTAGTTAACTAATTCATGGTTTAGTGTATATCTTCATAATTACCCTATCAATTTAGCAAATCATGGTATTTGTGCATCTGACCCTCAAATTGGCATAAAATTGTATTTCAACCATCAATTTCTCAAATATTCAATATTAAGGACACATAATGGAGAGGAAACAAATTATCATAAAAATTGAGGTGGAAAATGATAATTTTATTGAAATTCAGGATGTTAGAATGTCTTTTGAATCGATTTAGATGGTACATGGTTAAGTGTAAATGCGGCGGTTTCAAGAGCATAACCCCAGAAGGAAGTTGGAAGATCGACAAAACTCATCATAGACTGCACCATGTCCAGTAATGTGTGATTCCTTCTTTTTGATACACCATTATGTTGTGGTGTTCCAGGTGGAGTCCATTGTGATATAATACCACGGGCTCTCAGAAGGTCCTGAAACTCTTGGCTTAAGTATTCTCCACCTCGATTGGATTGAAGTGCCTTTATACTTTTGCCAAGTTGATTTTGTACTTCATTCATGAAATCCTTGAACCTTTTAAGGGTTTTGACTTATGTTTCATTAGGTAAACATAGCCATACCTACTAAAGTCATCAATAAAGATAATGAAGTACTGATACCCACCTCTAGCACTTGTTCTAGAAGGCTGATAACCTCCAATTTTGTGATGTTATCCTAGTAATATTCTTCAGTTTTCCACACTCTTTCTCAGATAAAGTAGACAAAATCTCTAACTATTCTCTTTTATTGCAAACATACTGCTAGATTAACTTTTCTCCCTTTTACCTACAAAAAAAGACATGAAAAATCACAAAAGACTCAAGCGGTCCCAAGACTGCATGGAATCATATGATCCCAAGACCGCATGGAGTCATACGATCTAAAGACCACATGGAGTCAACCGGTCTCAAGACCGCATGAAGCCAACTGGTCTCAAGACCGCATGAAGCCAACCAGTCCCAAGACCGCATGAAGCCAACCGGTCTCAAGACCGCATGAAGCCAAACGGTCTCAAGACCGCATGAAGCCAACCGGTCTCAAGACCGCATGAAGCCAAATGGTCTCAAGACCGCATGAAGCAAATGGTCTCTAGACCGCACGGAGTCATATGATCTCAAGACCGCATGGATTCCAAATGGTATCGGGGTCCAAACGGTCTTGAGGTCCAAACGGTTTCAGAGTCCAAACGGTCTTCAAGACCGTTTGGACCCAAAACTGTCCAAATCGTTTGGACTTCACTTAAGGCCTATAAATAAGACCCAAGGGGTCCTCCCAAGGAGAAAAAAGTTTTCAGACACCCAGAGGCTGCCTCTCCTACTCCAGAGCTATTCCATCCTCCATCCTCTGCCCAAAGGCTTTCGGTCTGAGATCCACGTTCCATTCCCAAGCTGCTTTCTCTCTCATCGCCAAAGAAGGTGGGAAGGGGAGTCCTCATCATCGAGCAACCTGTGAAGTGTGAATATCGTCCTTCTCTCTCATTCCAAAGGGGTTGACTTTCCTCTCTCCTTTGTGGGGATGATGTTCTCTCTCTCTCTTCTCGCCTCCTTCTTTGTCCTTGCTATGAGCGAGTAGTCTCATTTCGCTAGGGTGCAGGGAGTAGCCCCGCTACCCATGTTTCATATCATGCAATGTAATCCATAGTTTGCAATAGAGATATACTTTCTTCTCAGTTCGACATCAATCGTTTAATGAATGCTTGTTGCTTGATCACCAACTTGTGTTATCTTTTATCTTTTAGTATGAATTGTCTATGTTTGTACTATTAGATTCGAAACTCGATTGTATGTTGGTTTTTGGTGCATGTATCCACCATGCACCTCTTTTGATATCTAGGAGTGCTTCCCAAGAAGTGAAGTAAACTCACTTACATTGTTGCACTTTCATACTATGAAATGAAATCAGTTGACGTATGAAACTACAACCTTGATAAGTCAAGGAACACACTTTGCAGAGGGAATGTTGTAAAGTAAGTGACCACTCCTACAAGGATGGCTGGCGTTACAACATTCCCACGCTCCTCGTAGTTAGTTCTCCGAAAGGAAGCTAAGTCTACAAAGATACTAACTGATCTAACTCTTATTGCAAGTTATGTTTTTATGTTGCATGTCTTGATCCATGCATAGTGGTGGTGAAAACCGATCACATCCTAGTGATTCCTTATCATTGTTAACAACCTAAGTTTACTTTCTTGCTTTTACTTTACTTGCACTTAGTTTAAAACAACCAAATAAAATCTTTGGACTAAGTATCAACTATTAATGAGTTAAGTGAAATTCTTACGTTTTCCATCTTGTTGTTGCCAACAAGACCATTGTCCTGTGGATTCGACCCTTAACTATACTGCGATAAGACTTCCATGTATCTCAGCATACGTGGGTGGAGTTGTAACCTAGTATAAGCAAGGATAAACCTAAAGACTTGCTATCTTTGGGATTTTTAGTGGTGCACGCAATTCCACGCGAGTGGAAGCTCCATCAAAAATTGGCGCCGTTGTCGGGGACAATGGAACGTTTTAATTGCATTTACCATCTTGTTAGTTGGTTAGGGTTTTTCACTTTTCTTTAAACATTACTCCATATCTTCTTGATTTCATCACACCTTCCACATTATCTAACAAGTGTGCTTCTTCCTCTACTCAGGTAGAAGACGTGTATGTAACCATCGCATAACCTCAGATTCTCCCCTGATCCAGAGTATGACTCTGAGGTAGAGAAAAGTTTCCACCGCCGCATTAGACTCAACCGCCAAAGAGCCAGGAAAATGGATGAAGACCAACGACAGGCTGCCTTAGTTATGGAAAGGGTTAATGCTGCAATAGCCTCCCAGAGAGCACAACTCATTGCTGACACTCATGCTCAGATTCAAGCAGAGATCCGAGCTGAAGAACAAGCTCACATCCGAGCTGAGAACGAGGCTGCCCAGTTAGAGTTGAGGAACAAGCAACTACGAGACTATGCCATCCCAAAGAACTACGAGGATAACCACCTAGTCCAACCACCCATCATCAACATACCTCATTTTGAGATCTGGATGCAATGGATTCAAATCATGCAGGGTATTTCATTCTCCGGTAGTTCTGGAGACGACTACATGGACCACTTGAAAAGATTCAAAGAACTTTGCCGACTGGTCCCGCAAGCCAGAGTTGCCTTCGACGCAATAATGCTACATCTTTTTCACTTCAGCTTATCTGGAAGGGCCTTGAGTTGGTACAACTCTCTATATAGGGAGCCAATCATCACCACCTGGGCTCCCTTGGAAGAGAAGTTCCTGGAAAAGTTCTTCCCTCCATCGTTGACCTACGAAATTAGGGGACAAATTAACCACTTCACCCAACTTCCCAGAGAAACGCTCGCAGAAGCATGGGAAAGATTTAAGGAGCTTTTAAGAAAGTTCCCCCATCACGGTATCTCACAGAATCAATTGATAGAAACATTCTATAGGGGAGTGAGTGATGACATCAAACAATTTCTGGATTCCTCATCTGGAGGAAATTTTATGAGGAAAAATTACGACGATGCTTGGAAGATTGTCACTCTTGGAGCTGAAAACCAATCCAATTGGGGACGATCATCTGGTAAAGGAGTCCTCAAGGTTTATAAAGCTGAAGAATCAATGGAAATGAAAGCTATTGCTAAAGCTTTAAAGACTATCGCTCACAAGCAACAGGCACTCAAAGCTTCATTTGAGGAATATGATAAGAAGAAAACCCCCCAAAGTCAGCAAGTTAAAGCTGCTACGGAGACCTGTGAAGCTTGCCACACATCCGATCACCCCACGCTATCATGTGGATTGCTTTACAATGTAATGATGGATATGCAACTGCCGCAACAACAGTATGAACCAATTATCGAACAACCTGAAGAACAAATACCCGAGCAAGTAAACTCCATTCATTCCATACCGGGACAAGCCTACTATAATCCAAGCCAACCAAGAAACCACCCCGGGTTCCAATATGGAAATCCTGCGGGGACTGCCAATCCACAGCACCAAACGCAAGGGGGGTCTTCTAATAGACTGCCACCAGGATTTCAAAGCAACTTTAACCAGAATCAAGGGAACCTTATAAATAACCTACCAAGGTCCAACTACCAAAGGAATCCCTCCGCTTACTACCAATACACCCATCCTCCTCTGCACCCACAACTACCCCCTCAGCTGCAGCAATCACAACAGCCTCAGTTAGCACCACCGCCACAACAGTAACTTCAAGGACAACAACGATTTCAATAGAAAAATATCCCTTCTCAGCCCACTGATGAGATAACCATGATCAGGCAAATGTTGCAATCACAACAAACTATGCTCGCTAATCAGCAAGCCCAGCAGAAGGCTGTAGAGGCTCAATTAGCACAAATTGTTGCCCAGTTGAAACCTCCAGCAGGCACTTTTGCTGGCCAACCAGAGTCGAACCCAAGACATGACCAGAATAGACCGGAGCAACTGAATGCTATCACTACCAGGTCGGGTCGTCTCTTTCGTGAAGCTACAAGGATCACTCATGATAATGATGATACATCTGTCTTTGTTTCAAATGCAAGCCCAAGTCTAGCAACTGAGAATTTTGTAGAGACTGAAAAAGGCAATGAAAAAGAACAAGTGTCCACAGAGCAAGAAATCTTGCAGTATAAACCAAGGATCCCATATACGGAAAGATTACGAGAAACAAAAATGGACACCCGGTTCCAAAAATTTAAGGAGGCGATGAAGAAACTCTACATCGACATCCCGCTCCTCGATGCTCTCTCAGAGGTACCGGCTTGGGCTGAATACCAAAAAACTCTGTTATCAAGGAAGTACATCACTGAGGAACAAGAAACCGTCAAACTTGCCCAAACCACCTCTGGTATCATCCTCAATAAAATGCCAAAGAAGAAGAAGGACCCAGGTTCCTTTGGAATTTAATGCTGCATTGGAAATGAATCAAACAAAAAGGGATTAGCTGACCTAGGGGCCAGCATATCCATTATGCCCTATTCCATGTGCAAACGATTAGGTTTTACCGACTTGCTGCCCACAGCAATGACAATTCAGTTAGATGACTCTACCATCACTGCACCTCTAGGAATTATTGAAGATATTCCAGTTAGGATAGGCAAAGATGCCTATGTCCCGTGCGACTTTGTCATCATGGACATCAAGGAGGATCTGAGATACCCGATAATTTTTGGCAGACCTTTCCTCACCACAGCTAGGGCTCTTATTGATGTTGAAGCTGGCACGATCATTCTAAGACTCAGAAAAGAAGCAATTCAATTCCGAGTTCTCAACAGCATGAAAGGCCCCAGCATTCAAAAGGAGGTCTTTCTCCTAGATGCAATACATCAAATTTTGCAATTAGAAACATCTAAGCCATTGGACAAGTTAGAGAATGTTCTAACCAACCCAGAAGTTGAATTCTCTGCAAATGAATTGGTTTAACATTGTTTGCAACACTTAGAGAAGGCTGAAGAAGCACCGACGACCACCTTTGAAGAACTCAAAGATGTCACCATTTTAGAAGCAACAGAGCCACCTAAGACTCCTGAGATGAAGGCTCTACCCATGGGACTTAAACATGTCTTCTTGGATGAGGAAAAATTATGTACGGTTATCATCAGTTCCACCCTAACAGAAAATCAGGAAGAAAGGCTTCTTGATGAGCTGAAGAAACATAAGAAGGCCATAGGGTATAAGATAACTGACCTGAAAGGCATAAACCCAGCCTTATGCATGCATAGACTGCCCATGGCCGAAGAATTCAAGCCATCATGTGAACATCAGAGGAAGATGAACCCTAATCTCAAAGAAGTGGTTCGCCTTGAAGTCCTCAAATTACTGAAAGCTGGCATAATCTACCCGATCTCAGACTCTCAATGGGTCAGCCTCGTCCAAGTAGTTCCTAAAAAGGGAGGCACCACTGTCGTGCTTAATGACAAAAATGAGTTAGTACCCACTAGGATGGTGACGGGGTGGAGGATGTGCATCGACTATAGGAAATTAAACAAATCCACGTGCAAAGATCACTACCCTCTTCCCTTTCTCGACGAAGTCCTAGAACGCTTAGCCCATCAGAAATATGTCTGCTATCTAGATGGTTATTCTGGGTTCTACCAAATCGCCATACACCCCAAAGACCAACAGAAAACTACCTTCACCTGCCACTTTGGAACCTATGCTTTTAGAAGAATGGCATTCGGGTTATGTAATGCACCCTCTACATTCCAAAGGTGTATGTCCGCCATTTTCGCAGGATTAATAGAATCCATAATGGAGGTATTCATGGATGATTTTTCAGTTTACAGAGATTCTTTCGATAACTGTCTAATCAACCTTAGACAAGTTTTACAACGATGTGAGGAAACGAACCTCATACTGAATTGGGAAAAATGTCATTTCATGGTAACTGAAGGTGTCATCCTCGGGCATAGAGTGAGTGACAGAGGGATTGAGGTTGATAAGGCAAAAATCGATGTTATCTCGAAATTGTCACCACCAAAAGATATAAAAGGAGTACGAGCTTTCTTGGGTCATGCTGGGTTTTATAGAAGATTTATCAAAGATTTCTCAAAAATAGCAAAACCCATGACCCAACTCCTGACCAAAGACACTGAGTTCATTTTTAACCAAGAATGCTTGCAAAGTTTCTCAACTCTCAAAAATTCTTTAATTTCTGCACCTATACTGAGAACCCCAGATTGGTCGCTACCATTCGAAATCATGTGCAACGCCAGCAATTACGCCATAGGGGCCGTATTAGGACAGTGGATCGACAAGAAACCTTACGTAATTTACTACGCATCTAAAATGCTCGATGAAGCACAGAAGAATTGCACTACTACAGAGAAGGAGTTCCTGGCTGTCATCTACACGTTCGAGAAATTCCGCTCCTACCTGATTGGAGCTAAGGTCATCGTCTTCACCGACCACTCCGCTATACGATATCTGATTCAGAAGCAGGACGCAAAACCCAGACTTATTCGTTGGGTGATGATGCTTCAGGAATTTGATTTGGAAATCAAAGACAAAAGTGGGGTGGAGAACGTTGTCGCTGATCACCTCAGCCGTATCGAAGTTGAGGATGAGGATAAAGTGCCCATCCGAGACTCCCTCCCGGATGACCAACTAATGAAAGTTATAATAGGATTCCCCTGGTATGCTGACATTGTAAACTATCTGGATACGGGAATCATTCACCCTTCCGCCTCTTACCATGACAAAAAGAAATTCCTCCACGATGTCAAGCAATACTATTGGGACGAACCTTACCTATTTCGACTATGCGCAGACGGACTCTTCCACTGCTGCCTACCTGAGGAAGAAATCACTCCTATCCTAGAACATTGTCACTTCAGCCCCACTGGAGGACATATGAGTTGGAAAAAGACAACCATGAAAATCCTACAATCGGGTTTCTTTTGGCCAACAATGGAAAAAGATTCCCATGATTTTTTCAAATCATGTAACAAGTGTCAACTCTCCGGTGGTATAACAAAAAGAAACAAAATGCCTCTCACCATGTAGCAGGAGATCGAGATTTTCGATGTCTGGGGGATAGACTATATGGGTCCTTTCCCCTCTTCATATGGATACTCTTACATACTGGTCGTTGTGGACTATGTCTCGAAATGGGTAGAAGCTATACCCGCAATTTCCAGCGATTCCAAACCAGTCATAAAGATGTTCAAAGATATCATTTTTCCCATATTTGGGATTCCCCGAACTGTCATATCTGATGGTGGAACCCATTTTTTGGAGCGAAGCTTTGAAGCTCTCTTAAAGAAATACGGAGTCAATCATAAAGTTGCTACGCCTTACCATCCACAAACGAGTGGACAGGTTGAAGTTTCAAATAGACAATTAAAAGCAATTTTAGAGAGAACTGTAAATATACACCACACTGACTGGTCCACCAAGCTTCCCAATGCCCTTTGGGCTTACCGAACAGCTTATAAAACTCCAATCGGGACAAACCCGTTCCATTTGGTTTACGGGAAGTCATGCCGAGCATAAGGCTTGGTGGGCCATTAAACAACTAAATTTCGATCTGAACAGTGTCGGAGAAAGCAAACAACTCCAACTACAAGAGCTACAGGAGCTCTGAATGACCGCGTATCAAAGTGCCAGGATTTATAAAGAACAAACCAAGATGTGGCACGACAGACATCTAAAAAAAAAGACATCAACATCGGAGATAAAGTCCTTCTTTTCAACTCCAAGCTCAAATTGTTCCCCAGAAAACTCCGCATAAAGTGGTCCGGGCCTTTCACCATCAAACATATATACCCAACTGGAGGTGTCATAATTGTTGACGACAATGGGGGAGAAAGGACAGTCAACGGCCATCGATTGAAAAAGTACTACACTCTAGCAGATAAAATGCCGAGACAAACTACTGAGATCATAGATGCCACTACATCATCATAACAAAATCGAAACCTCGTCGAGCCAGCGACGTAAAACCCAGGCGCTACTTGGGAGGCAACCCAAGATCTGAGTACCATCATTTTTCTTTTGTCTTTATCTTCTATTCTTTTAAGTTACCTTAGGTTTATCTTCTGAAAATATAAAAAATCACATAACCAAAACAAACATAAAAATATAAAAATCAAAATAACCCTAACCCTCCCAAACGATCTTGAGACCGTTTGGAGCCAAATGTTCCTGAAAATGTTTGGAGCCAAACGGTCCTGAAACCGTTTGGAGTTCAAACGGTTTCCAAACCATTTGACCTAAGGGCTTTGTTGGGTCAACCCCCCCGAATCCTATAAATATAACCCTCCCCACCTCCTTCTTCTTTCTTTCATCTCCATCCCCTCCTTAAACCCTTGCGTGAATGACTCTTCTTGTTCCTTCTCTACTCCCGATTCTCGCGCAACATGCAACGTCATTTCCCTCTGCCACCGTCAACCCAAGTCCCGTGCTTCTTCACGGCGACCTCACCTTTGTACTATCGCTTTTTGATTGCCGTCGTCGTCTCCACCAGTTGCAAGGTAGATGAGCCGCCATCTCCGACGACTGCAATCTTTTCGCGGTTTCCCGTTTTATTGCACCATCATCTTCCCACCTCCGCAACCATCTGTACCATCGTCGCCGTCTATAGCACCACTGCGAGCCTCTTTTCCATCACCACCGTCATCATTATCTCCGCCATCTTTGCTTTCACCATGAGTTCCGCCTCTCTCCCGTCCGCAACACCCCCGACGTTTCACCTTCCAAACGGTTTCCAAACCATTTGGAACCAAACGGTCCTGAAACCATTTGGGTCCAAACGGTCCTGAAACCGTTTGGGACCAAACGGTCTTGAAACCGTTTGGGACCAAACGGTCTTGAAATCATTTGGGACCAAACGGTCATGAATTTGTTTGGGACCAAACGGTCCTGAAACCGTTTGGGACCAAACGGTCCTGAAATCGTTTGGGACCAAACGGTCTTTAAACCGTTTGAGACCAAACGGTCCTGAAACCGTTTGGGACTAAACGGTCCTGAAACCGTTTGGAACCAAGCAATCTTCAAAACCATTTAGTTTTTTTACGCACCGCTTGCTTTTCATGAAAATATATAAAAACTCATACATAATCAATTTTTATGCTAACACATGACTTTCTATTTTCAGAAATGGCTTCTCCAGCAAAACAACCAACCAGAACTGCTGACAACCCTCACTGTACACAAGAGGAGCTGATAGAGGACCGAGCCAAGCTCCAACAAATTATCGACAACTACAACAAGACTGGGAAGGCCCCACCAAATGTCAAAATCATGGTGGTTCTGTGCAAAATTGACCGCATCAACAAATGCCTAGCCGAGGCACCCGAAGAAGAAGTGGAAGAAATTTCTTCCAATGATGATGAAGGCTCAGAATATGAGCCGAATCCTGAGGCGGAATCCCCCACCACAAAGTATAAGGGGAAGCGAAAGGCCCAGGAAGCCACTACAACTCAGCAACCAAAAAAGTGGGCAAGGAAGCAGGTTCATCCTATCACTGTAAGGGAACAAACCCTGGTAGGAAACATTCCACCAACCACCACCTCCGTTGCCACTCCCTCCATAATCACTGTCCCTTCCTTCCCTCCCATCACCACTACAACACCACCACCAGAAAACCTCAACATACACACCCTTCCCTCCATTGATAAAACCCTAAAACCTACAAAGTACGTCTACTCCAACGTACTGCTCAAGATGGGGATCTATGATAGAATCCTCACAATGCTTGACAATGCCAATTTATCCAGACTCTAATTCATCCCTGAAATCTCATATGTCGAACCCACCACATAATTCTTTACCCATCTTACCAAAGAGACGGTGGACATTGCGCACAGAGTAAGGGATCGGGGTGACCTCCGGTTGGTCACCAAGCTTTTTGGCAATGATATCGTCATCACCAAAAATCTTCTGAATGAAATCTTCATCGACAATCCTGAGCAGCTCAAAAAAGCTGCAACTGCAGAAATGAAGATCTACCCGTTCAACAAACATAGCTTCTGGAAATCACTAACAGGGATCCCCAGTTATGAGGCAAAGACATGCAAAGCATCCAATATTCAATCAGGGTTCATGCGCATGCTTCACAAAATCATTACCAGTGCGATGTTCCCCAGATCAGAGGGAGTAAACGTTATTGCGGCCGACCTCTTAATCCTATGATCTATCTTGAATGAAAAGTAGGTCAACATCGGATGACATTTGATACAAAAATTCTCCACCTACGCCATAGGAAAAGAAATCTGTATGGGAGGACACATAACCTCCATTATTAAATACTTCAAAATGGACAGATTACTCCCTCGATGCACGCAGATCAAGGGCGACATCCTAACAAATGAACAAACCTTGATGAACTCCTACATTATCATGGAGAAGGATGCAAAACTACATTACATCTTCTGCCCAACAGTCTGATCTTCCAGAATCATGTTACTGCTTTCAGAACTAACAGACTACGACAAAGACAAATTTCTCTTCACTGATGAAGAGATTACCAAACTCTTAGCTCCGATCAAAGGACAAACTAAGCCAACCCAAGCGGGACAGATAGAACTCAGCATCACCGCCCCGACAGCCAGCATAACAAACATTCCTGTGAAACGACCCTCCAAAAGACTTTCACAAAAGCAACAGCTGTCGGGAACACCAACATCAAAACCGCATCCAGAAACGGAAACCCCCCTCCCCGAAGAACAAATCACCACCTCATCCCTAGACTCCTTCATCATGAGTCTCAACGCTGAACTTACAACAACCACCTTACCACCTTCCGCCTTTCTACAATCTACCACTCTTCCATCTTTCTCCACAACTACACCACCACCCGCATCCTCCAACTCACCTCTTTTCTCTTCGGGCATCAATTTCTCCACTCTTACGCCCGATTTCACCACCTTCACCTCCATCCCCTCAGTCTTTCCCCCATGACTATCAATCCCACCATTTTCACCAGCAACTTCACTACCTATCCCATCCACCACCACCCTGACACCGCTGGTGACACCATCTATAGTCACCACGCAGTTCGCGGAACCATCAACAATGTCTCTTCCGCAAGACACTACGCCCCTCCCACCCAGACCCCAACCACACCACCCTTCCGCTTCTGGGGTCCCTTTTTTAAATGTCGGTGAGGAATTCAGACGTCAATTCGACGCCATCTGAAACCTCCTCATCGACCCCTCTAACATAATGAATTCTATTTTTTCTTATGTGAAGGGACTATCAAAATAGGTAGCCAAGATCGACGAAGAAAACCGTGCATTGCCAAGCATCCTCCAAGGCCTTCAGCAAAGACAAGATGTAGTGGCCAAGCAAGTTGATCACATCGACAACCACTTCAACAGCTTGCTCGAGCTAGTCCTTGGAGTACAAAGCCAGCAAGAAGCGATGGCAAAGCAAGTCGATGAGATCTCTGCGCAGACTCAACCTCTACCTGAGACCCTCTGCGAGCTTAAACAACAGCAAATAACTCTTAGCACGCGCTTGGATACCATCAGCAACACCCTCACACAACTCATCAATCGCCAAGAGGAGTCGGCAAACAATGAGATCCAACAATTATGAGCTAATCTAACAGATCTTACAGCATGACTCCTCTCTGCCAAGGGCCGATACAAAGATCTCAAAGAAACACACGACACACTGCTCAAAACGCATGAGCATGTGCAAGTGGCGTTTGACGAGTTACAGGCCATTCATCAGCAGTGCAAAAAGAAAGCACACAAGAAGCCAGCAGATAAAGCAACAGCTGACAAAGAAGGCAATGATGAAGACAAAGATGACTCTGACTCCTCAGCCGATTCTAACGATGATACCACCTCCTCAGATGACAAATCTGATGAACTAGACAATGCTGGGGAGGGCCCAAGCCAAGGAGCAGAACCATCTCAGAAAGGATCCGACAGAGCCCACCAAGAAGGTGGGCATCACACCAAGTCCCCCACCCACAACAAAAATGTAAATATATCATATGGAGACCAATTCCTTGATTATTCTCCTTTGGGATCCATAGGGGAGTCTGCAAAAGATGAGGCTTTTGCTAAGCTCCACCAATGTATCTTAGGAACCAACACAAACACACCAGCAGCCGCCCCTCAACCTTTCTCCGCACTTGACCAATCAGTGCCCTTTCCTCCAGAACAGGAAGATTCAGAACGAGTACGTTTAGATACTGACGAAGAACTCGGTTCTACTTCCGACTCAAATGAAGACATGCAAGTTTTTTTAGAAGATATGGAGCAAACCTCTCCACCCCCTCCGCAGGAGCTTCCCCCGCCACCACCTCTATCGCATAAGATGCACGATCTAGATATGGCGGCCATCTCAACACTAGATGCTCAGGATATCTTCATCCTGAACACTATTGTCGACGATGCCAAAGAGGGGGGCGACATCATCTACCACAACACAAAGACTAAAAGCAAGTTAACACGTGAAGACTTCCGCAACATCTTGTGACCACGGTCAACAATGTCAATGGCAATCTTCCATGTCTTACTTGCCAACTGCATAGAAGTCTACATAAGCTCAAAGAGGTAGCAACCAGTGTTTAATGCCTCACCGGCTCTATCCATAGGCTTCTTATACAAAGAAATACGAGCCAAGTCAATAGAGCGGCTGCATACCGGCCTAGCATGGAGGGCACGATATCTTACAGTGCCATTTCAAGTGTCCGACCACTGGCTGTTTATGATTATGGACACTGAGGCTTGTGACGCCAAGGTGTACAATTTTTGTGCTGCTGAGCTGCCAGCCAGAACAATAAATTTTGTCGGAGAAGGAGCAGGAGAAGCACGATGTATACCCTTCTGTCTCCTTAAGCTAATTTGTGTTGCACGCCCGTCCCTCCGTCAGGACTGGAGCCAACCATGGTTCCAAATAATAAACCCACAAGTCCAAACCACTGAAGGCTCTGGGGATTGCACTTTTTGTACTATCTGTCACATTCAAGCGCTAAACCAAGAAATCCCCTTCAATGAGCTATCCACTGAAGATTTTCACTCCTTGCGAGGACGTTATGCCATGGAGCTTATTTGTGATAGATGGTTCGTCAAGGACCCGACAATGGCACTAGATGACGTCCCCCGTTAACTCTTTTCAGCAATTCAACGTCCACAAAGGCGACCTTTCAGACAAACCTTAAAGGAATTAGAAAAAAAACAAACAGCCAGCCATAGTCCCCGTGCAATTTGATCTGGCACAAGATAAAGGGGACATAGATCTTTTGTCAGGGGCAACCATCAGGAGATCCTCATCACAAATGGTGCCCCTATCTGCCATAGAACCAACTTTCCCAGACTTCGACCTCAGTGCCTGCAAAAGTCTTTTAGACAATGAATTTCGTCTCGTCATGTCAAGGCTTTACACCGAGAAGGATGACCTCATTTTCATGTCCGGTGACATTTTGGTCATGGCAGACGCATTACGAGAAACTTTACAATTCAACGGGTCTCTATCCGTGAGCTTGATGCATGCCTATCAGTTTCTCCTCAGACGGAATCACCCCACAACTTATATGGCATCTGCTTATATGAAAGACGATCTCCTAAAGATAAAGAACTTCAGAACAACTGAAGCGCTTATCTCCTTTCTACAACATACAACACCGAAGTTTATAATGCTCCCCTTCCTTCACCATGAGCACTGGCTGCTTCTGGCAACAAACCTACACGAAGGAACAACTATCATCTACATCAGTTCTGACAGCCAGTTCAACCCAAAGAAGAAGAAATATGTAGTGACACCAAAGACGCCCACAGAGGAAGTGGCGAAGGAGTGTGCGGACATATTAATCGATGTTCTAAGTCATCACACAAGGGCATAAGGCAAAGAACACTTTCATCGCCCATCCTTTAACCACAAATGCCCCCAACAAATTCGGGAATCAAATGACTACGACTTCCACATCCTATACTGAATGTACACAATCATGACCCTTCAAAAACCAGTAGAGGATACGAAAGACGTAGATTACCACGCCTTACGTGGAAAGTTTGTTGCTAATCTCCTTCGCACACATGGCCCAAATAAAGGACTAACGGACGCCTGATGCCCTTGTCCTTGAACTTCTCAAACTATCTCTTTGACACTCTGAGGACAAAGTGAGTGATAAGTTAGGGGGGGAGTACACTGGACAAGGGCGAGGTATCAATTCTAAATCCTTCCCTTTCTATCTTCTTTTTCAATTCCGTATAAATTTTTTTTTAGTTTTCTTTGCACATACTTAGTTTTTGCTTTAATCTCTTTCCTGATAATAAAACCTACTTGGAACAAAGTCATCCCCAGCTAACTTTAGAATCTAGTAGCCCTTAAGAGCAATAAAAAGAATAGCACATAGACATGCAATGGCGAGTTAGTAAATCATCTTCACTCAATTTTCATTCTTCTATTTCAATTCTATATCTGACTCTCCACATGACAACATCAGGGCTGCAATAAGCCAAAACAATCTCAAGGACGAGAGGGACATCAGGTGAAATCCAAATCATGAATCCTTACAAGTGGACCACTAGTAGAAACCAAATAAGTGCATGTCGAACAACTCTAAGAACAATTTTCTTCTCTCCAAATAAAAGAGGCTTGGCCGCCCAAATCAAAATCCCTAAATATCCAAATCCCAAGCCTTTGAGTTTACGAATAAAAGCCAGAGTGTTGAATAAAACCATGAGAGTTGTGTCATAAATAAGGATCTATATGAAGAACCAACAAAGGTCTCGCTCGTCTGGTACATCCAGCTGCGCTCACAAAGGCAGATGTGTCATTCCCGGTAGTGAAACCCTAAGGTATCTAAATATATGAAAGGTTGATAAAGGACTCGCCCGACCGGTACATTTAGCTACCCTCAAGAAGGCAGATGTATCTTTCCCAGTAGTGAGATCCTAAAAGCATAGACAACCCCTCCCCCACTTGAAGGGGGAGTTACACAGTAAGCCTTTAGCCAACCCTCATACCCACTCTAGTTTCCGGTAGGATTTTCAGAGGAGTATAAAACTGATTAGAGTCAACGACATGCACCGAATAAAGAAAAAGTGGTCCCAATGCGGGCTAAGATATGGAAGAAACCTGAGATCCAAGCAACTCTCAATACCTGAAAGAGTTAAGGCAAAAAGCTCCAATACAACCTTAAGAGATCTCAGGTTTAGAATTGAACCAAGAGTATGGAAATCTTAACTGAATAAAATTGCCTCGCCATTACATGCCCCAACTCTATCTAACTTGAGGACAAGCTAGACTCTAAGTTAGGGGGGTGATTACCTCCAATTTTGTGATCTTATCTTAGTAATATTCTTCAGTTTTCCACACTCTTTCTTAGATAAAGTAGACAAAATCTCTAACTATTCTCTTTTATTGCAAACATACTGCAAGATTAACTTTTCTCCCTTTTACCTACAGAAAAAGACACGAAAAATCACAAAAGACTCAAGCGGTCCCAAGACCGCATGGATTCATACGATCCCAAGACCGCATGGAGTCATACGATCTCAAGACCACTAGAGTCAACCGGTCTCAAGACTGCATGAAGCCAACCGGTCTCAAGACCGCATGAATCCAACCGGTTCCAACCGGTCCCAAGACAGCATCAAGCCAACCGGTCTCAAGACCGCCTGAAGCCAAACAATCTCAAGACCGCATGAAGCCAAATGGTCTCAAGACCGCATGAAGCCAACCGGTCTCAAGACCACATGAAGCCAACCGGTCTCAAGACCGCATGAAGCCAAACGGTCTCAAGACCGCATGAATCCAAACGGCCGGTCTCTAGACCGCACGGAGTCATACGATCTCAAGACCGCATGGAGTCGAAATGGTCTTGGAGTCCAAACGGTCTTAAGGTCTAAACGGTTTCAGAGTCCAAACGGTCTTCAAGACCGTTTGGATCCAAAACTGTCCAAACCGTTTGGACTTCACTTAAGGCCTATAAATAAGACCCAAGGGGTCCTCCCAAGGAGAAAAAAGTTTTCAGACGCCCAGAGGCTGCCTCTCCAACTCCAGAGCTATTCCATCCTCCATCCTCTGCCCAAAGGCTGCCGGTCTGAGATCCACGTTCCATTCCCAAGCTGCTTTCTCTCTCATCGCCAAAGAAGGTGGGAAGGGGAGTCCTCATCATCGAGCAACCTGTGAAGTGTGAAGATCGTCCTTCTCTCTCATTCTAAAGGGGTTGACTTTCCTCTCTCCTTTGTGGGGATGACGTTCTCTCTCTCTTCTCGCCTCCTTCTTTGTCCTTGCTATGAGCGAGTAGTCTCATTTCACTAGGGTGCGGGGAGTAGCCCCGCTACCCATGTTTCATATCATGCAATGTAATCCATAGTTTGCAATAGAGATATACTTTCTTCTCAGTTCAAAATCAATCGTTTAATGAATGCTTGTTTCTTGATCACCAACTTGTGTTATCTTTTATCTTTTAGTATGAATTGTCTATGTTTGTACTATTAGATTCGAAACTCGATTGTATGTTGGTTTTTGGTGCATGTATAAACCATGCACCTATTTCGGTATCTACGAGTGCTTCCCAAGAAGTGAAGTAAACTCACTTACATCGTTGCACTTTCATACTATGAAATGGAATCAGTTGATGTATGAAAGTACAACCTTGATAAGTCGAGGAACACACTTTGCGGAGGGAATGTTGTAAAGTAAGTGACCACTGCTACCAGGATGGCTGGTGTTACAACATTCCCACGCTCCTCGTAGTTAGTTCTCCGAAAGGAATCTAAGTCTACAAAGATACTAACTGATCTAACTCTTATTGCAGGTTATGTTTTTATGTTGCATGCCTTGATCCATGCGTAGTGGTGGTGAAAACTGATCACATCCTAGTGATTGCTTATCATTGTTAACAACCTAAGTTTACTTTCTTGCTTTTACTTTACTTGCACTTAGTTTAAAACAACCAAATCATATCTTTGGACTAAGTATCAACTATTAATGAGTTAAGTGAAATTCTTACGTTTTCCATCTTGTTGTTGCCAACAAGATTGTTGTCCTATGGATTCGACCCTTAACTATACTACGATAAGACTTCCATGTATCTCAGCATACGTGGGTGGAGTTTTAACCTAGTATAAGCAAGGCTAAACCTATAGACTTGCTATCTTTGGGATTTTTAGTGGTGCACGCAATTCCACGCGAGTGGAAGCTCCATCAAAGGCCCACATACATCAGTATGTATGAGTCCTAATAGATCACTGGCTCTCTCAACTTTTCCTAAAAAGGGAGCCTTAGTCATCTTGCCCAACAAACAAGATTCACATGTGTGTATTGATTCATAATCAAAAGAGTCTAGATAACCATCATTATGGAGTCTAGATATGTGATTCTCATTTATGTGCCCTAGACGACAATGCCAAAGGTATGTTTTGCTTGAGTCATTGAGTTTCTATCATTTGGTGTTTACGTTATATACAATTGTCCATATATCTATTAAATATAGACCATAAGACATTGGAGCACTGCAACAAAAGATCCCATCTTTAGAAATGGAACATTTTCCATTCTTAATAAGAAATTTGAATCCATCCTTGTCCAAACAAGATATAGAAATGATATTCCTATTTAAGGCAGGTACATAATAGAAGTTTTGTAACTCTATTATCATCCCACTAGGTAGAGATAACTCATAGGTTACTACAGCACTGGTGGCAACTCTTGCCCCATTAGCAACACATAGTTCAACCCTGCCTTTCCCTAAAGGCCTACTTCTTTTCAGATCCTTCACATTTGAACAAATGTGTGATCCACATCCAGTATCAAGTACCCATGATGAAAAAGTAGTGAAGTTAATCTCTATCACGTATACACCTAAAGTAGAGATCTCTATCTCTTACTTCATCTTCTGTGATTCCTTCAATCCTCTCCATGTTTTGAGCACAAAAGACATGGATTTTATCTTGGAGAGAGAACCCTTCTGTCCCTAGCCTTTGTCCTTGGATTCCATTCCACTTAACACTATCATGGAACTATCCTTCTTCTTATCAGCCTCAAACAATGCCTTAAGTGTACATAGAGAAGATTCTAAGGCCACTGGTATCTTAGGATGATGCATAACACCTCTCATAGTCCTTAACCAGTTATACAAATTTATCTCAATTAATTTGCCCAATTTATAAGATGATTTCTTTGCCATTTGATTCTACAAGAGAAACCATTTGCATTTTGTCAAAACTCATTTTTATTTGATTTGATTTGAATAAAGTTTGACAATATTTAATTAGGCCTTTAATTAATTACCTCTCCCACTATTTTGATCAAATTGATAGTCCTCACCATCAATTCAGAAGATAGCAGCGTACAACCATCTAGTGGGTCAAGATCTTGATTTCCTCTTAGTCATGGACTAGCTAGGGATGTCAACCACAACTAGATTCTTTTAGGTAGGCAACTTTTGCCAATTGCATCCTATGCAACTCTTGAAAGATGTCATGCACAACTCCTTGCCATGATCACCTCCATGCCTCAAGGTACTTGATCTGATCAAGGTCACATTTTTAGGTCTGACCCAAAAGCCAACACAATGAATATGCACCCTGCTAGGGCAGACCTACATATTCACCAATACACTTCTGTGAGATAGGCGATGCACCATGCTAGGGTGTGCCCATACTAAGTCGATCAAGTTTTTCATGTGTGCTTCTTTTGGAAGGTAGCTAAAACTTAATATTTTTTGAGGGGTTTGGTTTTTGTATACATATACATATTCAATCACCATAATTAATAATATGTATCATATATATGCTATATCCTATAAGAAAACATGTGAAGTGATAAAGCAATGTTTATGTCCATCCTATTGTAATTCCTTGAGCCACAAGGAATTACGGTCATCTAGGTCTACATCATATGCATCAACATGTACAAGATGAAGTCATGTGTTTTAGCCATTTCAGGTTGATTAACTCATCCCATGACTGATCGGCTTGCCTCCTGACCGGTTGGTTGGGTGTCACCAGTTGATCGTCTGGCTCCTCCAGACGATTGGCCCGTCAGGTCGTCATGCATCTCCTCAGGCCACCAGCCGCTCGCCTTTCTCGTCTCGGTCTACCAACCAATCGTCTCACTCCATGAGACAATCGTCTCAGTCCTCCAAATGCTCATTTGGGAACCTTTCGTTATTTGACATAATAGGAAATAAACTATCCTATTTTACATATTGTTGTGGGAAACCACGAGTTACATTCAGGGGGAACAAAGGTAGAAGAGAAGGCTCGAGTTTTCTCGAGTTACATCAGGAATAGGAGAAAGGACTCGGTACATAGGCCGAGATGAAAACAACCTCAACCAACCAAGAACACATAGGGGTTTATAGGCCATAACCACACTACATATCAACCAAAAAATGATTTAAGGTGACGCGTATCCATTGCATATATATACCATATCATATATGTATATTGGGATTTGTGGATATATATAGGACATGCATATAAGACATTTAAATACACACATCGCATGCAATAAATAAAAGGTGTAAAATGAAAAATTGATCATATCGATTAATACTAAAACAAAGAACGTTGACGTGGATCTAATTCCACTATTGGGTTTTGTGGGACAGAGACGACAGCAGAAACAAAAAAAAATCTCACCAAAAACCCATAAAATAGCATATTGCATCAACGACTATGAAATAGGAAGGATGGTTTTAGTGAGGTGTATCTGGTCCTGAGGCTTGCTCAGTGACAATATCTCACAGCTAGTGCGGTCTTCAACCACCTAGTCTTGGACGGTGTTTGTGTAGCTCCTGGTCTTGACCCGGACTATGGTTAACCATTGTCCTGCTGAGCGAAAAAAACCTCCCGCCTCTACAGATAGTCCACACGGACCACCGGGAACTCTAGTCATCCTGTCCCATAGGACACTACAAGGAGTTGTCCCCTTCTATCAGTGTACTAGTCACTGACACACTCTCCCACCACTAGTTGTTGTCCTATAGTTATCTTTCCCCCATTGTGCCTCCCTAGTTGGGTAGCACTTTCTTGGGCTCTCTCGGTTACCAGAACGAGAGAGGACAACTTTATAGAGCAAGTGATGTTTTGAGTTGTGCACTTTGAGAATCCCCCAGTACCCCTCTATATATAGAAGGGGTCAGGGTTAGGGTTCTCAACACCGAGTAATGCATGACTATAGTGGGAGTATAAGGGTCTAGAATTTCCATGAAATGATTGCACTACAGTAGGCGAGCCAGTCATTTCACAAATAAACCAATCGGTTGGGAGTGTGAACTAGTCAGTTCACCCAGTGAACCAGTCATTTCACATTCCTGACTACTTGCAATTGATTTTCCTCTTTTATTTCTAATTAATCCAAAGATCAATTCTTGTCCCAATCAAATTGTACAATTGAAATGAAAATATTTTCTCACAAACTGGGAAAACCCTACCTCGCTCATCTAGTCTAGCTAAACTGATTTGTTCATCAAGGTGAACTGGTCATCTCACTGACCATGAGCCAATCGGTTCACCAAGTGAACCAGTCGGTTGGTGGTCCATGTTGTGTAGAAATTAGTCATGCAGTTCTCAATCAATCTGAAACTCTAATCAGTTGGTTCAACACTTGAACACTATGATTCTGAGTCAAGTCAATTGATTGAATGTTTAGTTGAGTACCTAAACACTTTAGTAATCAATCTAAACATCATTAGTGGAAAAATCCTCTTCCAAGTTAATCCTATGTGTGTGACCCTATTGTTTCCATTTCACATTGGCAGTGAAGCTCCATAACCACTTATGACTTCACAATCAAAGAGCGGTGCCTAGTCGCATATCAGTGCTACCCAAGTGAAAAAGGAAAGTTGGAGAACAACTTTCAACCCTACAATTTGTAATTGGTGTTACAGTGAATGTATAGTTCCTTTATCACTGATATCTAGATTGAACTTGAGGAATGGACATGTCATCCTCTACAAATGTTCAATCCATGTTTCTTGATCTAGAGTAGACTGTCTGAGATATATGTAAGTTCAATGTCACACATTGATTCACATGCGCATGGCCATGCTTTTCTCAGTCTGACTCATCAAGTGGCTAGGATATCATGCTCCCTCAGGAGGGACAAATCCCATATCTATCACTCACAGTCAAAACCCCATGTGTCAAAGTCACCCAATCATCACCTTTATAACAATTCATATTTCATAATTGCATTTGATGATGTCAAAGTGTACCCTATGAAATGTCTTGAGTGTAGTGATTTCAGGTCTAAGAACCACAGTCACCACCAATACTATAAGAGTTGATCCTAACTAACCAAGCATGGTTTCCATGCATCACTCTTATGGTGGGTATGTTCGATACACTGTTCTCTAACATGTATCTATGTGCTTGGTATGATATCCTATATCATGACTAATGAGATTCTATCATCAACCAACACACACTCTAGTCTTAGGTGTTATTGATGTCTATGGTTATTTCCACAATAACAACTGACTAGGGACAAAACAAGAATGTATACTCTTAACATTCGTATGATCTCATCATTCAGATCCTCAACCCAAAGGCATACATCATTGAGTAAAATAATTCTTTAGACATCTATCATGTTATACCGTTATCTCAAAATAGTTAAAACATATAGATGGAAGCTGCCTTTATTATTATTCAAATCATTTACAAAGTATCCCACTACAATCATAATATGACTTGCTCTATGTGTATTCATACAAACACTCAATCCTCTAATCGATCGAGTTGTCTCATGAGCCGCTCATTTTTTGTACAAATCGTCATCTCATGTCAAAACATAAATGAAAACTATCCTATTTTATATTACATTGTATATGGGAAAACCTCAAGTTACATTCGAGGGAAAATAGGAATACGAGCATTAATTTACATTTACAAAGAAGAGAGACGCTCGATATGTAGATCGATTAACAACATGAATAAATAACCACAACCATGCACACACAAATTTGGGGTTTTGGCCATAACCATGATTTACATCCACCATCAAAACCTATTTTACGGCGACGCGTGTAAATTGCATATATATCACATATATATATATATATATATATATATATATATATATATATATATATATATATATATATATATATATATATATATATTTGATTGGGTTCTTTATGTGGTGATTAGACAGACGTACATATCAACCAGTTTAAATATTCACTTTGCATGCAATAAATAAACTCAATAAAACCAAAAACCTGATCTTATCAATAATCCCAAAACATAATTAAGTGACATGGCTCTGATACCACTGTAGGGATATATGGCATCTGATAGGAAGCGGAAATAAAAATTTTACTATTATATTTCCCATTAACCAGCAGATCTCATCAATAACTATGCAATGGGAAGGATGGTTTTACAAAGATATACTTGGTCCTAGAGCAAGTCCAATGACAATCTTCATTGATATAGATGCATACTCTATCTTGGATAGTGTATGTGCAGCTCCTAGTCGCACTCAGAATCGTTTGACTGCTCCTCCACGGATAGTAGACTTGAACAACTACTGTAACTGCTCCTCATATCTCACCATAGACTGTGAGTTGACGTTACCCTCCTAGTAGCAGCCAACATACTCCTACCTCTAGAGTAGTCTCTTAGACCAACTAGAATTCATCTCATTCTACAGAAACAAACAGGAAGGAGTTGTCCCTCCCATTGGTGTACAAGTCACCAATATGCTCTCCCACAACAATGATCCTCAGTTATTTCTCTCCTGTGGCTATCCCTGCCTAGTCGGGTAGGATTTTCTTGGGTTCTCATGGTTACTACAACCAGAGAGGACAACAATTGTAAGAGCAACAAATTCTCAATTGTATGTATTAGTTGTACTCTGGGAAGCCCCAAGTACCACCCTTTATATTGGAGGGGTTAGGGTCAAAGTTCCCAGTCCCCAACCAATGAGGGACTAAAGCGGTAGTTAAAAGGACAAGTAGATCTTGAATTTTTGCAACTTTTCTGGAAGTTTCACAACCTACATGCGATGAAACAATCATCTCGCCAAGTGAGACAACCGTCTCACACGTGAGACGGTCGTTTCACTGAGCAAAACGATCACATGGGATGCGAGACAGTTGTTTCTCGCTTTCCCAATCAGATATGAATTTGCAAATCATTTCCTAATTATTGGCATACATTAATTTACTTGCACCCCAAATATGTGCAATTGAAATGAGTTTGGGAAAACTCTAGAACTTTCATTCATCCCAATCGAGTCATCTCACATAAGAGAGATGTCCATCTCATTCACCCAGACAACCATCTGGTGAGTTTGAGTCAAGACGATCAGTTTAATAGGTTGAACCGGTAGGTTCATAGGGAAGAACTAAGCCAATTCAATTTCTAATCTACCTGACAACCCAAATAGCTTTTCTGGCTTCCCAAACAGCTGTCGCACCTAGTGAGATTGTCGTTTGGCATTTCAATCAGCCTATCTATTAATCTATTGTCTAAATTGAGTACCTAAACACTTTAGTACTTAATTCAATCATCATTCAAGATCAAACTCCTCTTCTAGATGAGTTCCTATGTGTGTGATCATATAGGTCCCATATCACATTGGTAGTAAATGTCCATAACTAGCTTATGACATCACAGGAAAAGAGTGGTGCCTAGTCACACGTCATTGATACCCAAGTGAATAGAAACTTGCAGAGCAATTTCAACGTACAATCTGTGTATGGTGTTATAGTGTTTGTATAATTACTTAGTCAATGATATCCATATTGAACTAGAGGCATGGGGTAGTCATCCTCATTATTATTTAATCTTGTTCCTTGAACTAGAGCAGATTTCATGAGATATATCTAATCTCAATATCACATATTGAATCACATGCGTATGGCCATACTTTTCTTAGTCTTGCTAATCAAGAGGCCTTATATATCATACTCCTATCAGAGGGACAAATCCCATATCTATCACTCACAATCAATGCCCATGTGTCAAAGTCACCCAATCATCACTGTTATAACAACCAATGTTTCAAGACTACGTTTGATGATTTCAAACGGTACTCAATGACATGTGATGAGTGTAGTGATTTCAGGTCTAAGAACCACAACCACCACCATCGCGATGAGACTTGATTATGACTTCCATGAAGATGGATTCCATGTGTTAGTCTCACACTGGGTCTATCTAATACACTATTCTATAACATGTATCTATGTGCTTGGTTTGATATTGCCATATCATGACCAATGAGATTCAGTCATCAACGAACTCACACTCTAATCTTATGCGTCATTGTTGTCTATCAACCTTCCACAATGACAACTGATTAGGGACAATGAGAATGTATATACTCTTAACATCTGTATGATCTCAATCTTCCAAGTCATGTACTTGAAGACGTACGTCATTGAGTAATATCATTCTCTTAACATTCATTATGTAATTCATTATCTCGTTACTGAATATACAAAATAAATAGGAAGCTTTCCTTTGTTATTAATAAAATCATTTGTATGTTATGCCATTGTAATCATCATATGATTGGCTCTCTGGGCATACATACCAACAAACTTATGACAACCAACCACTAACACATGCGTGTTCAACTCTTCCATGACCCATCAGTGGCCAACACTAACCTTTAGAAGCTATATTTTACAACCCGTTCCTAGCTTTGCTAATAATCCTAAAGATTTAAGATAATATTAATGCTTGTCATGATTTTGTTAGTAATATTCTATTTTGTACTTTATCTTATCTTTATTAACCTTAAATACTTTTTTGGGAAACTCATAATCATGACTTAAGCATACTATAAGGATCTGAGTTAGAGTTAATATAGCATTAACCCATACATGAATGTAAGAAGATAATTAACAATATTGCAGGAAATAATTAATAAATAAAATTTCATTTGATAATACTATAAAAAAACAATGTAGGATTTTATATAATTTAATTATGAATCCAACAAAAAAAGAATGAACCAAATCAGAGTTAAAATGATAAAGTTATGCCCTTTTTAGTAAACATGTATAGAGTGCCACAACCGCAACGTTGTGACGTGTGTCGCGACCATGCCGCTGCATCGAGTGTCGCGACCGCGACACTAGTACCATGACCATGACATTGGATCATGTGTCATGACTGTAATGCTAGTGCCACAAGTGCGACGGATGCTGCCCAGGACAGCCAATCGTAAAGCGATCATATCTCGAGCTATACTTATTTGTTTTTAATGAAACGAAGTGCATTGGAACTGTGATTCGATCCTTTATCATCTCAGATACCTTTCTCTATGAGAGAGTGAACTGGAAGGTGATTTCTGGGGTGATTTTTGGGGAAGAACGTGAAGAATGATGGAAATCCAAAAGGGTTGCCATAGATTCAACTTGGTAAGTAGTTTAAACCGTGATTCTTCATTCTCTTCATTTCCACTTGCTAGGAACCCTTGATCCATCAAATTTGAGGTTTGGGTTAACCTTTGACCTTCATCTTCTACCTATAGCAGACCTCATTTATTGTTGAAAGGAAGAAGAAACCGCTAATTTGACTAGGATCTTGATATGAATTTAAGATTTTTAGAGATGGGTTGCGTTTTTAAGGTGTTTTCACACTTTAGTGTGAGTGGGTACTTCCTTTAAAAGTAGATTGCATGAAAATGAGTTAAATCATGAAAAAATTTCAATTTCTTTGTATGCGAGAACAAACCCTAAATGGTCTATTTAATATAGCTTTTGCAAGTTGATATGAAATGGATTATTAATCTGTTGTGATGAATTTCAGATGATGAAATCATATTAGAAATGGGTACAATCCATCTAAATGATAATTCTTAAAGTATTTGCAAAGGTTATAAGAGTAAACTAAAATTTAGGGTATTCGATTATGACTAAAATTGTTTTATAATTCAATAAAGAAGTTTGCCTAATTGAATCTCCTTGCTTACAAATGATTGTGTTGGTTGTATGCATATTACATATATGTAAGATAAGATATTGCATTTCATTTGATAATATCAATGTTTTCTTGATATATCAGTAAGAGGGTGAAACCCTAAATGAATGGAAAGTTGGAGGTTTGCAAATAGACATCTTAATTCAATGTTATTCTTGATGTATAATGTTTTAATAAATGGCGTGAAAATCCTAGTTCATTTCATTATAGGTTTTCATATATATATATATATATATATATATATATATATATATATATATATATATATATATATATATATATATATATATATATTTGATTATACATGAACTACTGAGAGCAATATTTATTCAATGATGTTATGATGTATTAAATCCTTAGGATAGAAAGTCAGAGTTATAAGTGTGGCAGATAGGAGGTGATGTGTCTATAACTCTGGGAGGTCTGAGTATTTAGATACCCTAGCTCAGTATCTGAATACTTAGGTTAACTAGCATCAAGCTACTATGTCTATTCTTCTCTAGATGCCCTAACCAGGTATGTAGAGGAAGGATGGGCTAGAGAGAAACCCAAGAAATCTTAGGGTTAGAAGACCAAAAAGTAATGAAGGAGTAAGAGATTAAACATAGAATGTGATACAACTCTTTCTTTATATTGCTTATTTGATTGGAGATCAATAGAAATGCTCTTACATATATGAATTCATATTATCAATTTGTAGAATATGTATGGTTCTTTTAGATTGTTGTGTATCGTGAAGTTCATTCAATTATTCTTTGTATCAAGTGGATCAGAAGTTATGTTTAAATGAGTTTGCCCTAAGTAGATATTATTTCCACATATTTGAGATTAATAGGAGTTGGTTAATATTTAGTAGCTCTTGGGTTCAAGACTGCAGGTTTAGCCTGGTCTGGCTGGTAGGGTGCGTTACTGGGATCTAATGACTCCTATGGAAAATATAATAAGAGTAGACTCTGGATAATTTAGACCCACATCATAGTGAGAATGTACATGCACTAAGATGTTGAAACATATGGGAAAGATTATAATAGCTAAGAATCAATTGTAACTGATATCTAAGATCCAACTTTGGGGTCTCATATGAGAAACCCTTAATTGGGAATAAAGGAACACATCATAAGGTTCATATTAAGTTTAATGATTAGTATTATATGAACTCTAAATATGAAATATGGAAAAGATATGAGAGAAATATGTAAGGGCCAAGATAGTAAGAATCAATCACAAGGAATGGATCATATAATCGAGTACAATGCTTTTATGTACTCCAAAGCAAAGGGAAAATAGAAGAAAAGAGTTAAGTATACAATAAGTACATAGAAGTTAAGAGTCTTCAGAAGAATTAAAGTAAAGATAGATGAACATGTAAATCATAAGACTAGGATAACAAATTTAGTTGAAATAAAGAGAAATGTTAGAAATGATGAGCTTGATTAAGGAATGAGGGTTATGATATAATTGAGAGCATGGAATGTATACCTTTATTATGAAGTTTAATACATCCGTCCTTACTACCTTTGGATTTTAAGTCTCTATAGAACAAAAAACTAGTTTTTAAAAGAAGAACAAAAGTGTATCTTAACAAATGAATAACTCATACAAAGGTAGACTATATTTAGAAAGGAAAACTTGATTGAAAGAGAAACTAATTTTGACCCATGCATGAGCCGTTTGATTTAAAATGAAGGATATGTAATGTATTAAACATGAGATGAAACTAGTAGAGAGATTATTGATTTAGAATTTCAACTTCACATTAGTATAAGGATAAAAATAAATATGTGGAACATGGTATACATGACCATACACATGAATAATCAACATGATCATAAGAGAAATTAGAAGATAAGATGATAGGTGGAAGAGTAGTATATGGTAAAGGTAAGGAAGCGTTCGAAACATAATGCAGTAATTTAGATTATAAAAGAAAGAGGTTAGGAGATTCAAGCAAGTGCTAATTAGTCAAGTATCCTTGTTAATAACCATTTAAACCTACATACGAGAAATGTATTAAGCGAATGTTTGAAGATAAGAATTCTTCGTCTCAAAATCATCTTCCTTTTCATATATTACTTAATGAGAGCAATGTGGGAAATAAGTGATAAGAAAATGAATCATATATGATGCATAACCACCATGGTAGAGACATCTAGTGAATGTAATAATCACACACAATATGATGATGAAACCCTAGCAGGGTAAATTGAGAATGTAATCTATCTGAATGGCCAAGTAAGACAAAGGAAATTCAATTGATAAGATAAGGAAGACTTTAGTAAAACTTGTGAGAACCAAAGTTTGAATTTCAAATTAAGGGAGCAAAGTCACATCACAATAACGTCATTCTACTGGTAAGGACCAAACCCTAGAATGTATAGTGTTGTAGTAGTTCAAGGGATGTCACTAGTGATTTGACCTTGAATACTAGCATCTCTATAAAACAAGATCATCAGATTTGCACTATGAGAAGTAAACTAGCACTGATAGTAATTCAGGGTTTAAAGGTAGCTAATCTGAAAGGTAGATAAACAATATGGAAATGATTCAGAGCAAAGGATAAGAAATAGATTTGAAATATAAGATGTGTGATTTGAACAAAAGGAGATGTGCAACATGAGAAATGTGTAATCTAAAATTTATTTTACATTAATGGAAAGAATGATGAATAATCTATTCTTACCTTGTATGTTTCAATTTTAGGGTTGTTTATTCTATATGATAAAAAAAATTGGATAAGGTAAAATATTATTATGAACAAAAGGGAGTATAAGGGAAACAACAAAATCTCGTATACTATACATGGTCTACAACAGACCCAACATCCTGAGATCCATGGTATCGACACCCACCATGCCCTTCGAGTTCACTTTAAAGAACCACAAATTGCTATTGCTAATTACATCAAAAATGTTGAGGATATCCCTATGCCGCTTACCATGCATCCTATTGTTCCTTTCACCCCATATGTGAAAGATGAGAGAGGTGAAGAAGATCCCTCCCAAGATTTTGTTCCTTGGGTTGTTGTTGGTTCTCTACAAAATCCACAACATCGCCTCATTCAGCTCCAAGGGGGCTTGGCCACCCCACCCACACTTCAGCCCCCCCTCCTCCAAAGGTAGGCCGTGTAGTCACATTCAAATAAGATATGCTTGTGTGATTCAGATACCCTATTACACAACAAACAAAGAGGATCACAATTGATCCCCCACTTGATCAACCTGTCCTTGGTAGACAGGTGACCCATGATAGCCCTATACACACCAAAGCTCCACTTTGGGCATAATGACTTGGTCCACAAAATCGAATGTCATAGAACCTGCGACATATGACTGTTAAGAATCCAAGATCTGAACGGTGGAAGCATGTTGCCATTCTGGTCATACAACAGGTAATGGATGTTCATTTGCTCACGCACATCATTCATTTTCCTCCAAGTTCTAGAATCATTTGGGAAATAGCCATTCCCCATTGCCCCATACCTTTCTTTCATCTGTATCACCCACAGAGAGTCCAAGCAATTAAGAAATATGTACACTCCTCTATTTGTCACTCCCCAAGCAATATCCATCAGGAAAGTGAGGCCCAAACCACCAGCACTGCGCTGCTGAGCCACAATCTTCCAATTAATACCATGAGCTCCTCCGCCCCAAAGGAAACTAGCAGCTATAGCTTTGAATTGCTCAAGGATGAACCAAGGTAACTCAGTTTGTCTACACCAGAAGTTGACTTTATCATTAAGGACCAATTGGATTAGGACAACCCGTCCATCCATGGATATGTAAAGCCAACTCCATTTCTCAACTGTAGTTCTCATGTCATCCACACACCTCATGTCATCAAAATTAGAAGGATAAGTAATAAGAAGTAAGTAGTAATGAACGAGGAGATAAGAGAAAACAATGGCTTTCAGTAATATATGAATTTATTTTTAGAAGTATATTTTGTTAAACGTATATTAAGGGACCCTGAAAATCTTGATATCATATCAAATCCCTAGCAATTCACATGATTCTTCTTCCTTTCAACTAAGAAACCCTAGAAATGAGGAATTATGAAGAAAAAGTGAGAAAAGGGGAAGTTTTGATACCGTTTTGGATCAAATCAGAGGAGGGACAGAATTTTGACATGTGAGAGAAGATTCACCATTAAATTCGATGCAAAGAAGCTAAACTTACATGATTTCATCATTCCTCGGACTGCAAAACCCTAGGTCAACATCTCCATCAATTTCTCCTCTTAAACCCTAACTCTCCCTCTCTCTCTAGGATTTCGTTTGTCTACAATGAAATTATGAATTATGAGAACTGCTAGTGTGTTAGGTTGACCATATAGAGCAATTGAGCTGCTTGGGTCAATTGCACTTTGACCCCTCACTAAACGTTTTCTTATTTCAGTAGATTTTTCTGTCATAAAAAGGTTTCTGTAATTCATGTATTTCGGAGATCAAAACTTCTCCAAAAATTATGATAATTTAGCATGTTTTGTATAATTGAGTTACTAAGCTTCAGTTAAAATTTGAGATCATTACAAGCTCCCATTAAATAATTAAAAGTCGAATATTGCACTATTATCCAAAATTCTATAGAAATATTAGTTACTATAATTCATCTACTGATAAGATCTAAACACATCTAAAAATTATGAAAATTGTAAATATTGTTTAAGATTGAGTTTTAGATCTCCATTTAAAATTTCAGATCATTTGGAGTTACCAATAAATAATTAAAAATAAAAAACTACACTGTTAAAAAGCACTCTGTCAGCATTTTGGTCGAAGTATAGTTCGACTGAGAACCACATTCAAAGAACACTCAGAAATTTTTCTCCAATATGCAAGATCGAGTCAACCATATCATATCCAAAACTCAATTAAATAATGTTTTTTAGAAAATATGAAAAATCATTTACCACTCTGCTATCCTGATCAAATTCCATACTCATGTACCATCAAAACCCTAATTTCAGCCAACTAGGGTTTATATTTCTCAAACCTTAATTTCTCAAACAATAGAACACTTAACATTCTTATTAGGTTTAAAACATTAGAATTTAATTATCATCATTGATTAGATTTAAGAAATGATCAATCCAATTAAGCATATAATCATCCAGGTAAACCCTAGTTTACCAATTAAGCTCGGATACGGTCATAACAATTCATCCCCCCTTTAAAAGGTTTCATCCCCGAAATGTAAACGTGCAAGAAAAGTACTTTCAAGGTTTATTTTAAGCTTCTGAAATCTTACATGTCATTATATTCTTGTATTTCATACTTGAATGTAGTTTTCAACATTAAGTCCTTTATTTCTTTTCTAATCACAACATGTTTAATTCATCACTGCTCAATAATAACAAATGAATTCTCTATGCCATAATCAATCATAGGATAGAGAGAGAAACAACCAATTAAATATTTGCATACCCTTGAGGTGTTACCTCAACATCGATAACCTGATCCAACTATCTCAATTCATATAGCTCAATATGTACTATTGTTATGTATTACCTCTAAGTCACAAAAGAGAGTTCACCATGTTGTTTTGAATTTTTACTATTGTGCTACTCAAATAGAAAAATAGTCTTGAGTTGAAAGACAAGATTCAACAACAATTGTACAATACTACTCACGACAACCCCATTGCATCATGGATGCATAAAGTGAAGCATTACCATCACATTCCATGTTATTCTCAAGTATGAACCTGTGATGACCCTGATTGTATAGTTTAGATACAATATAGCATTCGAGGTCCATGCATGCTTTGTAGATGAGAAATACCAATCTGAGGAGTTGGTAATCCTAATATGGATTGTTTCACCTAATTTAGGTTATGTGAGATATGATAGAGGACTATGATATGTAATCGAGTTCAATTGAGAATGAATAGCATTTACTAATCAATTCAATATTTTGGAGACCAAATATCCAATTGAGGACATGTGCGGACTAGAATGCAATGTGAGTGGATCATGATGTAGTATAAGATCAAACAAAGTCATTGAAAATTGTTCAGATCTTTTGGAGGTAAATTGGTAATCACATCGACCATAGTACACCTAAATATAAAGATGTTTGGAGGAATTGATTAATTGTCAAACATTTATCTTTCTGTCTCAAATTAGAAGGGATGCTTCATTAGGTTACTATGAACATATTGGAAATTTCGAATCTAATTGAGTTCCCAATTAAATGTTGGTTAAGATGAAAGAATCCTATATATATCGTTTTCTTTATTTAATGTTGAGAATTATAGTGGATTAACTATTTTCTTATTATGCCGCCACTCTGGTCTTGGATCTTTCATCTCTCTACTCCAAAATGGTAGGGGAAGGTGGCACGATCAGACCCCCCTAAGGAAGTAGTCACTTGCGATGGATATGGGGGAGTTATCTAGGTGGGATGAGTCCGCCACACTCATCGGATCTAAACAACCAGTCACAAGGGTCTTGGGGTAGAATACATAGAATGGGCAACCTATCGTCATACATTCATCTCTCCATTCTCCCACACATCAACAACCAGGTGGACAAGGAAGAAGCCCCATCCCAGGATGGGGGCGCACAGAGAAGAGTTGCGAGGGAAGAAGAGAGGTAGAGGCTACTGCCTGCCTAAGAAATAGATGAGGAGATGGAAGCGGCGACCAAGTCCTCTGTTGGGCCAAGCGGCGCTGGCACTGAGATCTGTGATGCACGTGGCGGGCACAATGTTGTAGCCTTGGAGATAGCTTACGAGCAGGAGCAGGTAGATGGATCCCTAGACATCAGTGACTCATCGAGATTCTTCAGGGATGGCGACACTCAGTGGAGTGAGGATAGAATGGTGCCTAGTGCTCGTTGGAGGAGCACGACATGGCAGCTTCATGGAAGAGTTGCAGAGCTTCGAGTTCCTAGAAGACCATCCCCATGCACTCCTCTCATCCTCTACAATGGTCTCATCACTGCGGAGGAGTTTTTGGGGGGAGCAAAAAGGAGCGAAACAGGCCCATGGCCACACCGGAGTCCTACCTGGGCGATGGCACTCACGCATGCTGGGGTCAGAGAATGTGAGGGTGAGGGAGAGGGGTGTCTCCGAGTCCAGTAAACCCGACGTTGTCTGAGTCGCCTCAATGATATCTCAGGCAAGGCCGTAGATCTCACAACACTCGGAACAGCTAGCAACATAGCTAGCATGCTCGTGATTTCATCTATGTCTGTGGAGCCATGGCACCCGTGACTTTCCTGGAGAGGCAATGAGATCTCCGAGGTGGGTTCTTGCAGCTTGCAGGGTTCCTCGTCGTCGCTCGGAACCTAGCCTATGCACGACGGCGCTCACGGAGGAAGGCATGTGCACACAGGCGGGCATCGCACGCCACTGAGGCAGAAACACAGGAAGGGAAGGAGGAGATCACGACTCCAGTAGGCAGGTCATATAGCTGGTGGGTCCATACCAAAAATCCGATTATAGTTAGCCACCCAAAAGGTAATATTTGCAAATATTCCCAGAAAATGTCTTGTTCTTAGAAAATGCCTAGTAAATTGCTCCCAAGGCTAATAAATATGTATAAAATACCCATGGACTCAGAAAAACATTACCTTTAATCTTAGACTCCTAGATCAGACCCTTGAACCATTATGAATGATGATATTTAATTTAGAGAATGATGCTCCTTTTTAGGGTTCATTAAATTAAATAAATAGTATGCATTTGATATTAATTCTCAGAAAATTATACTTATAGTGCAGCAGTATGGGACGTTGCATTATTTGGAAATGACGTACATCAAGGGAAGAGAAACTCTAGACATATTGCGCACATTGTCTAGAGTAGCTACACTAAATTCATAAGCCAAGATCTCCTCTTATTCATCTCCAACCATGTGTATACCCATCCCCCATCTTCTTTTGCAGTGGGATTTGCTGAGATGGATCCCTAATGAACTTGCTATGAGGTGGTAGCATGGATCTCATCAGCAACAAGCCCCTAACATCCTCGACACATGAAAAACACATAGACGAGTTCATGAAGCCCGAATGAATATTTCTTGACTATTTTTGTGCCTTTTATCATGATTCTTAATATGAAAATTATCCTATACTTGAACATTAAATCTTTAACATGTTGGGAATTATCCCTCTTAAAACATTAAATTCATTAATCAGTAATCAAATCTCTAATTTTGGTGATCATGATACCCATAAGACATAATATATAGCAATCATCAAACAGTCCATATAGTGAACATGATTTATACCATTGAACTTGAAATCATAATTTCTACTTTATATGTAACATCCAAACAACCATGAATAATTGTGCAAAACAACATGCCCATTTACTTGGAGCAAGGTATATCCTAACTTAGTTTCTATGATCTTGAATAAATCCTGACTTCCCTCAAATTAATATGACTTATATTAATTGTTTTCTAAATTAGCATCCTAAACCCTAGTCTTAAGTCATTAGGAAAGCATTGCTTGAACTTATCAATTTAAACTTTGAAAACCCTAATTGTAGATTCCTCATCAAAAATCCCTTCCAACGAGTATTTGCACAATTTTTTCTATCCAAGTGGTTGATTTGTTATGAATTTTTTAGGATGGGCCTGAAAGAATTTGACAAAAAGCCATGCAGAAGAAACATTATCCACTGAGCCTTCTGACTAGTCCAAGTGGACCGAGAACCCAGTGCCATGCGGCACCAGCCAAACTAAAAACTTGTGTGACCAAAATCTTGTGCGGGGTAGAGATGGTCAACACTATCCTTTAGGAGTGATGAAGGTCTAAAACTAATGAAGGATAGAACTGGATAAACCTCATTCACTTATCATCTTATTCCTTGCTCCCCCATGAGGGAGAGTAATGAGGCTCCAAATCCTTAATCCAAAGCCATTAACTATTTAGAAAAACTAGAGATGGGATACCACCCCATATTCAACGTAGATTTTTGCCGCACTCAAAGAGCCAAGGATTGGGTCTTGCAGTGGTTGATGTCATCTATAAAACACTTAGCAGTGACTAGCAATGTGATCGAACATAGCAATAACACATGTAAAACATGGAATCGTCCATGGTCACCTACGACAGACGAAGAGCGATGACCGGCCTAAATCGTGCGCCCAAAAGGGAAGTAGATTTGAAGTAGTTAGACTTTTACATTTATAACCCGAAACCTTTTAGGCCCCCGCAACTTTGTTTATGGGGTCGAAGTAGATATACGGGGTCGAACACAGGGACAAGGGTGGTAGTGTTGAGAACACATAATCGACACATTACACTCCGGCAAGGGTAAAGAGATGGTAAAATTCCCAAAGGGGACAGAAGGATAAGACCGATAAAACAAAAGAAAACTATCTCCGACTGGAGCTATAAGGAAAATTAAGGTTTTAAGCATTTATCAGTAAAAGAAATAAATTGTTGAAGTAATAAAGATAAATGTCTCCTTCTTGATGTAGAAGGATGCTAGACTATAGTAGACTTGCCAGCCCGATACTGGGTAGGAGCCTTGCCCGATACAACCATGTCAGGCGGCACCCTCTAGGGAGATACGCTTATGACGGGCGGATTGTATCGTGCGAGGCACCCTAGCCCGATACGCTCATGTCAGGTGATACCCTCTCAGGCGGCACACCGTGATAGGCGATGCGTATCGGGGTTCAATATCGTGTCGGGCTTAGAGTTTCATTTGAAGAGTCGTTCACTTGTATCGGATATCCTCATTGGCCGATATCGGCCGGTAGTGGTGTCCGGGACGACCCTAAGTGAACCATTCCCTCCCTCTCGGGATGGGGAAGTGCTCACCTAGAATCGCCCGGCACACCCTGAGGCATGATACGCTAGCTTCAAGCTCTTTACTCTCGCAACACTTGCAGGGTTCTGACCTATCCCATTAGATTCTTGTAGCTCCTATTTATAGTTCGCGGTTGGCGAAGTTATGGCGCTCAGGATGCCATGTGTCCTTCATCGGCTCTTTTTATCGTGAGTTCAGGGATGACCAGATATCAGTATCGCCCGGCACAAGGATCTCGGCTATCGGTCATCGTGACGGGCGATGCCTGCCTGTGGGTGGTTGTATCGTGCGACACGCATAAGTTGTCGTGGCGAGCCTAGCTCCCTATCGAGTAAGAGGTGCGTCGCCCGTTGGTTCTTTCTTGCGTGGCATCCCTGTGTCGTACGTCGTTGTATTTGTGATGCCCTGTCAGGAAGTGAGCGTATCGGACGGCAGGTGGGAAGGTCGATACATGTAGAACACATTTGCGGGCCGGGATGGGCCTTATTGCTGATAAATGGTTCAAAAAGGGGAGAAAACTCTACAAAAGATGATAATTTTGGGTTAAGAGTGTAGCGTGGCCTGTTTATGCGAAAACATATATAAAAAGAGAGGAAAATAGTTTAAAAGGTCAATTTTGATAACAAAATAAGGGTCCAAAACATCACAAAATTTAGTGTTATCAACTCCCCCAAACTTAGCATTTTGATTGTCCTCAATCAATCTTTATTCTTTGTTTTTGTGATGCTTCTACTTGACCGGTATAGTTTTTAGACCAAGGATTTTGAGCGAGCATTGAGATGTCTTACTGACAATACATCCCGTCAATGGACAATAGACTTTATTTTCTCCTACCTTATTTAAGCAAAAAAATTTCTCCACAGCTTCGGCGAGACTTGGGTGCATGGTTTCGAAGTTAGCTTTCACACCAAACAGCCTTTTGGGGGCAGAAAGTTGTGTATTGGGTAGGCTAAGGTTTTTTGGGTTTTTTTGTTTCCCATGAGTCCATCCAGGTAAGGGTCCGTTAACGGGCAAGTGGTCCCTGCAGTCCAAGCCAGTTGGCTTTAGAGCAGTGATTCCACATCCTACGTACCACTACCCTGGATCTACCATACCGAAAGATGGGTACTTTTGGAAAATAAGTGTGTGTGTATTTTTTTTTATTTTCTTTTCATTTGGCACAACTCTCATGCTTTTATTCACTCTCATAAGGCTATTCTCTCTTTTGGGCTTTTTGTTGGGTAAGGGAAAAACAAGAGGAATTTTTTTTTGTTGTTGTTTGGGCAGCTTTTTCCTTATGCAAGCACATCTCTTAGCTGTTGCGAGATTATTTTTCAAAATTTTTGGCGTGAAAAGTCATAGTCTTTTGTTGTTTGAGGCAGCATTGTCAGAAAGGCATAAAAAAACTTGCATCTCCTTAGGCACATAGAAAGTAAACTGGCAAGAAGACGTATCTTCTTTTTACTATATAGTGTCTTTTTACATATGCATGGAGACAAAATAAGCAAAAATTTTCAAAATTTTTATATATGTGTACATATGCTATTGATGAAGAATAGAAGAACAGAAGGGTGAGGCCTGAAAGTTTTTTGAAATTTTTATACCTCCCTCACTGGTACATGGTACCCCCCCAAACTTACTCCACACTCTGTCCCAGAGTTGTGAAGTAGATAAGGTAGGGTAATGTTACCCCAGTGAGGGTTAGCCGATGAGCGCGCCTACGCCAGATAGAAGCTCCCACACATATTCTCCTCATTTGCTATGGTAGTCGATGTGGTGGAGCTGATCAGGCGTCGCTTCATTCGATATCCATTCCAGCACGAAGATACCGCAGTCGTTGGATAAGGGAATCTGTTGTGGACTATGGTGGAAGAACTGAAGCTCATGCCATTTGCTTGCTGCTGTGTCTAGGAATTGTTGTATCAACGATGCCACCTCGTCATAGTATTTTCATACTAAGCGCTGGAGGGAGGTGTCCACTGTCGATGTACACTGCACTGGATGATCTTTGTTGCTGTCCGAGCTGTTATAGAAAATTCCTACTCGTTGGTGAGTGTACATCATCAGGAGCGTCCAATGGCTGTAATGCAGGATGGGAAGGAGGATTTTGCGTGGAACCCTGTGCTCCAATTTTGTCAGAAAGGATTGCTTTGCTCCTGTTTCGTCGGCGATGCAGACGTCGTTGAACAACATTGGATGTGCTATGTATGCGTGTTCGAACCTTGGCTATAGTGTTTGGATGTAGGCGGCTACCACCGATACTGCCAAGCATCCTCCCTCTTTTACTATGTCCCTTAAGTCATCGACGGGGACTATGACGTCGCCTGCCTCGTAAATGACATCCGTTGGGGTAGAATCAGCTAACTTTAGAAGGATTTCATTTACCTGCTCCTGTGTGAGTGTAGCGCATGAGAAGCGGTCAAAGTTGCTGATCAGTCCTTCTGGAGCTTCAAGCGAAGCAGGATCTTCAAATCCATGCACTTTCCGAAGGATCTCTAATTGCTTGCCTGCCCCGTAGGTGTCAGTTGCCATTTCCGCTTCTTTCTCCGGAGAGCTGCTGTGTTGTGAAGATTCGTCTTCTTGGTCACTGTCCACCAGTCTCTCAGGCACCCCTGCATCTCGGAAATAGCACCCGTCTTTGATCAGCAGCAGGGCGTATGTGCTCTTGAGGTGGTAGAAGTTTTGGCCATGGAGGGACCTCATGTTTCCAAATATATTAAGCAGCTCCATGGCACGCAAGATGACAAAGGTGCTATTTTTGCTTCCCTCTTCTGCCTGGATGGGGAAGTCTCAGATAGAAAAGAAATTCCAAATGCCACTATGACGCTTGACTCCATGCTTTATAGCTCGTAGAAGACGCAGTGGTAGGAGCCTCAGACTCTTATCCTCCGGGCGGCTGAAAATAAGCCTAGAGCGTGGCACCTCGTTATTGCTGTAGTTAAACAGCTGGACGTCGTGGTTACTGAGGTCCGCCACGCAGAGGAACCACACATTGCGGTGCTTATACGAGCCAACACGATGTTCGGTTTATGCTTTTTGATGTGTTGCAGCATGTCGGCCACTGTAATGGAGTCTGGAACTCCCATCATCAGCCTTCTTGCCAAGGTCGGGGTGGCATTGTATACTGTCTTCTGACCTATCCTGATGCCGGTATTATCTATAATTGCACCTTCAAGGACCCTAAACAACTTTTTGCTGATGACGGCTGGCGAGCAAAATATGCTTCGGAGTGTTCCCCATCGTACGGAGAAGTAGTCGTCGCTCGATACGACAACCTTAGGACCTTGTTCAGCAATTTCTGGTCTCTGATCGTCAAGTAGCCGATGGCCCTTCTGTCGAAGTTGTCCATCTCGAAGGAAGGTATCTCGGATGGCTCAGAAAACCTATCCACAATTGAGTGTCTTCCTCTGGGGGGGTGTCTGTTGTTGGCGGCATAGATATCTCCCCTTTCTCTCTCTGATTCATTAGAAGAGTCCTCCCCGACGCTGATGTCTTTATTGTCATCCTCAGCTTCGTCCAGGGGGACTGAGGGAGCTGCCTCCTCTAGACCGTAGGAGCTCGCTTGTCCTGCTGGAGCTCCGTTGGCCGATCCTTGTGGCGTCCCTTCCTCGGGCGTTGTGAATGGCCCGCTGGAGGAGGAAGGGGGTGATGATCTTGAGGAGGTTGCCAACAAAGAAGGTGGAGAGCCAGAGCCAGGGGGCAATGGGGACCTTCTCGGCTGCCTTCGGCGCGGATGGTCGTCTCCCCTATTCAGCCTCTCCTCGATCACGTCGAGACGTTGGAGGGCCTACTGAAGTTTGGTGTTTAGAGCCTCTAGCTGGCCAGGAAGGCCAACTAGAGTTAGCAGTTCCCGTTCCTGGCCGTTCAGCCTCTGCTGGAAAGATAACAACTTGCGGGTTAGAGAATTAAATGTAGCTGAGTGACTCTTTGTTACCTCCCGCAAGTAGTCTAGTTCGTGCCCCAGCATTTTCCCGAGCGACGGAGGGGTTCCTGCGGGTCTCCCTCCCATCCTTGGGATACGTTGCTCATGTGACGACCTACCCAATGAGGTAGAGCAGATCTCGGTTGTCCGTGAGGCTGACACTGCTGGGTGAGGCGTCGGCACCCTTGCGGCTGCCACTGCCTCCCCTTCTTGTCGTGGTTGAGATGGCCGTTGTGTGGGTGAATGCTGCTCCACCTCAACATTGTCGGCACTCTCTTCAGCAGCCGCTATAGGGGACATCGGCAGCGGTGTCGGCGTTAGCTGTGCGACTCCGAGCTCCATCTCGAGGATCTCGGCAAACATGTCATTACTGGTGTCCGGCTGCGGTTCTTCCTCTGCCTCTAAAGGCACTACAAAAATTGCAGGGGCTGCGGCCGTCTCTTCCACGGCAACTCTCGTGGTTGTTGTCTCGGCGACCCGAATGAGCGATGGTTCTTCCTCAGCCACGCTAGGTATTTTCATGATCGTGGCTGGGATAGTAGGAGCAACGACAGCTCTATCAGCTGTTGTCGTCGGTAGCTCTGGATTGGCGGTTGGCTCTGCAATGGTCGTTGATGCTTTGTCCTACCTTGGGTCGAGAGGAATTAGTTCTCCTCTCGTAGCCGCCCTCTCTTGAATTCTGGTAGTGGCAGCGTAAGCAGCGTCTACCGCCATAGCTTCTATTTCTATAGCAGTGAAGACCAGCTTTTCTGCGTCATAGTTGGCACAGCGAGGGAGTGGAAGGAGGGTATTTGTCCTTGCAAACTTGTATAAATAACATCTCCCTTCCTTCTTTAAAATGCTAGCCCTCATCAGGTACTTGAGGTCGATCAGCTCATCGCCCCTCGTCCTCGACAGACTGTGCAGTTCCCGTGGGTACCCAAGCCCAACCGCGATCAGGTTGACGATGCCACCCATGTAGTATTCCTTGGTGGCATCCTTTATTGGGTGCAGCCTGTTCAGTAAAAACCGCCCAAGGTTGATCACCCTTCCCTCCATCATGTGCCACATGACGTGGAGTTCTTTAGTGTAAATGTTACTGGATTCGTTTTTGCTGAACAGCAGACATGCCACCAGCTTGTGCATTATCCTCCATAAACAGGAGTGCACCTCCGCCACCTGGCTTCCCAGCTTGAACGATGTTTCGCCGGTCAGCTTTCTCCAGAGATCAACAGGGTTGAACCCGTCTCCTTCAGTGATCCTATAACCGTTATTTAGCAGCTTCTCCTCCTCCTTGTTGGAACAGAAGATCTTGTTGAGCAGCTTTTCGGAGATGACGTGCTCCGAGTTGAACAACCGCACTTGCAGTCTGTCTGCTCTGCCGTATTCTTCTTTTTCCGCCGCAGTATTCTTTACTCGGCCGAGAGACGACATGAACTCCCTCATGAGTTCAGTGTAGGAGGCCGATCGGCTGAGGCAGATCATCCTCAGCCCCGCCACGGCGAGAACATTCTCCAGTCTTTCAAAGATACCCAGCTGAATGAAAGAAGACTGGTGGCAGAACCAGCTCGGCCTGTAGAGCTTGGTCCCCAGTTCTGCATAACCGCGTTCGTGCTCGTCATCTCTCGGCACGAACCTTCCTGGTGTGTGATCCAGGGGTTCTGCCGCTGCTGTTGGCACTGTGGTTGGAGCCGCCACTTGTCATGTCCTTGTCCTCTTTTCTGCTGTTGATGGCCCAGCCACCTCGGGGTTCGGGCGTTTCTGCCTGACAGTTGTTGCTTCAGCTGCGGCTTCTATGTTGATTCTTCTACCGTGCTCGTCAACTCGAACAATGGTCTGCTCGGTACATGCCATTTCTATTAGCATTAAACAAATTCATTGATCAATTAAACATGCCGACGTTAAGGTAAGCAGAACTAAAATTGATACCAGCTTTTAAAAGGAAAACTAGCTATACTATAAAATCGGTCTGATACAAAAATCACCCGACACAACTGTATCAGGCAATACGAAGCTTTCAAAGATGTAGTTTCGTGCTTGATACGATCACGGTATCGTCCGTCAAAAAACATCATAGGTGATATAGAGAAAATTGTGCATCAGGTTCGCTACCCGACATGGCATGTCGGGTGATACAGTTGTGAGAAAGAAAGCGTCGGATAGACCGTTCTTCATAAAAATAATGTGTCGCCCGGCAACATACAAGTGAGACGGCGCATGTAGGGTGACACGGTTATCACCTAACATGGCGTATCGGGCAAGCGTGTCCTAAAGGCATGTCGCGCGACATGTGAGTCGGGCGATACGAGGGAGTTCAGCTAAACCCGTCAGTCTGATAAGTTATGCGTGATAAGAAGGTCGTGTCGGGTTAGCCAGGACGATACGGCTGTCAGGCTATACCTTTGCTGTATTCTTAGGTTTTCTGCACGACACGAGAGCAAAAAAGGGATGCGCAACACGGGAGCGAACAGAGGAAATCTCAGCACGATACGGGTAGGTAGAACAGTAAAAATGCAGTAGCCCAACATGGTAAAAGCTTTGTACTTTATATAGTGATCCCAACCGAGGGTAAAATGGGTCATTTCGGGACGCGCGTCGGCCGTTGGGATAAGTCATTCCCAAAACGGGCAGTTCATCTGTCATCTCAAGGGTAATTACTCATCTTGCACAATACTGGTCCACGCCGCCTAGGCATGTCATCCGTCACGACCGTTGCGATGCCCGAAATACCATCGCCCGATACGAGCGCGCTCAGCGAGCCGGTTTGAGCTTTCACGTGATCCGGTCAGGAAAAAGAGTTACTTTCCCGATGCACGGTCGCCCGACACAAGGCCCTAAGGAGAAGAAACACTAGATAAAACCTAAAGGTGAAGCAAAGGTAAAAGGTGATGGATGGGTAAAACATCATCGGCCCTAGGCTAAGCCCATGGCCTCAGATAGTATTACTCATCCAGGTCTATAAAACGGAGCGGTGGCCCATAAAACAAAAGAGTCAGCACATGTGGCGCATGTGCTGACCCGTGCCTTACTACAGTCCAAATGTTCGTAATGTTTGTTTTGCAGGAAAGTAAATTGCATCCTATTCTAGGAAATAAAAGAAAGTTCGGGTTGCCTCCCGAGAAGCGCTGTAGTTTTCGTCTCCAGCTTGACGTTTTTTGCTTCTTCACTCCTTAGCCTCTGGCATCATCCATCTCGTGCAACTCGATCCCCATTTCTCTCAATCACTGGCCTGCCTTCTTTGCCGTTTCGGTATTGGAAGGAATTTTGCCTGAGGGATTCTTTTTTAACTCGGCCATTTGAGCTAATTGTTGATCAATCTGGCGTTGATGCATTTCATATCCGCCATTTGGACCTACAATGAGTTCAAAACATCCGAATTCGATAGCGCACTCTACGCTAGCTGGTTATTTATCGTGTCTTGCCTTTTTACAAAATCAAACAGTTGCCCAACCACCTATGATTGACTAGAAACCTTATCCTGCTCCTTGGTCGATCCTTGGTACTTGACTTGACCCTGGAAGTTTCCTTTACTCATTTGGAAGGGGGTGTTTTTGACGAATTGACCCCGTCCTCCCCTTTTTTCGAAGGCTTGAGGTGGCTTGGAGGAAGTATGCAGCTGATGTGAATTCTCAACTGCATCTTTGTTGCCGTAACTAAAACCAGGGTGGTCCGGCTTTTTATAATTAACAAAAGAGACATTCTCAGTCTCCTCATCCTCAGTTTCTGTATCGCTCGATGCGTCGGGTCGGGTGTAGATGCAGCTATCTACCCCGTGTCCTCCCTCTCCACAGGTAACACACTTCATAACCTTCTCGAATTGCTTCTTTCCCTTCCCACTGGACTCTTTTAGCTGCTTCATATCAGTTGCGATCTTCTGGATTTGAGAAGTGATGGTCTGTAGAGCCTTGGATTCAAAAGAGGGTCCTTTGCCAGCCTTCTTAGCTTGTCCCCTGTCGGTTCTATCATAGTCAGTGTCGGCTTGCAGCTCGGTCATGTTTTTGATGATCCTCTCGGATTTGCTCAGCTTCTTTCCCAAAAAGTCACTTCCAGCTGCTGCATTCAGTGAAACTCTTTCCTCGGGGGTTAAACCATTATAGAAGGTGGTGACCAAGAAACCTTTCTTGTAATTTTCCCAGGCGTCGTGGAGGTTCTCGTTGGGCTTTTGCATGAAGGAAGTTATCATTTGTCTGTTATGCACGGTCTTCTCAGTTGGATAGAACTTGTTCATGAAGGCATCTGCTAGTGCTCCCCATCCATTCAGAGCTTGGTGGGGCAGTCCCAGATACCACGATAGAGCCTAATCTTCAAAAGAGAAGATGAAGCCCTTGTAGTAGATGACCTCCTCGGGAACACCCTGCATCTTAATGGTGTCGCAGATATTCTTGAAAGCATCCAAGTGATGATAGGGGTTGTCGTTCTTGGAGCTCCCCCTAAAGCTTTTATTTTGGATCATGGAGATTGCAGATGGCTTGAGCTCAAAATTTGTGGCGTTGAATCGCGGAATAATGACAGGGCACCGGGAATTGTTAGCCTTTGTGGAAGCTAACTCCCTCAGAGTTTTCTCTTTGTCTTCCGAATCTTCACTGTCACTGCCTTCCTGGCGTCATTCCTGATTATTGTGATTTCTTCGGTGTCTTTGGTGGTGGCGACGACTATCGCGGAGAGGACCTTCCTCGAACTGCTCGGTTTTTGGATCTTCAAGTTGATAATTTCCGTCGTAGCGGTTGTTGCCTTCTGGTGGAGGCGAATGAGGCCTAGCTCATCCTTGGAGTTCCCCTTCTGAATGGGGTGGTTCGATGTGAGGTGGCATGTTGGATGGGGTTAGAGCTCGGTTGAATAGAATGGACTTCTTCTAAGTACCTAAGCATTGTGTAACAATCAAGTCAGAAAATTTTCTATCAATAATATGAATTATTCATTTCAGGAAAAGAATAATAATAATTATACTAATAATGCAAGGAAAAAGAGAATGCTGTCAAACTTATTTCTAAGCTTGAGGCACTGGAGTGTAGTTAGTGGATTCGGGTTCGTCAACAGTACCATTTTGCCTTGTCCCCAGCAACGGCGCCAAAAAGTTGACCGGCTGACGTGTATTTTACTACACGCTTAAACGCAAGTATACGCGTCGAGTAATATAGGCCTTTGTGAGGCCCGAATCGAACTCAGGGATACGTGAATTATTGGAGACTCCTACTAACTAATTGCACTCAGCTAGGCCGGATAACAAAGTAGGGTTTGTTGTCGAAATTTAAAAAGAAAACAAAATGAAACAAAGAAAACAATCGATTAAAGATTAATTTAATCAATTCAAAAGAGTATCTTTAGGATTGCGGTTTCACCGCGGGTCAACATTGTATTCGGTTTTATATAATTCCTCACTCTTCTCTCTCTATCCGGGTAGTGGCCTGAAAACAGAATTACCCACTGTCGTGGTGTAATTCACTACTTAGGTTTAGGTTGATTCCACCGTCGTAGTAATCATTCCCCTAAACTAAGCGCATTACAAACGGTCTCTCAGTTCCCACCATTAATTTTACACCTCCTTTGTCAAGGGATTTATCGATTAATGTAGGTTTCGTCTCTTTTCAACTGTTAATCCTTCTGTCGAAGTGATTAAGGGCATTAAGTTATTATTATGGTGATCAAGCATAACAATATATATAGAGAAAACGAATCTATACCACGGATTTGAGAGAGAAAATATGAATTATCAATATAAAAGTGTCATACAATGCATTCCCGGGCTACTCCCGGTCCTAAAGATGGAGGGTTTTAGCCTCTCATGTTCATCTCACACGAATACATGGTAGAAATAGGGGAATTCATAAGAAAAACGTGAAACAAGTGGGAAAACCCCTGAACAGAGAAGAACCGGTAGATCCTTGGCATAGAATACGAGCTTCCCCGCCTATCGGTGGTGGAATTCGTCTTCGGCAGCGTCTGAATCACCCGGGATGAGCTTCTGGCCTCCGTTCTCCTTTCTCTCCTTCCTCGACACTCGTGCAATGCAATAAAATGAGATCCTCCCCCGTGTGGGCGGCCGTCATTAGGTATAAGTCCCTAATTAGGTCGTCAAATAACTCCAGCCGTCCGATTGAGATCAAAATGAATCCAACGCATATCTGTCGGCGTCGATACCATCGACGCAGGTCGATGGTATCGACCCAGCGTATTAGCGGCAGCTTTCTTTTCTTTTCGTCTGAGCGCCTGTGGTAATCTCGATACCATCAACTAGGGTCGATGGTATCGACTCTCTTTAGCGTCGGTTGTTGTCGTTAGCGACGTTGTAGCCTCAATGTGTCGATGGTATCGACAGCTTCCTCGGCAGCAACTTGAAAGGATCTCGATACCATCGACTTGAGTGTCGATGGTATCGACTCTGTGTTGCTCCTCTCGGCTGGCAATCTGTGGCTTGGTCGATGGTATCGACTTCCGTCGATGGTATCGATGGAAGCAGATACTTGTTTTTCCTGAAATTCCACAACAAGACCAAGTAAATCCACACAAATTATGATAATATGATAAATAATGCTCAAAATGGTAAAACAAAGTGGATTTGACATAGAATGATGGCAAAGACCGAAATGAGTGAATTATGCAATATTATCCATAAAAATGAGTAATTAGAGCACAAAACACATATGAAAAAGGTCTATAAATGCGACTAAAAATCATCGCATCAAACTCCCCTAAGCTTGAACATTGCTCGCCCTCGAGCAACTAGTCCTTAGAATAGAATTGCAGATGTCAACTGAAAATCAACACACCAACCCACATCCCATGTGACTCCCACTGAACATTCTCAAACCGGCCTTCTCTAACCACATAACAGTAATTACCCTAAAGGCGACAATAATCATCAATAAGAGAAATTATCCTTCAAACCGATGAACACTATCATATAAGGCAGTTAACATAATAAAATTCGCCGATTCAGCATTGGTGCATCTTGTGATCACCTATACTACGTTGCTCGCCCTAACTACCATCTACATGGAAGCAGATCTCCTGATAATCATTAGTGAGGAGAAATTCACTGTGGCCTACCAATCCGAGCAACAGGTGGATGGAATGGGTGGTTCATGGAAGAACTTGGAAGTATTGCACAGTTTCAATATGCATAAAACAAAATGTCCTACGTGATGCAAATGCACATTAAAAATGCCCTAATGCCTAAATTGGGTGAAATGATGCATGCACTAACCTTCCACCTCAAAATGAGATGGAAATCTAATTAAGCCACGTCATGTACTCAATTTTCTTGCAATGCGAGTGATATCATGTTCCTTTCTCCCTCTTATTCCATTTCCTTCTAAATTCTCTTTTTTTCTCAATTTTTTTCAGATTTCCAGAAAATTTTTTCTTTTTTTTTCTTTCTTTCTTTTAGCCCACATATCCATAATTGCTTAGAGATACATGTATTGGGCTGTTCTCTTCATGATTGGAAATCTTTGCAATATTTCGAAGGTATGGAACAGTTTAGATCACTTTTGAGGAAAAATTGAGATACATGGTGTACTTTATGCATGATAATCATGAAAGTCATGAGTGCAACTACATGGCATGCACCTAAAGGTAATGTGCATGAATCCCTATATTTTTCTCTTTTTATACACAAGTATGGAAAATATCAATGCAATTCCTATCTAGATGCTATGCACACAAGAAGGAATTAAAACTGTACTTTACTTCCAATTCTTAGGTGGATTATGGAAAAATGAAGTGGAATGATCACAAGATTAGATGACTGAACCTTAGAAGAGTATTATGTGTCCCTCCTTACTGACATGTGTAGTAGTTTAGAGGGTTCTCTCTCTTACATCCAATTAAGGTCTCATTACCATTTGGTTAGGTTAGGCTCAAACAACCGTTACTATCCACTTTTCATGAGTCAATGGGAGTATAGGTGTGACATATTGTTTTAAAGTTGACATAATCAATCATTTTCATAGGATAAGTTCCCCAAGGACAACCAAGTCAAGCTATCCAAAAAACACAAAAATTTTGAAATTCCCTTAAATTTCCCATGAATACACAGCAAGATGACAACTTTTACGACATCCACAGTTACACTAGATAGATGTGGATCCTAAACAAAAACTAAAAATGCAAGAACAAATAGCAAAGCAAAAACAACAAAAGAAAAGATAGAGCTGTTCCAGCTACCCCCCTAAGCTTTAATTCGACTATGGCCTCATAGTCAAAAACAATCTAAAGAGTGGAACAGAGATACCCTGATCATTCTTGTGGAGGCGGAGGCGGGTACTGTGGGGCCGTAGGATCCCAAGAAGGATACTCCCCCTGGAAGCTCGGATCGTAATGGGTCCTCGGCGGAGGCTGTGGATAGCCTCCAAAGTAGCTCTGACTCCAGTAATGGTCGTAAAAGGGTTCCTATTGCATCTCCACCTTTGCAACCGGTTGTGTATCTGCTGTTGTTTGTCGAGGAGGAGACGTTCATTCTCGAACATCACCCTTTGGATGTCAAGTAATCGGTTCGTAGTATCCTGAATACTGGTATACATCTCTAGATGCTGCTGCTGTTTCTGATGGATGTCCTGCAGCATCGTGTACATTCCCTGCATTGAATAGGGATCCTCGCCTGGCTGCGAGGACTGTGGTGATGGCGGCGGCGGCTGTGATGATGAAGACGCACCCGGATGCATCCTAGGACGCTTCCGTGGTGCTACTCGTGCGCGAAGAGGTGTGAAAGCCTCCTCTTCCTCCTCAGCCTCGCCTTCTTGGTCGTCATTCCCGCCTTCTTCCTCATCAGACTCGACGGCTATGATCGGCCACCGGAAGTGTTGGGCTCCCTCGATGTGGAAGACGGCGTCTGGCAGTGCGCATTCCTCGTAAGTGTGGTTGACGTGGCAGTGTGCGTACGCCAACCCATCCCGGAGAAGGATAAGGTTTGAACGGTGCAGATGTTGCACTTTCACCTTACTCCTCATGGAAATCGGAGTCATGGACTGCAAATTCAGCCCCAGGTACATCGCCAATTTGGTGATGAGCCCACCAAAATGGATCGGAGCCTTCCTTGTTCTCCTCTTCACCGCCAGGACGCGCTGCAGAAACGCACCCCAGTTGCATTCTTGTCGCTTCAGGAGCATGTAGAGGAAGAAAAGATCGCTCTCCTGAAACTTGCTCAATGCTAAATCGCTCCGAGCAAAGAACGTAAGGCTCAACATCCGGTGTAAGACCCGTACGAAGGGATACTCGAAGTCCGCTACCACAGCATTGTGGTAGCTCACTGTCTTTCCCGCCGGCACGGTGACTAGCTCGGCGAAGATCTTGTCGTAGTCGGTGCGAGAATCTGGGCGTCGGTGATCATGTTGGGAGTGGTTCCAGTTAAAGATGTTGTTGAACTGCTGAAGAGTGATGTTGTAGTTGATGTTGAACAGCCGGAAGGACACCCTCCCCTTGATCCACTCACGGTCCGATGCCACCACGTCGTTGGGTACGACGCAGACGTTGAGGTACGCCATAAACTCCGCCACCAATTCCTTGTAGGTGGGCCATTCGCTGAAGAACGGCTGCCCATCCACATGACGCTCCAGCTCGCCTGGCCTTATGCTGGTGTGGCGTGCTTGACCCTTCAGCACATAGGCCAAGTTGGCCTCGAATCCAAGAATACGGATCATTCCCCGGTCCACATACCGGGTCAGCTCGATCTTCCGCTTCATGATCTCCTCATAGACCTTCTTCACCTCCGCGGATGGGTGAGCCAGGCGCGGACGTGAGACTGAAGCAGTAGGGGTGGAACAAACTCCACGATCTCCATGGGATTCGCGCTCGAGGACGATGATCCGGCGGCGTGCACCATTGTTGCAAGAAAGATGGGATTAGAAGAAGAGAGCTCGGGGAAGATGGAGAAGTGATTCTCCGCTCGGTGAAGATCCCTGCTTGTTGTCGCTGCTCTTCAGTCTTGGAGTGCTCGGAGGAGTGCTCGGCGCAAAGGAGGACGTTTGCTCTGAAGGTGTGACGTCAAATGACATTGCAAGTCTCCTTAAATAGACTTGGCCGGCGCTACAGTCGACCCGTCGATACCATCGACGCGGGTCGATGGTATCGACACGTCTCGATGCTATCCGCCTCCCTCGCGAGTATCGACGGCTGACGTTTTCTGGATCGGGAAACCCGGATTGCTGACCTGTCGATACCATCGACGCAAGTCGATAGTATCGACGCAGCACCCGGATTGCTGACGTGGACTCGCGATCGTCGTCGATGTCTTTGCGCAGCTCGGTGACATGGATGTCGATACCATCGACGAGGGTCGATGGTATCGACTTGCTTTTATTGCGACACCGCCACTTCTTCAATTCAACCTGTGATCATGTCGATACCATCGACGAGGCCGTCGATGGTATCGAGTTGACTGAGCAAAATTCTCTGAACTTCTCCAGAGATCTCGATGGTATCGACTCGTGTGTCGATACTATCGACACTTTTATTGCGACCTGCCTGTAGGTATGTCGATACCATCGACGGGGCCGTCGATGGTATCAACTCAGTGCAATTTTTGCAGCTGTCAACCTGAACCCATGTTGATAACATCGACCAGTGTGTCGATGGTATCGACCCTTCCTGTGCCTGCACATTGAACAAACGGATCAAGGTATCTTCTTTATACTAAAATTTAAACGAAATAAAAGCAATCTATGATTATAACTAAACTATCCTAATGTACCAATGGTTGGGTTGCCTCCCAACAAGCGCCCTTGTTTAACGTATTAGGCTAGACGGTGTGACAATCATCATCTTTTCACCTTGGGAACTGCACTTAGAGGATCATTCGGTAATTTGAATTCAACATGATCTCCTCCAATGCCCAAAGACAGAGTACCTCTCCCTAAGGCAGTCACGACATCTTCCGTTGCTTGAAACGGTCTTCCTAGGAGAATTTCACAGCTTTGGAGTGGTGGCATATCCATGACGACAAAGTCCACCGGAAATATGAATCTATCCACTTTGACGAGGACATCTTCACATACTCCATAGGGTCTCACTGTAGACCCATCCGCCAATTCAATTGTTGCAACCAACTTCTTTATCTCTTTTAACCCCAGCTTTTGAAATGTAGCCAAAGGCATGAGATTTATGCTAGCGCCAGAATCACATTGCGCTTTAGGAAAATGTTGACCACCTATTGAGCACGGTATGTAAAAACCTCCTGGGTCCTTTCTCTTCTTTGGTGAACTCCCATGAATCATAGAGCTCACTGTCTCATTCATCCAATAAATTTCATCGTCTTTTATCCGCCTCTTCTTATTGATGATTTCCTTGATGAACCTCCCATAGGCGGGTACTTTCTCGATCATCTCCACTAATGGTATATTGATGTGGAGTTTTCAGAATATCTCTAGGAATTTCTTAAAATGACGATGCTCTTTCTTCGACTTAGAATTGACCGGATCCGAAACATCAGCTGCATCAGCACGCCTGTGAGGTGGCACATAAGAGCTTTTCGGGGGTACCTCCCCTAAGCTTGCTTCAATCACTCTCTCCGACGTGGGCTTTGGCGAGACATCCTCAATAGTAGCAGCTTGTTGTGGTTCCTCTCTTGCCTTAGATGTCTCCACATGTGCACAAACAACTTGCACTTGTTCATCTTGCCTACATGGAGATACAGTATTCACAACTCTGTGATTTTCTGAAGAAAGGGTTTCCGCCCGGCTATCCATAGTACGTGCGTGGATATGGTATCGCCGATGTTGCATTCACATTGAAAGTCATTTTTCTTTCTTCTACAGCTTCTTGCACCTGAGATTCCTCCTCAGTGCTTACCACAGACATGTACTTGACTTGATGGTGTGCTTGAGCCACATTTGCATTCTCAGTTGGTTTCTATTGATTGGCGTGCTTGATGGCCGCCACTTCACTCGAAATCTGTGCCACGGTGGTCTCTAATGCCCACATTTGCGCTCCATGGCTTTGCAGCATCTGCCCAAACTTGGTTAGAATATCACCTTGAGATTGCAATTGCTTACCAAACATGGCCATCATCTCTTGGTTTTGTTGTACCATTTGACTCAGTAGTTCAGTGTTCTTATCCTCGACTCTTGGCTGTGTCTTGGCATCCGGATCCTGTAGAAAATTATTCGAATCCTTCCATGAAAACTTTTTATCTTTCCTCCATGCATAGTCATTGTTCCTATAGCCTTGTTGTTGCATGAATTTTACTTGGGCTACCTCATCCTCAGATGCATCTTCTTTAGATAGCAGCTTCTTGGCTAGAAGATCTAACTTATCGTTCAGCTCCCTAACTATTCTGGATTCACCAGCAGCCTTGACATGTTCCACTGCACCTCTGTCGCCGCATGACTGTTTCCTAGCCATGTTCTTTAATATCTCCCAACATCTGGTATCCGTATTATTCAGAAAGAATCCGGATCCTGCTGAATCAAGATTACTTCTATCGTGCTCGGAGAGAGCAAAATAAAAGATTTTCACTTGTGTTTCCCTGTCCAGCCCATGATGTGGGCACCTCCTCAACATAACCTGGAATCTCTCCCAGGTCTCAGAATATGTTTCACCCGCCTGTTGGGTGAAATTGTGAATCTTCCTAATCATGTCGTTGGTCTTCTCAGGAGGGAAAAACCTCTCAAAGAAGACTTCCACCATATGATCCCAAGACTGAACAAATTCGTCATCGAGGTTATGGAGCCACTCTCTTGCTGCTCCTGCCAAGGAACTTGGGAATAGCTTGTGGTACAAAGCATCTTGTGGGAATCGGTCGATCTTCACCATGTCACAGTTCTCCACGAACTGGCTAATGTGTGCCACTGGGTCCTCATTCTTCAACCCGTGAAATGCATTTGATTTTACCAAGTTGATCAATGCTGGATCAATCTTGTAAGTTGGAATGTTGACCGCGTGCTTCTTTATAGGCCCCTTTGAAGCTGATGAAGAAGACGCTTTGATCTTCTCCCATATCGTCTGTGGTTCGGCCATTTCTTCTGCTTGCTCTTGCTCAGATTCAGAATCTATGTCGCTTTGGTGATCTTGCTCGTAGTTATCCTCATCCTCTGGTCCCTGAGGTGGAACCTCGGGTGTGCGATTGTCGTAGTCTGTACTACGTGTATGCACCATACACAATACCTGAAATAAGAATATCGGGGTTCAGTACTACGCTTTGAACGAGTAAACACAATTATAGAGAAATTTAAGAATATTTAAAATTGTTACAAAATAAAATAAAAAGTGTGGCCTAGAGTGGCCGCTCTTAGCACTCAAAGTGCCAATAATTCGCCGTATCCCCGGCAACGGCGCCAAAAACTTGACGTGTATTTTACTACGCGCATAAACGCAAGTATACGCGTCGAGTAATATAGGCCTTTGTGAGGCCCGAGTCGAACTCAGGGATACGTGAATTATTGGAGACTCCTACTAACTAATTGCACTCATCTAGGCCGGATAACAAAGTAGGGTTTGTTGTCAAAATTTAAAAAGAAAACAAAATGAAACAAAGAAAACAATCGATTAAAGATTAATTTAATCAATTCAAAAGAGTATCTTTAGGATTGTGGTTTCACCGCGGGTCAACATTGTATTTGGTTTTATATAATTCCTCACTCTTCTCTATCTATTCGGGTAGTGGCCTGAAAACAGAATTACCCACTGTCGTGGTGTAATTCACTACTTAGGTTTAGGTTGATTCCACCGTCGTAGTAATCATTCCCCTAAACTAAGCGCATTACAAACGGTCTCTCAGTTCCCACCATTAATTTTACACCTCCTTTGTTAAGGGATTTATCGATTAATGTAGGTTTCGTCTCTTTTCAACCGTTAATCCTTCTGTCGAAGTGATTAAGGGCATTAAGTTATTATTATGGTGATCAAGCATAACAATATATATGGAGAAAACGAATCTATACCACGGATTTGAGAGAGAAAATATGAATTATCAATATAAAAGTGTCATACAATGCATTCCCGGGCTACTCCCGGTCCTAAAGATGGAGGGTTTTAGCCTCTCATGTTCATCTCACACGAATACATGGTAGAAATAGGGGAATTCATAAGAAAAACATGAAACAAGTGGGAAAACCCCTGAACGGAGAAGAACCGGTAGATCCTTGGCATAGAATACGAGCTTCCCCGCCTATCGGTGGTGGAATTCATCTTCGGCAGCGTCCGAATCACCCGAGATGAGCTTCTGGCCTCCGTTCTCCTTTCTCTCCTTCCTCGACACTCGTGCAATGCAATAAAATGAGATCCTCCCCCGTGTGGGCGGCCGTCATTAGGTATAAGTCCCTAATTAGGTCGTCAAATAACTCCAGCCGTCCGATTGAGATCAAAACAAATCCAATGCATATATGCCGGCGTCGATACCATCGACGCGGGTCGATGGTATCGACCCAGCGTATTAGCGGCAGCTTTCTTTTCTTTTCGTCTGAGCGCCTGTGGTAATCTCGATACCATCGACTAGGGTTGATGGTATTGACTCTCTTTAGCGTCGGTTGTTGTCATTTAGCGACGCTGTAGCCTCAATGTGTCGATGGCGTCGACTTTCGTCGATGGTATCGACAGCTTCCTCGGCAGCAACTTGAAAGGATCTCGATACCATCGACTTGAGTGTCGATGGTATCGACTCTGTGCTGCTCCTCTCATCTGGCAATCTGTGGCTTGGTTGATGGTATCGACTTCCGTCGATGGTATCGACGGAAGCAGATACTTGTTTTTCCTGAAATTCCACAACAAGACCAAGTAAATCCACACAAATTATGATAATATGATAAATAATGCTCAAAATGGTAAAACAAAGGGGATTTGACATAGAATGATGGCAAAGACCGAAATGAGTGAATTATGCAATATTATCCATAAAAATGAGTAATTAGAGCACAAAACACATATGAAAAAGGTCTATAAATGCGACTCAAAATCATCGCATCACTGGCCTAAATCGCGCGCCAAAAAGGGAAGTAGATTTGAAGTTGTTGGACTTTTACATTTATAACCCCAAACCTTCTAGGCCCCCGCAACTTTGTTTACGGGGTCGAAGTAGATATACGGGGTCGAACACAGGGACAAGGGTGGTAGTGTTGAGAACACAGAATCGACACGTTACACTCCGGCAAGGGTAAAGATATGGTAAAATTCCCAAATGGGACAGCAGGATAAGACCGATAAAATAAAAGAAAACTATCTCCGACTGGAGCTACAAGGAAAATTAAGGTTTTAAGCATTTATCAATTTTTAGGGATTTGTATGCACCGAAAACAGAGAGATAAAACTAGTGCTTAAAGCAAGGTTCGAAAGACAAAACTACGATAAAACAAGAGGCAGTAGAAACTTCATGTAACCCTCCTCTCGAAGTGAGTACCTCTAACCAAGCATCAACACCCCTCTCGAGGTTGCTGGGCTTAAGTTAGAGTGAAAAGGTTACTTAAGAAACTCCGATTTCGGGAACTCTCATACTCCAGAATCGTACCAAACACTAGAGCCACAACACCTCTCTCGAGGTTGTTGCAATGGGAAAACGCGATTTGGTAGCTAATTGTGACAACCTCGATTTCTCTCTCTCCTATTTTGTACTCCTCCTCTCTCATCAAGTGTCTCTCTTACTCATTTTGATATTAATTTCATAATTGGATAGTTGTGATGTTCCAGTTTGGCAACTACCATGGTCAATCATGCAATGTGTGACTTTAATTTGTATTTTTTAACTAAGTATCTTTCTATATCATGTCACCTTCTTGTATCTAATTTTGAAACTCATCATGATAATATTTTGGCTTTTGTCATATGTATCATATTGTAGAGGACTCAATTACGAATTCAACGGCTCAAAAATCACCTCAATCGAAGGCTCCTAGCCCAAGATATGATCTTTTGAAATTAGCTCGATTTGCACATGTCTTGATCATTTCTATTTGGAGTTTGAGCTTTTGGGCCCTTTTGCTCACGACCCATCTGCCCAAAAGCTCTGGAGTAATGGACGCGGATCTCCACCACCCTCATATCTTGAGAAGACCACCATCATCTTGTAATCTGACGGCCCAGTTTCTTTGTTTCTTTGTCCCTTCCCCTTCAGGAAATGAGAGTGCCGCTGGGGGAAATTCTCTGGTTGCAAGCCAGATCTAGCAATAGGGTTGTTGAGAACCCTAACACCGCTTCTTTATAACCCCACCACTCTCATCTTCCTTTTGATCTCAGTTTCCCCCGCCACCAGCCATATGTGATTCCTCCTTATTCCTCTTGCGTCAGCGTCCCCCTTTCCTTCTTGGTGCTTCCGCCCAAGACCACCTTGGGGAGATGCCAACAGACGACCGTGAGCCTCAGCGCCAAAGTTTCATCTAGCAAGCACTAAGCCCCCACCGATCTCTGGCCTGCTTCTTCACAGCCTGTCAAGGGTGTTGCGGACCACCGGGGAGGCTGGGGCGTCGTCCCCTGTCTCTCCCCTATTCCCGCGCAGAGAAACAGAGACCCGACGAGAGCGTCGGGGGAGAGGGACGCACGGAGCCACAGAGGGCGCTTGGATCGAAGGCCCAACAAGAAGCCTGGCCCAAGGATGTGAGCAATTACAGCTGCCAGATTGAGAGCACGGACCCCAATCGGATGGATGCATGCGCTCCCCCCTCTTCCTTCTACTGTGAGTGGGTACGCCCCATCTTGGCCACTCGATCGTAGGTGGTCCATGAAAGACATGCCATCGACGGTCCTGAACATCGTATAAATGAAGGTGACTTTCCCTCTTCCAGCTAATATAGTTTTAATACATATCTTCAAAAAATCATATCTCTTGAACCCCTTGGCCAAATGATACAAACCAATATATCAAATTGATCAACTCGAAAAGATCTACAACTTAGGCATGGTTTAGGACCTGAATATGATCCTAGCTCTCATGTTTTCCAAAAAGTCTACCTTTTGATCTTCTTAACATATTTAATGCAATATTATGATCAAGCTTGGAACTTTGATGAACTTTCACTCTCCTAATCATGAAAATAGTTATATTTATTCACCTTGAACCAATTTGAGCACCTAAGCTCCCCTTTTGATCCATGGTTGTCCCTAATGCATGTTGTAGTTTGTTCATGGACTTTAATGCATGATCATGATGAAGTTTGAATCTTTGATATAATTATAGCCTCCTAAGCATCAAACCAGTATCTCTTTTTCTCTTGTGACCCTAATGAGGGCCCTAATAGACCCATTGTTCATGAATGACCTCCATTGTACATATGTACCTACTTTGGACTACAATTTTGAACTTTGCCTAGATTGCTAATCTTGCTTCTAATGGACATACACCTATTTTGGAATATGTTTCTTATGACCTAATGTTGCTGATCTAAACCATGTTTGATGATGGGTTCTTCTACCTTGATGATCGTTGACCTTGATTACTCTATTGTGAGTCGTTTGACCCTAGAATGCATGTAAATACCTTAAACCTTGTTATGATTGTAGAAAGAGCATGGAACGTCATAATGACATGGAACTTGAACCACACCCACATGATGGACTCTAAATCAGTATAAGGTCATCAAATGAACTAATAAGAAACTTGTAACCTAACTTAGCCAAAACCCTAAAATGCATCTAATTAGGTATGGGCCTTATCTAGTTATATGACTACCGCTTTCTTGCTTGAAAAGACATATATTATATGCTTGTTTGTCTATTTTCTCAAATATTACCATGTAGTATTTCTATGTCATACTCGATGTTTGCTTCGTCTGTTTTATAACTTGAACACATATATATATGGAACTCCATTATAATATTGTTGATAAAGGGCTCTTGGTTACGACCTTGAGGTCCCTCTCGTATAAAAGGATTAGCTAAGCTTGAGCACCCTTATGGACCCTTCCAACGGGAAGATGGTCAAAGGCCTTAAACATTTTTGATATTGTTGGTATAATGGAGTGAAATGACATAAAATATGGTTTCAAATTTGTTAAACAATTAACATGTTTATTCTTGTTCGTTTAATCTTGAAATCTTTTCAAAATTATGCAAAGCTTATATATATGTGTATCTCTTGGCCCCATACTCAACACCTCGTGTGTTGACCCATTTCTCATATGTTGTTTTTAGGTTCAGAGATGGCTAGAAAGATGAAGGGCTTGGTGAGCTATGCTAGGTGTACTTGTTGTAAGATCCAGATTTAGTGCACATGAATGACTTGTACCTTGACTTTGGAAATATGTAACTGAATTCATGAATATAATACATTTTGTATAATTTATACTTGTTGAATGTTGAGACTATGTTGGTACCTTTATCTTGTTATTTGTTCATGTGTGCTAAGATTTATGCTTCCGCATTTCACCTTTGGTATACGTTTGGTTCATGGGACTGGGATTAAGGTTCCGTGACAGATGGTATCAGAGCATGAACAATAACTGCACCAAACATTGCTCACGTGAAACACAAACTAAACTCACCCTACATCTCAACCCTAGAAACTTAATGAAATATCCTTGTGGATTAGGTTAACTTAGCCTTTAGTTTAGAACCTAGATGTTCTAGAACTAGGTGTAGACTTGTGTAAGTTACCTCCCTAGACATGATTCGCGACATGTACTTAGGATGTCTACACAAGTGTGAACCATGTTCTTACTAGTTCTCTGGGTGTCATGATACTAGACTGCCTAATGAGTGTGGTAACTCATTTTGGTTTTGGTTTTATTCGAATTGAGTATGGTGGTTTTCATCGCCTGTTTAAACATTGGAGAAAACATATTTCAAGTATTATTATATATACATATGAAAAATGTTGCCACACGCAGAAAGGCAGTGAGTTTCCATGCAACCTAAGAGAAAGAGATGTAACATCAAGTCTAGATGAGAGTTTAGATGATATTTTTAGTATCTAGAGTTGTCTAGAGCCATGATAAAGGTTAAGCTAGTGAGTAGCATAGATAATCGAAGATAGTGATGATAATGATAATGATGTTAATGTCGATCTCGATGTTGATGTTGATGTTGATGTTGATGTTGATGTGGTTGATGATGTTGATGTTTTATAGGACCCAAGATGGTTGAGGAAGGTTAAGTATGTTTGACGATATGAGATGAGTTTGACCATGCAACCCTAGCTAAACCTAGCACCTTGTATGATACATACCACTTGGTTGATGTGCTAAACATAGCTAGTGGGTGGACATGCTTGCTTGTACCTAGTCTTGTATGTGTGGAGATATAATATATGGTTCGAGACCAACACGGGCCTCAATCTCTTTACAAAGGAAGACCTCTAGCATGGGACATATGAATAGAGTGACATGTTGATATGAGTTGACCCGTATCAGGAGAAGGTCAGAGTACCTAAACTCCAAAATATTTGAAATGTTGAATAATATGAATGATGAAATACTTGATGATGATTCCCTAGCTAGAATACTTCTAAGTATATGAGTTGAGTGACCTGGTGGACGGTTTCCTTGAAATGTTGAACCCTAGATGTCCTATGAAAATATCTAACCCTAGAGAAAGAGGAAATTGAAAATCTGATGTTTGATATATATATAGGTGAGGGAGATGTCCCAAGACCTAAGATGATGTATATGATGTTTGATATCCATGATGAGCCTCATACTCGGGTTAGTAGTTGTATATAAAGGAATCTAGTGGTTACCCTTAAGATGGGTAGAATTTGGTGTTACGGGTAGAAGATTATGGTTAACATGTCTTGTTGGACACATATATGTCTTAGCTTGAGTGGTTTGAGCATGTGGAGCTCTTTCTAGATACAAGTGAGAAAGCTTCAAAACCTCAAAGTTGATGATAATGTTGTTCCTCATATGGTGCTTGATATATATGAAATACCTCACGTACATTAAAAATTTAACATATGCACGATAAGACACTCTCATAAGCTACACCTAATATGAAATCATACTATACATAAAAGATGTAGCCTTGAAATCATGAAAATAATATGATGATGTCATGTAAACCTAGCTTGAATAATCAGGGGTAACGTGCCTAATCTCATACTCAAATGATCAACTTGATTGACAATACTCTTGGAGTCATAACTCAGATGAGCATGATGAATAAATTGTTTAATTTTAGATTTAAAATGAAAAAGAAATAACATAATTGATTAGAGTTGGTAGAATTTTTGGGGAAGGCTAAATCATGCATGGAATCCAGAATAAAGATGAGATGCACACTCGGTGATAGCCATGACCATGCATATATTTGTTTCAGAATTGATAACACATATTTTGATGATACCCCTGGGTCTCATATGAAGATATGAACAAAAACCCTAATGTATGGATGCGAGGTGATGGAAAGCTCTAATGCCATAATGATGTCATTAAGTAATAAAATAAAAAGTAACACATATATGATCGTTATGAGTGCACCTTTGATAATGATAGCCTACATTTTCATCCCATGGTGGGGAATGCCTTGACAACCATGGTTCAATAGCCAGACCCGATGGATCCTGACTTGACTCTTGACTTAAATCATGGATGAATTTTGAGGACAAAATTTCTTGTAAGGAGGGAAGGATGTGACAACCTCGATTTCTCTCTCTCCTATTTTGTACTCCTCCTCTCTCATCAAGTGTCTCTCTTACTCATTTTGATATTAATTTCATAATTGGATAGTTGTGATGTTCCAGTTTGGCAACTACCATGGTCAATCATGCAATGTGCGACTTTAATTTGTATTTTTTAACTAAGTATCTTGCTATATCATGTCACCTTCCTGTATCTAATTTTGAAACTCATCATGATAATCTTTTGGCTTTGTAATATGTATCATATTGTAGAGGACTCAATTACAAATTCAACGGCTCAAAAATCACCTCAATTGAAGGCTCCTAGCCCAAGATATGATCTTTTGAAATTAGCTCGATTTGCACATGTCATGATCATTTTTATTTGGAGTTTGAGCTTTTGGGCCCTTTTGCTCACGACCCATCTGCCCAAAAGCTCTGGAGTAATGGAGGCGGATCTCCACCACCCTCAGATCTTGAGAAGACCACCATGGTCTTGTAATCCGACGGCCCAGTTTCTTTGTTGCTTTGTCCCTTCCCCTTCAGGAAACGAGAGTGCCGCTGGGGGAAATTATCTGGTTGCAAGCCAGATCCGGCAATAGGGTTGTTGAGAACCCTAACACCGCTTCTTTATAACCCCACTACTTGCATCTTCCTTTTGATCTCAGTTTCCCCCACCGCCAGCCATATGTGCTTCCTCCTTTTTCCTCTTACGTCAGCGTCCCCCTTTCCTTCTTGCTGCTTCCGCCCAAGACCACCTTGGGGAGATGCCAACATCCGACCGTGAGCCTCAGTGCCAAAGTTGCATCTAGCAAGCACTAAGCCCCCACCGATCTTCGGCCTACTTCTTCACAGCCTGCCAAGGGTGTAGCGGACCACCGAGGAGGCTGGGGCGTCGTCCCCTGTCTCTCCCCTATTCCCACACAGGGAAACAAAGACCCGAAGAGAGCGTCAGGGGAGAGGGACGCACAGAGCCACAGAGGGCGCTTGGATCGGAGGCCCAACAAGAAGCCTGGCCCAAGGATGTGAGCAATTACAGCCGCCAGATTGAGAGCATGGACCCCAATCGGATGGATGCATGCACTCCCCCCTCTTCCTTCTGCTGTGAGTGGGTGTGCCCCATCTTGGCCACTCGATCGTAGGTGGTCCATGAAAGACATGCCATCGACGGTCTTGAACATCGTATAAATGAAGGTGACTTTCCCTCTTCCAGCTAATATAGTTTTAATACATATCTTCAAAAAATCATATCTCTTGAACCCCTTGGCAAAATGATACAAACCAATATATCAAATTGATCAACTCGAAAAGATCTACAACTTAGAGATGGTTTGAGGACCTGAATTTGATCTAGCTCTCATGTTTTCCAAAAAGTCTACCTTTTGATCTTCTTAACATATTTAATGAAATATTATGATCAAGCTTGGAACTTTGATGAACTTTCACTCTCCTAATCATGAAATCAGTAATATTTATTCACCTTGAACGAAGTTGAGTACCTAAGCTCCCCTTTTGATCCATGGTTGTCCCTAATGCATGTTGTAGTTTGTTCATGGACTTTAATGCATGATCATGATGAAGTTTGAATCTTTGATATAATTATAGCCTCCTAAGCATCAAACCAGTATCTCTTTTGCTCTTGTGACCCTAATGAGGGCCCTAATCGACCTATTGTTCATGAATGACCTCCATTGTACATATGTACCTACTTTGGACTACAATGTTGAACTTTGCCTAGATTGCTAATCTTGCTTCTAATGGACATACACATGTTTTGGAATGTGTTTCTTATGACCTAATGTTGCTGATCTAAACCATGTTTGATGATGGGTTCTTCTACCTTGATGATATTTGACCTTGATTACTCTATTGTGAGTCGTTTGACCCTAGAATGCATGTAAATGCCTTAAACCTTGTTATGATTGTAGAAAGAGCATGGAACGTCATAATGACATGGAACTTGAACCACACCCACATGATGGACTCTAAATTAGTATAAGGTCATCAAATGAACTAATAAGAAACTTGTAACCTAACTTGGCCAAAACCCTAAAATGCATCTAATTAGGGTTAATGATGAGAATCTAATGCATATATGTAATCTTGTTCTTAATCAGGTTGACATGTGGCTAGATGGTAATGGACGTGTTAAGTTAAGAATCTCCAAATCAGGTATGGGCCTTATCTAGTTATATGACTACCGCTTTCTTGCTTGAAAAGACATATATTATATGCTTGTTTGTCTATTTTCTCAAATATTACCATGTAGTATTCCTATGTCATACTCGATGTTTGCTTTGTCTGTTTTATAACTTGAACATATATATATATATATGGAACTCCATTATAATATTGTTGATAAAGGGCTCTTGGTTACGACCTTGAGGTCCCTCTCGTATAAAAGGGTTAGCTAAGCTTGAGCACCCTTACGGACCCTTCCGACGGGAAGATGGTCAAAGGCCTTAAACATGTTTGATATTGTTGGTATAATGGAGTGAAATGACATAAAATATGGTTTCGCATTTGTTAAACAATTAACATGTTTATTCTTGTTCATTTAATCTTGAAATCTTTTCAAAATTATGCAAAGCTTATATATATGTGTATCTTTTGGCCCCATACTCAACACCTCGTGTGTTGACCCATTTCTCGTATGTTGTTTTTAGGTTCAGATATGGCTAGAAAGATGAAGGGCTTGGTGAGCTATGCTAGGTGTACTTGTTGTAAGATCCAGATTTCGTGCACATGAATGACTTGTACCTTGACTTTGGAAATATGTAACTGAATTCATGAATATGATACATTTTGTATAATTTATACTTGTTGAATGTTGAGACTATGTTGGTGCCTTTATCTTGTCATTTGTTCATGTGTGCTAAGCTTTACACTTCCGCATTTCGCCTTTGGTATACATTTGGTTCGTGGGACTGGGATTCCGGTTCCGTGACACTAATCGAAGCACAATCCAAGCGTACAAGCTAGAGTTTAGATGTTAAACATAGCAATCATCCAACAAAGGTACCAAACATAAAGCAGCAGATAATTAAACTCTTCTGATTCCATTAACATAGAAAGGGGTCTGATTACATTGCAAAAGTAAAAGAAATAAATTGCTGAAGTAATAAAGATAAATGTCTCCTTCTTGATGTAGAAGGACGACAGACTACAGTAGACTCGCCAACCCGATACTGGGCAGGAGCCTTGCCCGATACAACCATGTCGGGTGGCACCCTCTCGGGCGATACGCTTATGACGGGCGCATTGTATCGTGCGAGGCGCCCTGGCCCGATACGCTCATGTCGGGCGATACCCTCTCAGGCGGCACGTCGTGACAGGTGATGTGTATCGAGGTTCGGTATCATGTCGGGCTTAGAGTGTCATTTGAAGAGTCGGTCACTTGTATCGGATATCCTCTTTGGCCGATATCAGTCGGCAGTGGTGTCCGGGACGACCCTAAGTGAACCATTCCCTCCCTCTCGGGATGGGGAAGTGCTCACCTAGAATCACCTGGCACACCCTGAGGCATGATACGCTAGCTTCAAGATCTTTACTCTCACAGCTCTTGCAGGGTTCCGACTTGTCCCATCAGATTCCTGTATCTCCTATTTATAGTTGGTGGTTGGCGAAGTTATAGCGCTCAGGACGCCACGTGTCCTTCATCGACTCTTTTTATCGTGGGGTCGGGGATGACCGGATATCAGTATCGCCCGACACAAGGATATCGGCTGTCAGTCATCGTGACGGGCGGTGCCTGACGGTGGGTGGTTGTATCGTGCGACACGCTTAAGTTGTCGTGGTGAGCCTGGCTCCCTGTCGGGTAAGAGGCGTGTCACCCATTGGTTCCTTCTTGTGCGGAATCCCTATGTCGTACGTCGGTGTATTTGTGCTGCCCTGTCGGGCAGTGAGCGTATTGACCAGCAGGTGGGAAGGTTGATACATGTAGAACACATTTGCGATCCGGGACGGGCCTTGTTGCTAATAAATGGGTCAAAAAGGGGAGAAAACTCTACAAAAGATGATAATTTTGTGTTAAGAGTGTAGCGTGGCGTGTTTATGCAAAAACATATATAAAAAGAGAGGAAAACAGTTTAAAAGGTCAGTTTTGATAACAAAATAAGGGTCCAAAACATCACAAAATTTAGTGTTATCAAGCGATTCATGGGGATTGGGAAAAAGGGAAAATACCTCAAAGACTTTCAAGTGAAACCTGGTAGGGTGCCTACCTTTGACGATCCTATTATATAGAAGGTTCTCCTTCTTGTTTTAGCTATTCCATATTTAGATGTTAGATCTTAGACTTGATAGATAATTCAATTTTAGTTTTCAAATTCAAATAACAACGCATGAATCTTTTTAAGATAGCTTATGGTGGTTTATTTATTTATTTGTAATGGATATCTTAATGTGATATCCCCTTAAAGATAAATGCTTCTGCTTAGTTATATTGTGTATTCAAAAGTGGGGTGTTACAATTAATATACTATTAAAATCCTAATTTTAACCGACTAGGGATTATACTTCTTAAAACCTAATTGTTTAAAAGAAGATCTATTTAGAGTTTGTACTTGGGTTTAAAACATAATAATTAGATTATCATAATTAATCAAGCTTAAGCAACAATGACTCTGGTTAAACATGTAACTATCCAAATAAGCCCCACTTAGATGCTAAGTTGAAACCATGTCATTACACATACAAATTACATGCTACTAGATTATTCTAATACAGCCATAGACCTAATTTGATATATAAAAGTATTTCTAAACTTGATCACAATTTTAGTACACATAAGTATTAATCTAGTGGACATCAGTGTTCCACATATGAATTGTATTCTAATTAATTGTGGTGGACCCCAACCTTAGGCTTGATGTGTGGGGTCTCTAGTGATTGTTGACTCAAGGTCAATTAGGTCAATATTGACTCATGTCTAAATTGACTAAACCCGTGTTTTGATGATGACTAACCATTCCACATATTGGTGTCTAATGTCTCTACTTGAGTGATTTCAGATTAGGTATAGACACACTCCAAATGCCCTAACTTGCGCATATCAAATTGGAGAAAAGACAAGTCAAAGTCAATACAAGTGCATGTTTTTGTAATATGATGAAAATCCATTAGAATCATGTTGTAAATCAAATGTAATGATTGTATGACTTGTAATTAAGCTTAGAAAAAATCAGGAGCACTTAGACCGAATGTTTAAGCACTCAAAAGCCATTTTCCAAAATTCACATCAGGTTGTTCATCGGTCAAGTTCTGTGAGTAGCAAACTCGACCGATCCTGATTGGATCTTGAAAATGACTTTTGATTCATCGAGTTGTGTTTACACAGAACTCGATCGATGGAGTAACTGGCCAATTTGATTTTCATTGGTCGGTCGAGTTTCCCCAGGACAAACTCGACCGATGGTCTGAATATCAGCTTTGTCTTTTACTCTATCGGTCGAGTTACCCTTATCGAAACTCGACTGATTGCACTGTATGGAAAAGTGCAGAAAAGTGCTTCTAGCCATTGTGGAGTTGCAACAAGTGAAAATATATCTGTTGCAAGCCAAAAAATGGATAGTTTTCATTCTCAAGTGTTCCCAAAGGCTAAGAGTCATCCCTAGCTATAAATAGGACCCCTTGGGCTTCATTCCAAGGTTGAGCATTCAATGCAAACACTATGTGAGGTTCCTATTCTATAGTTGAGTGCTTCCTACAACATCCTCTCTCTCTCTCTGAGCTTAATCACTTGCTACATCCATTAGAGTGAGTAGGAGATCTATAAGAGAGCTAGTCCTACATGTATATCTTGTGAGGCTCTCACTTTCACAACCTCCCTATCTCTCATTTCAACCATGAAGATGAAGGTTCTCTCTCTTTGCTAGAGAGGTGAAGAAGAACAAGGGAAGGTGTCCCTTAGTGAAGATCAAGGCTGAAGACTTGGAGAAAGAGTGGGTAAGCCCTTGGAGAAGGAAGAAGACTCCTTGCTCAAGTGGGAAAGTCTTTGGTGGAAGCTTCTCCGAGTGAAGGTGAAGTCAAAGGCGGAAGATCCAAGAAGAGTGGGTAATTCCTGCAAGGATGAAGACTTGTACAAGAGTATGTAAGTCCTTGAAAGAAGGCAGAAGACTTCTTGCAAAGTGGGTAAGTCCTTGGTAAGGTTGAAGACTCTTTGTATTGGATAGGTAAGTCCTTTGGTGGTCATGTATTGTAGCTCTTATAATGAATATAATGAAGATGCAAGATTAAGAAATCCTAGAGGTTGGCCTCTCTAGGTAAGTGGACTGACTCACTTCTAGTTTGAAGTGAGGAACCACTCTAAATAGCTTGTCTCTTGGTGTATGTTCAATCTCTCTCATCCCTACTATGTATGTTTTAGTTGCACTCAAATTACACTACTACAAAAAATGCTTTTTACAACGGGAGATAGACAATAGTTCTGATGATTGTGTTGTAGTTAACATACTTAACACAACAAGTCTGCTTTCGTGTTTTATATTGTATATTTTATACAACACAAGTCATTTACAACATGCCAAACCCATTGTAGTATAGGGGGATACTACAACAAGGTCTAAAGTGTTGTAATAGGTTGTAGTATCACAATATAATGAAACATGTTGTAAAAGATGTTAATTACACAACATATTATGACCCGTTGTAATAGTCACATCTTGTAATAGACCATCATTACACAAAACAGACTGACCCATTGTCATATGTATTAATTACCCAACATACCTTCACTTGTTATATTTGGTACATGTTGTAATAGACTACGATAATACAACATATTGAAACTCATTGTTATATACCAAGATCACACAACATAATCCAACCTGTTGTTATATATTATATTTACACAACATGTTGTGACCTGTTGTAATATCCACACATAACAAATCGTTGTAATAGACCACCATTACACCACATTAACTAACCCATTGTATTATACCATTATCATACAACATGTGATGACATGTTGTAATAGCTACATGTTGTACTAGACCATAGTCACACAACACGCTATAACCAGTTGTTACATGCCAAGATTATACAACAAACTCTAACTTGTTGTTATATAGCCAGAATCGAGCCGAACCCAATTTCTTATTAGAGAATTTTATCAGGAATATGTAATCTCATAATAATTTTTTCGTATAACATTATTATCAAATATAGGTCTGAGTTCCTTTTGGGACATTTTTCACTATGGGTAGATGTTTTGACCCAGAACCGATCCCAATCCCAATATTATATAAGATGAAATATAATCCGGAAATCAGATAAATATTTTTTTATAAATTCATTATCAAATATAGGTCTAGATTTTGTTTCGAATCGAATTTTTTCGATCGGGTCATTCTCAATTGAGACACTAATCGAACAAAATCTAGTTTCGAATTTGGGGCCGACTTGGGTCTGGATTTGGTCCGGATATTAGAGTTTTAAAACCCAACCGAACCGGCCGGTTCAACCGATTGAATAGGCACCCGGAAGGTGTGACAGTTCGGGTGGGTTACAAACCCATTTTTAGGCATTAAAAAAAACTCACCGACCCACCGGGTTGAACCACAAAAACCAAGACCGTTTTTGTAGATATTGGACGACACAACTTTGTACTAGTGATATTTTCTTTTGCCAATTGGTAACAATATGAATAAAATTCCAAGCATTAACTAAAAAAATAGAGGGATGCACCCCCTCAAAGGCGGTCAAACCCACGAAAAAGGAACCCTCCAAACCGCATCCCCCAGTCACCTGTCGGTCCCCCAGGGCATGAACCCCCACCCCCTGCCCCCTCCGCCGGCTTCTCCTTGCCCACATTGCCATCCAGAATCTAAGATTCTTCACCCATCGGAACACTCCCCGCCCCCCTCTCGCCTGTCGCCGACATTGAAGACCCACAAAAACCAATGACTGGCAGCAGCAGCCCCCCAAGGTTAGCTCCTCCGGCAGCAGCAAGCAGCCGCCGAGGAGGACAACAGCTGCAAGCAGCCGCCGAGGATTACAGTAGCCGCAAGCAGCCACCGAGGAGGACAGCAGTCGCCATTGCTGCCACATCCAGTAGCTACCGCTCCGCTAGAATCCCCAGCTGGCGCTGCAAAGACACCTCCTTCACCCTCTAGTCATCTCCTCCGACGTTAGGTACCCCTTTCCCCTTTTTTCTACTATTTTATTTCTTCTTCTTATTTCCTTCACTTCGTCACCATTCTCCATTTCCTCATTTCCTTCAGTCCCCATTCTCCCTGGTTCTTCCTCCACTTCCAGTTCTCCCAAACTCTATGATTTCTTTCTAATTCTAAAGAACCTTTTTTTCTTCTCCCAACCTCCTACACTTCATCCCCTATCTTCCTCCTCCACTTCCTCACTCCATATTCTCCCGATTTTCTTCATCCTCCACTCCCTATTCCCCCAATATCTACCTCCTCCACTTCCACCTCCACTCCGTTATTCAACGCGACCTACTGCCCCAATTCTCTTCCCTTTCTCATCTCACCTTTCTTCTCCTTATACCACTGTTGCAACCATCGTCCAATTTAATACCCCCTGATCCCCTCATTCTTATTCAATTATCAAAATTATGAAATTGGAGTCTACTACTGAATACTGATTAGTACGATTGCATTTAAATTAATTAAGTATAATATTTTCATAGAATTGAATTACAAAATTAGAGTTGTTTAAAATTGATGTGCATTTAAATTAATTAAGTGTTGTTTTCATAAGATTGAATTATGAAATTAGAGTTTACTGCTGATTGATCTGATGCATTTAAATTAATTAAGTTTACTATTTGCATAGAATTGATTGGTCAATTTTAATCTATACTCGGTTGGTCTGATTGCATTTGAATAGAATTAAGTTTACTGTTTAATCGAGTTTACTATTTAATTCTCTATACTTGCCAAATTGCCATATTTTATTTGATAATGATTTATGGATGATTGTATGCTCATCAAGTGAATGAAATATGAATTTTACAATTTCGTTTCCATGATTGGACATATTTATATTTTGAAAATGCATACATATATATGTGTATAAAACAATTGTTGTGTCTGCGTCGTGCCCGTGTCCTAAATTTTTAAAAATCACTGTATCCCATGTCGGTGTTTGTGTCCGTGTCTGTGTCCATGTACGTGCTTCCTAAGTGTGGATCTTCTTAGAGTTGAAGGCCAATCTGGAGACTCACTGCTGAAACTACTGTGGAATCACTCTAATGCAATTATTTGCTCGTCATTCAAGTCCAATGCTTCATCTCCTGTCTGCACTTTTGCTAATCAAGCCAATCTTGACATGCTGGAGATTACACTGGTAGCTTTGCAAGACTTGCTCCTTGAAAAAATACTTGATGAAAGTGGACAGAAGATCCTCTTTTCTGAGTTCCCAAAGATCATGCAACAAGGTTTTGCCTACATGCCATTCGGGATTTGCACCTCAAGCATGGGAGGCCAGTTTCTTACGAGTAGGTTGTTTCCTCAAAAGTGGTGAATGTTGAGGATTCGTACCATTACTTTTATTTCCTATTCGTGTATTGGGCCTTTGTCTAAGTGTAGGGTTTTCAAGCACGTTAGTTTAGGACATACATATGCTTGCCCAGTAATTTCCTATATTTATGGTGTTTTGAAAGACTTATGAAGTATCTAATTAGAAACCAAGGCAAATATGTATCATGTTGACGTCTTTAGATTGGATTTGCACTGATTCAAGTGACTAATGTATGTTGCTTGGTCAAACATGCTTCTAATGTCCTGCAACAATGTTTTAGCATTTGCAGTTAGGGTGCTATTTCCAATATTAGTTACATGTGCCATTGATTTTGTGTATTTTCAGCTAGAGAGATTCTCTTCAGAGCTAGATTATGTGAAAATGCCAGAAAGGATCGATGAGCCCAAACAAATATATTTAACTCCTACAAATTCATAGGAAAATTCTTTTCTGAAGATCTGTTGTTAAGAGAATATGAAATTATTTTGAAAAAAAGCAGGATGGAACTAGGGAATTGCAAACGGATATTGCCATCCATCTCAGCCCTTGTACAAAATTCACAGCATTGCAACATATGCATAATGTGGTGGATTATAAGTTACCATTAACCCATGACACCAGATCTTCGTCATGCTATCTATCCAAACTAGGGTATCTGACTAGTTGTTCTACATTTTTTTAGGATATCTCTATCAAAGTTAGTAGCTATTCCATTGTTCAGATTCTTTTGAAACCCAAATATGCTAGATGTTGTCTGGTCCAAGAGTGCAATTGACAGTTTAGTATTTGGGATTTATCATCATCATCGATCCCTCAGTCACAATCATGTTAGGATCAATTATAATCACGAGGATCTATCAGAAGAAGTCTTGCTACTCTAGAGAAATATTAAACATACTAATGTTTGTTAGTATCCTAGGCGAGCTGGGAAGTCATGAATGCATTTTTGTCAGTTGTTGAAATACAGTTGTGTGTCTTTGGATTGTCGCGATGGTGACAGAGTAAGAAATATTTTCAACTAGGAACTATAATCGTATAGCTCACCCACTAATTACATTTTGAAGACATCCATATTCACTACTACACAAAATGCTTTTTACAATGGGAGATAGACAAAAATTATGATGATTGTGTAGTAGTTATCATACTTATCACAACAGGTCTATTTTTCTGTTGTATATTGTATATTTTATACAACACAATCCATTTACAACAGGCCAAACCCGTTGTAGTATACGTTAATTACACAACATAGTGTGACCCATTGTAATAGATTGTAGTATCACAACATATTCAAAACCGTTGTAAAATTCATTAATTACACAACATATTGTGACTCGTTGTAATAGTCACACATGATAATATGTTGTAATAGACTATCATTACATAACATAGACTAACATGTTGTAATATGTAGTAATTACACAACATGCCTTCACATGTTGTATTTGGTACATGTTGTAATAGACCATGATAATACAACATATTGAGACTCATTGTTATATACCAAGATAGCACGACAGATTCTAACCTATTGTTATATATTATAATTACACAACATATTGTGACATGTTGTAATATCCACACATAATAAATCATTGTAATAGACTACTCTTACACATAAACTAACCCATTTTAATATATCATTAATATATATATTTTCTTTGGTTCACGAAAATTCTCGTGCGCAGGTCAGTATCAACTTTTCCCCTTTTTCCCTCTTTCTCACAACCTATCGCTCCATCCCCCTCCCCATTCTATGAATACCACAATCTTCTCTCCAACTCCTCACAAGTAGCCGTGATCCCTATGGTTCATCCCTTCCAAACCTTGATCACCCTGCACATGCACTCAACGCTGGCGGCCGATGACAGGATACTTGTCATTGAACTTCTCCCAGTCCTCAAGTACGCCTATTTCCTTCTCAGTCAGACCAGACATGTCACCGTTCACATCCGTTGGATCCTTTCTCATCTTGCCTAGGGAACGACTAGCTTCCTTCCCAGAGAACATGGCGTAGGAGCCACTTGGGTCGTAGAACCCCTTGCCGGATGAGACGTCATAGATGGTGTCCCTCACAGATAGGTAGATCGGATTCAGGTTGGATCTTTTACCTTGATGAATGTACTGCACATTTTATACGCAGTGTAGCGTTCTTTTGCACTTTCTCACAACTTTTCACATTTTTGCTATCTTTTTGTGTTTGAGACGTCCTAGGACACAACTGGTTTCTCTGAACCAGTTCTTTGTTGAACCGGTTACCCTTCTTCACCACCACCCCCGCACCCCCCAAACACTCGACTACAACAAATCCTGCCCCACCCAAAAAAAAACCCTCCCGCTCCTAGGCGTTGTCCAAAGACTTAAGCAACATCATCGCCAGCCAGTGAACCTTATCTCTTCGAGCTAAGCAGCCAACATCAACTCGGCTACAACCTACAAGCACAAGCAAGCAATAGAGCTTGGCAGCAAGCAGCTACAGAGCTTGAAAACAAGCAGTCGCAGTGCTCATCATCCCTTATAGAGCTCGACAGCCCAATGAAGGTCAATGTCGTCATCCTTCAGGTTAGATCCTCTTTCTTTTGTTTCTATCTCAATCCCTCAAAACCCAGAGTGCTACTTTTAGCCTTGGGCATTCTTGCTTCACCTACATTAACCTCGACTTCTTTATTTTTTTGTTTTGTCTATTCCTCCTTCACCTACCGTACATCAAGCTTCCTGCTCACTTACTGATTTCCTCATGAATGAATCCTACAAACCCATAATATTATCAAAGAGATTGAGGCATCTAAGGTAGTTAGCTGAGTGATTTCCTATTACATCTCTATAGTTTATAAACCATTTAATGTTGTCACATGTAGATGTTTCAATTATTTGAACAATGTACAAAGAATGGACCCTTCTAGATTGAGGATATTGGTATTCTTCCTAGGGCCTTTTATTATCAACGTCTGCAACTTGGTGCAACTCCTTAATTTTTCTGACAATTCCTTGCTAAAATACTTCCCATAATCTACGAACAAATGTCCAAGGTGTTTTTCAGAACGAATCTTAATGTTTTTCTCATTCAAGATGTCTCTTCCAATAGACATTTCCATGTCATGAATCATATTGTGCATTTTAATACATCATGCAGCCTTAAGTCTTAAACATATGCTCACATTTATTCCTTCTTATCTTATGTAGAAAAATAGGAAAAGGGTAGGATTCAACCTTATTCAAGTGTTCAATGATATGGTTAGGATGTGCCTCTCACCAAGATTGATTAACGAGATTTTTCCAAATGTTCATGAAACCTTCCTCTAGAAAAAGTGAATTCCAAGCTTTTGAAGTGCAGGTCGACTAGATTGCAATATGAGAAAAACTCTAGAAACTCTCATTAAGGAGGTAACATATATTTTTGTATACCAATATTGAATTATTAGAATTTTGGGACGTTTAAAGGTTATTATATCTTTCAAAACTCTGTGTGTTAGTATCTCATCACCTCCATGGGGACTGGTTCCTCAACTTTTGTTCTATGGCCATTTAATATATTGCTCTGAGTGCTACAAACGATTTATTTTCCTTTCAATACTCTAAATTTCAATGTTGTTCCTTGTCAATAAACCATTGTATAGGAAACGACACTTGTATAGTCACATTTCAAAATACATAAATAGAGAGGTGCACTTCAACAAAAGAAAAATGATTTTCCAGAGTTTCCTATCTCATTTGATGTGTTTGCTTGCCGAATATTAATAACCAAAACACTCAATTGGAGATTTCAAAGTTAAAGATTTGTGATTCATTAAATACTTTTCAGAATTCTAGTTCAATTATATGTTTCTGGTGCATCAACTCTTTGATTATGCATTTCTATATTAATTTCTTGTAGGGATGCTTGGGATATGGTGGCTGAAATCTTCCTTTCTAAGCTTCCATTATTGATTAATGAACCAATCACCAAATTCGAAGTTTGATTTTTTCTACATGTCGATGTCTCATGTAAATTATATTATTATTATTTTATAGTTTACATTCTCATTTTTCTTTTGAAGAAATGTTGAAAGTGCATTTTCCTTACCATATCGAGAATATACCTTGACCTCCTTGCTACTGTGTATAGCCCATGCAGGTTGCTTTGCATCCATGTTTTTAAATGCAATAATTTCCACCTTTATTTTTCTTTTCTTGGGTAGTTTATCCCCATCACTTGTGCTTCCTTCTAGACCAAAATATTCCAAAATGTCAAATTACTCCCTTTCCTTGGAGTTCATCCAACCAGAATGTTGATCCAGAAAATTATCCTCTGTATTTTGTATTTCCCAATTTTAAGATGGTCATGGAGTCCAATGATACCACTTTGTACCATGTAATTGAACTTATCATTAATTTCACATATATCTTCTTCTTTTCATAATGTTAGTAACTTCCAAATCAACACAATTTACCTTCCCTGGTCCTCCAAGTTTGGGCTACTTGTAATAAATTTATGTTGATAACCTAGAACATATAGAATGCTCTCCATACTTTAATATGCGCGTACACATCCTCATAAATTCTACTATTATAGTGTGGTACCGATCAAACGGTTTGATGAGATTCTTCATGATGCTAAGATCCAGTGATAATTTATGACTCAATATTGCATGCTTCAGTTGGAAACACATCCTAGCTGCTCAAAAAAGTTTTGGATGCCATAAGAACAACTTGTCCTTTATGACATTTTAAAGTCACGCCTAGTTAAACCTTGGGTTTGCATATGATAGAAACATTCACATTCATTTTGACTGTATTTTTAGGAGGTGCACCTACTAGCATGGAAATAACTTGGCTAGGAATTGGTTTTAGTTGCCAAATTTTTTAAACATTCTTTTAGATTTAGAAGAGGATTGAAGTTTCTAACTTGCAACTCCAAAGGTACACATATTATTTCCATAAAATCAAGGGTTTTTGTACTCTCTAAATCAGGGCATCTATTTTGCTAACAGTTTCAAAATAGCCTATGATTTTGATTACCTATTAGTAAATTATCAACTACTAATCACTTGACATAATATAGATGTTATGGAAACTCATCTGATCGCAGATGGTGTTAAATAGATTGTTTTTTACATATCAACAATTGGTATGCCCCTACTTCTATGTGACATATAATCTACATGATTTTAATTTCCTTATTTATTTTAATATATAATCTACATGATTGGATTTATGTTAATCTACTAATTTTCAAAGATAAAATGTTGTGTTGTAGGATACAAATTTGGACTTTTTGTTTTCATCGAAGAAGGTTTGTTGTCTCTTATTGTTGTAAATTTCTAGAATAGATAGAAGTAGAGTTATCCTTTCTTTAATGTGTACTTATTTTGACTCCTATTTGGCATCCATTTTTTGTGCCACTACTTCCAACACTTGGTTGTCTGATCGACCTAGACCATTGGTTCCCTACATCATTAATTTCAACCACAAGAGCAGTTCATGTTGGTTTCAATTACAACCTACTAGTTTCTACAGGATACTAGCTGAAATAATCCACCACCTTACCACCATGTAGGCCCTAGCCTTCTATCACCAATACTCAGTTATTGATTTTCATATAATGTCTAACCATGTAGAGGCTAGACACTTGGCACAAATTGTCAAGACCAATATTTACCCACGTCCAAAAACTAAAGCAGCTCAGGGAAGCACTAAGCTATTGAGTATTGTTAAAGGTCGTCTCACATGAAGATGTCGTAAGCAGACTTGGTTCACTGCCCAACATGAACCAATGCAGGGCCCAAATCATGGTCGTGACACCTCTATCTATATGGAAGCAGACTTGGTCATTCTTCCTCTGGCTTGCATCAATATTCATCTTGCATATGCAGGTGAAGTGCAGCTGATGTCAATGTTTCTTTCTCAAAGAACTACCTTGACATGAGGCTCACCGGTTAATCATATCAACTTTATCTAAAATCTATATAGACAAATGACTATGTCAGATATGTGTTGCAAAGATTTTGACTAGGGGTTCAAAGTCAGAACTGAAGCATGATTGGCCTATAAAGGTTCATGGCTTAACTTCATCTTGTAGATAGATTTAGTCATGTTCAACTTAACTTCATCTTGTTGTAACTGATAATTGTGCCTAGCATTTACATACCTTCTATAGTATGTTTCCTTCTTATCAGTCTTCTTCAATATAAGAATAGTAGGTGCTTCCCCAATGCAGTTGTTGAACCTGAGGTAGAATTACATACAGTCTAGTTGCAATGTCTGCACTTTAAAAGAGGTAAACTTCAGTAATGGTTCTCTTTGCTAGTCATTTTTATTGCCTTTAGTTCATCTCTAGAACTTTCTTGCACTCAATCATGAGTGATTGCAGAAGATGGGACAATCAAAGAAAGCATATCATTTTTTGTCAATAGTAGGTAGTGAAGTTGAAACTTAGCAAATGATGGAGGCATCATACTCACATGATAGTGATGCAAATCATAGAATATTGAAGGCATCCTAGTGACTTGAAGCATTCTTTAATAGTAGGTTGCAAGCATATGACATTTATTTGACATGGGATCATCATGGGTATACTAGTCAGTCTTTTAGCAGATTCAACTGATGGCTGGAATAAAATTCATGTTTTGGCCATTAAGTAGACTACTGAATACTCACAGATAATTAATTATTTTGACCAAAATAAATTGTGTTAGTACTAAATTAACCTAAAGAGGCCAAAATTTATATAATACAGCCCTACATCTACCTGATGAGACCTAAATTGAGCCGACCTCTAATGGACCTAAACACACTTTAAACTCACCTAGACCCTACACTCCAGAAAGTAACCCCCCAACCTGCAAGTGCAGAATGGTCAAATTCAAGATTTTGAAAGGTGCCAAAGCCTATGGCTCCATCACCCACCATCTGTCAATATGGTAAGTACCCTCCATGGTGATGATGGAGGCAAAAAACTATCCAGTAAAAACCTAAGATAATCTGACAGAAAATTAATCAGATATTGATATAAATCTAAATTGAACCCAACTATAGTTGGAACCAGGACCAACTAGATAGAAGTAAACAATCCGAGATAATCTATACCCATCAGATCACCCATTATAATAGTAATCATCATGGCAACCTGGCCCAATAAATTATCCTGGTAGACCCAACTTTGGTTCTGACTTGACTTGAACTGAACCAACCTAATAATATAAAATGGCCAGAAATGATATCACCCCATGAATAACCCTATTTGAACCCAATTCCACAAAAACTATGAAGTAGGCCAAACCCAATGTGATCAGAGAGATAATTTCCATTTGATTGTTGGATCTAATGAAGATTCTTGTTATAGTTTAGACTCCTCACAGTCCAAGCATATTGATGTTATGCGTTCATATATGGGTGTGAATAGAGTATAGTGGATATCATCCCCAAAGGATAGTATCCTCCTTTTATCTTATCCTCTACTATCTGTCATAGGGTGTCTACACTACTCCATCTATCCTCCCACCTCTTTCTTAATTGCACGCTAAATAGATTGCTTTTCTGATCTCAAGCCTGTATCTGAACTAGAATTATTTCCCAAGACTTGTGACGTAAAAAGTATTGGACCTAATATGGTTGCTATGTGCTTGCATTCTCAAATATTCATGGAATGGATTAGCTACTACTTTCAGAGATAATGATTAATAGTTAATAGGATATACAGTGCTTCTTTTGGTTCATTTTTACTTAGGTTGTTAGCTGACCATATTGTTTCTGCATATGCTTATTGCATCCATGTGTATGTCCAAACCACCTTTATATGAACTCCTCATGCATTAGGAGTAAGCTCTCCAATGAGATTTATGTTCACTTGTTAGTTTCTTCCCTATCCATCACCTTTATTGAATTTCAAACTTCATTATATCAATGCCATATTTACAAATTATCTAAAGTTTTTTAGGCTCATATTAATCTCTATTCCAAGGGTTTGTCTCTTCATGTTGTTGAACCTTGTTGGGTAAGCTAGTAGCAAGAGAAAAAACCAATATTTTACTTGAGTTTGAAATGGATCTAGTGAAAAACCAGTACAACCATGCAATGGGACCCCAATCTGATGATACCATTCTACTGACCTTAAATAAGAACAAAAATCGAACACTGCTCAACTCAAGGATGCACTGCTCCAGCCACAGAATCATCTTTTTCTTTTGCTTTTACATCCTTTGCCCCTTCTTTTAAATCGGTCATTTATGATCTCTCAGACCTGAGTCCTCAGGTTATTACAAAGGATACTTTTGTGGCAGTTAGCACGTGACTTCGTGAATGAGCAAGGCCGCATAGAAGTGCAGTTTCTTCTCTGAATAGGGAGGGGGCGTGAAACCTAGATAAAATCTCAGAAATAGTATTGGAATGTGGACTATAGGTACGTCTAGCTGTAGTCTTCTGCTTGATGAGTTTTGTCTTATAATTGCTCTGCTGAATACCGATGAGTAGTGAACTTGGTACTGTTGTTTCAGTACTAAAAAAAAGACACCACAATCCCAAAGCACCTTTCCTTCTGTTCCTTATCTCTTTATTAATCTCGCATATTTAGTGTGAGAACCATTGACTTATTGTGGGATTCTAATGACTCTTATCTTGTTAAGCGATGACATATGACTAGGAGTGGCCTTAGATCGTAGAAGGCATAAGCCCTGCACAGCCGGGGATAACACTTCTTTTTTTCAGTTCTATTTTTGGTGCGATGGTGAGGGATTTCTAGCCAAGTGCGAACTTGGGATTTTTCACAGCAAGAATCTTCTTATGCTAGGAATCTGTCGGTAGCTCTATTTTTTTAATCTCGGGTTCCTGTTAGCAGTGGGGAGCCAGAAAATCTATATAGGTGGGGCACCATTAAGGTGAAGGCTTTGACAACCATAGAAGGTAGGGCACCATTAGTACTTTTTTTAGAAATCTGAGTCAAGTATGTATTAATTAGTAAGCAATCAAAATCTTGGGTAAAGAACTAGCCCACCCAGGCCCAAGTGTAGCTACACCACTTCCTGCTAGGCAAAGAAACCTAGGCTGTTACAAAGCTGTGGCATCCAGATGCAAGCCGCTTCTGAAAAATAGATTAACTCAAAATTGAATCCCTATACTATGTATCATGTGTGGTAGGTATGTCAGTATATCTTTATGTGCCTCTGCCTCATATTATCTATTCAGGTTTTTTTTATAGATGTGAAATACTCGTAGTGATGGAGACATTATTAGTCAAGAGAAGTTTTACTGATTTAGAAAACCTCCATATTTTGGAAGCCTACAAGCTATTCTGTTATGCTTTAATGCACAAGCTTGTAAGGCCAGCAGTTTTAGGAAAAAATGTTATTCCAAAACACCTTTTACATATTTTTTCATATTTAGTGGTGGGGGTGATTTTTACATTTGGTCTACCACTATGCTAGTTGACATTGCATACCTTGCTCTTTGGGGCCTTGGTTCCCTGATATTCGAGTTCTATGGGCATAAAAATGTTTTATGGGATTAGGTTAGGCATGATCGACAATTTTAGATAGTGAAGCTGTGATTGCTCCATTTAGATACCATAAAGAATGCCACACTCAATTTAACATACCTATATCTTCCATTGTCCAGACTTCTAACATTCTTACTAGTCTACATGTTCCTTAATCGGAGTAAGGGTATTTTGTGTGCACAGTAGTTTATATTTATTGAATATTTGATGTCAATGAACGCTTTACTTAGAATTTGTACTAACGGTGTAAAATGTTCATATACTTGATGGATGTGGACTAATATAAAATTGAATAAACACTTCCAACCCTTCATATCATATCTACGTTCAGATACATGCTGCATCTTATGAACTGAATACGTTTCATCTTAAAATACAAAACATACAATCCTTGCGATAACTGAAGTTTAGAGTATTTGTTTACTTTAAAAAATTGAATAAAGTATATGATGTAGTTTATCAAGTATACATAATTAATCTAAACAATTCTATTACATTGCATCCAACTTCATCCAGAAAAAGCTATGGATGAATTAAATGTAGTTCAAGACCCAAATAATTTCATGCAGATGGCATGGGGGTTTAATTTTTTTTAAAGAAAGTGGTCCCCAACTGACCGTTTCAGAAATGAAATGATTAGTTCAGGTTGCGCGGTTGGTTGTTTTTTGTGGAAAATCTCGAACCCTTCTACTCCTGCTTTAGTCCCACATTGTCTGGGATAGAGAACCTTGTCCCATGACCCTCCTATATATATAGGGGTATTGGGGGCTTCTCAAAGAACAACTCAGTGCAACCAGTTGCTCTGTAAAGTTGTCGTTCTCTCTGGTTTTGGTAACCGAGAGAGCCCGAGCAAGTGCTACCCGATAAGGGAGGCACAACAAGGAGAAGAAACAACATGTATTGATGTACACAAATATAGCAACCTTGAAGCTGCCAATTTAATTCCAAGACAACACCGTCAGTGCTAGATGTTGTGGAGAATATGAAAAATTCATAATACAACTATAAGCAATGGCATGGACCGTCAATGCTGCTCAGAATGGCCGTCTCTCGGGTATCTTTGAGCATATTGTATAGGGTATTGAAGTTTACATCCATATTGCCAACATATTCAAATGCCTTGTAGAATGAAAAAACATAAGAGAGGCAACAAGTCAACAACACTACTGATTGCAATCCAATTTGCCTGAATAAGGAGCATAGATCGTGGAGATGTTAATGAAAGACGATCAGTCTTAAAATCATGCATCAAGTCTGCTGACTATACCAAAGCAGAACCAACCAAGCATACAACTGACCATCCTTTCCCGCCCAGGCAGTAAGGATAAACAAGAGAGCAGGGTTGCAGTGTAGGCCATGTTCATATCAGTTCTCCAGCACCATAGGCATTGCAGAACCTAGAGTTGGTGCTAGGATGTAGACGATGAGGTCTATGACGTTAACACCATAGTAACAATTAACCTCATGGAAAAGGTAAGGGATTTCAATACTAGATATCACAGTGAAGATGAGGTATCCATAAGTTGTATATGAATATCGCTAAATAGGCCAACCAAGTTGAGATGCTTCCTCTCATAAATAACTTGTCCTTTTAGATTAAAAATGAATTATGTCAGGATATTATTTAGATGAGAAATTTTCTTTCATGGGCCGTCATCTCTGCAGATTATAAATGGATTGTGTCAGGATATTATTTAGATGATAAATTGTCTTTCATGGCATAATCGTCATCAGTACAGCTGGGCGGGAAAGGATGGTCAATTTTCTTTCCACATGACAAACCAGTTGTATGTTAAATTTGGGTCATGTGTTTTCCAGAGCTTCTTCAACTTTAGATGCCTTACTAATAGGAGCGGGAGAAGCAAGACGCTCAGGTTATATAATGTGCTTGGTTTCTATAATGTCTATGTAGTATTTTTTATTGTTATAAGCTACCATGATACTGTCGCCAGTTGTCAAACACGAGTAGTTCATGAGAGTTGTTTCCAAAATAGCTTTGGGGTTTGATATATCTAAAAAATCTTTCATGAGAGGCTACAATTTAACAAAGATTCCTTTTTCAAGGGTGGCATTCTTCACTCTTACAAAATCCCCCTCTTGCAAGAGCAAGTTTTGCATCATCCAGTATGGCATATAAACCACGCCTTCTTCAGCAATAAACCATGCCTTTTTCAGTCTTATATCATTTTTTATTCTGTTTACACATACCTTTTATTAAGTTTTCTGGCTATTTCTACCTTTCCATCCTCCTATTTGCTAACAAGTTCTCACAATTATTTAGATAACAAATTAATATTTATTTTGTACAGTGTCCAAAGAAGCCGAACGATAGAGATTGCGGGTATTATGTGCTGAAGTATATGAAAGACAACTTTGATGTGAGAAATAGAAATATTCCTGAATGTGTAAGCTACTTAACATTATATTCTTTTAGTTTGTTTAAATTTTTAAATAAATTGAAAAAATCACAATATGTTGATATATTTGTCATATGATTGCAGTATTATTCGAAGTATGTTGGTCGTTGCTTCAACCAAGAAGAAATCGATGAGGTCCAAAACGAGTGGGCGACATGTGTTCTTGAGCACACATAAGATTATGTGACATGTTGGGGAGACATTTGTTCTTTAGCATAGACCAATGTGTGAAACTTTTTTAGTTAGTTTTCAGTTCGATTCTAGAGTGGATACTTAGTACTTTGTATTATTGAATTGTTGTATGGATGATTTAATATTAATTAAATTTAGTACGACTTTCTTTCAAGGTTTGATGGAAATTTTGTTCAACTATGTGTTTGCTTGTGAAATGAAAAAGTATAATTGCATATTTATTATAATTTATTAATAATATGGTTAATTTGATCAATACAATTTGTTTGATATATGACCTGTCAAACTCTAATCAAAGACAACAGTTAATGATATGTTGTAAAATGTATGATTCTACAACAAACAACACATGTTGTGTTATCCACACCTATTACAACAGGTTTGTCAGGAAAAAATACACCTATTACAACAGGTGTTTCTAGTGAACTACAACATGCATAATCTGTTGTATAAATTGTGTATATTACAACAGTCACACACCATGTTGTCTAAACAATCCTATTACAATAGTTAAATGTATGGAAAGACAACATACTCCAACTGTTGTATAAACATGTATATTACAACAGGTGCACTGCATGTTGTAATAGATCTACCTATTACAACGGGTGTGTTTAGTGAAAGACAACATGCTTCGACTGTTGTATAATATATATTACAACGGGTGAACCCCATGTTGTAAAAAATACCCCTATTACAATGGGTGTGTTTAGTAAAAGACAACGTCATTAAACTTTTGTATAATATATATTAGAATAGGTGCACTGCATGTTGTGTAAAATACCCATATTACAACAGGACATTCCTTAAAAGACAACATGTTTCAACTGTTGTATAAAATACATCTATTACAACATGCGATCACATGTTGTGTAAAGCACCCCCCCATAAGACCACATGATCTAATACAACGGTTAACACCTGTTGTAAATTGAGAAAAGGAACTGTTGTAAAAAGCATTTTCTGTAGTAGTGTAACCTTAAAATCATGCTTCAATCCAAGGTTGAAGATGATCATGGCCTTACCTTAGGGTTAAGTATTGAGCTCCCTCTTTCTACTTAGCACCTTGCATGATACCTGACTACCCTTGCACGATATGCCATTACTTGAGGCCTATATCCCCTTCACTTGTGGCAAAAAAACACTCCACTATGGCCGATATCACCTTGCTAGGCTGATATCACCTTGCTAGGCCAATATCAACTTGCTAAGACGAATACCCAATACCTATGCACGATACCACATCACCTATGCATGACAAAAAGGCTCCATGCATGATATATAATAGAAAGGAGGTGGTAGTATTCGAAAAAGTTCACTAAGGGGTGAAAGAAGGGGTATATATACTTGTTGTTCGTGAAGAAGATTGAAAATGAGGTGTCATCAATTTAAGCTACTAGGTGCCACGTGTCCATGCATGGTTGACACATGTACTTGCATGCACTCCATCTTTATCTTTCCATGAAAAATAAAAACTTGAGGAAAATACAAGGCATAAGGGTCATCCCCCTTTGGTTATCTTCTAGGACAAGCCACTTTTCCACTCACATTATTATATTCACAAATTCAATGCAACCTTTTCCAAAGGAAAGTTGTAAGCCGATAACCATTGCTTTATTGAGGTGCTTAGCTCAATTTTGAAGAGTCAAAGAGTTAACAACACGATATGGGGGTCTCCTCTTTGGCTCATTGGCCGATAGGGACTCCCATTTAATCACTACAACCCGATACACTTAATATAAGCTCAAATTAGGGTTTCCATTCAACCCCTTTCTTGGTCTTTTCATCACCAAGAATACCATCACTCATAATTGATTCAAACATGGTGTATCATTCATTATCTCTCCTCTAAATGATACATAGAGGAAGTAGGGACACTCTATATGTGGTAATTTGCATATCAACCCTACGATTTGGGTAAATTACAATTTGTACCAAAGTTGGTGCACAAGGTACTAGCATTATTCAAACATGTTCAAACTTGGAATTTAGGCTTTACACAAGACAACAATTAGCATCATTCTCTCTCTTATGATGCTAAAACACTTAAGGAATGTTGAACATGTGACATTTTGCAATATAGCCCCTCATCTTGGGTAAATTGCACTTTGGTCAAAAACAAAGGAACATTGCTCAAACAACATTCAATCAGGACCAAACTTGGAACATAAGTGTGTCACATGATAAAAAAAACACCTTATAGGATTATATTAAATTTTTAAGCAACTTAATTAGCCAAAACAAATAGGGTTACCTCATAACCCAGGTCAGGGTCATTACAGTTCAAGTGGGTAAGCTCCTTCTATAGGTTGAAGATCCTTGCTTGAGGTACTAAGCCCTTGGATGAATGTGGTTTTGTCTTGTAATCTTATGATGGAATATAAGAGTACCAAGATTGCAAAGTCCTAGAGCCTAACCACCTATAGGTAGTGGATTGACTCACTTCAAGTTTGAAGTGTGGAACCACTCTAAACCACTTTGTCCAAGTGTATGTTCTTCCTTGTCTCTCACCCTTGCTAATGCATGATAGTTAGGTCTTCAAATTGGATGAATGTTTAAGTTTCTGCACTTAATATAATTTGGTGGTCTAATTTGTTTTGTGAGATTTGTGAAGCTCTATTCACCCCCCCCCCCTCTAGAGCCCTTGATCCAATAGGTAAGACACATAGTATAAATGAATATCATAATTTATTGATTCATTCTAGAATCAACTCATTTAGTGGGAAATATTTTTTGGGCAAACACCCTTTAAAAGCCCACATACTTCATTGGTTGATTGGTCATTTGTGCATAAAGCAATACAAAGGACTCCAAGGTCCTTATATTTGTTGTCTACAAACATCAATGTAGTGAGACTCTATCTATATTCTTCAACTTGTATTTACACAAAATGAATGTGGAGGGATCATTGCTTTGAAAGTGTTGATAGTAATAATAATTCTATCTCCATACACACTTTGCAACAATGAGCTTTGTATTGACTTTGTTATTAGGGTTGATGCTAGCTCCTTCACAACTTGCTTAATTTGACGCATCGGGTTAGAGCTCAACCATCACGACTTTGAAAATAAATGTTGACTCAAATTTGGGTTATTGCTAAAAGAAATAGTTTGTTGTATCAACAAATATCACCCCTAGGTAACGTATTCTCAACCCTTAAGTTGAAGACTTCTCTACGAGCTTTCTTCATTTCAGGCGACTATAAATGCGTGGGTCTCATCGATTTCGAGGGTCATGCTGAGATGGCCATCCATGTGAGGACTTTATGGCTCCCTGGGAAACCCACCCCGATTTTGACTACAAACTCAAGATGTAGGACCCCACTTGATCGAGGTTAAGTAGTTGTTGGTTAGTGGGTTGTTTAAAATGGGGATTCCACCCCCTCTAACCTTTCGGGGCACGTGTGTACACCCTTTATTACTATTAGTGTATGCGCCAGCATTCACTCACGTTATTTAATAAATTATGATGACGGTTTATAAAAAAAGAGCCATGTGCTAGTAAGTTTAGGGAAGATTTGGACAAAACAGACGATTGTGGGAAATAGCTACATAGCTAGCGACAAAGAGAGGAGAAAGGCGACAACACACTGAACCCCACATGGCACGACCAAGTGCTCGGAAGTAGTATGTTATCACCACATGAATCTTGAGTCACAAAATCTATCTTGATTTATTGTAAGGATGAATGGATGATATCAATCCTCGCTAGATGGATGATTCCTTGGGCTTTATTTTCGTACAGATATTTGGACTGGATTGGAGTATGATATTTTTGTGCCACATTGGGCTAATTGGGTCTAAATTTGAAGCGGGTGTTTGGATGGACAGAGGCTAACATGGTCCTTTTTAGATTTTGTTATTTCAGACTCCAGAAAAACTCAATTCAGGTCGTAGCTTATTTAAAATCAATCCGGTTTACGCATTGTTTTATATGTAAACTTGTCTTACATCCCAATGTAACCCAGAATAATTTTGAATAGAATGAGCCTAGAAGTTGTCAAATAAAATTTGATTCAAATTAGACCAGACTAATCATATTATCCAGACTAACTCGGACGAACTCAATCACGGCTTCAAAATCCCAATCTGCCCCCAAACAGGACGGAAGGCTGTGGTTGGGGTGGGTCTTGATCTGATTGATCTTATCCCAATCCACAGTGGCGTAGATGAGTTCTTCTGACGTCGGTATGGGTCCACAAAAACAATAGATGTGGTACTTTAACCAATGCAAATGCAGCTGCTACAGACACAACATGACGTCACTGGCCTGCGGTGGTTACCGTAAACGGCTTTGTCCGCCGGAAAGCTATGTTCAGAGCCCACCTTGCCGTGCATGGGAATGATTTTTTAGAGCTACGCTACAGACAACCACTCCTACCCCGAGGTTCTCACCCGGTTTTTGTATGCTGCGCCCCACTACATGCAATAACAGTCAGCAGCAATTCAATCAATAAAAAATGAGGGAAGTAGAAGAGAGAGGGAATGTTTTTGTCCATAACTTTTAATCCGGAACATATTTTTCGACGAAATAAATTAAATTAGAATTTGTGTAGAAAATACTTTCCAACAAAACTAGTGTTGACATATTTTGAAATAATGATATTACGCGAGAAATATAGTACCATATATTAGGATATCATACACATGTTCTGGGTACAGACGTACAATACTCGTGAGTATTGTATTTTTGAATAAAGTACGATCAACAATACTAAAGATTAATGTACTTATGGATCCATAAGTATTGTATCCACTTGTTAATACTCAAACATAAGTACAGTACCTACCAAATTACAAAACCAAACATAATCGAAAAACTTCTTTTACAGAATGCAGACATAAGCTGAGTGCCTACTTGTTAATGACCTCAAAAGTACAATGCACATCAGATCAAAAATCACCTATAAAATACAACCATAAGTATTGTACCCACATGTTAATTTCAACTCAATTACTGACGCATAAGTACAATACCTAACAAATTATAAATCAAACATAATTGTATAACTGGTCTATAAGCATAAGTACAATACCTACGAATTGTCATAGCAACATTTGTCATCTGGACAATTTTTTTTTACAAAATGGAGACATAAGTTGAGTACTCATTTGTTAATGATCTCAAAAGTACAATGCACATCAGATCAATAATCATCTATAAAATGCAACCACAAGTACTGTACTCACTTGTTAATTTCAACTCATTTACTCAAACATAAGTATAGTATCTAATAAATTACAAAATCAAGCATAATTGTATAACTCGTCTAGAAGCATAAGCACACTACCTATAAAATTTCATAGCAACATTGGTCATGTAGACAAATATTTATTTCAAAATGCAGACATAAGTTGAACACCTACTTGTTAATGATCTCAAAAGTACAATGCACATCAGCTAAAGAGATTAGCTATAAGATGCATACAGTACTCACGAGTATTGTTGATCCTCCTTCATTCAAAAGTACAGTACTCACGAGTATTGTACGTCTGTACCCAGAACATGTATATGGTATCCTACTATATGATACTATATTTTTCGTGTAATATCATTATTTCAAAATATGTCAACACTAGTCTTTTCGAAAGTATTTTCTACAAGGATTCTAATGCAATTTATTTTATCAAAAAATACGCTATGGATGGAAAGTTATGGACAAAAACATTTTCTCTCTCTTCTACTTCCCTCGTCCTTTATTGCTTTAATTGTTGCTGACATATTTTGCAGGTAGTGGGGCGCAACGTCCCGAGGTCCGTGTAGGAGCCCGGGTGGATGGCCGGTTATGTGTAGAATTTTCCTTCTTGAGCTAAAACAATAAAAGATGAGGGAAGTAGAAGAGAGAGAAAATGTTTTTGTCCATAACTTTCAATCCGGAATATATTTTTTGATGAAATAAATTGCATTTGAATCCTTGTAGAAAATACTTTCAAAAAAAACTAGTGTTGACATATTTTGAAATAATGATATTACGTGAGAAATATAGTACCATATATTAGGATACCATACACATGTTCTGGGTACAGACGTACAGTACTCGTGAGTATTGTACTTTTGAATGAAGGATGATCAACAATACTAAAGAGTAATGTACTTATGGATCCATAAGTACTGTATCCACTTGTTAATACTCAAGCATAAGTACATTACCTACCAAATTACAAAACCAAGCATAATCATATAACTGAAGTGGAAGTACAAGTACAGTACCTTCGGAATCACATAGCAACATTAGTCATTTGGACAATTTCTTTTACAGAATGCAGACATAAGCCGAGAACCTACTTGTTAATGACATCAAAAGTACAATGCACATCATATCAAAAATCACCTATAAAATGCAACCATAAGTATTGTACCCACATGTTAATTTCAACTCAATTACTGACGCATAAGTACAGTACCTAACAAATTATAAATCAAGCATAATTGTATAACTGGTCTAGAAACATAAGTATAATACCTACGAATTGCCATAGCAATATTTGTCATCTGGACAATTTTTTTTTACAAAATGCAGACATAAGTTGAGTACTCATTTGTTAATTATCTCAAAAGTACAATGCACATTAGATCAAGAATCAACTATAAAATGCAACTACAAGTACTGTATCCACTTGTTAATATCAACTCATTTACTCAAACATAAGTATAGTATCTAATAAATTACAAAATCAAGCATAATTGTATAACTAGTCTAGAAGCATAAGCATAGTACCTACAAAATCTCATAGAAACATTGGTCATGTAGACAAATATTTATTTCAAAATGCATACATAAGTTGAACACCTTCTTGTGAATGATCTCAAAAGCACAATGCACATCAGCTCAAGAGATCAGCTATAAGATGCATCCATAAGTATAGTATTCACGAGTACTGTTGATCCTCCTTCATTGAAAAGTACAGTACTCATGAGTACTGTACGTCTGTACCCAGAACATATATATGGTATCCTAATATATGATACTATGTTTTTCGTGTAATATCATTATTCCAAAATATATCAACACTAGTCTTGTTGGAAAATATTTTTTACAATGATTCTAATACAATTTATTTTATCGAAAAATACGCTCTCGATTGAAAGTTATGGACAAAAATATTTTCTCTCTCTTCTACTTCCCTCGTCCTTTATTGTTTTAATTGTTGCTGACATCTTTTACATGTAGTGGGGCGCATCGTCCCAAGGTCCGGGTAGGAGCCCGGGTGGATGGCTAGAATTTCCCTTCTTTTTAGCACTATTGGGCTGGTACACAAGCAAGGATTTTCTTTCTTTCCAAATATAAATTCACAAGAGACATCATTATTTTTTGTTCCTCATATTATTAGTATTTGTTTTATGTTTTCATAAGCAACCGTGCACATATCACAAGAGACATCATTATTTTTTGTTCTATATAAATTCCTGCCCATTTCTCTTTCGTGTACGTCACTGGACAACCACCATCGCTGGCATGTATTTCATGTGGTCTGGTATGGACCGTGTGCTTCTCTCGGCCATCTGTTTCTTCCCAGTTTCCTGTGATCAGTGGGTAAGCGATGGTCATATGGAGTTGGACTACGACACACCGATGTAGGATCTTTTAATGCACTGTGATGACGATGTGCTCTCAGCTACCATTTTTGCTGTATATCAAAATGATGTGCTCTCAGTCTAGCTCGCTATTTTTCTTTATTAGATTTGCATAGTCATAAGATTTCATTCAACCGGCACTTCTGTCCTAAAAGACCCGCCTGCCTTGTGAATTGTGATCACTATTTTCTCTTTGACTGAATGGATGAATGATTATAGGGGAAAAAAATAGCCGAGCCTTTTGAATGCACGGATGATTGGGACTAAATTTGACTTAATTAGATGTGCAGCAAGTAAACGGGAACAACACCCGCATGGAACTAGAGGCACTTATGTAAAGTGTGGTCTATCATTGGGCGTGAAGTTGCAAATGCTTATGCACGGATGATTGGGACTAAATTTGACTTAATTAGATGTGCAGCAAGTAAACGGGGGCAACACCCGGATGGAACTAGAGGCACTTATGTAAAGTGTGGTCTATCATTGGGCATGAAGTTGTAAATGCTTATCCTAATTGCTTGCAAAATGAGTGCTATCCCGGCGGCAATGCAAGAACCATGCTGAGAAAATGACAGATATTTCATAATGGCCCGTGTATGAAACAACTTATTTGGAGCATATGGCACAATAATCACATAGTGTATACTATAATACATTGTTGGGCGAGAGATGCAAGACTGGTTGATCTTAGCAGGATAACTTTTGGTGAGGAACTAATCTAATTTTCTAATTGAAAATGAATGATAGGTTGACAAAGTTTTATAAATGGTAAATCAACCGGTCGGATTGACGAGTGGTACTTTTATAGATGCTCTTAAAGCTGTCTCAGATTAAAATGGTTAAGCATCAGAAAGTGTATATTGAATCTACACGTCTTCATCTCTTTGAATTTGATGTTTTTGGATTCTTAGCACCAGGAGCTATGGAGCTTCTGAAGAAGGTACAAAAAGTGATGAATAGTAATATCATGACTCCCAAATGTATGGACGTAATGTTTCAAATGATGGATTTTAAATCCAGAAAGAACTAGCGGCCCAACTTGTTGTCCACTTGTCTTTTATTTCGATGTAAATCCTCTCAGTCCTACAACCTCAACTTTACCGACTTGGATGTCACATCTTTGACACTTTGATGTAAATTTTTTATACATAAAAATATGACTTTAACAGTTAAAACCTATGAATCCCTAGGCAGAAAGTTTGAAGCTCTCACCTTTTGGCACAAAATAGTCTTTATGGCAGTAGCCTAGGAATAAATGTTTGACTTTCTAATGTCTAATTTTACATTTGAATACCTTTTGAATGAATCGGCACTTCACAATAAGGCATGATATGAGAGTTCTATTATGTGATACAATAATAATCATTCGAAAGTATTTCTCTAAATTAGGTAAAAGCCCTAATTTCCATGACTTTTTTGGTAGCTTATAGAAGTATAGAGATAATTCTACTGGCCGCTTTGAGATGTCGCTAGGGTTCGGGAGCTGGGGGGGCGCCCGGGGCGGCGGCCGAGGAGGCCGTGGTCGGGGATCCCCATCCAGCCTACGTTCCGCCGAGGAGAACTCCAGTTCCGATCCGCCTGACGTCATCGTTGTGGATCATGTCACTGGCGATGGCCCTGTCCGAGATACTACTGCTCCAGAGGACGTCAGGATGAGCGTGGAAACGCCTGCGGACGCTCCGGCCCGAAGTAGTTACAGAGATGCGCACGTAGGGAAAGATCATGGCCTTCTGTCATATATTAACCCCGTTTCACCGGATACTCTAAAGGAAGGAGACGTCCAGGTTGACCTATCGGGAGTTCTTCCGGCCTTCTCTGTTAAGAACGAATCTATTCAGCCCCTCCTGGCCCCTTGGTAATTCGCGGTGGTTGTAAAAGCTCTGGGTATCACCCTAGGGTTCCAAGCCCTCGTCAATAAGATAAGTGTGCTATGGCAGCCGACGGCGCAGTTCCGGATTATTGATCTTGATAATGGATATCAGTTGGGTAATCGCGAGGACTACGAGAAGGCGTTGTTGGGGGGACCATGGACCATCTTTGGAAACTATCTCTCCATCCAGACCTGGTCTCCCTCTTTCAGGTCGTCGGAGAAGATCCCACGGAGACTTGTTGTCTGGGCGAGGGTCGTTGACCTCCCAGTCTTTCTCTACCAGAATCATCTCCTCTTCAATATTGGAAACGTAATTGGCAAGACCATTAAAGTCGACGCCAACACCTTGCTCGGCAATAGGGGGAAATTCGCACGGATCGCCGTCGAGGTCAACACACAGAAACCCCTCCTTCCGGCTATCTTCATCAATGGAGAATATTTCCGTCTTGAATATGAAAACTTACCACACTTCTGTCTCCAGTGTGGCCGCCTCGGACATACGGCGAAGGAGTGTAAACAGAGCACACCCCCCCCGAGTGACTTGGCTTCCACCTCCATTCCCATCCCGGTCCAGGCGGTCAGCTACACCGCCGCGATCCACGCAAAGATGCCCGAGAGGAGAAAGGCCAGTGCCCCTGCGCGGAACGGCAACGACACTAAGCCCCCTCCACCACAAGGCGAACGCAAAGCCACTGGACCAGGCCAACACACAACCCCCCCCCCCCCCCGGAGCAGCCGACGGCGGATGACGATGGTTGCCAACCAGTCCTCAGCAAGAAGGCTAAGCAGCGTATGTGGCAGAAAGAAGCTACTGCCGCAACGTCCCAGGCGGACAAGGCGCAATCTGATGGCCACCAACCTGCGAACACCGTCGTCAAACTCACTGGTAATGAGACAAGCCAAGGGCGGTCCGCAAACCAGACTCAAGGCGGTGAGTTCTTATTCCAAGCCCAAGCACCTGTTAACCCTGAGATTCCTAGCAAACCCGCAGCCCGCCAAAACAGGCAAGATAAGGGCTACGTGATGCTGAGAAATAGGAAGATCGTCCTCCAAACTACACAAAGCCCAGACCGCGTGCGCAAGAAGAGTCGAGCTGAGACTATGCAAGGCACTGAGGCCGTTGCTCCCCACGTGAAACGTGCTTTGGAGTTTCAGATGCACCTTGACAACAATTCCCAGGAAGCTTCTGCGGAAGGAATAAAGGAAGGCGAAGAACAGTCGGTAGGACTGTGTGCTACACTCCAGTAGTTAGCCAATGAATATTCTGTGCTGGAATATCCAAGGCGCATGCCTGGACAAGAAAATCCAGCTTCTTCGCGAATTAAAATCGATCCATAAAGTGACCATTACCGCCATTGTAGAGCCTCGCTGTAGTGGCCCAACTGCGGACACGTTGATCAAACGTCTTGGTTTCAACTCATCGCATAGGGTAGAATCCAATGGGTTTTCAGGAGGCATCTGGCTGGCTTGGTATCAGCATATCTGTTCTATTGAAATCCTTCTTAATCATCGTCAACTCGTGCACTGCCAGGTTGATAATGATTGGTATCTGACTATTGTTTACGGAAGCCCCAACTCCACCTTACGGGAATACATGTGGGAGAGATTAGAGGAAATTTTAGGCTCTATAAACTCTGCGTGGGCAGATCTTGGGGACTTCAACACCCTGCTTAACCTCAACGAGAAGAAAGGCAGTGATTTCTTCGATAGGCGCACGAGCAATCGCTTCCATGAGGTCCTCTCTATCGCTGGCCTAGCTGAGCTCAAGACTCAAGGGCCATTTTTCACCTTCAAACACAAACATCTCTATGAGCATCTGGACCGTATCCTCGTGAACTCGGATTGGATCCAGAAGTTTGGCAACACCTCCACTGCTGTCCTTCCTCGCCTCTACTCTGACCATCACCCCATTCTCCTGTCCTGTGGCTCGCGGACGCCTCAACGCAGCCTCTTCCGCACCAAAGCAAGTTGGAACCACACCTCGTCCTTCACAGGAGACGTCATGTGCCACTGGCCTTGGAATGTCAGCTTCCAAGTAGCCCTCACCGTTTTCAAAGATAAGGCGGTCCGGTGGGATGCTGTAAACTCTTCCTGTCAGCGCAAGGAAAAGCAGCAGCTTCTTGCTCGCATTAGCAAGCTCCAGGTACACTCTCAATCTCTGACCCCTATTCCACTGACGGACCCGTCTATCCCGCTTCAGGAACAAATCCATCATATTCTCCTCAACGAGGAGGTCGACTGGCAGCATAAGGCCCACCTCGACTGGCTGAAGTCCGATGATCTTAACACCAGGTTCTTCCAATCCTTTGTGCAATCCAGACGCCACTACAACAAGGTCACTCGCCTCCAAAAAGAGGACGGATCCTGGACCTCTACGACTGACGAGACGAAGTTGCTGCTCCACAATTTCTTTACTGAGCTGCTGTCCCAAACAGCCCCTGTGCGCGCTGACCGGATCCGCGCTTACCTGGGTGTCTTCTCCGACGTGGCTGCTGATACAGCCGTCCATCTATCTGCCATCCCTGCCATGAACGAGGTCAAAGCCGTCGTCTTCTCCATGGCCCCTCTTAAAGCGTCGGGCCCTGACGGGGTTCACACCGGCTTCATCCAGCACCATTGGGAGAAGGTTGGCCCGAATATCTTATAGACGGTTCAGGAGGTCTTCTCCTCGGAGCGAGTGAGTAACCCGCTAGCGGACTCCTACATGGTCTTAATCCCTAAGATCCCGGCACCCCAGAGTTGTAGCGATTTGCGGCCTATCTCGCTAAACAACGGCTGTTTCAAGATCATCTCCAAGGTTATCGTTAAGAGACTGAAACCCCTTATGAGCGGCTGGATTAACCCGGTCCAGTCGAGCTTCATCCCGGGCAGACGCATCAGTGACAACATTCTCCTTGTACAGGAGGTCATACATTCCATGAAATCCAAATCTAACAAGAAGCCTTGGATGTGCATCAAGCTGGATTTAGCCAAAGCCTTCGATAAGATGAACTGGGAGTTCATTCATGACACTCTGCAGCGCACATGCATGCCATCTAAGCTGTCCAACATCATCATGGAGATTATTTGCAAGGGATCGACCTCCATCCTTTGGGAGGGTGAGCCTCTACCCCCCTTCAAAGCTACGCAGGGGGTTCGGTAGGGCGATCCGATTAGCCCTTATGTTTTTGTTCTTTGTATGGAGTGGCTGAGCCAAGCTATCGACCAATCCGTGCAATCTGATCAATGGAAGCCGCTTTCCCTCTCTAGGGGTGGTCTTAAGATTTCCCACGTCCTTTTTGCGGACGATATCCTTCTCTTTGGTGAGGTGTCTCTACGGCAGGCTCGCACAGTCTCCGCTATCCTTTCGGACTTCTCCAGGGTGTCAGGGCAAATGATTTCAAACTTCAAATCTAGGTGCTTCTTCAGCACGTCCATCTCTCCTTCCCTGCGCAGAACCATTAGTAGGAAGCTCGGGTTCCCCTGGACCTGCGATCTAGGGAAGTACCTTGGTGTGTCTATTCTGCACAATCGTGTCAACAGGGAAACACACGGGGACATTCTAAGCTCCATTCAGAGGAAGATGAACAGCTGGTCTCTTCGTAGTCTATCTCTCGCTGGTAGGGTGACTTTGGCCAAGTCCACGCTACAGGCCATCCCCTCCTACACTATGCAAACAGTCAAACTTTTACCTCAACTGTGTGATGACATTAACAGGCACATATGCAGATTCATCTGGTCTGGGACATCAAACCACCGCAAGTCATCTCTCGTTGCTTGGAACAAGATCTCGTCTAGCAAGGATGTTGGTGGACTCTCCATAAGGGACGCTAGGGACCAAAATGATGCGCTTATGATGAGGAATGTCTTGGCTTTTCTCACTGATCCGTCCAAGCTTTGGGTGAAAGTGATGAAAGACAAGTATACTAAAGAGGGCAGATTTAAGTCTACCCCATGCTCCCCGGCCTGGAGTTTTATCAAGAAGAACATCAGTAGAGTTACTGATCGCTGTCAGATTGCCATCAACAATGGAAAGTGCACAAACGTTAGGGACGGGCGGTGGCTTGCTGGGCGGTCTGTGATGGATCTGCATCCGGATTGGCCGATCCCGCCCGACCTCCGAGACCTCACTGTTAGTTCCATGGTAATCATTGATGGTGTTTGGGATTGGGACTTTATCCACAGTTTTCTCCCTGAGACTGTGTGGCCTACAATCGCTGCTATCCCTGCCCCTTATTCCCTCTCGGAGGAGGACACATGGATTTGGCCGTTGGAGAAGCATGGTTTATTCACATCTCGCTCTGCCTACAGATGGCTTCGACAAGGTAAAGAGGTCTCTATAGCTGGCAATTGGAAAAGCATATGGAAGACCAAGCTTCCGGAGCGCATTAAGATGTTCCTCTGGCTCTTGCTTCATGGTGCCCTCATGACTAACATGGAAAAGCGGCGCAGACATATGGAGGTCCCGGAGGACTGCCCCGTCTGTAACAACAGTCAAGATACCATTCTGCACGCCCTTCGTGATTGCACTAAGAGCTGGGAGGTATGGACTCAGCTTCTTCCTGATGAGGACCACGCTGCCCTATCCTCTCATGAGTGGATTCAGCAGTGCACCAACAACACGGATGCCAGCTTCATCTTGTGGGTTGTCGCTTGTTAGCACATCTGGAGGTGCCACAACGACCAAATCCACCAGCAGAAAAATCTCTCCGCCACCACTATAGCTTCTTTCATCAAGCTGAGAACGGCCTCCATCATCAAGGCTTACGAGGAGCCCTGCCTTACCCTCCCAGCAGCTATCTGTTCCGGCCATACTCTTACTGATAACGCAATATATGTATTCGTTGATGCTGCCCACCACCACGGCTAGACCGTCACCGGCATCGGTGTCCATGCGGTACGGTCTGATGGTTCACATATTTTGGGTTTCTGCCAGACAGTGCATTCCACCTCCTCAACTCTCAGTGAAATCCAGGCTATCACGGCCGGAGCCCAGCTCTGCAAAGACCGCCAGTGGGAGAATAGTTTCATTCTCACCGACTCTTTGGAAGCAGTCGGGTACCTCACCAAAACCAAACCCCCTGCCTCAGTTCCTGCCTTATGCGAGGAACGTCAGGAGTCTCCTTAATGGCTCCCCGATTGAGCTCCTTCGCCACGCCCCCCGGAGCGTCAATGGTCCTGCAGACAGCCTTGCAAAGCATGCCATCTGCTCAAACAATTCCTTTAGCTTTACTTCTGTTGTACCTCACTGGTTCTATTCTATGCGCCATGTGAACATTCCCTCTGTTTTTTCCGTACTTGAGCGCGGAATCAATAAAAATTAGCTCTTTTCTTTTTAAAAGAAAAAAGAATATAAATAACCAGGCCATGTTCCTTCAAAACAGTTCCTAAACTTTTTGTATCATATCCACACTATTTGCAAATCACATCATATGAGTATGTATTTAGTTGCCTTTTGATATGATAAGAATAAAAAAATGATCGCTCAATATTGGTCTCGTTCTTTATTTTTTCACTTCAGGACATGCTTTGGAGTTTAGTCCAAGTTTCAATCATATGTGTGTGTGTGTCTATATATATATATATATATATATATATATATATATATATATATATATATATATATATAGAGAGAGAGAGAGAGAGAGAGAGTCAGGCTAGAATACACTCGAGTGTATCCGCAACGGAATACACTCAAGCCATTTTTCATGATGTAATATTTTTTTTTGAAAACCTAATCCATTGATCTTCTTAAACATCTCGTGAACAACTCATACGCAAAATTTGAGCACATTTGGATATGTATAGCTCATGTTATGAAGACCGCAAAAATTATACATTTCAAATTAGTTTTGCACGTCGATTTTGTTGCCCTTGGATGAGTGACTTACACTCATCCAAATGGGCTCAAAATTTGTATGTAGCCTAGTTATAGTATGACGGTGAAGATCAATGGTTTACATTTTGTAAAAAATAGTCTTGATATACAAACACACTTGAGTGTATTCGTGCGATCTGTACACTCGAGTGTATTCTAGCCTGACTCTCTCTCTCTCTATCTCTCTCTCTCTCTCTCTCTCTCTCTATATATATATATATATATATATATATATATATACATACATATATATATATAGAGAGAGAGAGACTAGAATACACCTAAGTGTAACCTGGTCAGAATACAATCAACTTTTTATCCATTAGATCATCCTTTATTTAGATCAAGGGAGGAGAAATATCTTCCCCACTCACCAGTCAGTTATGCACTAATAGAGGGCAAACCCCACCCCAACCATGGATCTCTCTCTCCCACTCTAGACCCTCTCTCTCCCTTCCCTCTCTCTATCTCCCCTACTATCTCTCTCTCCCCTTCCCACTCTCTCCCCCTGATCTCCCTTGACCCCCATTCTCCCCCACCTCCCTTCTCTGACTCCCTATTCATGGACCATGCAGTAGGGACTCAACAACAACCTTCCTTACCTGACATCCAACAATGGCTTTCTTCCTTATGCTCTCTCCCCCAATGCCTTTCTAGCAACCAGGCATCTAGACAACCTTCCTCATTGGGCTTCCAATAATGACCCTATTGGTTCTCTCCCATTACACTCTCTCCTTAAACTGCCCTACCCTAGCTCCTTGCGATGGTGCCAAAATATAACAAGATGGGATCTCCATCGACAAAGAGGAATCTGGTAGAAGGTTAGATGAGAAGTAGATGATCAGGCGATAAGGTTGAGGACGAGGCATCCTATCAAGTTTGGTCTTTTTTTCTATCTAGGTTCTTTCCATTCTCAATATTCTTTATATTGCGGCATGGGCTTCTTCTTCTTTTTCTTATCTATTTCTTCCATCTTCAACTCCCCTTGGTCGTGCTTGGTCAGCTGGCTAAAATTCTTTGTGTTTGGATAGTCTTTGTTATTGGTGTCAATACCTTGGCAGAACTAGTCTATTTCATTTTTTAATTCAAAATTTTATGGCAAGTATGCTCCTTAAAGTTAGGTAAATGCAACACGTGCTTGGATTTGTAATTGATGTTGCTCTATCAATAGGATACATACCAAATATGTTAGTTTTGTCTTCTCTATCCCCTTCATGCATAGGGTTGATGTACCTATTCTTGAGGAGTTCTGGGAAAACTTAATGCACCTTGAAGAAGAATTGAAGCTAGCTAGTGTTTGAGAACTAAGAACAATCTAGAAATATAAATTTTGTTTGGTTGTATTAGTGGCTAATATTTAGAAGGAACAAATGAACTATTCTTGATGAATATTATGTACTTACTTGATTCCATATGTGATTTCAAATATGCCCTTGTCCAAATATGGATGGATCTTATTTGTCAATGAATCCTATTTTTGAAATTAATGATGGTGGTAATTTATTGGATATTGTAAAAATTGCACGCTTATACAATGAGATGAAACGATTGTATGAAACTAGTAATTAAAATAAGAATAATAACTAGATGCCCCTCGTGGCAAGTATATTTCCCAATAGTCAGATCATGTGCTCAAGAGAGCAATCACGCTATGGAGGTAGCCTACCCCTTCTTTGTCCCTAATAGTACATGATAGTAAACATCACAACATTAAGATTGTGTAAAGAACATAGATTGTATAGGACACACAATAAGTAATTACATTCTACATCTAATACAAATACATAAGTTAAACTTCTATTAATCTATACAATAAAGAACAATTGCATAAATCTTCATTTGTCCTACACATGACTGGATCACTCCCTTCTCACGGATGTTGCTCTCCTATACACCTCTTCCCCAAACTAACAAGCTTATTCTTCTACTTGTACAAGTATAGTTACCATGATGGGATCATTGTCTTGGCTTAAAATTCATATGTGAATTTATACATTTTATTCACAACTTAGAGTAGAAGAAGTACATTAACCATAAATGATTTCAACCTAGCTATGAACCAAATCAAATGATATAAGATATGTAAATGAAGTATAAAAAACACATATCACAGACCAACCATTACTTGACCAAGTGATCCATAAGAGAACCAATTACAACATACATGATATAACAAATCAAAAAGTTTCACATTCTGACATGTTTCAGACATGGGTTTGAATATGACATTGAATGACAATCCAATATCAAGAATTGTACTAAACATACACAGATAATGTTCTAATGTTCTAATACAAATAGAAATCACACTTAATAATGACATGTGGCAATGTAAGTCATACAATATATCCATTATAGCACTAACAACTCCAACTCAAACACCCTAGAAGTTTGAACACTTCAAGTCATCACTCGTCATTTTTAGAGGTCATATAACATAAGCACCATGGATTGCATGTGATATAAAAAGATAGATATATGGTGCTTCTTTCATTTCATCAAAAATCTACAAAAATGATTGCATGTATAATCATCATCTATTGTTTTTGGTCATCAAAATTGACAAATATGGTTCTATTTTCAATGTTTGAACATTGGTTTTGAGTTCATCCAACATTTTTGCTGCATTAGTGCATCGGAAAAGAAATAAATTTGATGATGGTTTTAAAGTTTTTAACTATCTAGAACACTAATTTAATATTTATCTAGTGCATCAGACTAGTTACTGGTTAAGTTGGACTAGTTGTTGAATCATTGCACTATTGAATGAAGTAAAAATTTTCTATCTATATGTCTCTTTCTCTTAACTTGTTCCCGTATTTTCTTTTAGATGATAAGGTGGAGGCGGTTGATTGAGTGGTAATCAATTCTTCATTTAGTGATTGATTCACTGATCGTGTGGTGTAGGTGATTGAACATAGCTGAAGATGTTCTCATTATGAAGAAATCTTCATTAGTTGACTAGTTGATATCTCATTCAAGTCTCAGATGGACTAGTTTCTCTAATGATAGTTTATGAAGATTATAGCTTAGGAACATGCCCAGTCCTGATTAGATGACAACACAATATGTGATCCTCAAATAGAGAGAGTAGCTATGAGTAAATATTTGTTGTCATGAACGACCAAACACAGTCAAATATAACACAAAGATCACACATTTGGTCAAAATTTAGTTATACTTGACCACTTGGGATACCTGAGATAATTTATTCACATATATATTGACACAAAGATCATTCATTCACACAATGTTTGACAAAGAGATTCAAACATTTAGACACTACCATTTCATTCATTCACAAAGAGATTGAAAAACATATTCAAACATTTAGACACTATCATTTCATTCAATCAAATAGAGATTCAGGTATGGACCTGAGTTTGAAATGGAAAATACAAATTCAATCATTAATTGATTCAATCATAAACTAGTACAACAAGTCCTAACACTACATACATTACTAACATGATCATGCATACATGACAACAAATAGGACCCTTTAAGCCACCAATATAACCACACATAACCTATGCTTGGTAACAACTCTTTCTTCATTGATGCATGACAAACAACTTCATTTCTATTGTCAAGTTGCTTAGTTCCTTTTTCAAGTTAGTTCATTTTTACAATAATTTGATTAGGAAATATAATAGTTCATCATCCCATTGGAAGAATTGGCAGACATCATTTCCCTTGAGGTAAAACACAATAATTTGCATCAGTTTATCATTTCTGGAGTGCATGAAATACTCATAGATTCACTGCTTTAAAGTAAGCTAGTTATTCAAGTAGGGACAAATGAAATACCTTTGACCAAAAATTGTTAGGGGTCCAAGTTGTCTTAGATTCAACAAGTTTTCCACAGTAGAAATGGTGGCTACTACTTCTGACGATCACTTGACCCTATATAACAAGCTATTCCTCCTATTGAAGGAAGTAGAATAAAAGGAAGCCAGGTTCTCCTTGTTTTCATACGCCATGAACTTGGGGGGGGACAAGGAAGTTGATAGTAGTCCAAAATATGGGGAAGAAGGAAAAGAGGACATGAACCTTAATGTTTGGGTTCTTCCAAATTGACCTTGTGGAGAAAATAGAATCCCAAATCACACACATGCTTCCCTAATCACAAGCATTGTTGGATGGGTGTGCTACTCAGTTGGATGCATGAAGGCTATTGGTGAGACGGATTGTTAGGTGACTGTGTGGTGGGGGTCGCACCATGCCTTGCGGTGGTGGGATGGATATATGCCCTAGTATTGGAAAAGTGTTGGGGGAGAGAGTGAAAGGAAGATATTGTAGGGGAGAGAGCCAGATGGGTCACTTATGGATGCCTGGTAAGGCAGTCCACTATTGAGACACTACTGTGTGGTGGGTGGTGAGGGACACAAACAAGGGGTGAGGGAGAATGGGGTTGAGGGAGATCGGGGGAGAGATATAGGGAATGGGAGAGGGAGAGTGGGTGTGGTGTGGGAGATTCATCACACAACTAACTGATGAGTGGGGGAGAGATTTGTCCTCCCTTGATCTAAATAAGGGTTGACCTAGGGGCTAACTCCACCTGTTGATTGTATTGTGGTCAGGATACACTTAAGTATATTCCAGCCTCACTTTCTCTATCTCTCTCTCTTTATATATATATATATATATGTGTATGTATGTATATATATGTGTGTGTGTGTGTGGTGTGGTGTGTTTGTGTGTGTGTGTGTGTCACGTTCATTCAATACTCGTGTGGGTAGCCTGGATTTCGCTACTCGTTAGCCCAAAAAATAACTATACGTTCAGAAAAGTAACTCATTATACAAAAGAGTAACTATGATGATAAAAAAGTAACTATACGACAAAAAAGTAAACCTGAGCATAATTAACAACATATATATATATATATATATATATATATATATATATATAATTGTATATTTATTATAGTTGTTGCAAATGTAACTATCTATGCTTAAAAGTAACAGTTTGCAAGGTAAAGTAACCCTCTACATGTCAAAAGTAAGAAACTCTAAAAAAATTAACCAAAATAGGGGGTGGGTAGCTACCCACATGGGTATTAAATACATGCATTTATATATATATATATATATATATATATATATATATATAGCTCATCTTTAATACCTGCGTGGGCAGCTACCCGCACACCCTTCCTGTCACTTTTTTTTAATTCGCAATTGTAGAGGAGCATTTTATCTATCTCCCCAAAAATTTCATCCAAAAATAATATCATTTGCCCCACCAAAATCAAAAAATACGTCCATATATTTACTGACTGTATATTTTCTGCGCAGTTACTTTTTTAGCCATATTGTTACTTTTTTATCAATATAGTTACTCTTTGATCTTAGAGTTACTTTTGTATACCATATAGTTACACTTTTGGATGTGTGGGTAGCGAAAAATTAGGCTACCCGCGGGGGCAATGAATAAATCCCCTATATATGTATATATATATATATGTATGTATATATATGTATGTATATATATATATATATATATATATATATATTGCCATTTTTTTAATACCCACGCGAGTAGCCTGGATTTCGCTACCCGGAAGCCAAAAAAGTAATTGTTCTTACCAGAAAAGTAATTCTGCTATAAAAAAAAGTAATTATGTTGATCAAAAAGTAACTATACGACTAAAAAAGTAATCCCATACAAAACACACAACAAATATATATGTAACCATATTTTGAAATCTATTGTTACTAACATAACTATCTATGCATGAAACTCAACAATTTTCAAGGTAAAGTAACCCTCTACATGTCAAAAGTAACCAACTTGAAAAAAAGTAACCGAAATGGGGGGCGGGTAGTTACCTACGCGGGCATTAAAGATGGGCCATATATATATATGTATGTATGTATGTATGTATGTATGTATGTATGTATATATATGTATGTATATATATATGTGTGTGTATATATATGTATATATATGTATATATGTATATATATATGGTCCATCATTAATACCATGTGGGTAGTCTCAAATTCGCTGCATGTGCATCCCAAAAGTAAGTATTCGGTCAAAAAAGTAACTCGCTTGACCAAAATGTAACTATTCAACTCAAAAAGTAAAACTATGTAAAATACATAGCAAAAATTCTGGAATAAATATGTAATTGCATGTTTTTTATAGCTGGTACAAATGTAACTATGTATGCATGAAAAGTAACAGTTTATAAGGTAAAGTAACCCTCTACATGTCAAAAGTAAGAAACCCCCAAAAAAGTAAGCAAATTAGGAGTGGGCATTGAATGAATGCCCTATATATGCATATTTGAATATATATATATATATATATATATATATATATATATATATATATATATATATATATATATATATATATATATGGGGTGTATGTGTGTAAGATGGTAAATATGATTATGCGGAAATGTCTCACAAGTGACTACAAAGCTTGTACAAATAGGAGTCTAGATATTTTATCACTCATCTACTTAATAATATTTGACTAAATGCATAACCATATAATATCCTTCTGAAGTCATAGTATATGTCAACACATGTTAGGATTGTCGAGGGAAATTAACAAAATTTAAAACCCATACAAGGACCACTCCCCTTGAATCTCATTCATCAACACTAAATCACTCCATGATTCCTCCTCATAGTGTAAATGAATTAGAAGATAAGCCAACTCTCCCTGCAACTAGCATGAAAAAAGTTGAACTAAAGAAATGTTGATGTTGATGCTGAAGAGAAGTTGTTGTAGGAAAAAAACTTGCTATTGGCACTGGTGAGACCTTGACTTTGTTGCTGCATTTCTTTGAGGTGGGAGCTCTTGCAAGAACATTGAAAGAAGGAAGGGATACTTGTCCCTACCTTTCCATTTGAGGAAAAAAGAAAAGTGGCTACACTGCTACAAAGTAGACATATTGTGTGGACATGTTGGGATGTTGTTGGAGCATGATGGAAGGAATAAGAGTGACAATTCCACTAGAGAAAATGTTGAGTTGATAGTCTTTAGCCACACAAGCAAAGCAAGAAGAACCTATAGCAACTACCTACAAGGAAACTATATGTTGATCCTATAGGGGAGCCAAAAGGAACCTCTTTGCATCATAGTCATGTTGGGGTTGGGGTCACATATTGCAAAAAGAGAACAATCTGAAGAAAAGAAAAGAAAAAGCAACCAATCATAACAATAAAACAAAAAAGGAAAGATGAGAGATATGAATAATGTAGAAACAAAAATTGTAAGGAAACGATAGAGGGAGTTATGTAATGATGGGGTTTTATGAATAGTATTAGGAGAAGAGAGAATTGAGAATTAAGAAGGTGGTGATTTGACCATGGAGCAAGAGAGAGAAAGAGGGGTACTAGTGAGGTGGGATTTTGTGCATGAGGGTTTGTGTTACCCCAACATCCCATGATAACCTTTAATCATGAGATTATGGTATAAGTTTAGGATTTAACATAATACAAAGAACACCCTTAACTTTTTTATTGATTTCAAACTGTAAAGAGTCGAGATCAACTCTCTACTAAAATAATCATGGTAAACAAAAACATCAATTGTGTAGCAGCGGAAGTTAAAACTTTAACTATATTCAAATGTATAAAGAGTACATTACAAAATTTCCCAAAAGGGTGTGCAACTTTATACACAACAATAGGATCTAGGTAGAGGAAGACTAAAACCAAATCAACTTGTCTCCAAACAAAAATAACTTAACATATAGGCATCTATAGCTAAGTCCAAGCTAGTAAGTTAAACTCATTATTCGTATCCTTAGGCAGGTTCACCAAGCTTCAACTGCGCGCTCTGACCCTATATCTGGATGGTTGGGATCATCCAACAAAGGAGAGATAAAAGTATGTGTTAATTAAAAGGAATAAGAACAATGACAAAGAACAAAATTGCATAATAAAATGATTCACTATACTAAGGGAGTCAAAAGTATGAGGCAAGTATAATAATCAAGATTTAAGAACTAATGCCAATATGCATATACCACAATAATAATCAACAAGCATGAATGATATTTTGACAAAAAATATTCTAATGCAGGGTGAGACACCTACCGGACCTCAACCAAGAGAAGAGGGGAAAATGCACATCCCAAACCTCAAAAGTATATATCATATGGGGAGAAAATGCACATTCCCCAAGGTGAAATTACACATACCCTCTATGGGTGGTTTGTACTCATGTACACTACATTAGTTATTTGATCAACAATTCCTCATGTTGAGTAATCCACTTGGCAGTAGTGGAAATATAAATAATATTACATCATAGCAAATGGGGATAAAACCCAATAAATAATCTCAATAAATGGGCCAACATAGGCAACAACAAGATCCAAATAAACCAATTAGATGATCCATAATGTCAATAGAGAAATCAACTAAATAAAGAGCCAATAAAGGCCTCATTAGGAAATTAGGGATTGGGTAAAAGATCAACTGAAGGAATAGGGCACACATTGCACATTCATTCATTTATAATAGAATAGGGATCACAAACATAAATAGGGTCCACATACTTAAATAGGGCTCACATACCTTATTGGAGATTCATACCCATCATTATCATTGATTAGATTGTATCCAAGATCATTTTCCCTAATTACAAATATTTCACATAAATTAGAATTTATTAAGAATAAAGTATAAAAGAAATACCCATTTTAGACCTTATTCTAAAACCACTGATTTAGGACTCAAAACTAGGACCAAAAGCTCACTTAGGTTTTACTAATTAAGAAAACATATATTATTTCTCAATTTGGAGTTAAAATGCATTAATTATGATTTTTAGAACATTCAACATACTCAAAATAACATTCAAAGTAAACTTCAAAAAAATAATTAGAATTAGGACTCAAAACCTAAAAATAAGATCATACTCAAAATTATCTTTCCAATGAGTATTTATTTGCATTTGATCTGACAAAGCAGTGATTTTCTACGAGTTAAATGATTTGGACAAATAAAAAAAAATAGAAAATGCTACGTAGCCCTCATAGCCAGCAAGGGAGAAGATGACGGAAATACACCTCATGTTAAAGAAGAAAGGGATGGGTGCACGGGAGAAAAACCGTAAAAATCCATGAGTCTTCTTCTACCTCTCACGCGAGCCATGGCCGCAGAGGAAAAGCTTGCCCGATTGGGCATTTCCTCATTTCTTGACCAAATCGGATGTATATATACTCGAAACGAAGCTCAAGGTGAGAGGAACTCACCGGTGTGTTTTATTGGGGCACTTTTATCACCAAGAATCTAGAAAAAGGGTCACAAGATCTGGGAGAAGGTGGAGGTGTCGGGGCTAAATGAGGGAGCTGCGGGATAAATTAGCACTTGAGGAAGCTCGCACGGAGTCCGGTGGAGTTGTGGATGGTGATATATATAGGTGCGGAGGTGAAAAGATACAAAACATTGTGGGAGAGGAGAAGCCATGGCTGGCGCCGTTGGGTGTTTCGGCTATGGTGCACAGGGGCGGACGTTCCAGGACTTAAACGGTGCAGCTTGAGGAGACGAAGCCAAAGAAACTTAAATCTCACAAAATGGTGGAGAGGAGAGGGAGAACGGGGTGGAGGAGCCTAGGCATCATCTTGGTTGGTGGGCTGGAGGTTGAAGATGACACCTGATCTGTTGGATCAAGATACAATGGGAGCCAGGTGCGTGACACATGAAATAAATGGAATAAATACAAGTCGATTGATATCCTATAGTTACACTATATGGGAACTTGTAAAATCCATTTGAAGGATAAAATGAAGTCCAAATGACCTCAAATTTTAATCATACGTTTATGAAAACACCTAGAACGATTCTATGCATTTAATATTTCGTTTTACCCAATATAAGGCCCCTACTAAATTTATTTCCCAATAACATATATATTAGTGTAAAATTGAGTAAATTAATGTCAAGAGGCATTATGATAGTTTTTCTTGTTGTATTTTTTAGACAGGCCAACCAAGAGGCTTTCCGCACTCTATTAATTACATTTTATAATTTTATTCACTCATAAGGAGAGAGAAGAATAAAGGGAGTTAATTATTCTCATAACTTAATTCAAATACACATTGTTACTCATATCTTTAACCAAAAAGATATAAAGCACTAAATTAGCATTATCCACTTTTATTCTCTCATTAAAGGCCACATTGCATTATTATTCCTCAATAATCACATTAAGTGGGTTATTTGTGCAAAACCCCTTACATTATCATGAAATGTGGTAAAATATTGATTCCATCATCAAACTTTGCTCAATTTCAACATTGAGGCCAAAGAAGGCTCAAAAGGATGGGAAATTTATGAATAAGGTCAAAAAGGATTAGAAAGAAAATAAAAGCTCAAAAGTAGGTAAATTGCGAAAAGGACCTTGAGATTCAGTCTGTTACAGCACTCCACCCATTAAAGAGGATTTCGTCCCCGAAATCACAACAAGATGGAAGAGAGGGTTAGTGTGTCCAAATATTAGGTAACTAGGTGTTACTTCAAATGTATGATACTTCACAAGCTCTATAAATAAGCCAAGTCTCACTAAGGTTTCCATTACCTTTTATCAAACCTAATATAATTAACATGTTTGGCTTATAAGCATAATATCCATCATTAAAAAGCATCATCTTTATTATTCCATTACTTGTGCCATATAATTCTCACATTGTTGTAACAAGGATTACACCTCAACATTAGGTACCAAAACATAGGTATTTCCCTTATAAGGGTTTTAAACACAATTAGGGTTTACAAGGAAATGTCAACATTATTAATGTATTAGGTCACAAACTTAAATAACATGAATTCACTCCCCATTATCCTCATAAAACCATCATGTATAATTACAACAAATTATTTTGTAAGAAAAGATAATATTATCAACAAATTATTAATTCTATAACAACTCCTAAAAATGACACATTAGTTTCTTAAAACTATAACACACTTGCCATATAACCTTTCATTCTCATATTAATCATTTTCTCTCCATTATATGAATTATCCATATTTAAAATCACATTAGGCATTTATGTATATACATGCAAATCCAATTACTCATAATCATATTGGAGTCATTATATGTATTTTAGTGAATAAGATGGGACACATTAAATATAAATGAATTGATTCATCAACCAAGTTATGATAAGGTGATTAATGAGATGTATATTAGGGAACAAGGTGATATGCCTTACCTATATTGATAACTTGATCACAACTATAATTAGATGATCATAATCCACCTACATGAATAAAGTTATATTATGTGATGATGACACCTAAGTCACTAATGTATCATGAAGGCATCAAAGATATGTATGTATTTATATGTTGTCAAGGCTTAGATGATTTCATATTAGGGTTTAGGTCATCATGACCATTACATGCTATGCATTCCTAGCATGCACTAGTCCCTTAATCTTACTAACCATACTATTAAGGTGACATGGTCAACATTATGTGTATTTGCAATTAATGATGAGTAACTCACTATTATGTGCATGAAGCGTATGTTAAGGTTCAAGCATATGAACAATCCCTTAGATTACTTATTGTACATATATTCATTTCCGTATAGACAAACAAAATGAATTATAATTATAATTTGTTTTTCGATCCAACACTAACAATATTGACATGCTAACCTCTTATCTAAGGAGTTAGGGTTTCCAAAACATAGTAACTTGATTTCAAATGTATTAAGGGACTCCACCCCCTTAAAGAGGATTTCGTCCTCGAAATTAGAACTCCAGAATCTATCAAGGTATAAAAAGCACTACTACTAAAGCCCACTATACAAAAGGGTTGAGGCAAATCTATGCATGAGATCCAACACTTAGTTGTTGTACTAATCACTATTTCCAAACTTCAAAATCTAATATAGGGTAGACTATTCCCAAACATGGAAATCTAAGGCTCACATAAGGAACTTATGGAGACATAAGGTGATTCTACATGATTAACCAAAACATCATATACTAGGTTCAAAAGGTTACTCAACATTAAGATGATTTGTCCAAAGGTATGCTATTTTGGGACAGTCAGTATCAACTCAGACTAGGCTGGTGTCATATGGATATGGGAGTCCTCATAAGCCAAGCTAGTGGTGCAGAGGAAAATATTGCCAGCCCCCAGACCCTAACCCTATGTAGACACCTTTACTTTCAACGTATGCCCTAGTAGCAACCTAATAGACTAATCACCAAAAAGTTGGTCCAATTATATTTCTAGCATGAAAATATTATGATCCTAAATCAATCATTCATCATAGGTCCACTCTAAGGTGAAAAACATACTAAAGGGAACTATATAAGGTTAGGGTTTCTATCTAGGAGACAAATTGAATTAGTCAAGACTGACTACCTTGATGCTCTGATACCATGCTGTAAAGAGTCGAGATCAAGTAAACAAAAACACCAATTGTGTAGCAGCGAAACTTAAAACTTTGACTATATTCAAATGTATAAAGAGTACATTACAAAATTTCCCAAAAGGGTGTGCAACTTTATACACAACAATAGGATCTAGGTAGAGGAAGACTAAAACCAAATAAACTTGTCTCCAAACAAAATCAACTTAACATATAGGCATCTATAGCTAAGTCCAAGCTAGTAAGTTGAACTCATTATTCCTATCCTTAGGCAGGTTCACCAAGCTTCAACTGTGTGCTCTGACCCTATATCTGGATGGTTGGGATCATCCAACAAGAGAGATATAAAAGTATGTGTTAATTAAAAGGAATAAGGACAATGATAAAGCACAAAATTGAAAAATAAAATGATTCACTATACTAAGGGAGTCAAAAGTATGAGGCAAGTATAATAATTAAGATTTAATAACTTATGCAAAGATGCATATACCACAATAATAATCAACAAGCATGAATGATATTTTGACAACAAATATTCTAATGCAGGGTGAGGCACCTACTGGACCTCAACCAAGAGGAGAGGGGAAAATGCACATCCCAAACCTCAAAAGTATATATAATATGGGGAGAAAATGCACATTCCCCAGGGTGAAATTACACATGCCCTCTATGGGTGGTTTGCACTCATGTACACTACATTAGTTATTTGGTCAACAAATCCTCATGCTAAGTAATCCGCTTGGTAGTAGTGGACATATAAATAATATTGCATCATAGCAAATGGGGATAAAACCTAATAAATAATCTCAATAAATGGGACAACATAGGCAACAACAAGATCGAAATAAACCAATCAGATGAGCCATAATGTAAACAGAGGAATCAACTAAATAAAGAGCCAATAAAGGCAAAAGAGAGAGATTCCAAGTCTAGCAATTGCCTCATTAGGAAATTAGGGTTTGGGTAAAAGCCCAACTGAAGGAATAGGGTACACACTGCACATTCATTCATTCATAATAGAATAGGGATCACATACATAAATAGGATCCACATACTTAAATAGGGCTCACATACCTTATTGGAGATTTATACCCATCATTATCTCTAATTAGATTGTATCTAAGATCATTTTCCCTAATTACAAATATTTCACATGAATTAGCATTTATTAAGCATAAAGTATAAAGAAAATACCCATTTTAGACCTTATTCGAAAACCACTGATTTAGGACTCAAAACTAGGACCAAAAGCTCACTTAGGTTTCACTGATTAAGAAAACATATCTTATTTCTCAATTTGGAGTTAAAATGCATTAATTATGATTTTTAGAACATTTAACATACTCAAAATACCATTCAAAGTAAACTACAAAAAATGAATCACAATTAGGACTCAAAAACCTCAAAATTAGTTTCTACTTGAAATTATTTTTCTAATGAGTATTTATTTGCATTTTTCCGACAAAGCATTGATTTTCTACAAATTAAACGATTTGGACCAATCAGAAAAATAGAAAAGGCTACGTAGGCCTCATAGCCAGTAAGGGAGCAGATGACCGAAATACCCCTCATGTTAAAGAAGAAAGGGATGGGTGCACGGGGGGAAACTGTAAAAAGCTACGAGTCTTCTTCTACCTCTCACGCGAGCCATGGCCACAGAGGAGAAGTTTGCCCGATTGGGCATTACCTCATTTCTTGACCAAATCGGACGTATAGGTACTCGAAACGAAGCTCAAGGCAAGAGGAACTCACTAGTGTGTTTTATTGGGGCACTTCTATCACCAAGAATCTAGGAAAAGGGCTGCAATATCTAGGAGAAGATGGAGGTGTCGGGGCTAAATGAGGGAGCTGCAGGATAAATTAGCACTTCAGGAAGCTCGCACGGAGGCTGGTGGAGTTGTGGATGGTGATATATATAGGTGCGGAGGTGCAAAGAGTTGAAACTCTATGGGAGAGGAGAAGCCATATCCGGCACTGTTGGGCATTTCGGCCATGGTGCACGGGGGCAGAAGTTCCAGGGATTAAACGGTGTGGCTCGATGATACGAAGCCAAAGCAACTTAAATCTCGCGAAATGGTGGAGAGGAGAGGGAGAATGAGGTGGAGGAGCCTAGGCGTCAGCTTGGTTGTTATGCTGGAGGTTGAAGATGACACCAGATTCGTTGGATCAAGATCCAACGAGGGTCGGGTGTGCGACACATGAAATAAATGGAATAAATACAAGTCAATTAATATCCTATAGTTACACTATATGGGAACTTGTAAAATCCATTTGAAGGGTCAAACAAAGTCTAAATGGCCTCAAATTTTAACCATAAGTTTTGACAACACCTAAAACGATTCTATGTACTTGATTTTTCATTTTACCCAATATAAGGTACCTAATAAATTTATTTTCCAATAACATATATATTAGTGTATAAATTGAGTAAATTAATGTGAAGAGGCATTATGATAATTTTTCTTATTATATATTTTATATAGGCCAACCAAGAGGCAAAAGAGAGAGATTCCAAGGCTAGTAATTACCTCATTAGGAAATTAGGGTTTGGGTAAAACCCAACTGAAGGAATAGGGTACACATTGCACATTCATTCATTCATAATAGAATAGGGATTACATACATAAATAGGATCCACATACTTAAATAGGGCTCACATACATTATTGGAGATTCATACCCATCATTATCACTGATTAGATTGTATCCAACATCATTTTCCCTAATTACAAATATTTCACATGAATTAGCATTTATTAAGCATAAAGTATAAAGGAAATACCCATTTTAGACCTTATTCGAAAACCACTGATTTAGGACTCAAAACTAGGACCAAAAGCTCACTTAGGTTTCACTGATTAAGAAATCATATCTTATTTCTCAATTTGGAGTTAAAATGCATTAACTATGATTTTTAGAACATTTAACATACTCAAATTACCATTCAAAGTAAAATTCCAAAAAATAATTATAATTAGGAATCCAAAAGCTCAAAATCAGATTCTACTTGAAATTATCTTTCCAATGAGTATTTATTTGCATTTTTACGACAAAGCATTGATTTTCTACGAATTAAACGATTTGGACCAATCAGAAAAATAGAAAATGATGCGTAGGCCTCATAGCCAGTGAGGGAGAAGATGACCAAAATACCCCTCATGTTAAAGAAGAAAGGGATGGGCACACGGGGGCAAAACTATAAAAAGCCACGTGTCTTCTTCTACCTCTCACGCGAGCCATGGCCGTGGAGGAGAAGCTTGCCCAATTGGGCATTTCTTCATTTATTGACCAAATCAGACGTATAGGTACTCAAAACGAAGCTCAAGGTGAGAGGAAATCACCAATGTGCTTTATTGGGGCACTTTTATAACCAAAAATCTAGGGAAAGGGCTGCAAGATCTGGGAGAAGGTCGAGGTGTCGAGGCTAAACGAGGGAGCTGCAAAATAAATTAGCACTTGAGGAAGCTCGCACGAAGGTCGGTGTAGTTGTGGATGGTGATATATATAGGTGCGGAGGTGCAAAGAGCCAAAACACTATGGGAGAGGAGAATCCATGGTCGGCACCATTGGGCATTTTGGCCATGGTGCACGGGGGCAGAGGTTCTGGGGCTTAAACGGTGCGGCTCGAGGATACGAATCCAAAGCAACTTAAATTTCACGAAATGGTGGAGAGGAGAGGGAGAACGAGGTGGAGGAGCCTAGGCGTCATCTTGGTTGAAGGCTGGAGGTTGAAGATGACACCAGATTCATTGGATCAAGATCCAACGAGGGCCGGGTGCATGACACATGAAATAAATGGAATAAATATAAGTCGATTGATATCCTATAGTTACACTATATGGGAACTTGAAAATCCATTTGAAGGGTCAAATGAAGTCCAAATGACCTCAAATTTTTACCATAGGTTTATGATAACACCTAAAACTATGCTATACATTTATGTTTTCATTTTACCCAATATAAGGCCCCTAATAAATTTATTTCCTAATAACATATATATTAGTGTATAAATTGAGTAAATTAATGTGAAGAGACATTATGATAATTTTTCTTGTTGTATTTTCGAGATAGGCCAACCAAGAGGCTTTTCCCAATCTATTAATTACATTTTATAATTTTATTCACTCATAAGGAGAGAGAAGAATAAAGGGAGTTAATTATTCTCATAACTTAATTCAAATACACATTATTACTCAAATATTTAACCAAAAAGATAAAAAGCACTAAATTAACATTATCCACTTATATTCTCTCATAAAGGCCACATTGCATTATTAGTCCTCAATAATCACATTAAGTGGGTTATTTATGCAATACCCCTTACATTATCATAAAATGTGGTAAAATATTAATTCCATCATCAAACTTTGCTCAATTTCAACATCGAGGCCAAAGAAGGCTCAAAAGGATGGGAAATTTATGAACAAGGTCCAAAAGGATTAGAAAGAAAAAAAAACTCAAAAGCAGGTAAGTTGCAAAGAGAACCCTGAGATTCAATCTGTTACACAAAATCGTTGTTTCCTTACGTTCAATCACATAAACTAACTTTATAAGGGAAATTAAAACTTAATTACATCAATATGATCTCAACAATAAAGATACATATTTGACATTCATTCCTTTTCTCACAATTCCATACATCGGACTTGATAATGAATACATAATTTGTTAAGAATAAACCAAAACTACACATCATCATTTACAATTCTCTCAACTCTATAGAAGGACCTAGAGAGACAAGGACTGGCTGAACTTAACTAATCTCATTCTTAACTCCTATGGAAGATCTTCTCTTATGCATTGACATCTTTAGTCCATGTGGTTTTCCTAAAAGAATTGTGATTTGAGGGGTGAGCATACTCACTCAGTGAATGATTACTTCAAAGAAATAGTTTAAAGTAGTTTAGTAGCCAAGCATATATTTGTGAGAAAATTAATTTAAAGTAGGAAAATAATGAACTATATAGGAACTAATCATTCACAACCATATGTATTGCATGATACCCTAAATATGCGAAGAGTACATCAATTTTCGAGCATAATTGATTAATCACATAAGGAACTAGTAAATCAAGAACATTCAAATGGAAAGTTACTGGAGATAACCACAAAGAATGAATGAATAAATGCACATGTTCAAATAATCTCTCATTCATCTTATTACGCCCAAAACTTACATGAGGTGTACCACAATATGTGAAAGTATCACAACAAGCTACGATCTCATTATACAAGACTTATAAGCATGCACATAATCCTAAGCATGTAGTCTCAATACCACATATGCATATGGAACATCTACATCTGTCTCTCGACGGCTAATGGGAGTGGCAGAATATCTCAACTCCTCCTTCCAACCTATGTACTCAAGCGGGGAGTCAAATCCCTCAGGCTTGCTGTGCACTAGTGAACCTACAGATGATGCCCACTGATCTCTACAACTCAAAACTCAGGTACCACTGATATCCTTGGTTGGTGTTGGATACCAATCATTTAAGGAGTCCACCCTTACTAGCCTATACCCCCACACCTACTGGGGTGCTCTAGCTTACCTCGACATATGTGAGATCTCTAATTCGGAGATATGTTTCCTCCCCACATTGTCAGTCTCCTATGAGGATCCTATAGTGTTTAGGGCATGTAAATGTCTAATTCACTCTATAAATTCATAGTTCATTCGCTAAATCAACATTCTCAATTCAATCTTATAAACAATCCTTTCCATAATTTATCATCAATCTATATCATAAACTGAGCAATTGTGAAACACCACTTATCATACTAAAGAACACTAAACTGAAAACACTTGATTCATTGAATACCCTATCCTTAGGGTTTCACTCACCTCTTTCACATATCACACAACTCCCATAAGGATTTAATCAGTCATAAACTTTCACTAAATGAAGGTTGCTTTCAATAGTTCACATAGAATCAAACATATATATGAAACTTTGGTATGAACTGGACTAGGATTTCCACGCCATTTACTGAAATATCATGCATCAAGAATAACCACGAATAAATAAATCTATTACATTAAAATGAATCAATTTTGTTGGATTTCATGATGTTTATTCCCAACTTTCAACTTGTAAGACATATAGGTTTACACCCTCTTTATCCAGATGAGCAAACACTAATATTATCAAATAAATTCCAAGATAATATCCAACATAATTGTACTTAAACAATATGATATAATGATTATTTTTATATAAGGAGATTCAGATAGGCAAAGTTCTTCATTCATTTATATATCAGTCTTTGACATGACTGAAACCCTAGAATTAGACTGATTCTTCTAGCTTCTATAAATAATTTAGAAATTTCATTCTAGAATTTTTATATCCATTTCTAATATGATTCATCATCTAAAATCCATCACATCAAGAATTCATTCATTTCTCAATCAATTTGCAAAATCTAAAATTGAATGGTAGATTTAGGATTTATAACCATATACAAAAAAATTAAACATTTATAATGGATTTAATCTAGTTTCATGCAATTTGCTATTTAAAGGAAGTACCCACTCACCTAGATTTGATCCTAGGTCATTGACCTCATATCTAAGCATCATAAGTCCTGATTCGTGGTCTATAAGGTTTGGATTCGAGTCTATAACCCCCAAACATACTTCTAACCACCCAAAATCAAATCAACAATTTCAAAAAGACCGGTTGACGGAAGAGTATGAGAGTCTATAGCCCCCAAACGTACTTCTAACCACCCAAAATTAGATCAACAATTTCAAAAAGACCGATTGAAAGAAGAGTATGAGGAAAGAAGATAGAATGAAAACTCCAGTGAGTCGAATAGAAGAACTTCAATAGAGTACAGAGGTAAATGAGAAGGGATCTACTCTCTAGAACCACTTACCATGAAGGATATGTGGCTAGTTTGTCAATCTCCAACTTTTCTTCATATTTCCCCCAAAAATTGCCTTTAAATCTCCTTCCAGGTTGTCTTTTCATTGGTCTAAGGGTCTAATAGTGTACAATATTGAATTATGGCTCTTTGTTGAAACAGACATGTATAGCAAAAGTTATGATTATTTTACAATTGTCTATCACGGGTGGCGAGCAATAAAAGTTCTCAACAATTGACGGGCTTTTCGACGGTCAATGGCCCCGTCTCAAAGGTTAATGGAAGCCTATTTTGGTGGTCACTGAAGGCCCATCTCGGCGGTCGATGAAAAAGTAGACCAAAATCCAGTTCTATACATGTTTACTAAAAATGCCATAAATCTGTCATTTTGACTCCGATTTGGTTCATTATTTGTGTTGGATTCATCATTGAGTTCTCTACAATCCTACAATATTAGTTTGATAAGATTCCCAAATAAAAGTTTCTCTATTAATTATTTCCTCAAGTATCAATAATTCTCCTCCCACATATATGTGTGGGCTATCTCTATATCAACTAAAACTAGGATCTCATCATATGCTCAAGTCATGAGTATGAGTTACCAATATCATACTTAAACTTAAATCATTTCCAAATTACATAGAAAATATGAAAAATTATTTACTATACCACCACACCTATCAAATTTTATATTTATATAATATCAAAACACTAAATTTGGTCTATTAGGGTTTACACTTCTCAAACTCTAATCCTTCAAAGTAAAATCATGATTAGAGTTCCTTCATAGGTTTGATCATCACATATGATCTACCATCATTAATTAACTTTTATTTATTATCAATCTAATTAAGCATACAATCATATATGTTAACCCTAGTTTACCAATTAAGCACAGACACATTCATGACAATTATCCCCCCTTGAAAAATTTTGTCCTCGAAACACAAACATGAAGACAAGTACATTCAAGGTTTCTTTTGAACTTCTGAAATTTATACGTCAGTACGTTCTTGTATTTCATATGGGAATAATGTTTCAACATTGAGTCCTTTATTTCTATTCCAACTACAATTTTTTTTAAAGGCCTCTAAATGATAACAAAAGATTTTTCTATGTCACAATAAATCACTAGGAAAGAGAAAGAGAAATTGACCATTTTCTATTTTTTCATACTCTCTTGAGGGGTTATCTCCACACTAGTAATCTGATCCAACTAGCACAACATGGTTCAATCTATACTATTGTGATGTATCACGTTAGAGTTACTAAAAAGAGTTCACCTTGTTGTTTTGAAATTTACTATTGTTCTACTCAGATAGAAAAGAACGCATAAGCATAATGACAATTTAACAACAACTATTCAATACCAAGATGTATTACCTCTATGAATGATTAAAACCATCACACACTTTCAACTAACATATTGCTTGCACATGTATAATTGAAGTAATATGCAAAGCAAATGTACTTCTTGACATGCCTTCAACAAATTATATTATGAAAACAAATTTCACATTCTCTGATTTATTTTTTATTCATTATCACTTACTTCTTACTTATCCTTCTCATTTTGATCGTATGTAATAAACATCTCTAACATTAAAATTTTCTAGGTAAGAAAGGATTATCCATCATTCTTGATATCATTTCAAGAATTCATTTATGATTACACTTTGCTCATGTTTTTACTTCTCCTTTTTTTGGGTCACACTCCTCTCATTTTAAATCTACTCCTTATTCTCATTTCTTAATCATTTCCACATTGTTTATCTGTCTTTGTCATTTTCTACCTTTAAACCATGGATTACTATCATAGTTAGTTTTTTCTCATGTCACTGATATCATGATCTTATTTCATAGAGGTGTTAATATTCTTGGTCAAGACATTAGTGATATCCCTTGAACTCATTAAAACCCTAAACATTCTAGGGTTTGATCCTTATCAATAACATGATGTTGTGATGGAATAATTTTACTCCCTTATTTCAATATGCAAACCTCATATCTATTAAAGTTTACTAAAGTCTTCCTTATCTCTATCACTTGAATTTCCTTTGTCTTACTTGGCTTTTCTGACAGGTTACTTTCCTAATTTATCCTATTGGAGTTTTACCATCTTTCTATATTATGATATTATTATATTCAATAGATATATCTATCATGATGGTTATGTATCACTTAAAATTCATCCACTTGCTACTTGATCCCCATGTTACTCTCATTAAATAAGATACAAAAGAGAAGATGATTTTCATAATTATAGATTTGATCATCAAGTACTCACTTAACACACTTCTCCTATCTAGTTTAATTAGTTATCAGTAAAGAGACTTAACTATTTATCATTTTAACACATCTCACAATCTCTCTCTTTTTCCATCTATATCACTCCAAACACAACTCTTGCTCCACCCAATCAATTGAATGAAGAAATGGGGGTATTTATTGGTGGCTCAAAACTGGTTTCCCATCAGTCAGGGAACCTGTCGAGCTACAACATAGAAAAATTATTAGTCCACTAGTTAGCAATTCCATCCGTCAAACGCAAAAGATTCCTACCGACATCGACTCAGAAAACCCATCGGTTAATGCCTGATCGTTGATCAATAACATACATAAACTTCTTCAATTATGTATAAGTAGAAACATTGTCGATCCAGGAAAAATCATCGGGCACTAAAAGTCTGCCAGTTTGATTATATAACAAAATCATTTTGACCTACCAACCAACAGCTTTGTCAGGTGTTGAGAATCCATTTGCCCAATGAACTAGCAAAATCTAGTTGAGCTACAGACAACCAATTAGTTATTGGTTACTATTCAAGTAACACCGCCATCGGTATGATGGTGCTTCTACACAAGGCACTCATCCTCCAATGAAAGAACAAGTAACTAGGTTGTTACTCTACAAAGAGTTTGAAGCAAAAGGTAGCGTGGATAAATGTATTATAACCAAAATGCAATGAGACACACCATTCTCTCTATTATTTCATATAACCCATTTTCCTTATTCAATTCATCATTTGCATCATTTCTCCTTTTTTTAAAGGACATAAATGCATTCTACTCAATTATATGATCCATTCCTTGCAGTTCATTCTTTATGTCTTAGCCTTCTACATATATTCTTCTTGTCTTGCCCTTACTTCATATTTAAACACTCCATGTAGTATTGATCATTATCCTTGACCCCAACTGTGACGACCCCAATTTCTACATACTTTCCTTAGTGACATATACAGATATGCGTGCACTCATATCTATAAATGTCAAAAGGGAAAATAATAGAAATCAAGATAGCCAACTAAAATCAGAGATAAGCCAAGATCATGTTCACATCATAGTAAATAGCCACATAACACTTCATTCAATAATGAAAGATAAAGTCATACATATTGATACTGGAGAAAGATGAAGAATAAGTCTATGATTATTACATTGGATCTCAATCATCCTCAACATAATCTAGGGAAAGAAATAAACTAACATCTAGTAAGAAAGAGATAAGAGGACTAGGTCTATCTAATAAATCCTCCATGCTTATTATTTGTGCCTTCAGGTACTTTGAATATGCATTGCACTTTAATCATCAATTGTTCCTTGCACCTAGAAAATACGAGAAACAAAAACATCAACAAAGTTGGTACGTGGAGTAAAAGCTATACTATGCTGGCATATAAAATACTCGAATTGAAGAAAGAGAAATAAAACGTTACTTAAAGGCAGAAAATCAGGTAATCCCAAGTTATTAGCCTCATTTATAGTGAACATGCATTACTGTGGTGGACTTAGCACATAATTGCATAATTAGTGGGCCCTTCCCCTTGTACCTTGTACTCTAGGGATCTCCCCGTATACCATGTACTCTAGGGAGGTGCTAGTCAACATTAAAGCTTTCCCTCTCTAATAGGGAGTTTAATGAAAACCACTAGTAACTACAATTCACTTATATTCAGTTATGTTCTTTTATGTGCAAGGCGGTAAATAATCAATTAATCATATATTCACATCCATCAATGTATATCGATTTCATACAAACAATTACATATACTTAACATCCAGCAAACTAGTCATATAATTATATCCACGTACCTCTAATTCTCAGATCTGAATTCCACAAGTCCTAAGTTAGGAGGAAGATATTAGATCACCCTGAAATGTAAACAAAACCCTAAGTTACTATGGATCCTCATTATTCCACATTAGGGTCCCTATTAGGGTTTAGGTTACGTGGGATGTCACTTTAGGATTCATAGGATTCTGAGTTGGGGTCTGAGATTAGGGTCGTCCAGATTATAAAAAGGACATTTCAGTTATTAGGGTTTTCATAAATTGTACATAATAATCATGATGAGGTGAGAAAAACTAGAAATTAGGGTTCTTCTCAATTATTAAATCAACTATCTTCCTTAGGTAGGATTTCGAGTAACATTATGACCAAGATCATAATTAGGGTTTAAAATATTCCCAAGACAGAAATAAAATTAGTTATAACCATTATTTCACAAAACAATGTATTAAAAGGTCATTAGTGATGGTTGGCCATATTTTCCAAAAAGGGTTCAGATCTAGGTCATTGTTATATTTTATTTAGATAGCTTGGATTTTTCTAATGAAAATGGTATATTGGTTCGATATTTCTTGATATTCCTATCATTTTGTAGAATTTTCTAAACTCTGACCAATCAGGAAAATTCTAAAGAATTTAAATGAAAATAAAAAAAGATTTGCGAGCTCTGACTCGCGGATCATGCGAGGGATCCGACCAACCGGACCCTCTCACTGACCCGCGAGCAAGCGCTCGTCTAAGCGGGGCCAGGCTCACTGAAAAGTCAGGAATACCCTGACTCCTTCCTGTTGGGTTCGTGTCCGGGTGAGGGTGAGAAAGGGAAATCACCCATCCAAATGTTCATGCTCGCGCCATGGCTGCAGCGCGGAATCGGGGGAGAGCTAGACCAATTTCTAGGACGAACTGGGCTGCTCTGGTCATTGGGTTGATTTCGCAGGTTCACGACGGTTGCGGGGAGGTCGGGCTCGTCGGAAACGAAGGTCTAGGCAGTGTATTCCGTTCAAAACAGGCTAATACAGGTCGGAGAGGGAAGTTGAGAGTTACATGCCCTCGGGTTGGATTGAGGGAGTCAGGAGATTCGCGGAGGTCCACCGGTGCTGTTGCAATCTTCCCGCGACTCCAAGATGGTCCCAACCTCGCCGGAGGTGGAGCTTTGGAGCTCAGCTGCAGTGGCTAGTCGACCCGGGGTTCTAGGCCTTCGCGGCTCCAACCGAGGATGTCGGTCGCCTCGCCGAGACTCCTAGATGGTGCAGTCAAGTTTGATTGAGCGGAGAGGACCGCTGGAGGGAGGGCGATGTCAAAGTCCGGTGAGCAGGGTGTGCTTGAGGTCGGGGGGTAAGGGGTGATCTAGGTTGCAATTGAGGGGTTAGTGCGACTAAAAGGTAGGTGGCGTAGCTACTCGACTCCTTAAATAGGAGTGGGGGTGCTATGAAGGGGAGCCCTAAATTGGCTGTCGCCGCCACTGAGAGGCGCGAGAGCTCGGGAGATCGATCTCCCAGATCCGGTGGAGAGGGATGACGTGGTGAGGGTCTTTGAGTTCGGTTTGAGGAGAGGAGTTGGTCCTCCAAAAATCTCGCGAGGAGGAGGTAGGGTCCGGGCGCGAGGGCCGTTGGCGGGGATCGCAGGTCCAGCTACAGGCGGAGACCGCTTCTTTCGGAGGTGGAAGACGAAGTCCTGACCTTTGGATCCAGCGCGGATCATTGTCCACCTGATCGGATGGCTAGGATCAAATCGCAGCGAGGGGCCGCGCCAAAGCAAGGAAAATGGCCGCGTGACAACATAAATGTCTAATTAAATCGTAGACTTTAGTCCTAGGCTAGATTAGGTAACATAATACACCAAATTTCAAAAGTAAATAACTCCAAATTGGTAATTCCAAAAGTAATGAGATTTTAGGCATCATTTTATAATGCTATGATTTAGCTATGGTGCAAAATTAGAGTCCCAATTCGATTATTGAATATGTCAATTGACTAAATGTCATGATACTTGTATTATTGACTTTATGTACCATTATGGATGGTCTTAAATGAAATTGATAATCCATTTAATCGAAATATTGAGAGAGAGATGATTAAGGGCATAAATGGAACAATTAAAAATGTAAGAGAGAGGAATTAAATAATAATATATATGTAAAAACTCACTCTGTCACATTCTCCCCTCCTTTTAAGAATTTTGTCCCCAAAATTCAAGTATCCTTAAAAAGGTATGTATACTTCTTCTCGACCTCGGTCTTTAGTTCCCAGGTGGCATCTGTCTCATCATGGTGGCTCTAGAGAACTTTCACCATTTCAATATGACAATTACTGTGAAGCTCCTTTGACTTGAAGTCGAGAATTCTGACTGGGGATTCAGCATATGACAGATCATCCTTCAATTTGAGAGGCTCGTGATTCAAGATATGACTGGAATCTTTGACATAGGGCTTCAGATTAGATACATGAAACACATTATGCATGGCACTATACTGAGGTGGCAAGGAAAGATGATAGGCACATTTGCCAACCCTTTCTAGAATCTCGAAGGGTCCAACATAATGAGGACTGAGCTTTCCTTTGTTCTTGGCCAGAGCTCGAATAGGTCGGATCTTCAGAAATACATGGTCACCTTCCTTGAACTGACGTTCTCAGCGGTGAGAATCTGCATAAGATTTCTGTCTATCATGTGCTCGCTTCATTCTTTGCCTAATCAGTGCAACCTTATCAGAATACAACTGCATCTCCTCGGATTTCATCAGGGTACGCTCTCCGACATCATCCCAGTGTAAAGGTGATCTGCATGGTTGGCCATAAAGAGCTTCATAAGGAGGCATCCCAATGCTTGCTTGATAGCTATTATTATAGGCAAACTCAGCTAAAGGCAAGTAATAGTCCCATGAGCCTTCCCAATCGAGAACACAAGCTCACAGAAGATCCTCTAGAATCTATACTGTACGCTCTGACTTCCCGTCTATTTGCGGATGGTAGGCTGTACTGAAGTTCAACTTGGTGCCCAATTCCTCTTGAACCTGCTTCCACAGCTTTGATGTGAACTTTGGGTCCCTGTCCGAGACAATAGATGAGGGAACTCCATGCAGACGTACTATCTCCCATATGTAGAGGTCTGCCAACTCAGAAACCTTTGCAGTAGTCTTCACAGGAAGAAAATGAGCTGACTTGGTGAGACGATCCACTATGACCCATGCAGCATCGTATCCCTTCCTGGTCCTGGGTAACCCCACCACAAAATCCATGGTGATGTGTTCCCATTTCCATTCCGGAATTTCAAGGGGTTGTAGTAGACCGCCTGGTCTCTGATGTTCGGCCTTGATCCTTTGACATGTCAAACACTTAGACACAAAATCGGCAATATCGTGCTTCATGCCTCTCCACCAAAACTGACATTGTAGGTCTTTGTACATCTTTGTCATGCCTGGATGAACTGTGTACTTGGACCCATGTGCCTCATTTAGGATTGATGTCTTTACAATTGACTGCTCAGGAACCCACATACGATTCTTGTAATGGAGCCCACCATCAAGACCCACAGACAGGTGCGTTTGCGGCTTCGACAGGAGAGAAGATAGCTCTGCAAGATCGGGACTAGCCTTTTGTGCCTCAAGAAGTTCGAAATGCAGGTTGGACGTGATGGAAATGTTATTAACATGCACACGATCAGACAGAAACTGTGGCTTCCATCCCACTAGATCCTCCATGTTCCTCCATTCTGGGACAGAAAGAGATGCACATACCGCCCTTTTCCTACTAAGAGCATCCACGACTACATTTGCCTTACCCGGATGATAGGCAATAGTGAAATCATAGTCCTTTAGGTTTTCGATCCATCGGCGTTGACGCAGATTCAAGTCTTTCTGAGTTAGGATGTACTTCAGGCTCTTGTGATCGGTGAAGATATCGAAAGTTGCCCCGTACAGGTAGTGCCTCCAGATTTTGAGGGCATGAATGATTGCAGCTAATTCCAAATCATGGGTGGGATAATTAAGTTCATTGGGTTTTAGCTGTCTAGACGCAAGGCCACTACCTTACCATTATGTTGTAGGACACACCCTAACCCATTCCTCGAAGCATCAGTGAATATCACAAACCCTTCATTGTCAGAGGGTAGAACAAGAACAGGAGCCGACGTCAACTTTTGCTTTAACTGCTGGAAACTGGACTCACAAGTGGCTGACCAGATGAAGTGCTCGTCCTTCCGAGTAAGTTTGGTTAAAGGAAGTGCAATTTTTGAGAAATTTGGAATAAAACGACGATAATATCCGGCCAGACCCAGGAAACTCCGAATTTCAGAAGGATTACGGGGAGGTTGCCAATCAAGTACAGAAAGGACTTTGGCGGGATCAACAGATATACTACCTCTCGAAATGACATGCCCAAGAAACATAACCTTATCTATCCAGAACTCACATTTTGAGAGTTTTCCATAAAACTTCTGGGTTCGAAGAACGTCAAGGACTGCTCGCAAGTGTTCCCGATGTTTTTCCATAGAATCAGAATAGATCAAGATATCATCAATGAAGATGACCACGAACTCATCAAGATAAGGTTGGAAGACTTTGTTCATCAGATTCATAAATACACCTGGTGCGTTGGTTAACCCGAATGGCATCACCAGAAATTCGTAATGCCCATAACGAGTTCGAAAAGCAGTTTTAGAAATATCAGAATCCTTGATTTTAAGTTGATGGTATCCAGAACGGAGGTCAATCTTTGAGAATACTTTAGCAGTACGAAGCTGATCAAAAAGGTCATCAATACGAGGAAGGAGATACTTGTTTTTAATAGTGGCTTGGTTCAACATGCGATAGTCAATACGCATACGCATAGAACCATCTTTCTTTTTAACAAAAAGAACAGGAGCTCCCTAGGGGGAAACACTAGGACGAATGAAACCTTTGTCAAGAAGTTCTTGCAACTGTTTCTTCAACTCCATCAGCTCAGCAGGAGGCATCCTATACGGTGCCCTAGAAATCGGAGTGGTTCCAGGAAGAAGATCTATGGAGAACTCAATGTCTCTATTTGGAGGCAGCCCAGGAAGCTCCTCCGGGAAAATGTCAGGGAAGTCACGTACCACCTCCAGACTTTCTACAGGCCCGCTAGTAGGACTGGTCTCTGAGACTAATGCGAGGAAGACTTTATATCCTTTAGAAATGAGCTTTTTAGCTTTAAGAGAGGAGATTATAATATTATTACAGAATCCACTTCCCCTAGGGATTTTCACAGGATAAGAATGAGGTTGAGAGAGAACGACCGTCTTGTTTCTACAGTCAATGTGAGCATGGTATGTGTAAAGACAGTCCATACCAAGTATAACATCAAAGTCTTCCATGGTTAAGAGAATGAACTCAAAGGGCATATCATGATTTTCATATTTGAGAGAAAATTCATTAGTTTTTTGCAAAGTTGTGAGTATTTTGCCACTCGAAGTAGACACGTCCAGAATATATCCCAAATCCCTTATGTGAATATTAAATATAGATGCCAGAGTTCGAGAAATAAAAGTATTTGTAGATCTAGAGTCAAATAAAGCCTTAATAGGATGACCATTTAATAATACAATGCCTACATAAGGTAATCAAATTATGAATAATTGCAGGCTTGACAAAAGATATTGAATTATAAAGAAATTAGGTTACCTTCACAGATCTGGTTTGGGTTTGCCTTGGCCTCTTCTGCATTTACTGCAAATACCCTACCATTGCGGTGTCCCTGAGGCTGCGGAGCACCACCCGCAGGATTGCCAAAGATGGAGGGAGTGGGCACTTGGCGACAAAATGACCCTCCTTTTTGCAGTTATAGCAGACTGGCTTTGTGTGGCGGCATACTCCACCATGGTGTCGTCCGCAAGTCTTGCACTTTGGGTGGAAAATCTTCTGTTGATTTTGATTGTGCTTCTGTCCTCCTTTTCCCGAACCTCCTCCTTTCCCTGATCCCTTATTGTTATGGCCAGGATGGAACTTCTTAAACTTATCCTCTTCGGTTGTGGTTAACCCTAAGTATCCCATGCTAGAAGGTTTTTGCATGCCTTGTTCTCTCTCCTACTTGAGGGCCATATCTAGGGCTTCATCTATACTTTTGGGACGAGAGGCTATGACTAGGGTTTTTAGGTGGGCGGAAAGGCAATCCACATAGTGTTCAGTAAGGCGGTCTTCAGTCCTGATGGGTGCATAATGTTCCAGAAGCCTAAACTTCTGGGTGTAATCAACTACTGAAAGACTACCCTGCCTTAACTCCATGTACATCTTCTCCTTCCTCTTCCTCTCAGCTATGGGCATAAAACGATCTGTGAAGAGGTTTTGAAAGGCTTCCCACTCCATGTTGTCTATTTCCTCACCCCTATTCCCGCCATAGTTCTCCCACCAGATTTTTGCCCCTCCCTTAAGCATATGGGTGGCGAACCACACCTTCTTCTCGTTGGGTACTTCTAGGGTATGAAAACCATTCTCTATGGACAAAATCCAAGCTTCAGCCTTATCCATGACCTCAGGCTGATCCTCTCCCCAAAAGGAATCAAGGTTTAGTTTAATAAAATCTATCACTGTCACTTCTTTCTTCCTAGATGAGCTGGGTTCTGGGGTTCCTTTTGTGGCGAGGGTTTCCATAAAATCTAAAAGTATTTTCTTCTGTTCTTCCCACCTTTCCTTGGCCTCAGCATCGGGATCAGGTACTTCAGAGGGTTCACGTTCTTTTCTTTTCTTAGAGGACGATTCCCCTGAGCTGCGAGTCTTAGGAGGCATCCTGAAATTAATTTGAACGTATTAGATTATTACTTCAACAATTATTCTCGTCATTATCATTATTATTATCACATGCTATTTTATTATTCTCATTATTTAATGATTAATATTCTGAATGTTATGATTTAGGGAGGATATCCTAAAATCCTTATCAGTCGATCCTTAGGACTTTCTAAAAAGAGAGACTCCTTCCTAACCTTATAACAGAGGTAAGAGGGAAAGTTTCATTTATTTCAAAACATAGATGAGAGGGATGAATTTTTCCTATAGAGAAGGTGAGAGGAAAAATCTATAGATGAGAAAATTACTAAATTAAGGTATGCCCAAGAATAGGGGACACTTATGATATCGGCCAGGTAGACTTATACTGCCATAAAGGTAGCCTCGTGATTGCCAAGCTAAGTGGCTCGGAGACTTTAGTCAGACCCATGGCAGATGCTATCCTAGATACCTCAACCCTTCACATCCCTAATTCAAGGACTGCCCTAGACTCATAATAGGGTGAATGAAAGTCATGTGACTATGATGTGTGAACATTGGCTCTGATACCAACTGTGACGACCCCAATTTCTACATACTTTCTTTAGTGACATATACAGATATGCGTGCACTCATATCTATAAATGTCAAAAGGGAAAATAATAGAAATCAAGATAGCCAACTAAAATGAGAGATAAGCCAAGATCATGTTCACATCATAGTAAATAGCCACACAACACTTCATTCAATAATGAAAGATAAAGTCATACATATTGATACTGGAGAAAGAAGAAGAATAAGTCTATGATTATTACATTGGATCTCAATCATCCTCAACATAATCTAGGGAAATAAATAAAATAACATCTAGTAAGAAAGAGATAAGAGGACTAGGTCTATCAAATAAATCCTCCATGCTTATTATTTGTGCCTTCAGGTACTTTGAATATGCATTGCACTTTAATCATCAATTGTTCCTTGCACCTAGAAAATACGAGAAACAAAAACATCAACAAAGTTGGTACGTGGAGTAAAATCTATACTATGCTGGCACATAAAATACTCGAATCTAAAAAGAGAAAGAAAACGTTACTTAAAGGCAGAAAATCAGGTAATCCCAAGTTATTAGCCTCATTTATAGTGAACATGCATTACTATGGTGGACTTAGCACATAATTGCATAATTAGTGGGCCCTTCCCCGTGTACCTTGTACTCTAGGGATCTCCCTGTATACCATGTACTCTAGGGAGGTGCTAGTCAACATTAAAGCTTTCCCTCTCTAATAGGGACTTTAATGAAAACCACTAGTAACTACAATTCACTTATATTCAGTTATGTTCTTTTATGTGCAAGGCGGTAAATAATCAATTAATCATATATTCACATCCATCAATGTATATCAATTTCATACAAACAATTACATATACTTAACATCCAGCAAACTAGTCATATAATTATATCCACGTACCTCTAATTCTCAGATCTGAATTCCACAAGTCCTAAGTTAGGAGGAAGATAGTAGATCACCCTGAAATGTAAAAAAACCCCTAAGTTACTATGGATCCTCATTATTCCACATTAGGGTCCCTATTAGGGTTTAGGTTACGTGGGATGTCACTTTAGGATTCATAGGATTCTGAGTTGGGGTCTGAGATTAGGGTCGTCCAGGTTATAAAAAGGACATTTCAATTATTAGGGTTTTCATAAATTGTACATAATAATCATGATGAGGTGAGAAAAACTAGAAATTAGGGTTCTTCTCAATTATTAAATCAACTATCTTCCTTAGGTAGGATTTCGAGTAACATTATGACCAAGATCATAATTAGGGTGTAAAATATTCCCAAGACAGAAATAAAATCAGTTATAACCATTATTTCACAAAACAATGTATTAAAAGGTCATTAGTAATGGTTGGCCATATTTTCCAAAAAGGGTTCAGATCCAGGTCATGATTATATTTTATTTAGATATCTTGGATTTTTCTAATGAAAATGGTATATTGGTTCGATATTTCTTGATATTCCTATCATTTTCTAGAATTTTCTAAAATCTGACCAATCAGGAAAATTCTAAAGAATTTAAATGAAAATAAAAAAATATTTGCGAGCTCTGACTCGCGGATCATGCGAGGGATCCGACCAACTAGACCCTCTCACTGACCCGCGAGCAAGCGCTCGTCTAAGCGGGGTCAGGCTCACTGAAAAGTCAGGAATACCTCTGACTCCTTCCTGTTGTGCTCGTGTCCGGGTGAGGGTGAGAAAGGGAAATCACCCATCTGAATGTTCCCGCTCGCGCCATGGCTGCAGCGAGGAATTGGGGGAGATCTAGACCAATTTCTAGGATGAACTGGGCTACTCTGGTCATTGGGTTGAGTTTGTAGGTTCACGACGGTTGCGGGGAGGTCGGGCTCGCCGGAAACGAAGGTCTAGGCAGTGTATTCCGTTCAAAACAGGCTAACACAGGTCAGAGAGTGAAGTTGAGAGTTACCTGCCCTCGGGTTGGATTGAGGGAGTCAGGAGATTTGCGGAGGTCCACCGGTGCTGTTGCAATCTTCCCGCGACTCCGAGATACTCCCAACCTCGCCGGAGGTTGAGCTTTGGAGCTCAGATGTAGCGGCTAGTCAACATGGGGTTCAAGGCCTTTGCGGCTCCAACCGAGGATGTCGGTCACCTCGCCGAGACTCCTAGATGGTGCGGTCAAGTTTGATTGAGTGGAGAGGACCGCTGGAGGGAGGGCGAGGTCGAAGTTCGGCGAGTAGGGTGTGCTTGAGGTCGGGGGGTAAGGGGTGATCTAGGTTGCAATTGAGGGGTTCGTGCGACTAAAAGGTAGGTGGCGTAGCTACTGGACTCCTTAAATAGGATTGGGGGGTGCTAGGAAGGGGAGCCCTAAATTGGCTGCCGCCGCCACTGAGAGGCGCGAGAGCTCGGGAGATCGATCTCCCAGATCTGGTGGAGAGGGATGACGTGGTGAGGGTCGTTGAGTTCGGTTTGAGGAGAGGAGTTGGTCCTCCAAAAATCTCGCGAGGAGGAGGTAGGGTCCGGGTGTGAGGGCCGTTTGGGGGGTCGCAGGTCCAGCTACTGGCAGGGACCACTTCTTTCGGAGGTGGAAGACGAAGTCCTGACCTTTGGATCCAGCGCGGATCATTGTCCACCTGATCAGACGGCTAGGATCAAATCGCAGTGAGGGACCGCGCCAAAGCAAGAAAAATGGCCGCGTGACAACATTAATGTCTAATTAAATCGCAGACTTTAGTCCTAGGCTAGATTAGGTAACATAATACACCAAATTTCAAAAGTAAATAACTCCAAATTGGTAATTCCAAAAGTAATGAGATTTTAGGCATCGTTTATAATGCTATGATTTAGCTATGGTGCAAAATTAGAGTCCCAATTCGATTATTGAATATGTCAATTGACTAAATGTCATGATACTTGTATTATTGACTTTATGTACCATTATGGATGGTCTTAAATGAAATTTATAATCCATTTAATCGAAATATTGAGAGAGAGATGATTAAGGGCATAAATGGAACAATTAAAATTGTAAGAGAGAGGAATTAAATAATAATATATATGTAAAAACTCACTCTGTCACACCAACTCTATAACATTTTCTTTTAATTTTCTTTCTTTTTGTTTCTTCATTTGGAATTATTTACTATCATGAGGCTTTAAAATGAAGCCATCTCTTGTTCTTTTTAATTCCTTCTTCTTTACTTATCTTTGTTACAAATTAAATAAAATGCCTCAATGAATTATACGATTCAATTCTCTTTGTTCTTTCCTTCTTCTACACTTTGTGTTTTATGTACTCACATGTGTCTTGAATCTACATTCCTACTTCTTATATTCTAAAATTAGGGTTTCTTCCCTAGGGCCCCAAAGCTAGATCTTAGATATTAGTTCCAATTGATTCTTAGTTATTCCAGTCTTTCCTTTATATTTCAACATCTTGGTGTTTTTACATTCTTACTACACTTCAAGTTTAATTCCCATAGTTTACTTTTATTTCCTTGTTAATAGGAGTTATTAGATCCCAGTAATGCAACCTTCCAGTCAGACCAGACCGAACCTGCACTCCTAAAGATCATTTCTGGTCTATGTGATACAAAGAATACAAATGATAATTGAAATAACTTAAAAGTTTACAACAATCTTAACGAACCACATATATTTCTAAAAAAAATAGACATCTGAATTCCAACTTTAGAGCATTTAGATTCATCTCCAATTGAAACAATAATATAAAATAAAAGTTGTATCACATTCCATCTTTATGTTGTTATTCCTTCATTACTTTCCAGTCCTCTAACCCTAGTATTTCTAGGGTTTCTCTCCAGTCCATTCTTCCTCTACATACATGGCCATGACATCTAGAGAAGAAAAGACAGAGTAGCTAGATACTGGGTCTCTGAGTTTTTAAATACCAAGCCATGATATCCAATACTCATACCTCCTAGATCAATTAACACATCACCTCCTAACTGCCACACTTATGACTCTAACTACTATCCTAATGGTCACTGACAACTCATCCCAAATTTTGATACCAAAATGTTACACCTACATCCCATGATACCCTCTAATCATGGGATTAGGGCATACATTTAGGGTTTAACATAATACAAATAACACATTTAACTTTTTTTTGATGACTGAGAGAACCCACCCGGGCGAAGTCGACATGGTAAACTCTCGAGGCATGAGAGGGTGTGGTCTGGTCACCCCCTCCCGCGCCTAATCAGCGTGAATTGTCATTCACAAAGTGCCTTCGGTGAGGTTCTAAACTGGGTCCTTCATTGGGACTTACTGAGCTCTTACCACCCGGGCTACTATAGCTGGACCACCAAAGGCACATTTAACTTTTTAATTGATTTCAAACTCTTTTTTTTCCTCATGATCACATAAACTAACTTTACAAGGGAAATTAAAACTTGATTACTCTAATTTGATCTCAACAATAAAGAGACATATCTAACATTCATTCTTTTACTCACACTTCCATACATACAACTTGATAACAAATACATACTCTATTAAGAAGAAACTCAAATTACACATCATCATTTACAACTCTCTCAACTCTATATAAGGACCTAGAGTGACATGAACCAATCAAAATTAACTAATATCATGCTTAACTCATGTGGTAAGTATTCTCTTATGCATTGACATCTTCAGTCCAAATGGTTTCCCTAAAAAAATTATGAGTAGAGGGGTGAGCCTACTCACTCACTGAATGAGTACTTGAAAGAAACAATTTAAAGTACTTTAGTGGGCATACATATATTATTGAACAACTAAATTTAAATTAGGACAATAATGAACTATAGAGGAACAAATCATTCACATACATATGTATGGTGGGATACCCTGAATATGCAAAGAGTACATCAATTTCGAGCATACTTAATTAATTATATAAGGAATTAGTAAATCGGGAACATTCAAATGGCAAGATAATAGAAATAATTGCAAAGAATAAATGAAAAATTGAACACACTTGGTTAATCTCTCATTCATCTTGTTATGCCCTGAGCCCACATGAGGTGTACCACAATTTGTAAAAGTATTGTAGCAAGCTATGATCTCACTATATAAGACTTAGAAGCATGCCTGTGATCCTAAGTCTATAGTCTCAATACCACGTTTGCTGCTGGCATTGCCACATTTGTCTCTTCGCAGCTATTGGGAGAAACTGAATATCTCAACTAACTCCTCTCAACTTGAGTACTCAATCTGAGAGTTAAATCCCTCATGCTTATTGTGCACCAGCGAACATATCGAAGATGCCTACTAATTGTCATAACTCAAAATTCAGGTACCACCAGTATCCTAGGTTGGTGCTGGATACCAATCATTTTAGGAGTCTACCCTCACTGGCCTAGACCACCACACCCGACTAGTGAACTCTAGCTTACTGAAGCCTACGTGAGACCTCCTATCGAAAAACATGTTTCCTCCCCACAGATCATGCCTGTTGTGAGGAGTGTATATCATTCATGGAATCTATACGTCTAATTCACTCTTTAAATTCATAACTCAATCATTAAATCAATATTTCTTAATCTAACCTTATAAACAATCCTTCCTATAAATAATCATCAATCTATATCATAAACTGAGAAACTTTGCAACACTATTATCATATTGAATAACACTAATTGAAAACAGTTGATTCACTGAATACCCTATCCTTAGGGTTTCATTCACCTCTTTTGCATATCACACACCTCACATAAGGATTTAATGTGTCATAAACATTCACTTAATAAATACTACTTTCAACAGTTGACATATAACCAAACATATATATGAAACTATAGTATGAATTGGACTAGGATTTCCATGCCATTTATTGAAATATCATGAACCAAGAACAACCTTGAATAAATAAATCCATCACATTACAAACAAATCATATTTTTTTAGATTTCACAATGTCTATTTGCAAACTTTCAAATTGTAGCACATATCAGGTTACACCCTATTTATTGAGATATCAAGAAAACACTAATAATATCAATGAATTTCAAGATAATATCCAATATGTATATGCTTAAACATCCAATATGTATATGCTTAAACATTCTGATAGAATGGTCATTTATGAATAAGGAGATTAGATAGGCAATGTTCTTCATTCACGTCATATAGCAATTTCAGACATAAACGAAACCCTAGAATTTGACATATTTTACTAACTTATGTAAAAATTTAGAAATTTCATTCTAGAAGTTTTTTATCCATTTCTAATATGATATTGTCATCTAAAATTTATTACAGTAGGAATTAATTCATTTCTATATCAATTTGGAAAACCTATAACTGAATGGAAAATTTAGGATTTATAACCCACAAAACAAAAGAATTAAATATTTGTAGTGGATTTAATCTAATTTCATGCAATCTATTATTTAAAGGAAGTAACCACTCACCTAGATCCGATCCAAGGTCACTGACCTTATACTTAAGCTTTATAAGTCCTGATTTGTGGTCTACAATGCTTGGATTCGAGTCTATAGCTCCCAAATGTACTTCGAACCACTAAAAATCAGATGTGCATCTTCAAAAAGACCGGCTGGTGGATGAAGATGAAGAAGGAAGGAGGAAAAAACCTCTAATTAGTTGAATAGATGATCCTCGACATAGCTAATAGGTAAAGGAGAAGGGTTCTATTGTCTAGAACTACTTACCATGAAGGATGCATGTCTAGTTCATCGATATTCAACTATTCTTCACGTTTCACCCAACCCCCTCCCCCCAAATAACCATTTAGGTCGTGTTTTCTTTGATTTAAGGGTATGGTACTATATAGGATTGAATTATGGTTCTAACACACTTCGTTTTGTTGAAAACAGATACATATAGCAAAAATTATGATTCTTTTACTATTGATTATCCTAGACGGAGAGAAGAAGAAATTCTCAATGGATGAAGGGCTTTTTGATGGTCAACATTCCTTTCTATGCGATCAATAGAAGCTCATTTAGTGGCCTCTGAAGGCTCATCTCGGCGGTCAGCAAGAAAAGACTAAAAGTTTGTTTTGCACATGTTTACTTAAAAGGCTATAACTCTTTCATTTTAACTCTGATTTGGTTCATTCTTTTTGAGTTGGATTCATAATCTAATTTTCTAAAATTATACTATATTAGTTTGATAATATTCCTAAAAAATATTTTCTTTATTAATTATTCCTTCAAGTATCATTATTTCTCCTCTTACATATATGTGTATGTTATTTGTATATCAACTAAAAGTCAAATCTCATCATATGCTCAAGTAATGAGTATGAGTTATCCATATCATATCCAAATTTCAAGTAAATACAAATTATATATAATAGTGAAGAATTATTTACTGTATTTCTATACCAATCAAAATTTGTAATTATAACCATTAGAACACTAAATTTGGCCGATTAGGGTTTACACTTCTCAAACCCTAATCCTTCAAAGTAAAATCATGATTAGAGTTCCTTGTTAGGTTTGATCATCACAAGTGATCTACCATATTTAATAATATTTAAGTGATTATCAATCTAATTAATTAATCATATAATCATCCAGGTAACCCTAGTTTTCCAATTAAGCACATACACAATGATAAAAGTTTGACTGGTGGGATTACTGGAGGGAGAGAATAACATTTCATATAAGAGAAAGAGACTAGAATGAGGGAGGAATAGAAAGAGAGTGAGGCTAATTGTTGATTGGAGGTATGAAAAAGAAGAAATAGGGTGAGATTTAGGTAGGGTTCATATGGGCAATGATCAAGGTAAACGAAAGGAGAAAAAATAGGCGGTTGAAAGGGAAACTAGAAAAATTTATGGAACAAGGAGAAAATAGAAAGGAAATTGAAAAGGAAAGGATAAAGAAAGGAGTAAAGCACAATATCCATGAAATTAAAAAGATAAAGGAAACCAAATTAGAATGAAATGAAGGAAGATAACAAACAAAAGATAAAAGAACTCCCAAAAACAAAAGGAAGAAATGAATTAGGAAACCAAAACTTAGAATTCAATGCAAAACAAATAAAGAAAAATAAAGATCGATGCTGCTATTAAAAATTAAAAAGGGGGTAATGTTGTAGGATACCCCTACGTACAACCAATCAGCACTATTTGTGGTGACCACCTACAAGGGGATGATCCTCCTTTGCTTTCTCTGTAAATATATCTCTCACTTAGGGTGATACAAGATCGGATGCTCTGATACCATGTAAGATGGTATTTATGATGAGATTGAAATGCTTCATAAGTGACTACAAGGATTGTATAAATAGGAGCCTACATAGGGTAATATTCTGATACTCATCCAAATGTAACTAAACACAACCCTCTAGTAATATATTTATATATATTGTAATATACATATATAGTGTGTGAGAGAAAGAATTTTTTAAGAGAAACATACCTCCACCGCAATAGTAGAAGGACAAACTTTACAACAAGACGGAGGGTTTATAAACCCAATTATACAATTGAGATGGTACAAGCAATTATGTGTCATGTGTGGTAGAGACATTTTCACATATATATAAGTTCATTCATTTGTAGAAATTTAATACAGAAGTATATTACACACTAATTTTATATCAGGACTATGTTTAGGCATTAATTAATTGAGATGGAAAAATATTAAAAGATATTTGGTTTGTATTTTGTTTTCTAACACTAGAGGTTATTATAATTTGTAATTAGCCCTATAAGTGGGTTAACTTGCTTAATCATGGTTATGCATTCCACTACATTTGTTGTCCTACTCAATCATTCCCTACCCATATATGTTATGGATAAGTATGCCACTGTATTTTGCATCTTGTAGAGAAAACATTCCATTCATACCATAAAAATTATACAAAAAACTTTATATATTTTATAATGTAAAAGAGGTGAGGAAATTCAAATGAAAATAATAGATATTGTAGGTTTATGCTATATCCTTGACATCTTGAGATTCACAAATTATGTCTATTCCATTTTCTTGACATGTTGAACACCATATCCCTTGAGAATTGATAAGATACTTAGATAAAACTTATCCAAATCACACCATACAAAGATAATAGTAAAGTAAAATGGAAATTCATATATCATTAAAATTGATATAGTTACATAACTTAATTCTTAAGATATTAAAATGTGTATAGACAATTCATATATCATACATAAAGGTACATCTATTCTTGAATTTATACCAAATATTAAGAAATGAGTTGTATCATATGTACAAGGCTACCAGCAAATACTAAATGTCAAAGATTCAATATAGTGTTGCTAGGTTAAACATGACCTGAGTTGGAAGCCTCATAGGATAATAAAAACGTATTTATAATTAAGAGATGCCATCATAGTCAATTCCAATCATTGCCTCCAGTTTTATTCTTATCGTGATAGATAATTAACACCATATCTTTAATGTTCTTTCTCTGTCATTTATCAAAATATATTCCCTCTTAAATTTAAAGGGTTTAGTCCACCCTCATCATATATCCACACACTAGTTTTTGTTATCTTAAAGTTACATGTTGTCATGTTTGATGAGATTGTCAACAATGGATTTTGTCATCCTTCCATCGAGGATTATCCACGTGCAATACAAATGAATGATTACCAACCAAAACTACATTATATAATATTTATTATAACCAAAATGTACTTGTTTTTAGTTTTTGCATCATTTATTATATTGTGTATAATTCAATTATTGTACAATCACATTGAATATGCTACTTCAATAATTAAATTTACTCTAAATAATATATGTCAATAAAAGATAAGGAATATATATTTCAAAAGCATAATGAAGTGAATAACATACAAAAAATATATCTACATAAATTTTCTAACTATGCCAAGTCTAAAAGAATACTCAAGATGAAACAAATTGTGTTGTGGTTATTTCATCTATTTTTTTCATTTCATAGTCTACTCCACATGATGTACCTAGCCCAAATTATTACACAATAGGAGTCAATTGAGATCATTACAAGGCTACCACTTCAATTAGCACTAAAAAGATACTTTTATTCTCACCCAATAAATGGGCATCTGAAAAAAGTTATCTCCCTTGCAAGAGATTAAAAAATATATGAATGAACTTCAATAAATTCAATATTCTAATAGAAGACTAGATTGGTATGCTAATATAATATTTTTACACATTCTACTAATGAGTGACGTCTCTAGTCTGCTAAAAATTTATGTTGTTACTTTTTTAGGAACCCCACTTTTTCGTAGACAATAAAACCTATCTATGTAATGTAGAAGTTATTCTTTATGGGGTATGCATAACATGAAAATAATCCATGCAAAATTATTACTATGAGGAGTATGGCTACTAGAGTTTAACCCTCTACTGCCATGCAAAATTTAAAGTCATTAATCAATCTTACTAAATAATGATATAACATTTAATGATCTATTCGGAATTGTCATAATACCTAGTCTTATATTAAAATGTAATCATTCACACATGTTTCAAATACATAGGATTTATTAACTTGATGGAAAGAAAACTCTACCCATAAACATTCTCACATCAAGAAGACTTATATGCATCCCCTTTTAGATTAGCTTCTAAAATCCATCCTAATAACTTGCCAATCCCATCATCTCACAATACTCCAAACCCAAAACTCTTTGCTAGTGAAGGTAATGAGGTTTTTGGTAGGAATGTAGGAAACAAAAGATCTATATTCTCTAACACAGATGCACCAAAATAATTCTAATCTCATACCTATCCACAATATGAAGATGGTCAATTCTGATAGTTTCATTGGTTCTTAGAACAACAATCATCCAAACATTTCTATAGATACCTAGAACCATAATGATATTGACTTTATGACTGAGAAACTACTTCTACACTCATACTAAACTTGGGAGAAACAACTTCAATGGAAAATGGCATGATCCTCACCTTTCATTGAACTAACCGTTACCCAGAGTCAATAGTATAAACTTGTTGCCAAATTCTAAGGTGATCTCTATTGCTCTCTCTATGACTTCTAGTAAACATACCTCCTTTATTCATGCTTTAGACACTCTATGATGTCCCTCTCTATTTCACCTACCCTAGATCACTAAGATCCTATTAATAATCTAATTTTATGGGATGACAATGATGTTTTTCTCATCTTTCCTAAGACTATTGGTATAATTTTAAACTCTCACATTGCATCTCACTTGGCTCTTTCCTATATTGAGACAAACATGGGGTGGAATTATATTTGATATACCCATTAGGTTGAGCAGATTCTTAATTCACTCAATATTTAGTTTGTGTAGGTCATGTTTGTGCTTTTGCCTATTGTTTTCTTATGATCTTCAAAACTTGGAATGTTTGTGGATTGGACATTTAATAATTAGATAAAGACTATTAGTCAATTGATTTATAACAAAAGAGAAATCTCATTACTATCTAAGAGACTAACAATCATATGTTATACTTCACTACAGCAAAATTGCCCATTAGCGGCATTTATTCTAGTGGCATTTATAAAAAAAGCCACTATCTTTCTAATATACAAGCATTTTTAATTAAAGTGCCGCTAAACCTCCTATTATAGAGTTTCTAAAAAGCACTTAACATTAAAGGCATTTGTATTTTTAATTAGTGGCAATCCTAAATTGCCATACCCAAATTTGCTAACGCAATATTGACTTTCCCGCTCCAATTTCATGACTTACGCTACAAATCGCTATTCTCTCCCTAATTCATCCTGACATCTGCCGCTCTCTCATTGCGACTTCCTCCCTCTCCAGCTAGCTCTCTCCTTGCGACGATATCGTGCCCTAGCTTTGGTGGATCGCGTCTTGCGTCTGTGCGGCTCCAGAGTGCCAAGCTACCAGCCGCAGTTTGCAAGTTGTCGGCGCCCGCTGGTGAGTCCCAACCGGGAACCGGCATTTGCGAGTGGAGGAGTGAAACTTGCCGGCCGTGCGCGTCAATCGGGAACCAAGACCATTCATCTGCCGCCTATTTTGACCTAGCCAACCTGAAGCACCGCCACATACTAACTCTCCCTCTCAAGTGCTAGCGAGCTCGAGTGAGGGACTCCAATCATCCAATTCCTCTAAGCTTTGCAACTTTCCAAAGAGGTATGTTGTCATCATGATATTTCCCTGCTTCATCCATTGATGGGGATATGTCTCCAATTATGTAGCGTCTATCTTTTAACCTCCCTCTTATAACCAAGATTTCGGTGGCCACTCACCAGAGAAAATATGACATTTTTATAGCCACCTCAAAGTACAAATCAGTGTGGTTAATCTATTCAGGTTGCTCCTCCTTTATTCTTGATATTTCTCATGACAATGACACCAAACCAATAGGATGAGTGAGCATTAAAGGATCTCAAGTGGTTTAGCCACCACATCTACATATTGTTTGTAACCGTGAGTTGGAAAGGAACCATGCTAATTGATTCAGCGTATTCCTTAGGTAGGAGTTGCAAGAATACATCCAAGTCTCATCCTATGTTGTTCTCAAGGATTATCTCACACACATTATTCATATGAGTGGTGATTCAGATAATCTAATACTTGGCTTTGAAGTCCTCTAAGATTTACTGATTGGGCACAAAATATTTTCCTAAGGCAAATTATACAGGATTTCAATAGAGATTTTAACTTAAGATTTACTGATTTTTTTCCCACGCTTAGCTTTAGTTGTGTCTTTTTATATGGATTGGATTGATATGATTTTTTCCATGGATATGAACCACCACTTTGTTTCATGCCACATTTTCCTCAATTTGGGTCATATTATTCAGGCCAGACCACATTTTGTATGCTTAGTTCATTTTTAGCTAAGTTGTTTGCCAAATTCTAGCCATCAGTAGGATTTAGACCTACCGTTAATAGGGTTTGGTTTCCATTTGAGCTAATGTAGTTGAACATGGCTCTTTTTCATGTGTAAAACAAGTTGCATGACATACTTTGCAGTCATTGATACATGTGTTAGGAGTCTGCAACTGGTCTGTAAATCATGATGAGGCTTTACTAAGGTTGTTAATGTGTGTTGACCTTGGCTTAACCTATTATTTAAACAAGTAGATGTCAATGATAATTTAGTTAACCAATTCCTATGATTGATCCTAATTCAGTTCAGTATTGTTTTGCATTCATACATGATCGTGCTAAAATATGTAGTGTGCATTTCCAGTTTTAGGTTTGACTTTTTTGATGTTACAACTTTATTGTGTGGGGCATGACATTTTCAGTACATCCAATGCAATTAGTTCAGGGAAGACCACAATTTGTATGCCTACTTTAGGTTTAGCCAAACAATTTGCCAAATAGATTTAGACCTATCCCTAACAGGGTTTGCTTTCCACTTGGGCCAATACAACTGAACATGTCTCTCTTTCATGTTCCAAGCAAGCTGCATGATAGACTTTGCAGTCATTGATACGTGCAATCATTGATACTTTCTGGCTGTATATGTTCTAAAGGTTTGTAGAAGGTGAGCTTGTAGAAGATGAGGTTGTAGGTTTGGAAACCATGTTGGTGGTTTTGAGGTTTACAAATTCTCCTTTGATACTGGCAGATAGGACCCAGGCTCTTGTTCATTTTCTGATTCACTTCAAAATGATTAGAATGTGCCTGGGTCCTTATTATAAGTATGTTCTTTTATCCTTTTAAAAAGTATTTCAAACATAGTGTCATGTACTCATAAAACTAAAGTGGCAGGAATCTATCCCATTTACATATAGGTCAGAGAATAATAACCTCACATAACTCATTTAGAAAATTTACAATTTTTAGATGAATCCTTCTTGTCATAAAATTTGTTGTACTATAAAAATAATAAGATGATAAGATATCTTGTAATAGTGTTTTGATAAACACAGAAGTACAAGACTATAGTAAAAATGTGCAAAGACACCACTAACCTCTTTAAATAGGTCTCACACCTTCTATAGTAGTGCATGGATACTCCAAATTAAATAGGTCTCACACCTATACAAAATAAGCCACACACCATTAACCTCTTTGATAATCTAAAATATGAGTGTTGATTAAACAAATAGATAATAAGTGTCACCTCATTTTATGAAATACTAAGATACATCAAATTATAGAAAATACTAGTTACTTCCTTGAAATTCTCAAAGAAGGATTAGTGAACATTGAACCGATTGCAAAAATATAGGACATGATCTCCTCTATTAGATTTCTTTTCAAGCTATCATGTCTCTATCCTAGATGAAGGTGGTTTTGTTAATACTAATATTGAACATTACACTTTGTTAATACTAATATTATGCAGTCTCTATCCACCCACAACAGTCACTATGAACTGGGCATCTATGGCAATGTTAACGTTCCCTATTGAAGAACAATTGGACATCATCCTAGATGATAGTTCCTTAAACCAATTGGCCATACCCAAACATTGGCGTTTTTTAAAAGGAAGACACTACAGGCCTGGTGAAGTGACCCTAAATTTTGGCAATTATTCACATGTTATTGAGGTTGAGTATGATTTGGCGGGAAATCTTGTATCAAAATCCGGTTGGCATGATTGGATTGGAAAGATGCATGTGGGCCATAGCGACAGGCTTTTTCTCTATCCAGCTGTCCATAATACCATCAAAGTTTGGATAACCAACATCAACTGTGAGACCCCCGATCATCTACGGCGGTATGAGCGCACGGCGGAGGATATCAGCTCGGACGAATCTGATTATGAGGCCCCTGTCTGTTCAGATTCATCTAAATACAGTGAGGAGCTCCGCGACACAGTACAATCATCAAAAAGGCCACGGTAAGTCCAATTAACAAATATAATTGTCAAGACAAAAAATTTGTGTTTACACTTTTTGTCTGAAAGCAATCAATACTCATAGCTTCTTTCTTTTCTGAACTTCAGGAGAAGATCACCACAATGATTAGTCCTCGAAGTTACTGATGCGGGACCATGTTGGTGTAGTATTTAGTTGTCTATCTATCTAGACTTGTCTTTATTAATAGTTTTTTTAATTATGTGCATGTTTAGGGGTACACCAACCCCTTTGTTTAGTTACTATTTAGGGGTACACCCCTGTGTGTGGATGTAAAAAGAGATTAATGAATGGAACTGAAAGTTGCTATATGAATTCTTATAACTGAAGTGTGTGTTCCCATGAATGTTCGAAATTCACAAATCCATCCTATCTAACGACATACTCGAAACCAAAAAACAAAAAGAAATATGCATATCCTATTATGTTACAAATTACTGATAAATTTCATTATAAATGTTCTTGTATCCTTATTATAACTATTTTCTTTTATCCTTATTATAAGTATTTCAAAAAATTCTTGGGCGCCCGCATAGTCGGATAGGCTCACGTGAACTTCATTTGCATGATTACACTAGTATTTTCTCATATTGTATAGTCTATTTTAATATGACATACTTACTCATATGTTATATGTTTTACTATTTTTATAGAATGGATAACTCTTGGATAGCATAGGATGACCGAACCAGCAGTAAATACTTATGTGGAGTATCTAAATTTTTGGATTTTGCTTTTGAACATTCATCGATTGGAGACAAGATTATATGCCCATGTAGAAAGTGTGCTAATGTATACCAGGTCACTAGAAAGACTGCATTGAGACATCTACTGTGGCATGGCTTCTTACCAAGCTATATTTCTTGGGCTTTTCATGGTGAAGATGTCGATGTTCAAATGGATGCTCCTACTGATCAGGGAGATTTCCTTAATGCTGAAAATTTACAAGATATGTTGCATGATACTTTTCTGAGTTTTAGTGAAGATGGAAATACAGAAGGAGTGGAGCCATCTAGTGATCAACATTTCAATACTAAAAATTTTATATCTTTTTAAAGGATTCTGAGACAGAATTATATCCAGGGTGTAAGAAATATAGCAAACTTGCTTGCATCCTAGAATTGTATCACCTGGTTTGTCTTAATGGCTTGAGTAAGAAAGCATCATCTATGTTTCTTACGTTCTTCAAGAAGATGCTACCAGAAAGAGAACAGTTACCTAATTCATTTTATGAGCTAAAAAAGATGATTAAGGGGTTGGGCTTAGATTATGTGAAGATTCATGTTTGTCCAAATGGTTGCATGTTGTTTTGGAAGGATTCTACTGATAAAAACGTCTGGGATACATGTGGAGAATCAAGATGGAAACTGATTACAATCCCAGATGATGATGACGAGCTTGCAAAAAAACCCAAGAGAATACCTATCAAAGTGCTCAGACACTTTCCACTTATACCCCGCCTAATGCGGTTATTCATGTCATCAAAAACCTCATCCTTAATGAGGTGGCATTCAGAAGAATATGAAAAAGATGACAAGTTAAGACACCCGGTTGATTCACCTGCATGGAAAACATTTGATGTGATGCATCCATAATTTGCTACAGGCGCTAGAAACCTTTGATTGGGGCTTGCAACTGACGGATTTAATCCTTTTGGGACAATGAGTACTTCTTACAGTACATGGCCTGTTGTGATTATTCCATATAATTTACCTCCTTGGTTGTGCATGAAGCAACCATATTTTATGTTGTCCCTACTCATTCCTGGACCAGCTTCACCTGAAAATATAGATGTGCACTTGCGTCCATTGATTGATGAGTTGAAAGAACTATGGGATACTGGTGTACATACATATGACGCTGGAACCAAGGAGTTCTTTCAGATGTGGGCTTCTTTATTATGGACAATTAGTGATTTTCCAGGATATGCACATCTATTTGGTTGGAGTACTAAAGGCTACAAAGCATGTCCCTATTGTAATAAATATATTGTCTCACATTGGTTGCCACATAGCCGTAAAGTTTGCTACAAAGGACATCGTAGGTTTTTGCCAACTAGACACAGATTCTGAAAAGAAGCAAAGGCATTTGACGGTGAGAAAGAATTTAGGTGTCCACCTAAACCTCCTTCTGGAGCTCAAATCTTGTCACAATTGGAGGACGGAACAACTGTAATTGGTAAGAAAAGGCCAAGAGGTAAGGATTCAACACACAATTGGGAAAGGAAAAGCATATTTTTTGAGCTACCATATTGGAAAACTAACATTGTAAGGCACAATCTCGATGTCATGCACATTGAGAAGAATATATGTGAGAGTATTGTTGGAACATTGCTAGGTTTGAAGGATAAAAGTAAGGACAACTTGAATAAAAGGAAGGATTTGGAGGATATGGGAATCAAATTTCCGCTTCATCCAAAAACTATTGGTAAATATACCATCCTACCTCCATCTTGCTATATAATGAAAAAAGATGAAAATATATTATTTTGCAACCTCCTAAAATATGTCAAAGTTCCAGACGGGTATGCGTCTAATATATCTAGATGTGCACGGCCGAAGGATCAGAAGATGCTACCAATGAAAAGTCATGATTATCACGATGCAATAGCTTTTGCCATTAGCTGTCATTGTGTCCTTCCCCAAGAAGAATGCTAAGTCATGTATTATTAATCTTTGTCACTATTTTCAAAGGTTGTGCACTAAAGTCATAGATCCAATTGATTTTTCTACATTGGAAAATGCAATAGCTGTTACACTTTGTGAGATGGAGAAGATATTCCCTCCATGCTTTTTGACATAATGGTGCATCTATCAGTCCATCTCTCTTATGAAGCTAAGATAGTCGGCTCTATTCAGTATCGTTGGATGTATCCAATTGAAAGGTAACATTTCACACGTCGTGATGACTTTACCTATTGGAATGTAATTTATGATAATATTTTCCTCAACTTTGTTTTCAAGTATCTGATGACCCTAAAAGGATATGTTCATAATAAAAGATATCCAGAAGGGTCAATAGCAGAAGGATATATAGCTGAAGAGTGTCTAACTTTTTGTTCAAGATACTTGGATGGAGTTGAAACAAAATTAAATCGGCCAAATAGAAATGATACTGACGAAGCAAATTTGGAAAATGAGCCAACACTTGACAGTGATGATTGGTCTATTTTCTCGACAGTAGGTCGTGGTATTGGTAAAATGGTAACATGTGTCTTGGACGAACATACATTGAAACAAGCCCATAAGTATGCACTATTCAATTGTGAAGCAATTGAACCCTACATTAAGTAAGTTAGTGTCAACTGTCTTCTATTAATAAAATGCTATAACATATTCCAATAACATATTGCACATATTTTGTATTCAGGATGCACTATGATATCATTAGGCAAAAACATCCTCAGAAGTCCTTAAAGGAGGTTCAGAGAATACATAGTAACTCATTTGATGGATGGTTTAAGGAACATGTAAGTTTAGTTGTGGTAATTAAATTAGTTATGCTTCTTGAATAAAGTCTTAAAAACTTTTCTTTTGTTAGATTGAGACACTCCTTAGAACAGATATGGTAGATGATAAAATCAAGTTTCTTTCACAAGGTCCCCATCAACTGGCCATTAAGTACAAGGGCTATGTTGTCAATGGTCACAGATTTCAAACCAAGGCAAAAGATGCAAATCGAACAACACAAAATAGTGGAGTCTTTCTTGTAGCTAAGACTGGTTGTTATTCTAAAACCACTGACCGCAATCCAATTACTAGAGATGTAACCTACTATGGTGTTTTGAAGGATGTTATTGTGCTCAATTATTATGAACACTTTAAGGTGATATTATTTAAGTGTGATTGGGTGGACATCTACTCAACGAGGGGAATCAAGCATGATGAACATGGGTTGACTCTTGTTAATTTGAGACACCTTCAAACTATAGGAGAACCGTTTGCAGTGGAATCTCAAGTTGGACAAGTATTTTATGTAGAAGATGTCATTACAAAAGGGTGGCATTTTTCTGTAAAGATTGCCCCACGGGATATGTTCAACATGGAAGAACAATCTTTTATTGAGAATGTCGAAGCTTATGTGGAAGGTGAAACTGGAGATGGGCCATCGATGACATCAGAGGATGAAGATACTGATTGTGACATAGTTAGATTGGATATGGAAGGAATTACTGTGGCTAGTTCAACAACTGAAAAAGACCAATCCCGAATTCAGCAGGATGATGAAAGTGTGTCTCAAAGTGAAGATGATGACTGTTTTGAATGAGAAGATTACAAAATAGCAGCCAATGTTTCTTTTTGTTTGTCATTAATATTTGACTTAAATAAGCCTTTTTTGGCTCAATGTATCTCTTTAATTTTCTGTCTCACATTGTGCTCTAGCTAGGTGTATCAATTTTGCATGTCTGACATTATTCTTATTCATATTTATCCTTGTCGCTACTATTGTTTATAATTATATTTGCTTAAATATCTAAGTTTCATTTTTAAATATTATTAATAAAATTGTTATTATGTTGTTCAATATTTGTCTAAATGTGACCATTTTTATGTGACTTGATATACTCAGGATGAGAGAACAGTACAGTGACAACTGCCATAACATGACAGCCACAAGCAATGATAAGAACAACAACAACGACTCCTGTACAACGACTCATTTTCCTAGCATTACTCAACATGCTTGTTGGCAATCTTTGAACATGTCAACCTCAAATTGCTCCAAAAAAATTTAGCTTCCCTTCCAACTGAAATTCGTAATGATAGAGCAAACAAATTCAATAAAACTGCTTCTAGCTCTGCAAAAAATGCCCAATCAGCCACGTCTCCCCAAGACTATAATATGGTTGGTGGTTCGAAATCCTCTCAAACATGCACAACTAAAAAGGAGATGGGAACAAGGTTCCAAAATCAACAAAACAAAGAAAGTTGCGATAAAGTTACAAGATCAAGAATTTCACAGCTACCCCGTGTATATAATGTCAATGCTTCTGTGTCTATTCATTCAAGAATTATAGAGAATAGAGTTGCCAGTAACCAAAATAACAATGTATTTCCTGATAACATGGACCAAAATAACATCCCTGATCACCATGTTGAGTCATTGAATGTTACAACAACACCTTCCGATGGGCTAGGTAATCATTCCATTCATATCATTGTATTTATAGTGCTGAATTTAATCATATATAAGTATGCATATATATATTTTATCCTTTATGAATGAATGTTTAGGTCAAAAACATCGAGCAAACAAATTCAATAAAATTGCTACTAGCTCTGCCAAAAATGCCCAATCAGCCATGTCTCCCCAAGACTCTAATATGGTTCGTGGTTTGAAATCCTCTCAAACATGCACAACTGAAAAGGAGATGGGAACAAGGTTCCAAAATCAGCAAAACAAAGAAAGTGGTGATAAAGTTACAAGATCAAGAATTTCACAGCTACCCCGTGTGCCTAATGTCAATGCTTCTGTGTCTATTCATTCAAGAATTGTAGAGAAAAGAGCTACCAGTAACCAAAATAGCAATGTATTTCCTGATAACATGGACCAAAATAACATCTTTGATCACCATGTTGAGTCATTGAATGTTACAACAACACCTTCTGATGGGCTAGGTAATCATTTCATTCATATCATTGTATTTATAGTGCTGCATTTAATCATATATAATTATGCATATATATATTATCCTTTATGAATGAATGCTTAGGTCAAAAACATCGAGCACGTGGCCGAACACAATGTTTGAAAGTTTGGAAAAGAAAGCCCGACGATCCAATTCCCATTGAGAAAAATCAATTTGGACAACCAGTAGGTGAAAACCAAAGTCACTTATCAAGTTTTCTGAAAACCATTGCAAGAGATCCCAATCTTTGTCCACTAAACTATGAGGACAGGAGACAATTTCCAGCAAATAAAAAAGATTCTATATGGAATTTTGTGAAGGTATATTATTAAATTTTATTTTTAAATGGTTAAATGAAGCATCTAATTGATATCCTTTATGTCAGTAGAGTAAATTCACAATGGATTCAGATCTGAAGGAGTGGACAATGAAGAGACTAGGAAAGAAATGGAATGACTACAAGTGCAAGTTAAGGAGACTATACTTCGTAGAAGATAGTTCATACGAACAACAGCTTGAACAAGTTGTTCCCCGCGTGGACAAGTCGCATTGGAAATTTCTTGTCGATTATTGGAGGAGTAATAAAGGAAAGGTAATATTGTTTTTTCTATTCGTTGATACTTACAGTACCGCACAGATAATTACTATGCACAATACTGCAATGTTTTCCACAGAGGAAGTCTATAACTAACAAGACAAGCAGAAAATTTCAAAAGGTTAGCCACACAACAGGAACCAAGTAATTTGCATGCCTGAAATATGATGTAAGTTAGTAATTTTTGTGATCCATTAAGATAATTTGATGGAATCCGTTAATTTGATGTTTACAATAACCATGTTTGAATGATAAAGATGGAGAAGGAAATAGGAGGAGAAGTGGATCCCATAATGTTTTTTGAGAAAACTCATCGTAAAAAAGATGGGAGCATAGTTGATGTTGAATCCACCAAAATTTTAGTACAACACATAATATCCTATAGTATTATGTTACATTTACTAATTTCATAGAGGTATATATTTGGTATAAATTGCATCTTGTATGATTTGTTGTATGTAGGAAAAATTTTCTGAGGTAGGAGAAGAGTTGCGAAGAAAACAACCTGATGTTACTTCAGATGAAATGTATAGGCATGTTATGGGAGAAGAGAGACCAGGATATGTTCGTGGTTATGGACTTGGACCATCACCTTCTGATATCTGGGGCAAGAACCGTAAATCCTGAGAAGCTGAAGAAGCTCAAAGGAAGCATTTCCAGGATAAGCTTGAAGAACAACGGTTGGAATTTGATGCAAAACTTCAACAACAAAAGGATTAATTCAACCAAAAATTAGAGTTACTTGCCTTAACTAGAGCAGGAAACAGTCAAGCACAGCATGTTGGCACTGGCCAAGTATGAATACATTTTATACAAGATGTGTGGTATCAATTATTTTCCATGTTGATTTTTATGGACTTATGACAAAAATAAAATAATTGTGCAGACAAACTTATCAATGCAAACTCCACTCCATATAAGACATTCATCATTTAAGAAGGGACAAGTATGTTTGTATTACTGTGAATTGTACTTCATTTTACATTTATATAAATTTGTTATGTAAACTGTATTTTTTGTAGGATGTGTATCTGCTGAGTTTTATAGATCCAGATGCTAGAATTGCATTCGGTCGAGTCTCTGAGGTTGACCCCATGAAAAGGGTGGGAGGTGCAATTTTAGGCTCATCATTTGTTGTTGTTTTTGCAGAGGTTTCTTTGTTGGGCAACGATCCTCTAGTTAAACCTTATGATCAATATCAATCTGTTGATGATGATGTTGGCAACGTCATAGCATGGCTGAAAACACATATGTTGCCAAGGTGAGCATAAATTATTGCTTATACTGTTACATAATTGAAAACAAAAGTAGTATCTAAAGTCGTTTCCATTTGTTGCAGGACATGAAGTTTAAATTTAATTGCATCCTTGGATACTATCTAAAGAGAGGAGAGCTATAGTTGTTTTTATGTAATCCACTTTGTTATTTGTTCATGCCGATCCAAAGTAATGGTGTTTCATGTCCATTTTCGTAGACAATGTTGCCAAATAATGAGCAGTGTTTTAGCTTCTTGTTTGTGGGTACAGATGAAAAATTTAGTTGAAAATGAGTTATGGTTATTTGATCCATTTCTTTCCATTTTGTAATTACTCAGCTAGTAAATGGATTATTATGGTTTGGATTTTCAAAATTTATAACTAATGTGGATGGGTGATGTGGACGGAATAATTCTTTTTTAATGTAAAAACTACTACAGTAAAAGGGTAATTGTCCCTTTGTATGGAAGCCACACAATTGTTCCCTTAATTGTTAAAACAACATTTGTATATTTTTCTTTTTTCCTTTACCCCCTCCATCTAAAACAATACCCTTTCTGTAACATGTGGTTGTGATGCAGGCCCTAAAAGCCAATAACTATGGTAGTGATCCTCTGCTAACTGCAGCTCATTACTTGGAGATTAATTAAAGGCCAATCTCGAGAGCTGACAACCTCTGTATTGATGGCTTGTCCGACTGCCCAGGGCTCCCATGGGACACATCCATTCCTAGTATAATAGTTGACACTTGGGAGATCTTTGGCATGGATGGAGGATGCTCATGGTTGTGGTGAACTTCTCTGCGCAATGTGACACCTGTAGGCATATTCAGGATCCCATTCGCTGTGGAAACATGAAGGGCGTTGTAAGTAAAATCTTTTAATGTATTTTGTTTAAATTAGTTAAACGAAATACATAAAAAAAATTTACAGACAACGCACTTCATGTTTCCACAACAAATAAGATCCTGAATAAGCCTGCGGTTGTCACAACATGCAGAGAATTTCACCACAGCCAACTATTATACTAGGAATGGATGTGTCCCATGGGAGCCCTGGGCAGTCGGACAAGCCATCAATAGCTGCTGTAAGTTTTGAATTTTGAAGTGATGTTCACTTCCACAGCTTTCCCAAGTTCCTGGATCATTGCTTAAGCTGAACTTCAAGCTATGCTCAGTGGCATCTGAAATGTAGTGTCCTTCAGATTCCAAAATGTGATATTTAGATTAAATTTGTTTTGAGGACTTTGTGCCCCTCATTTTTAAAGTATTATACCATGCTTGCAAAGGTGAAAGGCTTGGAACATGCACATCATTCAACAAAATTCGATCAGGTATGTTCTTCCATTCATTCTCAACACCAATAAGTCATATGAACTAGTGCTTAGATAACACCAATGTACAATATTTCTCACCATATATGTTGTAACAGGAACTACACCGTAGCATGAATGCTTTTGCTAATTCATTCATTGGTACATAACCATGTTGAACATCAAGTACCTAGCCTATTGTTAATAAGAAGGCCTCACAAATATTGTTTCTACTAAACTAAAAAACCATTGTTCCATTTTGTATACACATATGGAACTTCTAGATGACTATCAAACAAATAATCACCTTTGAATATATGTTCAACTTTTCTATCAAGCATATTAATTTCATAGCTATACTGTTATAGTAAAGGGGTGAAATTGTCCCTTTATAAGAAGTTATATGTAACAAGGATCATCACATTTGTTTCTACACATCTATTAATTGAGCATATGTGGTATATTTCTGTGTTAGTGGTGTGATTATCAACAGATTTGTACTATTCAAGGATGGCTGTAGCGAGTGCAAATACCTCTTAATGATGTGAATGAAGCTCAAGAATGAGAATGGGGGATGGCCGAGCCCAATAGTTTGATCTATAGGTATGGATTTTTTTTTTATTTCCTATACATGGTGCTAAATGTGATAATCTTGAAATTGATAGTGGCGGTTTGATGTTGTAGGCTCTAATGGATTTGTAGTATGAAAATGAGCAAGTTCTTGAGAATGGTTGCTTGTTTATCTATAATCTACCCTTTGTTGCCATGTAAAAATGAAATCTGGAAGGCTAACTACTATTGAGCTCCCTGATAAGCAAAATTCATTCCAATCAGCAGAGGTATCTTCATGTGCTAGATCCCTTCTTTTTTGCTGCATTTCTAGTTGCTGGTTTTCCAGTTTATTTGTTATTCTAGATGTTGGTTTCCAGCTGATTTGTTATTCTAGATGCTAGTTTACAACTGATTTGTTATTTCTTTTTCTAAGTCAAGTGGCTATACATCGATCAATTTGTTATTCAGATTTGAATGTTTCAGCTGATGCTTATAATTTCCACTCTTCAGTGACCTTTAGCCGGATAGATCCTGAAGGAAAGTTGGTCATGGGCTTTAGATAAGCTTCCAACTTACAGACCACATAGACAATAGAGATATGCAAACCCAAAGTTCTATAGGTGAAGTCGATACCATCAGTTTGTCAATCTACCATTTGGCACATAATGCTAGTGTTAATCTGTTATTGACAACAAGTACAATAAAACAATTTTGTCAGTTGATATTCCCATTTCATTTCTATAGGATGGACATGAGCCTTTTATCACTACATTTTGTTTAAAACAATCTCAACAAGGCTTTATTCTCTAATTTATAGTTTGTAGTTGCTTTTTCCTAATTAATCTATATTATCTTCAGCTAGCATCTGAAGTCAGTGTTGGAATTCCTACTCTGGTACGATGCTTCACATCTTCTAGCTTCAACCAAAAGTAGAGCAATACAGATCCTTCTACACTTGAAATTGAAGGTAGTGTGCTTATCATAGGCACCATAGCATGTATGGCATTATTTTGATGGTAAAATGAAGTGGTTGATACTTCTTTTTGTTAATGCGAGCTTTGTATTTTGTAGAGGTGCATTATGAAGGGAGGCCATTGAGAAACTTGATTAAGTCCTTTGGTAGGTCTACTTAATCTAGAACGAGAAGGTGCTTGCTGAATGGGCTACTGAATCAACTGTGCTATACTCAATCCATGTAATTGTTGTTGATTGCCGTTAGCCACTACTCCTTGTACATTTACTGAACTATGCAAAGTAGATGACAAGCCTTGAGGCACAATTGGTCGGGAAGAAGGTAACATGATGCCCAAAATGACAAGTTGGCTTGTAGGTGGAGGTTGGGTGGTTGAGGGGAATCCACTAGAAAGATACATTTGAAGACGTGGAAGATGTCATGTAGGCTGCAAGTATGGTGGCATATTTTGTTTGTTCTATTGAAAACAAGTTCCTTCAATCAGAAGTTATTGTACTGTATAGAAAATTGTTGTATGAAAGTATGTCATTGGTGTTGAATTCAATATAAGGGGAAAGGTAAAATGTCATCCCCATGTAATTGTCAGTTGTTTATAAATAAAAAATATTCATAATTTCAAAAAAACTGAGTTTGGTTGCAATTGGCATTCAATTAGAAAACCTGATAATGAATTGAAAATTGAATGACTAAAAGCCATGAAAATGTAGTATTACAGAACTAGTAGTCATTAGTGACTTTTTTTATACGCCATTAAACTCAATAAGAACATTTTCATACACCAACATAATACAAAATAGTGGCATTTGTATAAAAGCCAATTGATGGATAGTGGCTTTTTTATAAATGCCAAATGATGGTTTAGTGGAATTTATGTGGAATTTATTCGAAGGCACTAAAGACAAACCTTTAGTGGCTTTTACAACTTAAGCCACTATCTTCCTAGTGGCATTGGCGCTAGAGGCATTTTTTTAAATGTCACTAAACCTGTTTATTGGCTTTTATTTTATTTTTAGTTGCTTTTCTGAAAGGCCGCTAATGACTATGTTTGTTGTAGTGCTTTCACCTCTATTTTGAGGGAAGCAACATTATTTTTGGATTAGATTTAAAAGCCTATGATAGGCACCAGCAGTAGCCTTTCCATAGATTAGAATTACCAATTTTTGACTCACCTTGCAACTCACTAGGATTCTTCCTCAATCACTCTTCATTTTCACTTTAATATTGGTAGATCTAGTGTCTTCTTATAGACCATCTACAATGATCCTAGTAACAACAAAACCACCTTCATTAGTGATCTATACTCCCTTATGACATGTAAAATGATCAATCTTGTATTTGTGGTGGTGCTTTTTAACCTCACTAGTTTTTATTCTTATAGGAAATTGAATACAAACACCTTTGAAACTCACACCGATAATAATTATATCTTCAACAACTTCATAATATTCCAAAATCGTATTTATCTGTCTACCCCCAATACCAACATTACTTGGAAGAGAGGTGACTATTAGTCCATACTATATTTTTTAATAGTTGTAGAAATTTTGATTATTTATACTCATTATCTCATTTCTTTGCTTATTTATGGACCATCATGGATGTTTTCCTATCATTCTTATACTTCCTTGTAGTCTTGGGATCCAAATACTTATCACTTTGAATTCTTTTGCAAGAAATACTCTTCCTTCTCTAAAGTTGTTTCAGATTGCTAGATTCAATTTTCCTCTGATTACACTCTAGAGTTTACCCTTCAAAATAACAATAGGAACTTGAATTCTATCCTTCAATATTGGAACAAGATTGCCTTCAATAACATTAAAAAATTATTGATTCACTTTAGAGAAAAACCTCACCCTTTCAACCAACCATAAAACTAAATGAACTGCTATTGATTCTAAAAAAGTAGATTTAAGAGACATCAACTCCTCCACTAAAATCATCTAGTTGCAACATTCCAAAGCTCTCTAGATACAAGACATAGATAGAAACACTAATTTATGCACAATATATGTAATAATAGGACATAACTTCATGATCCTTATTACCCTATCAATTCATAATTTACTAACTACAAACAAACACATCATTATTTCACATATTGTTAATTACTTCAAGTGTCTTCAATCCTAGTAAAACAATTTCACACCTATTCTATTTCAACTTGGAATTGCTTTGCCCTACTAAAATCCATTATCTCTAGCTTCTTACTAGTGTGTTTTCTGAAGAATAAAGGTACTCAGCCATCACCCAAATGGACCTAAATAGATCCCCTGGACATGATGGTATTAGTATGAGTATTTATTAGGCTTCTTGGAACTAGGTTAATTGATCTATCATGAACTTCTTCTATTTTATTCATCAGAATAGGTGCTAATATTAGGGTCTTGAACCATGCTCACATTTCTCTTATAAAAGAATCCTATTGATATTAAGCAACTTAGACACATTACTTTGATCAGAACGCCTTATAATATTGTTTCTAAAGTCCTCAATAATAGAGTTCAACCTCACCTTGTGTCCACCATTGGGTTTGAGTAGTCATTTTTCATCAAAGATAGACAGATTCAAGATGCTTATATTTAACCCAATGAATCTATTCATGCTTTCCATATATACCGTGTTCCTCTTCTAATGCTTAAATTGAACTTCAAAAAGTCATTTGATAATGTCAATTGGGATCTTATCATTTAAATCCGCTATGGATATGACTTCTCATAACAATGAGTTAAATGGATCCATAGCTGCACAAAGAGATTTTAGTTTTCCACTATAATAAATGGTTCACCCTTTGGTCATTTCTCTAGTACTAATGGGATTTTGTAAGGGGACCCTCAATATTTTTTCCTTTTTATCATTGACATCTCTATTATTTCCTATAGGATGAAATTGTCCTTAGAAAATAACATCTTGCAAAGGGTTCTTAGTGACAAGATCTCTTAAGAGAAAACCATTTTGATTTTTTGAGTATGCATCATCTTTCTCAAGTCTAACAATAAAAATGTACTTAATTGAGATCTTGGTGATATTTTCGCATATAACTGTGTTGAGGATCAATTTTCAAAAATCAACCTTGTAGTTCACATGTTTTTAACAATAACTTACTCTGATATCAACATCTCTTGGGATATCAAATCAATAACTTCCCTTTCAGAATTCTAGGTTTACCCCTCTCACCCCTATAATACCATTTTGCAGGCATGGGAGTCTATTCGTATGGATGTTAAAAAATTGCTTAATGATTGGAATACTAATTTTCTTAACATGGTTGGAAGATTGGTTCTACTCATAGATTCCCTCACCCCATCTCCTCCTACTTTGTAAGTTGTAAACTTTTACCTCATTTGTCTTATAAAAGAATCATATTGTGTGTATATCATTTTAGTGAGGAGACTCCAGAAGAAAAAAATCCATACACTTAGTGAACTGGGGTACCTTATGTCAACCCTATCATCTAGGCATAGTTGTCAAGGTGTCTAGGAGGTCTGCATGTCCCAAGGGGCACCTAGACTGCCTAGGCGCCTAGGTTGTTCTGGGCATTTTTTGTTTTTCATTTTTTTAGTATGTTAATGTGTTTCTTATTATACATATATGCTACATATAATACCATAGAGAAAACATAAAAAGAGGGTAGAATGAGGCTATGTAAGTAGTAACAGGAGATGGGAGTATGACGAAAAAAGGGAATTAATTTCAACAAGCCCCCAACAACAATTAGAGTAGGAAATGCAGAAAAGAAACAAAAGAAATGGGGAATAGAAGGGTGGGAAGATGTTGTAACTCAATAGAGAGGAAATAGAGGATGGGAAAGAAAAGAAAAGAAATATTAACAACATAAACAACATCTCAAGGAACACATGATGTAAAAGAGGAAAATAGAAAGTACAACATCAGAAACATTATGAATCATACATGATGTTAAATAGGATTAGAAGTAAACAAGGTTAAAAAAACCACTAGTAGTAGGATTTAGGATTAGGAAGGAATATAGGAGGAATAACTCACAAAAAATGCAGCAGCAGTAGGATTTAGGAATAAATGTAGGAGAAAGGATAAAAAAGAAAAGAAAAATAAGAAAGAACAAAAAACTTATGTGGAAGTAATTTTTTTTAACAAACAAGCTATGGTGACTTACCAATTTGTCCCAAATTACATTTGTTTCTTCCTAATTTTCCAAACATTGGCATAATTTTTCCTAAATCAGATTGATTTCAACCATATATTGACTCAAGGTGATCTAATTTGACCAAATCCAACATTGATTAATTTGGGCCTAAAAGGCCTTAGACACCCACATAATGCACATAATAGATTGGGCACCTAGTTTGAGGCACCTTGCTTAGTGCCTAGGGTGCCTAGGCAAGCGCCTTGATAACTAAGAGTCTAGGTGTTGGGGGTATCCTTTATCTAAAAATCCATTTCCTATTCTTTTTAAATAGAATGATGTCTAGCCTCTTTGAGAATAGAAATACTATTTGGTCTAACCTCATCACCAAATATTACTACACTAAGGAAAAAACCTTGGCACACCTTGAAAAAATTTCAACTCTCCCCTTTTTGGTACCATATCTAATCATATACATTCACCACTCAGACTTCTATCATTACACCTTCCACCTCTTTTGACAACATCAACTTTTGAAAGTCTTGACCTAACAGTTATGCATTTTCCATATTTGGATGATGAATTAACCATTCCAATCATGTAGATCTAATATGTTTATCTAATATTAATCTCAAGTATTAGGTACAAGAAGAGGATAAAATTAGAAAATCCTTATTTCCAGAAATATAGTCAAAATCAATGCAAATGCATGTTTTGAAGATTAAGTAGTATATCAACTTGAATCATGTTCTAAATATATTTGTATTGAATATATGACTTGTAACTAACATTAATGGAAATTCTGAGCACTTAATCCAAACATGTAAGCACTTTTTGGGCATTTATCAAAAGTGATTACAGGCTTGCTTGTCGGTCGAGTATGTCTTGGTGGAAACTCAACTGATATCCAATATGGCTCTTGACAATACCTGGGGTCGGTCGAGTTTGTCCTAGTGGAAAATTAATTGAAACCATATAATAGATAAATAAATTATAGCTATCAGTCGAGTTTCATCCCAAATAAACTTGATCAGAAACTACAAATTATTTTTCATATAGTGCTTTCGATCGAGTTTCCAAAAGGCAACTTAGCCGACAACACTATACGGTGAAGTGAAGAAAAATATTTCTAAATGTTAGAGTGTCACAAAACTAAAAAATGTACCTATTGCAACATCGAAAATTGCTAGAATTGGTCCTAAGTGTTTCTACATGCTACCTCAACTATAAAAAGAGGCCCTTGGTTACATTTCAAATTTGCCTTCTATGCTCACTTACTATGGTTGAGAGTTTTTTCCTCCAAGATCCCCTTATCTCCATCAAGATTGTTTACTACTCTACATCCAAATTTAGTCAGTTATGATCATTTTAAGAAAGATACTCTAATGTACATCTTGTGCATCTCTCCACTCTCTTTTTGAACCTCTCTCTAGCACCTTGGTGGTTTGAAGATGACTTCCTTGAAAAGGTAGGGTTGATCAAAGGCTAAAGATGTTCTACAATAATTGGTAATCCTTGGAGAAGGAGGAAGATCTTTATACATAGATAGGTAAGACCTTTATAATGGTTATGGGCTCCTTGACCTGAAAAGGAATACTAGTTAAGCCCTTGTGTTGAAAAGAATGGTCTATATGTTGTAACTCTTATAATGGAATATAAGTGTGACATATTTGAAAATCCTAATGATTAATCCCTCTAGGTAGTGGATGTACAAATCCTAGTTTTGACTTTGGAACCACTACACTTCTTAGACGGCTTATTGTTGGTTGCTCAATACCTCTCTCCCTTGCTTTTCAATATTGCAATATCTTTTAGAAAATATCTTGAAGGTCTAATGTCTTTTGTTTAAGTGGTTTTAGCTCTATTCACCCCTCCCTCTAGAGCCCATAGATCCAATAAGAAGGACCTCTACCTCTGGCCTTCTCTGTGATCTCTATTTTAATATTCAAAATCCATAAAAAATAACATTCTTTGGATGTTTACCAAGCTTATTGCTTTACTCCAAATATAAAAAAAAAAATCAAACATTTTTTTTGTTCTTTCTTATAATGATATCAACCTCTTTGTTCATTACATAAATGATGGACATTTGTAGCCACTCTATTCAAAATGGACTCTATAAATTAATAACACTGACATCTACAATTTCTCATAGATATTGGGGTGGTTGAAACTATTAAAATGAGACTACTAAGAATAAAGTATATGAAATTAGTTAATATATTTGTATGGATCCTAGCTGATTTAAAATGTACCTTTGGTTCATACTGGGAACTAAGAGGCTTTCACAAACCTCATAGATGTCTTTTCTACTTCAACTCTAATGAGAATATTCTATAGGATTTTTCACAATTGCTTTTTAGCTAAAAATTTATCGAACTAATTTTTATCTAGGTGTTATTACACACTCAATATCAAAGCCTTCATGCAATTGATATTCTTTGATTCTTCATCTCTTAACCCATATTTTCTCTTCCAACTGACTCTTTTAGCTATGTGAGTTTGTGTACTATTCATACAGAGCATAATAACATATTTCAAAATGACTCCTTCAACTATTTTGGTAGACTTGTTAACTCCACCCCCCTCCTATCTTTCTTATTCTTTTAGATGATGGTGATTCAAGCTCAATGAAGCATTCTAAAGAGAAAGGAACATCCAGCCTCTCTGTAGACTTCATCTCTGGGAGGCTATTGGCTCTTCAAGAGGCCTAGTGACCTTTGAGTCACTTGTGGAGGACTCCAAAGAGGAAGTATGGTTGGTGTTGGTTGGTGAATTTTGTGTTGTTTAAATATTATGGATACATTGATCCAAGCTACGACACCCTTTACTTTTTTGCTTTACTCTTTTACTTGTGGGTTGTAGTGAGAGGACACACACCCAATGATACTTGGTTTATCCTATCCCATCCCTTTTTGTGATATAGACACTTATGGTACCTAGTATATCCTGGTTGAGAACTCTTTAGGTCATCATGAATACTGGTGATCTATTTTTTTTAGTCTATGTGTAATGATGATTATGAAAAAAGATTAGAATATTTATACAAAAGCTTGTATAGTTATTCTACATAGACCAAAAATACAGGCCACTTGCAATAACATACAATTTGGTGAGATCTAATAGAAACCTCATATCCATTCCTTTATATGTTCAACATGCTTTTGATAACATCAATTATGAAAGGGGAAAATCAAACCTGGTGCAAAAACATGAACCTTATTGGACCACTTAGTACAGTGGTTGAACTTTTATTTGACCATACTATTAGTTAATAACTAATTTTTTTAGATAAAACAATTGAAAGTTTCCACATAATGACTATAAATCTAGTTTCCATGACAAGTCATGATTGGGTCAAACTTGTACAAGAGGCATAATTTACTATTTATCTAGTCTTGGTCATTCTAATAACTACCAATCTACTTGATCGAACATCTACTTAATGATCTAATGCCCCATAAGCTTGTGCATGATATCAGTTATGTAACCATGAATTTCACTGAATGTCTTGAAGGGCCTTCTATATGTGTGTGTATATATATATATATATATATATATATATATATATATATATATATATATATATATATATATATATATTCATGATATCATACATTAAGAAAAATGAACATTTTTCCTAATTACTACAAAATTGATTGGCCATGCATTAATTATGTAAATAACCAAGCATCAACAAGAAATTATGAGGTCTTTTAACATAAAAGACCTTATTATCTTATTAATAAAATGAAATATATAATTTTTTAATGTAGGTCAATCTCTGTCACAAACCTTCAAGTTGTTATATAAAAATTCATCTTTCCTCCAATTATACATATTTAATCAAAGTCCTAGAATGTATGTTAAAATTCAATTTATTAATTGGATGGTTCATTTATCTTTGCATTATAAAGTATATTAGGATCCACCTTTGAAGTAATTATGAAGAAAAACATTCAATGCACTTAATGTATTGCTTCATGGTAAAGCTTGTTGATGGTTATAGAACAAGTTGTGGGTTCGAAACCTGATGGGGCAAATAAGAAGGGTTTATATAGAAACAAATAAATTCCTACATTGTTATGGATTCATAAATAAAATAAAAATTTTATCATCAGAAAAGACATATAATATTTTGGAAATCTATTTAAATATTAAAATACATAATTCAAATAATTAATGAGTTGCAATTTAATTGAATGACTGAAATAATAAAACTATTATTTTTGTTTTTATTTTCAAATATGTGATATATATAAATAGTGTTTGTTAGTGCCTAAGGAAATATAGAGTTCAAACAAGACTAATAACAAATTATTAATATATTTAGCATCATGCATAATGAAGGTATTTGATTATGTTCATGCATGCATGTTACCTCCTTCTTCTGTAGACATGATAGTTATATCTACCCATGTGGAAAACATTATTCCCCTACTCTTCATGATTTTCTCCATTCCAACTCATTCAACTTTGTTTTGACTTTCTCTGACATAGTTGGAACATCTCAATCTTGTGTTCACTCCTCAAGGTATGACCATTAATAACTATATTGAACACATGCAACTAGAAACAAGATACATTTCCTTTAACACATGTAACTAGAAACAAGATATGTTTCCTTTAACACATGTAACTAGAAATAAGATATGTTTCCTTTATGACCTTCAAACTCCCTGAAAAGGATGCATTTACCTTTTCCTCAAATGAAAGAAGCAACTGGACACCCCAAACTGACCTAGAAATGCCTCTGCTAAGTTGATTTAACTCCATAATTAACAACCAACCACTAGGGATTAGCTTGACAATCCTAATAATTTGGGTGCAATTCCTTGTATGGATATCTCCAAATCGATCTCCTCAAACTAATTATGGCTCCTAGAATCAGTCCCATCGACATACTTTGTTTCCCCAAATACACTAGTTGTCACCTCTATCAGACCCTCAACACTAAGATTTAGGGAAACACATCCATATACAACACCTCACTTCACAACTTTACACCTTCACAAAAGCAATTGTGTCAATCTCTCTGTTAAAATGCATGCAGTTTTCTAAATTAATTATTTCAAGTTCATGCCTCAGTGAAAAAATTTTGATGGTTAAATATGTTAGCTTTGAATCATATTTTTCCATCACCATAGCTCATTTGATCTCATATGATATCATAGTCCTTCATTGACCATTCCTTCCTTGATGAGAAGACCAAATAACACACCTTAAAGTCTCTCTATAGAGATATGTGATGTTTCTTTTCTCCCTTAAATCTTATTTCTACTTATTATTTTTTAATTTAAAAACTACAATATCATATAACATGATACACATTTTACAAAGAAATGGTACAACTTGTAGACATTTTTATCTACTGCTGAGAAAAAAACCTCATTAATCCCCCCATGAAATGTAATTTTGTATGTAATTATTCATATTTTTTTGTAGAAATATATACTCTAGAATTTGGACAGATCTTACCTAATAATATATAATGATGCGAAAAGATCGATAATACTAAGTCATATAACTACATTTTATTATGCAAAAGATGTGATAAGACTTAGTCATATAACTACACCCTAGAAGAGTGAACATTAAATATTTTCATATAAGAATTACCTTAATCTAATTAAACTATTTCTATGGAAACTAAAATAAAGATAGAATATAGAAGATCGATTAAAAATAATTAGAAATTTGATAATTTATGATCATGATTATATTTATAATATTATATCGTATTTATAACTTTTAATTCTATACTATACCATGGTATATCTTCACATAAAACCAAATATCTAGACTTCTTAAAGTAAAGGATCGATAAATAAAACATAAGAAAATTATAGAAATTTGAATTATGCATAATCATGATACAAACAACAACATTATATTATTTTACTTAACCATCAGTGTTTTAGTTATTAGTGTAACCTACCACACAAAACCTAAGACTTGACATTAAACATGTAACACGTGAAAATACAAATATGCATATAAATAACATGAAGGGATGAATAATATTGCATAACACTATGTATATCTTGTTATTAAAATGATATAGAACTATGATATTTACATAAATCAATGCTTCATGGATGGTGTATTGTAATAATTTTGCTACTCAAATTGAAATATTTTGATCATTTGAAGGATAGAAATTTGTATCTATAAAATAATTGACAAAATTAGATTGTTTGAGGTGTGATTCTACTACTTCAATTAATTAGAGAGATTCTCTTTTGAATGAATGCATCCACTAATAAGAGTTTATCTAAACTTGTTAGCTTAATCCAATTCCTTGAGGAATATCATACATATATCTATGTTTTTATGACCCAAACTGAATTATTGAGATGTTAGATATGCTCACAAATTAGTGGGGTCATGATCTATCACTCAATGTAGAAACAGGATATGTCTCGCGCCTCTACTGAAAAAGTAACAAACATGTGTATTTTTATTCTGTACTAGAGTGGGACAACACATATGTATCTAAGATGCAGTGACATATATAATGTGAAAAGAATTGAAATCCTAGAAACTATTGCATGCTCCTAGAAATGTGGTAGTCAATACATTATCTCTTGTGAATTACATGGTTGTTATATTGAACTCATTTTTGCAATATTCAGATGAAATTATAGTAGATGATACATAATTGTATATACACACAAATTTATATATACATATATATCAATATATATGAAATAAATTGGGATTTTAGTCATCCATGTTCCCAATGTTATATCTTTGGATCCTTATTGATATCTTCTGTCAGGAGATGCTTCCTAGAGGTGCATCATATATTTCTTCAGAGAGCCTGAGAAGAGGTAAACATGAAGATGGTTGTGTGCCCTTTGAATCTTAAAATAGCTATTATCTTTTATTTTTGAATTTGATAATTAAGACCAAATTATAGAGGGAAACTATATGAACATTTTGATGCTTTGAGATTCTTCAGTATCTCACTGCAATGCTATACATATGCATAATATCTTCAAATTTTGAATGAGCTTTCATAACAAGATCAGAGATCTATTTTATTAAGTCCTAAAATTACTCATTACATGAGATAGTCTCCAATCATAAATACCTGGCATCAATTGTGTAAATTTCAATTGTTATAGCAAAAACTATTCCCAATTATAAGAAAGCACTACTACAGAAATGATGTATAATGTCACATTTACTGGCATCAGTTGAAACCCAAAAACTGACGCCATTAACCTACGACGTCGGCTGTAAATGCAAACTGACACCTATATGTATAGACCAAACGATTTTCATAAGACATTGGTATCACTTTTTATTTAACTTCGGTTGCATGACTTAAACCCGACGACCAAAGTCACCCACGAAATATAATTTTCAAGAAAAAAAAATTTACCTCCAAAATTTTCTATTCTACGTCGATTTTGATAGAAACGACAACACATGTTCCCGCGCCAAGCCCCGCTAAGGTTTTATCCCCTCAATTGTCATCGGTTTTTTACAAATAACCAACAACTAAGGTCCTTCATGAGGCAAAAATTCATTCCCTTATTTTCATCGGTTTTAGTAGAGGAACCGACGAGGATGTGTGTTCACGTTGTCCCCGCAAACAAATCCCCCCCAAATTGTCTAATAGACATTAGTTTTATTTTGGCAACTGACAACTATGAGTGATGTGGATAGACGTCGATTGTTGTGTGTTGAAACCGATGACGAACACCCCGACCCGGCGCAAATTTTTTTTGTTTAAAGTTTAAGATAGGTGTCAGTTTTTTATATAACCGATGACATATATTTATATAGACGTCAGTTGTTGGTATAACCGACGCCGATTATCTAACTTAATCACAAAACAGACTCTCCCCTTTGTCTCTGTTTCATTCCCGAGAGCTAGCTAAGTATCCCTTCCTTCTCTGGCGATTTTCCCCTCAGTCGTCACTACCATGAGCTGATCTTCCTCCAGCCAGAGCTTGAGCCTCGCCATCGCCGCTCCAGCCTCATCGTCGCTGTTCTAGCCTCCACTACTGTCACCGTTCTAGCCTGCCTACTACTCCAACTCCTCAATACTACCGTTCTCCACCACCGCTGCCACTGCTTTCCGCCGCCATTCTCCACCATTACTGTTGGTATGTATGCCCATAGAGCAAGTCATATGATGATTGTAATGGGATACTTTGTAAATGATTTGAATAAAAATAAAGGCAATTTCCAATCTATATGTTTAAACTGTTTCTGAGATGATGGTGTAACATGATAGATGTCTAAAGATTGTTTTACTCAATGACGTATGCTTTTAGGTTAAGGACCTAAACGATGAGATCATACGGATGTTAAGAGTATACATTCTTGTATAGTCCCTAGTTGGTTGTTTATTGTGGAAATAACCATAGACATCAATAACACTAAAGACTAGATTGTGTGTTGGTTGATGACAGAATCTCATTAGTCATGATATGGTGATATCAAACCAAGCACATAGGTACTTGTTAGAGAACAAGGTATCGGACAGACCCACCGTGAGAGTGACACATGGAACCATGACATGGTAGTCACAGTCAGCTCTCACAGTGATGGTGGTGAGTGTGATTCTTAGACCTGAAATCACTGCACTCAACACATGTCGTTGGGTACACTTTGACATCATCAAACGCAGTCCTGAAACATGGGTTGTTATAAAGGTGATGATTGGGTGACTTTGACACATGGGGCTTTTGAGGGGTGAGTGATAGATATGGGATTTTTCCCTCCGAGGGAGTTTGATATCCTTGGACACTTGATGAGTAGGATTGAGAAAGGCATGCGCATGCACGTGTGAATCAATATGTGATATTGATGTCATACACATCTCACTCGGTCTACTCTGAGGTCATGGAAATGAATGAACATTGATAGGATGACTGTTCCATGCCTCGAGTTCATTCTGGATATCAGTGACAAAGGAATTATACATTCATTGTAACACCATTCACGGATTGTAGGATGAAAGTTGTTCTCCAACTTTCTACTTTCACTTGGGTAGCAATGATGTGTGACTAGGCACCGCTCTTTGCTTGTGAAGTCATAAGTGTTATGGACTTTCACTGCCAACGTGAAATGGACCTACAGGGTCACACACATAGGATTTAACCTGGAAGAGGAGTTTTGTCCACAAAGCAATGTTTAGATTGATTACTAAAAGAGTTTAGTAGTTCAATTAAACACTCAGTCAGTCGATGACTCAATATCGTATGGTTCAAGGTGTTGGACGCATTGATTGGAGTATCGGATTGATTGAAATCGCAATTGAATGATTTTTCCCAACTTGTGCTCCCAACTGATCGGTTCATGTGATGAACCGGTCGGCTGAGGTTGCTGAACCGGTCGGCTGGAGTGTCCAGGCCGATCGGCTCATGCCCAGGTTGAAACGACCGGTTCAAGGGTTGAACCGATCGGCTCAACTGGTGCAACCGACCAGTTGGGAAAAGTCATGTCGGCAAGAATTTTCCTTTCGTTTCCAATTGCCCAATTTGATTGGGAATATAATTGGTATTCGATACCAATTGGGAAAGAAACAAGGAAAGTCTTTTTGAGCCGGATCAGGACCATGAACCGATCGGTTCAGGGCACCAACCGATCGGTTGGAGTGCCCCAAATAATCGGCTCAGGTCCAACCGATCGGCTCAATGGCCGAACCGATCGGTTCAGTTGTGAACCGATCATTTCAAGTTGCGAACCGGTTTCTTTTTGTGGAAAATTCTCGAACCCTTCTACTCCTGCATTAGTCCCGTATTGCCGGGCACAGAGAACCCTATCCCATGACCCGCCTATATATATAGGGGTATTGGGGGCTTCTCAAGACACAACTCAGTGCAAGTTGATTGCTCTGCAAAGTTGTCGTTCTCTCTGGTTTTGGTAACCGAGAGAGAGCCCGAGCAAGTGCTTCCCGCAAAGGGAGGTGCAGCAAGGGAAGGACAACTGCAGTTGCAGTCGACAGTAGGAGAGTGTGTTGGCGACTAGTACGTCAACAGGAGGGTGTGACTCCTTCCACTTCCTTGTGGGACAAGGAGAGTGGAGTTCCGGGTGGTCCGTGTGGACTACTTCAGAGGCGGGAGGACACTGCCGCTTAGGAGGACAACTGTCATCCGACAGTCCGGTAGGAGGAGGAGTCTTCAGTCCCGGTGTGACCAGGAGCTGCACAGACACCGTCCAAGACCGGAGGTGAAGACCGCGCAGCCGCGTGGCATTGTCGCCGAGCAAGCCTCGGGACAAGGTATGATTCACAAACCTTATTTCCTATCATATAGATGTCGACGTGATTCCTTTTGTTCCGGGTTTGGGAGAAAAATTTTTGTTTCCGCTGCTTCTCTGCCTCCCTCTAAAAAACCCAACAGTGGTATCAGAGCCAGGTTGACCTCTCTATATTTTAGGATTATCGATGTGATCGAGTTTGGTTTGTCGCCTTTATTTATTGCATGCAATGCGAATAATATCAGCTTTATACATGTCCAATCCACAAATCCCTAATATACATATATGATATGTAATATTAATGCACTCGATACGCGTCGCCCTTAAACGAGTTTTGTGGTGGATGTGTAGCATGATTATGGCCTATAAACCCCTATATCTGTGTGTGGTTGTTTGTGTGGTTGCTTGCATCTCGGTCTGCACACCGATTCCCTTTCTCATATTCCTAATGTAACTCGAAATAATTTGAGAATTCTTTCCTACCTTTTCTCCCCCCGAATGTAACTCGGGGTTTCTCTTTTCAAATGTAAATAGGATAGATTTTATTTCATGTTATGTCAAAGAACGGCGGACAACCTGAAGACGATCGGTTCAAGGAGTGAATCGATCGGTTGGTGATCCAGACGGCCGGTTCGAGGAACGAGATGAGTGGGTGGCGACCTGAGGAGATGTACGATGACCGGTGAACCGATCGGCTGGAGGCGCCAGTTGATCGGCTGGTGGCACCCGAACAACCAACCTGATGGCGAGCCGATCAATCATGGAGATGAGATGATCTAACCCAGAAAGGCAGGCACAGATTTCATCTTGTACAGGTTGCATGTGATGTAGACCTAGATGACAGTGATTCCTCTTGGCTCGAGGAATCACAAATAGGATGGCCATAATCATTGATTTTTATCGTTTATGCATGTTTTGTGTGGGATATAGCATGTATATGATACGTACTATATATTGTGGTGATTGGATATGTATATGTATATAAAAACCAAATCCCTCATTAAATATTAAGTTTTAGATGCCTTCCAAATGCGACACACGTGAAAAGCTTGATCGACCAAGTGTGGGCACGCCCAAGCGTGGTGCACCGTCTATCTCGTGGAAGCGTGAAGGATGAATATGTGGGTCTGCCCAAGCAGGGTGCATGTTCATCGTGTTGGCTTTGGGTTGGACTTAACAAGGTGACCTAGATAGGATCTAGCGCCTTGAGGCATGGAGATGATCATTGCAAGGAGTTGCATATGACATCTTTCAAGAGTTGCATATGATGCAATTGGCAAGAGTTGCCTACCTGGAAGATCTGAGTTGTGGGTGACAGCCCAAGCTGGTCCATGGCTCAGAGGATTTCAGGATCTTGACCCACTAGAAGATTGTACGCTGCAATCTTCCGAATTGATGGTGAGGGCTATCAATTTGAGTCAAAATAGTGGGAGCGGTAATTAATTAAAGGCCTAATTAACTATTGTCAAATTTTATTCAAATCAAATCAAAAGGGTTTTGACAAATGCAAATTTTCTCTTGTAGAATGGCAAAAGAATCATCTTTTAAAATGGGCAAATTAATTGAGAATAAATTCCATAACTGGTTGAGGACTGTGAGAAGTGTTCTGCACAATCCAGATATACCAGGAGCCTTAGAATCCACTCTATGTACACTTAATGCGTTGGTGAAGAAGAAAGAAGGTAAGGGAGAGAAGTGTTCTCTCGCCAAACCAATTTCTTCTACATGGAGAGGATGGAAGGAACAATGGAAGAAGAAGTCAGAGATAGAGATCTCTACTTCTGGTGTATACGTTATAGAGATTAACTTTACTACTTCTTCGTCATGGGTACTTGATACCGGATGCGGATCTCACATTTGTTCAAATGTGAAGGATCTTAAGAGAAGTAGGCCTTTGGGGAAAGGCGAGGTTGAACTACGTGTTGCTAATGGGGCAAGAGTTGCCTCCAGTGCCGTAGGAACCTATGAGTTAACTCTACCTAGTGGGCTAATAATAGAGTTGAAGAACTGCTATTATGTATCTGCCATAAATAGGAATATCATTTCCGTCTCTTGTTTGGACAAAGATGGATTTGAATTTCTTATTAAGAATGGAAAGTGTTCCATTTCTAAAGATGGGATCTTTTATGGAAGTGCCCCTATGTCTTATGGTCTATACTTGATAGACTTGGAGACAAGTGTATACAACGTAAACACCAAAAAGCAAAAACCCAATGACTCAAACGAAACATATCTCTGGCATTGTCGTCTAGGGCACATAAATGAGAAGCGCATTTCTAGACTCCATAAAGATGGTTATCTAGACTCTTTTGATTGTGAATCAATAGAGACATGTGAATCTTGTTTGTTGGGCAAGATGACCAAGACTCCCTTTTCAGGTAAAGGTGAGAGAGCTAGTGATCTATTAGGACTCATACATACTGATGTATGTGGGCCTTTTAGAACTAATGCCAGAAATGGGTATCAGTACTTCATTACCTTTACTGATGATTTCAGTAGGTATGGCTATGTGTACCTGATGAAACATAAGTCAGAAACCCTTGAAAGGTTCAAGGATTTCATGAATGAAGTACAGAACCAGCATGGTAAAAGTATTAAGGCACTTCGTTCTGATCGAGGTGGAGAATACTTGAGCCAGGAGTTTGAGGACCTTCAGCGAGCCCGTGGTATTGTATCACAATGGACTCCGCCTGGAACACCACAGCATAATGGTGTGTCTGAAAGAAGGAATCGTACATTGTTAGATATGGTGCGATCAATGATGAGTTTTGCTAATCTTCCGATTTCTTTCTGGGGTCATGCTCTTGAAACCGCCGCGTTTACTCTTAACCGTGTGCCATCTAAATCGGTTCAAAAGACACCATATGAGTTATGGACTGGGAAGCGTCCCAATTTGTCTTTTCTGAAGATTTGGGGTTGTGAGGCTTACGTTAGGAAAATGTTTCCTGATAAGCTTGGACCCAAATCCGATAAATGTTATTTTGTTGGATACCCCAAGGAAACGAGGGGATACTATTTATACCACCCTACTGACAACAAAGTGTTTGTTGCCAGAACAGCTGTGTTCCTAGAGAAGGAATTTATTTCCAAAGGAAACAGTGGGAGGAAAGTAGAGCTTGAAGAGGTTCAATCCCAACAAGAAAACATTGAACCGGTAGATGTACCAGAGGAAAATGGAGATTCACAAGGTCTTGTGGAATCTCAGTCTCCTCAGGTAACACAAGGACCTCATAGATCTAGTAGGACTCGCCTTGAACCTGAGAGGTTTGGATACCTTGTAACTCAGGAAGGTGGAGAGTTGATCATAGATGATGATCCAACTACCTACGTAGAGGCTATGGAGGGACCAGATTCTGAGAAATGGCTAGAAGCCATGAGATATGAGATGGAATCCATGTACTCCAACAAAGTATGGACTTTGGTGGAACCACCCGAAGGGGTAAAACCCATAGGGTGCAAGTGGGTCTTCAAGAAAAAGACCGACATGGATGGCAATGTGCAAACTTATAAAGGCAGATTGGTTGCAAAGGGTTTTCGACAAATTCAAGGTGTTGACTATGACGAAACCTTTTCTCCAGTTGCCATGATTAAGTCCATCAGGATCATGCTTGCTATTGCAGCTTATTATGACTATGAGATTTGGCAGATGGATGTTAAAACTGCATTCCTTAACGGGAATATTCATGAGGATGTGTACATGACACAACCTGAAGATTTTGTAGATCCAAAGAATGCCAATAAAGTCTGTAAACTGCAAAGGTCAATCTATGGATTGAAGCAAGCATCTCGGAGTTGGAATCTTCGATTTGATGAAGAAGTCAAAGTGTTTGGATTTATTCAAAATGAAGATGAACCTTGTGTGTACAAGAAGGTTAGTGGGAGCTCGACCACATTCCTCATATTGTATGTGGATGACATACTTTTGATGGGGAATGATGTCTTAACCTTAGAGAAGGTAAAGACTTGGCTTGGGAAAACTTTCTCAATGAAGGACTTAGGAGAAGCATCCTATATTCTAGGAATTAAGATCTATAGAAATAGATCTAGAAGGCTTCTCGGACTAAGTCAGAGCACGTACATTGACAAGGTGCTGAAACGGTTTAGCATGGAGAACTCAAAGAGAGGCAACGTCCCTATGCTACATGGAGTTACTGTCTCTAGAGTTCAATGTCCCCAATCTTGTGAAGAGAGGGAGCGTATGAATGGGATCCCATATGCATCAGCCATCGGATCCATCATGTATGCTATGTTGTGCACACGCCCAGATGTCTCGTATGCTCTCAGCATGACGAGCAGGTACCAGTCAGATCCCGGGGATGCTCACTGGACAGCCGTGAAGAACATCCTCAAGTACTTGTGAAGGACTAAGGATCAGTTTCTTGTGTACGGCGGTGAGGAAGAGCTGGTTGTAAAGGGTTACACCGATGCAAGCTTCCAAACCGATAAAGATGATTACAGATCGCAGTCAGGATTTGTGTTTTGCCTTAATAATGGAGCTGTGAGCTGGAAGAGTTCCAAGCAAGAAACAGTTGCCGATTCTACTACAGAGGCCGAGTATATTGCTGCTTCGCATGTAGCAAAGGAGGCTGTGTGGATCAGGAAGTTCATTTCTGAACTTGGTGTAGTTCCCAGTAGCTGTGATGCAATTGAGCTTTATTGTGACAATAATGGAGCTATTGCACAAGCTAAGGAGCCCAGATCACATCAGTGGTCCAAGCACATACTGCTGCACTTCCATCTCATACGAGAGATCGTACAGTGAGGAGATGTGAAGATTTGCAAAGTACCAACTGAAGACAACATAACTGATCCACTGACTAAGGCCCTTTCTCAGCAGAAGCATGATGGTCATGCTAGGCCACAAGGACTTCGTTTCCTTGGTGACTGGCTCTAAGTGCAAGTGGGAGTCTGTTGGTATGTATGCCCATAGAGCAAGTCATATGATGATTGTAATGGGATACTTTGTAAATGATTTGAATAAAAATAAAGGCAATTTCCAATCTATATGTTTAAACTGTTTCTGAGATGATGGTGTAACATGATAGATGTCTAAAGATTGTTTTACTCAATGACGTATGCTTTTAGGTTAAGGACCTAAACGATGAGATCATACGGATGTTAAGAGTATACATTCTTATATAGTCCCTAGTCGGTTGTTTATTGTGGAAATAACCATAGACATCAATAACACTAAAGACTAGATTGTGTGTTGGTTGATGACAGAATCTCATTAGTCATGATATGGTGATATCAAACCAAGCACATAGGTACTTGTTAGAGAACAAGGTACCAGACAGACCCACCGTGAGAGTGACACATGGAACCATGACATGGTAGTCACAGTCAGCTCTCACAGTGATGGTGGTGAGTGTGATTCTTAGACCTGAAATCACTGCACTCAACACATGTCGTTGGGTACACTTTGACATCATCAAACGCAGTCCTGAAACATGGGTTGTTATAAAGGTGATGATTGGGTGACTTTGACACATGGGGCTTTTGAGGGGTGAGTGATAGATATGGGATTTGTCCCTCCTAAGGGATTTTGATATCCTTGGCCACTTGATGAGTAGGATTGAGAAAGGCATGTGCATGCACGTGTGAATCAATATGTGATATTGATGTCATACACATCTCACTCGGTCTACTCTGAGATCAAGGAAATGAATGAACATTGACAGGATGACTGTTCCATGCCTCGAGTTCATTCTGGATATCAGTGACAAAGGAATTATACATTCACTGTAACACCATTCACGGATTGTAGGATGAAAGTTGTTCTCCAACTTTCTACTTTCACTTGGGTAGCAATGATGTGTGACTAGGCACCGCTCTTTGCTTGTGAAGTCATAAGTGTTATGGACTTTCACTGCCAACGTGAAATGGACCTGCAGGGTCACACACATAGGATTTAACCTGGAAGAGGAGTTTTGTCCACAAAGCAATGTTTAGATTGATTACTAAAAGAGTTTAGTAGTTCAATTAAACACTCAATCAGTCGATGACTCAATATCGTATGGTTCAAGGTGTTGGACGCATTGATTGGAGTATCAGATTGATTGAAATCGCAATTGACTGATTTTGCCCAACCTGTGCTCCCAACCGATCGGTTCAAGTGATGAACCGGTCAGATGAGGTTGTTGAACCGGTCGGCTGGAGTGTCCAGGCCGATCGGCTCATGCCCAAGTTGAAATGACCGGTTCAAGGGTTTAACCGATCGGCTCAACTGGTGCAACCGACCAGTTGGGAAAAGTCATGTCGGCAAGAATTTTCCTTTCGTTTCCAATTGCCCAATTTGATTGGGAATATAATTGGTATTCGATACCAATTGGGAAAGAAACAAGGAAAGTCTTTTTGAGCCGGATCAGGACCATGAACCGATCGGTTCAGGGCACCAACCGATCGGTTGGAGTGCCCCAAACGATCGGCTCAGGTCCAACCGATCGGCTCAATGGCCGAACCGATCGGTTCAGTTGTGAACCGATTATTTCAAGTTGCGAACCGGTTTCTTTTTGTGGAAAATTCTCGAACCCTTCTACTCTTGCATTAGTCCCGTATTGCCGGGCATAGGGAACCCTGTCCCAAGACCCGCCTATATATAGGGGTATTGGGGGCTTCTCAAGACACAACTCAGTGCAAGTTGATTGCTCTGCAAAGTTGTCGTTCTCTCTGGTTTTGGTAACCGAGAGAGAGCCCGAGCAAGTGCTTCCCGCAAAGGGAGGTGCAGCAAGGGAAGGAAAACTGCAGTTGCAGTTGACAGTAGGAGAGTGTGTTGGCGACTAGTACGTCAACAGGAGGGTGCGACTCCTTCCACTTCCTTGTGGGACAAGGAGAGTGGAGTTCCGGGTGGTCCGTGTGGACTACTTCAGAGGCGGGAGGACACTGCCGCTTAGGAGGACAACTGTCATCCGACAGTCCGGTAGGAGGAGGAGTCTTCAGTCCCGGTGTGACCAGGAGCTGCACAGACACCATCCAAGACCGGAGGTGAAGACCGCGCAGCCGCGTGGCATTTTCGCCGAGCAAGCCTCGGGACAAGGTATGATTCACAAACCTTATTTCCTATCATATGGATGTCGACGCGATTCCTTTTGTTCCGGGTTTGGGAGAAAAATTTTGTTTCCGCTGCTTCTCTGCCTCCCTCTAAAAAACCCAACAATTACTGTCACTGTTCTCTTGCTACTCGCCGCTGCCGCTGGTGGTAGTGGTGAATGCCACCGCAACTCATGTTGTTGAGCTAGATGCCACTCACTACCTTTGTCGCTCTGCTGCCACTCACTGCCTCTACCACTCCACCACCGCATTTTGTGCTGCTGAGCTCACCGCTTACTGCCTCTACCACTACCTCTATTGCTCACTACCACTGCCTCCTCCACCACAGCTTGTGCTCCACTGCTCACTACCTTTGATTTCCCTAGTCCTAGGTAAGAGAGCTTATATTAGTAATTTGAACACCCTCTTACATCAATATTGGAACTTTACTAGCTTTTGTACCATAAAAAGACCCTATGTTGATAAAATGACCTAAAAAGGGCTTTTATGCTACATGTTACTCCTTTTATGCCTAGACTTGATTTGAATGTCCTTCTAATTCTCATGCTTGACCTAATTCAGTAAATTTTGATGCATGTTGAACTAAGATTCAAACTTGTCCATTCTAGCATCCTAATTTGATTTGATTATGTGCTTTGAACGTTGAAACATGCGTGTTAAAGATACATTGATGTTAAATCTCAAACTTAACTCACATGTGGGTCTTCTATGTCTGAAATTATTATGTGAACTTATAAATCAGTAACATATCATTCTTGGTGCACCCAAATACCTTGTGAATCATGTATGTACCCTAAGGTGATTAAATGCCTAAATCATGACTTGAAATATGACCTAGTATGTATGTTGATAATTGAAGCTCTAGTCTCTTAAAAGTCTTACCCTAATGACCACCCCTACTGTGTAATGATCTCCAATCAGCATCTTGATGTTTTCGATGACACATAAAATCTAGGATATGAATGATGAAACTATGATCATATATATAGTAATGACAACATATATACATGTATTTTGTTGGCCTAGAAACCCATTCGAGATTTACTCATTGGGAGTAAATCTTGGTAGTCCACAGTTTGGGACTGTTCTTGAACACTTAATCTCACTTAGGATGTAAGTGTATAATGTGTATTGGTTTTTTAAGAAAATTTTGACAGCATTTCCCTGTTTGTTCTCTAAGTACATATGTACTTGGAGAACAGCGGGGAAATGCTGCGAAATTTTTTTTGAAAACCGAAAACACATTATACATGTACTAGTGAGATTAGGTGTTCAAGAATGGGATAGGTGGTACACATTTAATATATATATAAAAGATCCTGGAATCAAATATTTTAACCCTAAACCCTAATATTTTAATGCTAAAATCTAATCTTTAAATCTTTATCCCTAAATCTAAAACAATAAACCCTAATAATCGTTAACTTAATATGTAATCCCTAAACCCTAATATATACTTGTTTTCTCTTTGATCATAGAATGAATAGATCATGGATGTCCATTCCAAATCGCTGCACCCCAGAGTTTATTTCTGGTCTGGATCAGTTTATTAGATTTGTCGAGGAACATAGGAAACAACCTAGTGATAGGTTCTACTGTCCATGTAGGCATTGTGGTAACAACTTGAAAGTCAGCACTGATGATGAAATCAAAAGACATGTCATGTGCAACGGGATTGCACAAGGCTATATAGAATGGCACTGGCATGGAGAGATTTCAAACATGAAATTAGTGGATGTCGATAGAAGTTCTTGTGTTGAAGAAGAAATTGCCTCCAATGACGTAGATGTGAAGGAACTGGTTCCAATAGACATCGTTGATGCGATGTTGGATAGTTTTGGGGTAGAGCACACCGATCCACCTCCCATGTTTAGAAACATTATGCATGATGATGAGATACTATTGTACATAGGTTTTATTAAGTTTACGAAGCTTAGTGTTGTGTTGAGATTGTATAAGCTGAAAGCTAGCAATAGATGGAGCGACAAAAGCTTCACGTCATTGTTGTCTTTGTTGAAAGAAATTCTTCCTGAAGGAAATGAGCTGCCAATCTCAACATACCAGTTAAAGAAATTATTGTGCCCAATGGGAATGGAGGCCAAGAAGATACACGCATGCCCAAATGATTGTGTACTATTTCAAAAGGACTATGTGGATTTGGAATATTGTCCAAAATGTGGTGCGTCCAGGTATAAATTGACGACTTTGGGGGAGTCCAAAATTGGTTCTCCTGCCAAGGTGATGTGGTATCTACCTATAATATCATGGTTTCAACGCTTGTTTGCCAATCTGATAGATGTGAAGAATTTGAGGTGGTATGCAGATGTTAAGAAAAATATTGATGGGATCCTACGACATGCGTCTGATTCTCCACAGTGGAAGAAGATTGATTTATTGTACCCTAAATTTGGTGAAGAAGTCAGGAATCTAAGACTTGGGTTTTGTACAGATGGGATGAATCCGTACGAGACATTGAGCAGCCAACATAGCACTTGGCCAGTTATGCTTGTTATATACAATATTCCTCCCTGGTTTTGTATGAAAAATAAGTACATTATATTGTCGTTGTTGATATTGGGCCCTAAAAAACCTGGAAATGATATCGACGTTTATCTTGAACCTCTGATTGATGACTTAAAGAAACTTTGGGGTGAAGGTGTGATGACCTATGATTCTTCACGAAGTGAGACATTTCATTTTCATGCTATGTTGTTTTGCACTATTAATGACTTTCCAGCATATGGGAATTTGTCTGGATATAGTGTCAAAGGATCTAAAGCATGTCCTATATGTGAAGAGAACACTGATTCAATACAACTAAAACATGGCAGCAAGACTTTATATCGTGGTCATCAAAGGTTTCTTCCAAAATTCCATCCATATCATAGGTTGTGCAAAGCATTCAATGGATGGAATGAGGAACAGATTACACCTAAACCTATACTAGGGGAGGTTGTTTATGAAAGAGTAAAAGACTTTGCCAATGAATTTGGTAAGAGATCACAATGTACCATGGCCACACGGAGTGACAAATCTTTATTCAAGAAGAAATCAATATTTTGAGATCTTCCTTATTGGAATTCTTTGGTAGTCAGGCATTGTATCGATGTCATGCACGTTGAGAAAAATGTCTGTGATAGCATCATTGGTACTCTATTTAATATAACAGGTAATACTAAAGGTGGGATAAAATCCAGAATGGACCTACGTGAAATGGGAATAAGGACAAAATTAATAGAAGTAGTTAGTAGAGATCGGAGAACATACTTACCTCCCGCTTGTTACACGTTGTCTAGAAAGGAGAAGAAAGCTTTTTTTGAATGCTTGGTAAATGTTAAGGTGCCACAGGGTTACTCATCCAACATATGTAGATTGGTATTAATGAAAGATCTAAAGTTGATAGGTCTTAAATCTCATGATTGTCACACTTTAATTCAATAAATATTGTTTATGGCAATTCGATCAATATTGTCGAAGCATGTAAGGTTTACAATCACCAGACTTTATTTCTTTTTCAACAGTCTGTGTAGAAAATTTATTGACCCTGATACTCTCGATAAATTGCAAAGAGAAGTGGTTGTTACCCTATGTCAACTTGAGATTTTCCTCCTTCGTTCTTTGATATCATGGTACATCTTGTTGTCCACTTGACTAGGGAAGTGAAAATGTTGGGACCAATTTTCTTGCATTGGATGTATCCCTTTGAACGATACATGAGCATTTTTAAAGGTGATGTTTGAAACCATTATCGGCCTGAAGGGAGTATTATTGAAGGTTATGTGGTGAGAGAGGTTATGGATTTTTGCAATGACTTAAAGAGTGGTAATGTCGCTCCTGTTAATGACAAGAATATTGAGGAGTATTCCAGCAAATGAATTTTAGGATCCCAGATGAAAGTAATAAGTCGTGAGTAGTTGGAACAAGGTCACTTGTATATTTTACACAACATCAACGAAATGAGTGTTTATATCGAGGAACATACCAATTTCATCAAGAGACAATATCCTCGAGCCAATTCAATGTGGCTTGCTAGAGAGCATAACAAGACATTTATTAAGTGGTTTGAAGATAGTCTTATATCAACTATCTCAAACACCAAATAATCTTACTGAAACTATCAAATGCCTCACATTTAAACCAAAATTGAATGTTATGTCTTATGAAGGGTTTGACATGAATGGATTCTCATATTACACAAAGCGTCAAGATGATACGAGTGTCGTCCAAAACAGTCGGGTCACCCTTCAAGCGTCTTCATTGTTTTTTGCAAGTGCAAAGGATAAGATTCCACATGAAGATAGAATGTCATATTACGGTGTCATTGAAGACATATGGGAGTTTGACTACGTAGATTTCAGAATTCCACTCTTTAAATGTAATTGGGTTGATAACACCAAAGGAGTTATAGTGGATGAATTGGATTTCACATTAGTGAACTTTGAAAAGATTAGCGAGAAGGGTGAACCATTCATATTGGCATCATAGGAGAAACAAGTATTTTATATCGATGATCCTACAAATGGTAAATGGTCAGTTGTTATTCATGGTAAAAGATAGTTCATTGAAGATCCTATAGATGAAGAAGAGTACTATGATAAGTATGATGACTCCAGTCCATTGTCAGTTGGGTTTCCAATACCACCAAATATTGAAGCTAATGATGACTTGTATGTGAGTGGAGAGAACAATGAATGATTGTTAATTGATAAAATATAATAATATTAGAGGCATGCATGTTTATATTTTTTAATATGTTTTATTTTTCTGAATGTGAACTTTACAATATTTTGTTATCTTCTAGTTATGTCAAATGCTAAATGTTTGATTTTTTAATGACACTTTCAGATGGCTGAGCATGAGCTTGATGACCATGATGATGATTACCATGAGGATGAGGATATCAATGTGCCACCTCACAATGTAAGTTTTAAAAATATATACTATATTTCTATCTATATGTCCATTTATAGTTATATCTTGTATGTGTGTTTATTTTGTCAAATTTTAGGTTGATGATGTACCCCTGGAAGAACTTGGGGCACTTGATGAGCAGCAAAAAAATTGAAAAAGTGAGGGGCATCACTATGATGAACATGTTACTACAACAAAGGGGAAATGGACCCAAACTGGCTATAGATTTTGATAATGTAGGAAATTCAGTTGGAGTGAACCGCAACTCATTTATTTCATATCTTGGGGTTCTTACTCATAGCCATTGTAGTCCTAATGTAGAATCATGGTATAAAGTTCCTAAGGGGAAGAAAGACTTAGTATTGAAGGAGCTATGCGTGAGTTATTATTATTTGCAATTTTATTTTATAGATTACTAATTTTTAGGATACTAGTTAATAGTAATTCTATTTTGCAGAGTATATTTGAACTGGATGAAAAGCTGCATCGTAAATGTGTGATGCAACACTGTGGGAGGGTCCTAAGGAACTATAGGACAAATCTCACCCGAGATTACATATGAGATGCTAAGAAGAGGAAGAAGCCAACCACTGAGCAATTGAACTACCTGGACCCCAATGACTGGGAGGAGTTTGTTACCAAAAGAAAAATTGATGAGTTCAAGGTATTAAGTGCCACTCCCAATTTAATTAATATACATTCTTATGTATTCACCTATTCAAGATTAACCTTTGGTGTTACTAACCAAATCAATGTGCTTACTAACAAGGCTATCAACGATGCTCACAAAGGAAGACGTGTACTAAATGTGCATGACCACACGATGGGTCCAAAAGGCTATGCAGGCATTTGCCAAAGACTACAGGCTATGACTAATGTTATGTCTGCTGCTACTCAAGAGACTATAGAGTCCTCTACTATTGGTCTCGCACCTCTACCTCACCATGCTATGTGGATAACTGGGAGGCAAAATAAGAAAGGAGATATAACCAAGCCCGCAAATGCTGAGGTGGCTGCAAAAATAGTAAAATTCAAATCTTAGAGCAATCGATATTGATTATTGTTATGTTTACTTACCAATTTCTATTGATGGCAATTAGCGGGAGCTTCACGAGCAGAGGAAGGAAGGCAAGTTCATCCCTGAGGGCACAAGGGATGAATTGACAATTGCTCTGGGTAACCCAGAGCATCCTGGATGTGTTAGGGGTGCAGGCGCTGGTGTGGGCATAAAGCATTCTTTGGGCAATCATAGCAAAAACCTGTCCCAAAAGTGGTACTATCAAATTTTGAGGTAACATGTTATTTTTTTAGAATGGTATTGCGAAAGGGAATTCAATAATCAAAAGCTAGTGTTTCTTTTGTCCATGTATAGGTAGATGAGTTAATTAATAGGAGAGTCGAGGAAGAACTTGATAAGAGACTCCATGAAGCAATTAGCAAGTGACAGGCATCTCATACTACCACTGGGATAGTACATGTGGCGTGATGCTCTTCTCCTACTATAGAGGTGGTTGGGAGTAATCTTGTAATGACCACATTTGTGCGTAATTGGTAAACTAGGGTATACCTGAATGATTACATGCTTGATTAGATTGAACATCATTTAGAGTTGATTAATGATAGTAGAGAAATTGCGATGTTTCAAACCTAAGAAGAAATTCTAAATATGATTTTAGTTTTAAGAAATAGGGTTTGAGAAATGTAAACCCTAATCGGCAAAAATTAGGGTTTTGATAGTACATGAATATGGAATTTGATCAGGATAGCAGTGTGGTAAATGATTTTTTATTATTTTCTAAAAAGTTTGTATTTAATTGAATTTTGGATATGATATGGATAACTCAATCATGAATATTGGAGAAAGGTTTTAGAATATTTGAGTGTTCTTTGAATGTGGTTCTCGGTCGAACTATACTTTGACCAAAATTCTGACAGAGTACTTTTCAGTAGTGTCATGTTTTATTTTTATTTATTTATTGGTAACTCCAAATGATCTGAAATTTTAACTGAAGATCTGAAACTTAATCATAAATAACCTGTAAAATTTTCATAATTTTTGGATGCATTTAGATCTTACCAGTAGATGAATTACAGTAATATTTTTATGACAGAACATTCAGTTGAAATAAGAGAAAGTATAGTGACGGGTCAATGTGCAATTGACCCAAGCAGCTCAATTGCTCTATATGGTCAACCTAACACACAAGGGTCTCTCATAATTCTTAATTCAATCGAGAGAAAAAAAATCCTAGAGAGAGAGAGGGAGAGTTAGGGTTTGAGAAGAGAAAGTCATGGAGATGCTGACCTAGGGTTTTGCGTCCGAGGAATGATGAAATCATGTAAGTTTAGCTTCTTTGCATAGCCTTTCATGGTGAATCTTATATCACATGTAAAGATTCTATCCCTCCTCTTATTTGATCTGAAATGGTGTCAAAACTTCCCCTTTTCTCACTCTTTCTTCATAATCCCTCATTTTTAGGGTTTTCGAGTTGAAAGGAAGAAGAATCGGGTGAATTGCTAGGGATTTGATATGTGATTGAGATTTTCATGGATGAGCTGCATTTTTAAGGTGTTTTCACACCTTAGGGTGAGTGGTAACTTCCTTTAAATAGAATATTGCACGAAAATTGGTTAAATCATCCATAATCTTTAATTGCTTAGTATGCGACTACAAACCCTGAATTGTGTGTTTGATCTAAGTTGTTGCAAAATGATATGAAACGGATTCTTCCTCTATTTGGATGAATTTCAGATGATAAAATCATATTAGAAATGTATACAATACATCCTAATGAGAAATCCCTAAGTATTCACAGAGGTTATAAGAGTAAACTGAGATATAGGGAATATGTCTATGACTGAAATTGCTGTATAATTAAATATAGAAATTTGTTTATCTGGATTCCCTTGGTTATAAATGATTGTTTATCTGAATTCATATTACATATATGTCATATACTATCTTGGATTTCATTTAAGGTTAATAGTATTTGTTTGATATCTCAGTAAAGAGGGTGAAACCCTAGATGCGAGGAAAGTTGGATATTTGTGAATAGATATCGTGAAATCCATTTGAACAGATTTTCTTGACATGATAGACTTTATTTATTCAATTTTATTATTGATGCATGTTATCTCAGTGAATGGCATGAAAACCCAAATTCAACTCAGTTCCAAGGTTTCATACATATATTGATTTTATATGATTTGTTGATAGTAGTCTTTATTCAGTGAATGTTTATGTCGCATGAAATCCTTATGAGAGCCATGTGACAAGTGAATGAGGTAAATGAAACCCTAATGATAGGGTGTTCAATGAATTAAGAATTTTGATTACCATATTCTCAGTATGAGATTCACAACCCAGGATTTGGGTCGATGTGCACATTTTCCAAGAAAGTACAAATAATTTATGGGTGCAAATGATGATTACTCGTATGCCAAGTAATTAGCTCTCATCAGTATATTAAGATGTTTAATTGCATGATTCTAGTGTATAAGTGCCAAATGGACATGCATTATGTTTATTTAAGTATTTCAGTCTGCCTGCATGTATAGTATGTTGATTTCTCAGTATATTACAGTGTTTGAATATACTGCTCTGCCAAGTTAAGGATGATATGCATGTTGTGTTATAAACTTCAAATAAATAGACACGGTAACATAGAGATACCACAGTCAAGTATAAGTAAGGAAAAAGATACAACATAGTAAGAGCTTTTCAAGAAAAAAAAAATAATAGACTTAAGAGCCCTGAACACTGTAGATTCCCTATGAGAGGTCTGCACTATAGCGATGAAACGACCTAACCCTGGAAGTGTCCAGTATACGGGGGTCAGAACGTACTAACAGGTGGTACGGGGGATGAAGCCCTAGTGGAAGTCTCCTTAATATACAACATGTAGTGTCCAACATCAACCAGAGGTCCTGGTGGCACTAGAGTATAGAAAATCCAATAGGTGGCTTGACTCTTCGCCTGTGTGCTTAGGTTAGAGGAGGAGTCTAGTTTTTACGACATAATAGGTGTGCCGAGGCTAGAGAGCAATTTTCCTATTGCAGACCAGTGACATAGTCAGGCTTAGAATTCTCGGGTGTGTCAGCTAAGTCTTATATGGTGAGATCGTAGTTCGCTACGAGTCTTCATATGTAGAGTACACTGCATATGATCATGGTATATGCTAAAATATGTTCATATAGGTTCAAATAGTTTCTTATAAGTAAGAAAGGCTAAGAAAGATTTGAGTACAATTTCCCAACAATTATTCTTTATATGTTTTTGAATTATTAGTTCTCATTGAAATCAATCAAGCATGCTCATATATTGATTTACTCTTATTGATATCTAGAGTATCCTGCCATATTTATGATTGTCAATGATCAATCTCTTTAAAGCTTATTGTTGTTATAATTGATATCAGTTGCTCAAAAGTATATATGTAATTATATCAGTACTTTAGACTATTTCTTTGAAGTACTCATTCACTGAGCGAGTAGGCTCACCCCTCTACTCAAAATTTTTAGGGAAACTGTGGGGATTGAAGATATCATTGCATCAGAGTAGATCTGTCATAAGAGTTAAGTCTGAGTATAGTTAAGTTCAGTCGGTCCTTGTCACTCTAGGTCCTTGTAAAGAAATAAGAGAGAGTTTTAAATGATGATGTATAACATTATTCCTCTTTTAGCAATATATGTGAATCAGCAAGTCATATGTGCTTAAAAGTATGAGAAACATAATGAATGTTCACACATGCATTTTTACTGTTGAACTCAGATTAGAGAAATTAATGTTTAGATTCCCTTGTAAAGTTAGTTTATGTGGTTCAATGTGAGGAAACAAAGAGTTTTAAAAAGAAGAAAAAGCTAAGGGTGATCTTTGTATTACGTTAAATCCTTAATTTATGCCCTAATCTCATGATTAATGGTAATTGGGAGATCGGGGTATAACAAATCTTGTAGACCCACCACCTAGCACATCTGTTGTAAGTATTTTTATGACATAGTAGCTAGTCTTTTCAAGATAATATGTTTATGTATATATGTATATAACATTCTTTACATAAATTTGTAGGGGTTGAAGCCATGACGTCTAAAAAGTCAAGAATATATCGTTGTAGAGGCTGAGGCTTACCCACCCCTTCCAGTGGACATGTTTCATGGGACTCCAGTACCAGATGGTGCAATTCGTGTGAGCCTGATACATGTACTCCCCAATTGGAGGGATCTTCCATTGCCATGTGCCCACCCAGATTCTGAAACACTTGGTGAGGCAGAAGGTGGAGTGATATTGTGGCCCAAAGTGGATGTCATCTATACTAATAGTGTATGGTAAATTTACATTATGTTAATTTATTAGTGTGTATATATGAGTCAATTGATCTAAAATTATATATATAGGTCAAAAGGAAGATATCTGCTACATCTCGGCCTCCACCTCCACCTCCTGAAGTACCAAGTTGGCTTCCAAGGGACCTACATGCCTTGTTAGGTCCTAATTGTAGGGGTATGGCAGTATGGATAGGTGAACATGATCCAAATTTTCCTATAAATGTTTCTATTCCGGAGGATGATGTAGGTCAATCATACGATAATAATCTATTTATACAAGATATTTTGGAGTTGTTTCATTATGATTGGCTGAATACATCTATGATTGAGTTATAGATATGGTGAGATCTTGTTTATACATCTATATACCTTGTTTTATATACGGTGATCTAGTTTCTTATATATTAATGCATATGTAATATATGTTTTGCAGCCACTTACAAATGATATGTACAGATTTTTCATTTTTCCATGTGGGATTTTTGGTTCCATCTTAGATTAGTCTTGTAGATAAAGACCCTTCATCAATTACTTCATACTGCTTTGCTGCTTTTAAAAATTTTAGTAAAAAAAAGAAGATAGTGATAATAGCTCCATTCAATGTTGAGTAAGTTTACTTTGCTTATAATTTGGACTTAAGAAAAGTACATTTTTATTGTGGATTTTGAGTTATTATTTTTTAACTTTCTTACCTCTAGTGGTAGGCATTGGGAGTTACTAGTTATTGTCCCTAAGACATTCACTGTCTATTATCTAGATCCTACGGTGAAGGAATTAATACATTATATGGACACACAATGAAAATGACATTATTCCCATGAGAAATATTTCATTTTTTTATATCCGTTAACATCTTTTATTGCATTACTATTTAAATATGCAATTTAATGTGTTACATTAACATGTAGGACTTTACATGAGTTCAAAAATGTTGAAGGAAAGGTCCCCAAGAAAAGAAACAACCACTAATTTGGGAGAATGTGAAAGTAATTTTCTGACTCCAATGTATGTATTATTTATGTGAACTGTGCTTATTTGTATTTTTGAATATTTTGTATGTTTCAATTTATAGTGTGCTATACAAGACAACGGTTGGGCATGTGCATACTATTTGATGTGATTTATGGACCTAATTATCAAACATGCCGCAATGGAAATCGATACCATACATCAGGTATTATATATAGTCTCATTAGATAATATGAAATATATCGATCTTATTATATATTATCAATTATATATATACTTCATTCTCTTTGCAAGTGATTAAAACTGACTTTACTACAGGTCAAAAGTTATTAGATGTACATACTCCCTATACAATGAAAAACTTAAATGATGTAAGAGAACAATGGGCAAAATCCCTACAAATAGTGGGAATTTTTAAATATGATTGGGATACTGATGGTGATAATGACGATGATGAATAAAGAATGATATTTCCAAACTTTGTTCTCATAATTATTTTTGTGTGAATGTGAATGAATTTTTCTAAATTGTCATATGTGTGGATGTGAAGATGATCAATACATGAATGTTTCTACATGTGTCTGAATGTGAAAAGAGATGAAATGAATGGAACTGCATGTTGCTAAATGTGTGTGAAAATAGAGGAAATTTGAAATGGAACTACTGATTTCTACATGTGTGTGATGAAAAATAATATGAATTAAATGTGCTTATACATGTGTGTGATCATAAATTGTTGTCTATCTTGTTAATTTTGCAGGTTTGTGGCATGTTGTTGGCTTATATCAATGGATGTTGTAAACCTATAGTTCAGAATTGAACTATAGGTTCTGCATCCTACTGACCAGCCATACAGCAGGCCTACAAATTGATAAGAAAAAAAAATCAGAACATAGGCGTCGGTTATTAGTATAAAATCGACAACAAAGACATACAACGTCGGTTATTAGTAAAAAATTGACGTCTATGTGGCTAGGTACCACGGCCGTGCTGGGAAGCACGACCGTGGTGGGGTCTTCATGGCACCAGGATATGGTGTCTGTTATATATAAAAATTGATGTCGATGGTGCCCTTACTGGCGCATTTTATTGGTGGCGGGAAGGGTTATGACGTCAGTTTTTTTGAAACGTTGACGTATTTGACTTGGATATAGTGTTAGTTTTATTAAATAACCGATGCCTATGGTGTCCTTGCTGGCGTGTTTTTGGTGGCGGGAAGGGTTATGCTGTCGGTGTTAAAACTGACGTTGAAGGTTTCGACTTTTAGCGGTGCCCACTTGGGTGTCGCTTTGAAACCGACGCCAAAGGCCTTAAATAACCTACACTAAAGGTCGGTTCTGTACTAGTGAAGACTTAAATTCACTCAAAAAAATACTCAACTGTGAATTTATGGACCTCCTCCTCCATCCCTCCCTGACCTAGTAGTGTTTGAAGAACACCTCAAACCACTATCTAGTGACTATGAAGTCCCTTAGACTACTTTATAAGATCTTAGGATTACTAGTCTCTATAGGATCCCATCACATGTTGCTTGGTTCAAGTATAAATAAATAGGGACTCAATGACCAGAAACCTACTAGTATGGGCTCAAAATCCAACCTAAAATATTAGGTCCATCCCAAGTACTCAGTCTATGAATCTTCATCATGTTGGGTATAAAGACTCATATATTAGATTCATGCATCCCATTACATTGCCACATGTAACCAAAGATACAGTCTTGGCTATACTTAACATTTATCCAAAATAGGGTAATGAAAAAAACAAGCTCCCATCACCCACATATACTCAAAAGTAAACAATTCTTAGTACCTTCTCACAATCTAAGGTTACTACAAGGTTAGACATTTCACTGTCCTACTTTCAAATACTTGGACAATTTCTATGGTCACATGACACTACATGATTAGGGTTTTATTTGATTAATTTGATTAATTATTCATCTTTCATAAGCAACCAAAGTACAAATAGATCATAACGATGTATTACAACATTAGAATATTCATAAGAAGCCGTAGGACTATAGGAAGTCTGATATCATGAATCAAAGTGCCAATTCTTAGCACAATTCATCATTATCAACCATAAAAAGGCCATGTCTTTACAAAGTCTCAAACTTTACCTTTGATAATTTATTCCTCATCGCAAATCAGCAATAATATAGAAGGTCAAATTTCATGAATAAAACAATAACACGAGGAAGTTATGACTTAAATAAGAATAAAAATGTCACTTTAAGGCATAAAAATGCAATCTTTAGCTATGAGACCTATGTCATGAAATTTATGTGGTATAAAAGTTGAGAAAATGTTCTTTTCACCTTATAGGATCACCCAAATAGTGAGGAAAATTTTGGTTTCGTATTTTAATAAACTCGATATCAAAATGCCCATAATAGATTTGTTTTTACCAAAAAGATTTTTTTTTAGATTTCAGCCTTATGGCTTCAAGAGGTGATATCCTCAATCATAGATTACCATTATGTTAAGGGAAATATAAATAAAATCATAATCATATTGTTATACCACCAAGCATACCATAAAAACTCCATCTTTGAGTATGAAAAGCATGTTTTTAACAAGAACAAGGTTTGCATGCAAGCAAATAAGGGTAATAATAATTATGTCATGCACCTCAAGATGAATAAAATGAGATCAAACAAGAACACCAAGAAATAGGATTTAAACCACCTTCAAATAATCCCTTCAAAGATCCATAGAGGCTCCTTTAAGAAATATCTATGCTTAATAAAGTTAGAGAGAGAGAGAAAATAAGGGATCACTAGTCATATGGATACTTTTATTATTATTCACCACAGGTCTAGGACAAGAAGAGAGATAATAGAAAGAAAATATAAGAAGGAAGGAGTCTCTTACACGATCTATGGTTTAAATAGAGCTATTTGATTTAGATCCACTAAACGAAGCTTGTTCTTCTTCTTTCATGCAGATGCAAGCCCCAAACCTTGCCCATCAATCTCCTTGGATCTTCTCTTGGCCTCCATGTATCTCCTAGACATACTAGCAACTCTTCTTGGGAGTAAATAAATCATAGGCTCCAGGGGTAGGGTATTCATGGGGCTAGGACTTGGTAGCGGTAAAGTGAAAATAATCCTAAATAACTAAGTACATCAACCTTCTTAGAGTCTACCAACCCATTTACTGTTAGGAATCGTAGATGTGGCAAGTACAACAAAAACTAGGACAAAAAATCTTTATGTATCCAACAAGCAAATCTCTTCAATAATGAGATATTCATAAAAAAGGTGCATAAGTTATACATTGTCACGAAGCAACAGTGGTGTGTGTCGCTCCTCACGTACATAGACAGTCTTCATCTACGTCCTTCGAATGGACAGTCCCCCAATGCCTATGTTTCTGCTACTTCGTCGATGGACTAAAACTCCTAGTCTCACTTCCTGAGTCGGAAGGAAGAAGTAGCATCTCGCTTGATGACATGCTAGTGTCGCGATCTCTCTCTCTCTCTCTAAGATGATGATGACTATTACAGTTCACGTATAAGAGTGTGTGTTATGATCTGACCGTTATGCTCCTTTAAATAGGAGAGGAAAGGAAGCAAAGTTTCTCAAAAACTTTGAAAAACGAAATGTCGAGACTATGTTTAAAGTGGACTATTTGTGGACTACCAAATAGGCAATTAGAATATCCGGAAGTTATATCGTTAATTAAGTAATCAATTAATCATATAATCGATATTAATTTCTGTGACGCAGTTGTCAATTCTAGTCGATCACTCGTGGTTAATCAGTCGACTTATTGACACGCTTAAACTGTGTGTATGAACGCAAGTGCACGCGTCGAGTCATATATGCCTATGTGAGGCCCGATTCAAACTTAGGGAGACATAGTCTCGGTGACTACTAGTAACTACGGTGCGATCAGCTAAGCTGATTAAAAAGTTGAATTTGAGTTTAAACAAAAATAAAAGAAAATTAAAAGAAAATTAAAAATGGTTGATTCAAATGAGATGGATTCCTTAGGATTACCGATTTCACCATGGGGTCTCGTTATGTCTTATTTCTACCGAATTAATATAAATTCTACTCCTAACCTGGATAGAAAGTCTGTAGTCAGAATTATCCACTTCCACGGTGCGATTCACTACCTCGATCTAAGCCAATTTCACGTCTGTAACAATTTATATCTTAGTCTTGGTGCATTATCGAAGACTCCGGGTTTCTTTCAACTAACCGTATGTTACCTTTCCCAAGGAACGTGTAGGAAAGTGTATAACTTGTGATTTTCCAACCTTTAATCCTCCTTCCAAAGCGATTATCAGTCTATTACTCTACCGATGGTGACCAAGCATAAGTAGATCATTTAAAACACAATTATATATCCAGGAATAAAGAGAAATCTATATTAATTCATGTAAAAAGTCGATACACGATTCCTCGGGCTACTCCCGGGTCCTAAGGAAAGGAGGGATTTAGCCCCAGATAGTTTTCATGTGTGAATACATAGAGAGAAAGAAAAAAACGTGGGAAACATGAAGGAAATTCATGTAACCCCTGGAGAGAAGGTGTTCTGGATGATCCTCCTCGAGAAACACACTTTTTGCAGTCTTCCAGCTACAAAATCGTCTGTCGGAGGTGCTCGGATCTCTGGTTTGACGTCCTTCAGCTCCGTGCTCCTCTCTCTCTCTTCTCTTGTCTTTGTGCGGTGCAAAAGTGATGTGCCCCTTAGGTCTGATTGTCCCTTTTTAGGTCATAGGCCAATTTACGGTACCACATAATGAGGACTGTCAGATCTGGACGATCTAACGATTGCTGATTTCCGACAAAGTCGGTGGCACCGACTTTGTGCTCGGTGGCACCGACGGCCTTGAGTGCAGTCCTTATCGTGGCGAAGTCGGTATCACCGACTCGTGATGTTCGGTGGCACCGAGCTGATGCGCGTAGTTGATCTGCCGCTCTGAACCAATCTTGGTGGCAACGACTTGGTGGTCGGTGGCACTGACTCTTCTAATCTCTTATCACCCGGCCACTGCTGCTATCTCGGTGGTACCGACTTTTCACTGTACATGAAGTACCTAAAAAATTCATAAAAACGTGTATAAGGCCAGGGAATGCATAAAATAATGTAAATATGATAAAATGAGCACAGTTTGATGCAAACAGAGTATACAAGCCAATAATAATAATTTATGCATATATGATCAATTTGACTAATAAATGTACAAAATGAGTATAAAATAGGCATGTAAAAATGACTCAAAACCCGTACATCACTTATCATATAATTCAACTATTTAAATCAAATGAATTTCTTTTGAACTTTTTAATCAGTTATTTTAGATTTTCAAATATTATTCTGGTTGATTATCATATTTAATAGTTTAAATCCAATATTCAATGATGTATTGAGTGTCACATGAGTAATTTGTCATCTATTACGGTGCGTTCATCTGGAAAAGTAAATGTGACATAATAGATGGCTCATTCACTAAAGTGCTAGTTTACGAAGTGGTTTTAGAAGGGTGCAGCTCGTCTATTACTTCTTTACAGGAAAGATGCTCTATTGTATTTATTGTATTTTTTCTCTTCTCTAGACTCCGCGCACTAGAATAATAAGGAAACTAGGGTGATTTGTTTTCTCGAAAAATCCAACGGAACTGGAAGCATGAATGAGAAACCTTGGGATAGAGAAAGGAGCTCAAAAGGGCTTAGCAGACTCAACTATAGTAAGGACAAATGATAGCATAAATGAACAACCTTGGAATAAATTATAAGAGGTCCTATTTATAACCGGGGGTGTTCCTTTGAGTGAAGGATCAATTAAGAATGAAAAATAGTCGTTTTACAACTTACAACAGATCTATTTTTGTTTCTAACAATCCTCCAATGTTTGAAATCACTTTTTTTGTGTTTTCCATACAGTGTATTTAATAGAGTTTCAATAAATGTAACTCAACCGATCCACTATCCGAAAAAGTCAATTTTCAAACTATCGGTCGAGTTTGTCCTGGGGTAACTCGACCAATCAGCTAAAATCAACTTTGATCAGAAAGTTGGTCAGTCGAGTTTTGTGAGTGTACAACTCCACTGATCCAATCATTTCCAAAAATCCATCACTGGTCGATCAATATTTAAATTCGACCAATTTAAGTGATGTTACAAATTTTTCAAAATGGTTTTTAAGTGACAACCGATGGAATTAAGGTTTTTTTTATTTTTTTCTCATATTAGTTACAAGTCATATCATCAATACAAATGATTACAAAAGTACTTTAAGGTAGTTTAGAGTGATTTTCTAAAATGCACATTTGCATTGCTTTTGACAGGAACTTGGACAAGCTAGGACTTGTGTAATTTGATCATTTTCATGTACCTAATACCTGAAATCAATCTCAAACAAACATATTAGATACATATGAATGAAATGTTTATGTCATTATATGAATAAGGACAATGTATAACTCTCAAGTCAACAGAAGTAGCCTCTCGCTTGGTGATGTGGTAACGTCGTGGTTGTTCCCCTCTCTCTCTAAAATGATGTCGGTTAGAGTTCACGTACAAGAGTGTGTGTTATGATCCGATGGTTACGCTCCTTTAAATAAGAGAGAAAAGGAAGCATGGTTTTTCAAAAACTTTAGAAGACGAAATGTTGTGGGACTGCCAAATAGGCAACTAGAATATCTTAAAATTATATCGTGAATTAAATAATCAATTTATTAATGTTCTATTACCTTACTCTCGTGGCATATAAGTCAATCATTTCAATCTAATTAATTATCTTAAACCTTTTATCCGATTATCTTATATTATATTCAAATAGTATTTTGGTTGATTACTAAATTAATAATTTAAATCCAATATTCAATGATGTATTGAGTGCCACACGAATAATTTGTCATCCATTACGGTGCATTCATCTGGAAAAGTAACTTGTGAAACTAGATGGCTCATTCAGTAAAGTGTTAGTTTAATTAGGAAATGGTTTTAGAAGGGTGCTTGCTCGTCTGTTACTTGTTTACTGGAAAGATGTTGTATTGTATTTTTTCTCCTCTAGATTCCGTGCACTAGAATAATAAGCAAACTAGTGTATTTTATTTTCTCGTAAAATGCGACGGAAACAGTGGGGAATTGCTAGCTATAGCACTTGTCCCCACATGGGATGACCAACTGTTGGGCAGCAGTGTGTTTTTCACCACATGAGTCCGAGTCACGCGTGTCTATCCGAACAATCATAAGCATCTGTGGTGATATCGATCCGCCTTTTCCTACACATCTCTGGGAGGATGGGGACTTGATCCAATCGAGCGTTATCTCTCATCCCAATCCACAGTGGCGCTTCTGACGTGGGTATGGGTCCACTGAGAGCTACAGATGTGGTACTTGAATTTATGCAAACTGCAACAGGAACAACAGGTTTACTAGCTCTTTCCGACCGTCTGTGAGTGTGTGTTCGCAATCGTCCAATGGGGTTTGCGGATCTAGCGGCTTGATTTTGATATTATCCTAACCAGTGGGCAGAGATGCCTCCAGGTTCGTTCAGCAAAACAAGCCGCATATGTGATTATATTTCACCCCGCGAGGTGGTGTCGGGGTAGAGGACCACGGCAAGTCGGCAACGGGAGCTGGTTTACTTTTGGTTTATAATATCTTTCTCTGCTTCAACTCAGCATGTGAAGTGTGATGATGAAGCCAAACCGCGCACGCATACCAGAAGGGGACCGCCGGCGGAGATAGTTGGTCACTGGCCTGCAGTGGTTGCGGTGGAGTGGGTGAGAGAGAACCGAGATGTTTGCCGTCATGTTGGTACAAACTGGTGGCTTGTTGCCGTTGTTGGTCGACCACCCCGATAGTACCCGCGCGTGAAGGAAACCATAGCCGTGTACTTTACACTAAGCCATCACAGTGTAACCTTCTAGGATTTGAGGCATCGAATAACATGATCTTAAATAGAATCATTGGCACATATCACCAAGGTGTACTTTTTTTTTTCGGGAATCCATCACTAAAAACTCTATAGTTAAACGTGTTCAATTTGGAGTAATACTTGGATAGGTGATTTGTCAGGAAGTTGATCCTGATATGCGCGTGAGTGAAGATAAAACGCACAGTTAAGGCTAGTGGTGGTTTGTGTGACTAATCGTAATTCCTGAAACTCTACTAGACCTTTGATTAGTGTGCTCGGACGTTACATATAGGTAGTACTAGCTGCACCGAGGAGCTTTGGCCTGGGCATAGTGCCTTTCTTGGAATGCATTATCTCTACCCTGTCGGCACGTGATACGCGGCTACGCGTTGCCGCATATGAACTTCACCACTTTGAAATACAAGTGTAACCTAAGTTAGGGAATGATAGTACATCGTGGTTTACTAGCCAAACACGGTTTTGCATTCCTCTCCCAACAACCCTGCTCTTTTTGGTCCTCGTGTTATTATTCTTTTGTTTATTTGTAGGTGAGCGACGCCGGATCTCAATAGAAATCATTAATATTCGTTCGATCCTCCTACACTTTTTCCCTCCCGTGTACGTCATTCGACAACAACCGTAGCTGGCATGCATTTTGTGTGGCTTTGGTATCCGTGTGCTTCACATCACCCATCTATTTTCTTCGCAGTTTCCAGTTGGTGGGCAGCGATGGCATGGAGTGGGACTACGATATTATTGATCATTGATGTATAGACCATTCGGATCTTTCAATGGACTGTGAGTCAGATATGCCCTCAGCCAAGCCAGCTATTATCCTTGTATTTTCCACAATTAACATTTATACAGCTACATGATTAAACAAACTCATTTGGCACCGCCTCTTGGATGCTCCGCTGACTAGGCTTCAATTGACTTGGTAGTGTAACAACCACATAGCGACAATGACCCAAGCACGAAGAATGTAACGACCAGCTCCATAAATGTGCATGACTTGTTATTGAAGATGAAGTAGGGACTAATATTGGACCTAATTTCCCTCAAAATGGGATGAGTACTCAAGGAAGTAATTGAGATCTCAAGTGCCACTGATCCCCAAAATACAAGAACCTTTACTTATGAGGATTCTTCAAACAAAGTGTATGATCTATCAAAAGATCCGTTGTCATCTTGATAGGATTTTTCTTTGTACTTACATGGAATCAATACTATCTTTCTCGTTTGCTATGATATTTGCAGTTATGAACATATGTCGCTCTATAATATATATGATAAGTGTTATAACGAGAATCTCAAACATATCACCATATATATATATATATATATATATATATATATATATATATATATATATAATCATTTTTATTGTATGTCTCTCATAATTGATGTGATTGCAAATGTAACTTCTTGATGTATTGGAAGCCAATAATCATTGGCGTAGTGAAAGCTAATATATACATCAAATGAGGCTTCTTCTTAAGTGAACAAAGTAATGCATAATCCGGGTTCTTAGATTCTATACCTTTTGGATCTTCCCTTCAATCTAAATAGGAGAGAGAGACATAAAAAGAAAGAGAACATAACAATTTTTAAGTGTTTTTCGTGTCTACTATCAATACTAGTTTTAGTTGGTTACAATTGATATAAGTCTATTCGATTATTGAAAGTAATAAATAATAAAATTGGTAAATTGATGTTATATTGCAGTTTGGACTATTTTCAACAAATTCATATGCTTAATACACTTTACTATAGGGTGAATGGGATATATATTACAATTGTATATAAGTTTATTTGGTTGATCAATTGTTATAAACACTTTCTACCTAATACATTCCATTCGAATGGACACAAAGAAAATGACTAGGCAGAGTTAGAACACAAACTATACATTTGAATTAAATGTGATATTACAAACACTAAGCGAATATGAAGCATGGTACATTCTATTTTACTTAAAAATGATCATAGTATGTGAGTGTGTTTTAGATGCCTTGTTATTCACCGAAACAATTCATCACCATGTACCTATTATAAAGAATAATCATTGTAATGTTTTTGTACCATTTTGACGATGCATTATCGTCTATAAATAGGTGTTACAAACTTGTTGACCACCTCATAGAAATATAATTTCTTTCAGCCAACAGATGATTCAAATGTGATTCTCATGTCATATGTTCCACAATGAAACATTGACTTTAAAATAAGCTAAAACACATCATGATCCTCATATTGTAAGGGAGAACTAAACTAAATTATGTAAGATAGTTGTCATCCTACCAAGGCTAAACTTCTTAGTTTTTCCTCAAGATGTGTGCTCCTTTTCTAAGATCATTTATTCTTCTCTCCTACAGACACACATTTCTAGACATGCATAAAATAAAATTTACAATTGACTAAGAGACATTGAGCATTTATATATAAAAAAATAAGTCAGAGATGAAATATGGAAAATATATAAGAAAAAAAATCTAAATTTTACATGTAATCAACTTAAGTTCAATTATATTGTCCTCTAATCTTAACTTTGCACCAACTATGTGCATGAAGATTGCAGGATCAACTTATATAACATACCCAAATCTAAATATCTAGTCTAATATTCCCTCTTCCTATGCCTTTTCATTTATGTCAATATTGAATCCTTTTTTCTTGAATTATATTAAATGGGAGTATTTGGAGTTAAGAAAATATGATAATTTAACAAATAACCATTTTATATAATATAATGACTAATTAATCAAATATAAGTCTTATGTTGGTAATTAATTATATCAATTCATCAATAAGTTAGTTTTGACCCTAATATGGCGATATAGAAACATCTTAAGACTAATTTCTGCAAGGAATTCCATAAATATGAAATGATGTATCAAATTAATTAAGAAATGTATTACATTAATGATTACTATACAATATAATGAAATAAAATCAAAACATTTTCTTAAGGAGAAACTAATGTCAAAATTGGATTTACCACACTTTAATTATCCTAGATGTTAGTTCTCATGTCAATTAGACATAGAGTTTGACTATTCATTTATTTAGTAGAAAATCATAGGTTTAATGTACCTATTTGATGGTGATATTTAAATTTATTACCATTACCTCTTCTCATGTAATGCATCATCCCCAAGCCAGTGCATTTCTCATGTAATGTACCTATTTGATGGTGATAGTTATATTTATTACCATTACCTCTTCTCATGTAATGGTCATTGAATTATTGTTTAACCCTAACAAATATGGTACTCGGTTGGATTACACATTTTATTAACCCCTGGGGAGTTTGAGGCATATCGCTCAAACTTTCAACTGACAACTTCAAAGTCACAATCAGTTATGTACAGATCTAGGAGAGACAAAATCCTAAGATCTCTTCCACTCAGTTAGTACGAGTCCATCGTAGTGACATATTAGTCAAGCTACAATCAACGTAGTACACCCTTGGTATACAAGTCATGACACTAGAAACCAAGGCAATCAATCCTATCATCTGAGGTACAACTATATCTATCCTCAATCAGATCACATAAACATATAATCATTCATCTGAGAAATATACTCGACCATTGTCCATAACCTTGGGATCAGGATGACAAGGATACACTCTCCCTGCACCCGCATATACTCAACAATATATGACTCTAATCTTCCCTTCTATAATACTTATTTTGATATCCAGCAAGTCCTAACAGTAGAATAGCTCTATGACATAGGGCACTACATGATTAGTGTTTCACTTGATTAGTAAATCCAATTGGGTGATTTAAGACCACATCAATCAAGTTACATACAAACACTATAAGATTTCTACAAAAAATTAGTATATAACAACTCTTAGAATATATAAAATAGGTGGGATATATTCCTTATCACATCATTACCTGGTACTAATCCATTGTCCATCATAAAGAGGATTACACTTCCTGTTATGATCCAACCACCCGATAACCTCCAATTAAGGGAGACCGAGAGGTCAAAGTCGCACCCATAACTTTTGGATCAAAGGTTCGGCAATTAACCAAGAATAATTATCAAATTTTAACAGACTAAATGGGAAAACTGTAAGAAAATAACTTTTGCATACCTTTTTGAAAACTTGGATCTCTAAACTTCTATCCACTTATGGATTCTATTCTAACTAATCTTCCTTGTATTTTACTTCATGTATTTCACAATATGATGATTTACTGTTTGTCCTTTTGGCTTGTACCTAAAACGCCGACAAACAAAACATCGGTCAGCCGAAGCTGGTATGTGGGGGAAACAATAAACATGCAACTATGATAACAACATAATCATTCAATTAATCATTTAACAACCAAGATTACATTTTAAATATAACTCCACGATCCATGAGTACCCTATCCTCTGTGCTATCCCTGCAGTGGACCTGGATACTACCTTCCTTATGGTAGATCCCCATTAAACCCCTCATGGTCCAACCTATAGGTGAACCAGTTTCTAGGGTTGAGTCACATGGAACTACTCGTAAGTAGCCCACTCATTAACTCATGGAAGGCTAATGGGTCTCATGGCACTACACTTGGTAGCCCAATTTCTAACCCACGATAACCTATACCTTACTCTAGATTACCCCTTTTTAACCTTTACAAGCCCCAGAGGTGGACCCGGATCTAACCAGTTATACATGTATATTCATAGTGATAGTCATAGTCACTCTATAGTTGCATGAAATAAAAGCATCCAACAATTATTTCAAGCCATGAGGGAAACGTAGATAAAATCCCTGGAAAACTAGTCGGGATAATCATACGCATAACCACATACCTGATTTTATTATTTCACAAGCATTAAGAAAATCCAACCAAGAATGAAATCCAAGCAAGCAATTCAATCATCACATAATTCATGAAAAGAATATGTACTCTATTTATTACACACTTTATCAAGAATCTACTTTATTGACTTGGATTCACTTTCTAGGGTTTTTGTATCCATTTTAGGGTTTCATTCATCTTCATTACGGTTTTTTAGATCCATTCCTCAAACTTTATCCCTTTTAGGTCAACAAACCCTAAAATACTCTTTTCTACTCATATAAACCCTAATTGCTCAAATTATCCATTTTAATAGTCTTTTATACCCACATTGACTTAGGATCATCATATCCTTATTTATTTATGGATTTGAAAAATTAAAACAATTAAAAGACATATTCACCTAAATTAGGGTTTTCAAGCTCATTAATGCATATTCATGCACAAAACCCTCAATTAAGCCAATTATATAAAAAGATCATCTTTTTAGATCCTATTTTCACTTTTATTAACAACAGGTTAATATCGGCTTGAATTATCCAAATAACATCATTAAGTCCATCTATCATCAAATCTAAGGGTTTTTCCTTAATTAAATCTTTAAAGATGATAACTTTATGTACTTTTCAAATTTCAAGCATATTTATGCACATAAACTCTAAATTAGACTAATCACGTGCAAAGTTCTTCCTTTTTGAACATAATGTACCTTTTTACATTTAACATGTTAACATCAACTCTAATGATCCATTAAACCCTATTAAACACTTTATTCATTTCAAAATAGGGCTTCTTAATCTTTAATTCATTAAAGAAGATAACTTACACTACTTTTTGAATAGCATTCAAAATTAGGCTTCAAACATAATTTTTTTATGTTCCTCTCATTTTGAGGATAAATTTTCATATATGACTTGTTTTAATCCGAGTTATGGTTTATTAGATACGATTTTCGCAAGGATTCACTTACTTGGCCAATTCGGGAGCGCCAAGTCACCCCGCTCCATGCAACGTTTCTTGCCTAATGGGAAATATGACGAAATGTCCCTTTTTTCCTTCCTTAAGTCGATCCATGTTGTTGCCCGCGGAAGGTAGTTTTGTCCAAGGCCACTCGATCTTCTTCAACCTCACGATCAAGATATGTTGCCGCTACAGCAGCGATCCCAAGCGGCCCTGCCACCCTTCCCGATGCTCGACGGCCACCAAGCAACTCCCTTTGGCTCCACTGTGCCTGTGCACATGTGAGGGTGCTGCTGGATCATGGCCAAGATGGCCCGATCCAACTCTTCTTCTTCCCCACGTGCAAACCCTTACTTCTGCCGCAATAGTGGCTGGGAGCAGGTTCTCTTCCTACTCCAGACCTGAAGGACACCAGTGAGGTTTCTCTTTACCTCCGCCGTCCCTGGCCGCACCTGTGGGGCCCCATACTATGGTCGAGGCGGGCCGGGGTCAAGTTGCGGCTGCTCCTCAATCTTTGATCTTGTAATCCCCGCAGCATGTGGCTGGAGTGAAAGCGAGGTCCAGGGGATGATGGTCGAGCCTCTCCTGATCGTTGGGGACTCTATGCGCCTCTCTCTCACCCCACCATAGTGCCTGAACACCCCCAAGATAGCCCCACTCTCTCTTCCAGGGTTTCGGACAAAAGAAGCAAGAAGGAGATGAGGTAGAGAGAGAGGAAGATGTGAGTTTTTCTCTTTAACTCTAACCAAGGGGTCTACCCCTTTATATATGGGTGAGAAACGAAGCCCTAGGTAGGCTTATACACGACTCAAAGAGTTCCCTTTCCAAAAGGGTTCATATTCCTTCTAGGAGAAGTATTCTTCTCTCTCCTCATTATCCTTTTGTTAAGCTTTATTTCATGGATAATTGGAAAAACGAAAATCCTTTCTCTTATTATCATTATTCTTGCATTTTAATCCATTAACCACGAAATTATATTTCCTTTTGTTGAAACAATACTTCTTTTAAACAATACCTCATAATCATTCATTATGCTTCATATTATCTTCTTATTTGACTTTATTTGCTTTTTCTCTTTCTTTTCCTTTATTGGGACTCCTTGGATCCCAAGAAACACTAATAATTCGAAATTCCTTTTTAAGGATATGTGTTATCCTCTTACAAGCATTTATTTCTATTACTTCTCATTATCATGTTTATTTCTTATGAAAATATCTCTTTTGAGGATTTCTCTTTGTTTCTCTTTTATTTTCCTTATTGAAATTCCGTTTAATAATAGAACCCTTATGGATACGAAATTTCACCAATAATAACTTCATTATACTTCTTTTCTCTTAGTTTCCACATTTTATCATTGTTTTCAATTTCTTTCTTAATAAAGAAATATTTAATTGGTTTTTTCTTCTCTTGTTGCATTCTCTATGCAACTTTGGACTCCTTGGAACCCAAGGAACCCAAAAGGCACGAAATCCTCTTTGGATTTGCCTTCTAGAGGTTTCCACATATTTCTTTTCTTTATAAAAAAATCAATTATTCATTTACTAATTGAATTTCCTTGTCATTTGGGCCCAATAGCCAATAAATCCCACAACACAAACATCAAGGCTATTGTAAACAAAAACCATTTATTTGAACCATATTATATCATTATTTATTCAAATATCTTTAATATGGGAAATTACATTTCCCACCAAAAGAACCCAAAGATTGGGGTTGTAACATCCTTCCCCTCTTATAGGAATTTTGTCCTCAAAATTCTATCAAGCAAACAAACAATTCAGGATAAGACTTTTCCATGTCCATCATTGGCCCCTATGTGGCTTTACCATAGTCATGGCGTCTCCAAAGAACCTTTATCATCACATATTCTTTTCTCTGAGTTCTTTCATCCTGGCGTCTATAAACTGCATAGGTGGACTCAAGCCATTTTAGCCTCCCTTGGGGCTCACTAGGTTCATTGCTCAGCACATGGTCGGGTACCTCACATATTACTCTAATTTGGACACATGGAACTCATCACACATTACTTTATCCTGAGGGGTAAGGTCAAACTTAACCTTCTCTACCAGTCCATCTCAATGGACCCATGTATCGGGGATTCATCTTTCTTAGTTATAGCTCAGAGGGGTCGAATTTTCATGTCACATATTTCCCACAGTGAACTGCATGTCAGTCTACTTTGCATCCACTCACGACTCTCATCATCTCTAGGCTCCTTTCAGCCTTTGCACGATCAAAGCGACTTCATCTACACACACTATGGTCCTTTTCTAACCATCATGTGGTCCTTAGACCAACATCACCTTACTGAAGTGGTGACTGACACAACCTCTCTTACAGAGCTTCTTTAAATCCCGATACTGGCTATGGTGGTTATCTTCACATCTTTCATAGGACAAGAACTATCTCTAGCTATCACCCTGAACGAGCACATATGCTCTCATCAGACCCTTTAGTCTGGATCATACTAACCATTAGTTATGGGTGATGAACTATACTAACATCGAGTCCTTCATGTACCTACTTCCCCCTTACGGAAGTGAACCTTTAGGATATACTCAAGGACTTTTAACCTCGATTCATGGTGTAGTTGAACCATCTCTCTCATGAGTAGTTCAACCAGATCTGTCTCTTGACAGAACTCTCTTCTTTCTCATGTCATCTAGGTAAGGCGATCTACCATAACCCATATTGCATCTTGACCTTCCTTGGTCTAGGGGAGACTTATCACAACATCCATAATGATGAACTCCCATTCCCTCTCAAGGACTTTTTTATCCTCTAAATCGATACACTGGGTTACTGGGGTTCGTCCTTCACCTCCTGGCTTGCATGGCCATATACTACATGCAACTTTATCCAAAGTCCTACTGTCACTTATTATCTTGGTGTTACGGTTTATGGTGATCTTAAAATCATGATCTTCTGTATGTCATGATTCCTCAAGATCGATTCCTCAAAAACCCTAAACCATTCTAGTCGGGGTTTCATCACCTTCTTTTCCAAAGAAGTGCATCTGAGGTTCTACCACCATCCTTTCATTGCATCAAGGACTAGACTGGATAACCAAACAACCATTAACTATTTTACCAGATCTCATTACATCATAGTATTAGGCAAACATATCTCCTTTTCCAACTTAGGGTTAGTCAAACAACCTCTTCTAGCCAAACTAGGCAGGTATATCTCAATCAGGGCATCCATTACTACCCCACATCCTTAGGTATTAGGTAACATTGAAGACATACACTTCCACATATTTCACTTATCACCTCAAACTCAAATTCTAAGTCTATGTTTATTGAGAACACTTTGAGATCATCTTCTTAGTGATCAAACTCAATCTTGTATGACTCATATCTCATGATAAAAACATCCTCATAAGGTGATTACCTTAGTACTCTTACTATTTGTAAACCATCCATGTATCATTCACTTTACCAGGGTATGTTATCTTCTCTATCCTCATACCTCGTAGCAACGTTACAACTCACATCATCTTTTATCCTTAGTGTATGGCATGCGTACTGTCCTATCTCTCACTCCCATAATAAGAGGAAATCAGCATTTGGCGGCCATCCAAATACAAAGTTCTTCCTGTTCCACGAGTAGAGATAATACATCCCACATTGCCAGTATACCTTCGAACCTAAGTTGAAACATGCAACTTATGTCTCTACATCACAATCATTTTGATATCAAAGTTACTTCCATGGAAAACTAGTCTTGATCCTACTAAGGTTTATATCCTTGGTCATCTCCTCTAGGTCTATAGGGTGCTGGCTCTTTTGGGGTCATCCCTCTTCCCTCATGCATCAAGAGAGTGCCCTACTCATCTGCCCTTTCGTTCCCATGAGTTCATGAAGGTGATCAATCTCCTAACCCATGGCCCTCTGACAATGATAGTTGTTACCTCCTGACCCTATGGTCATGTGCAACTGGGGAATTAGGCAACTCCTACTTCCATCGGTCTTATCCCTACCTGACCCTAGGATAGACTTAGGATTCTCCATTTATAGTACATGTCCAACTTAGAACCTTGCCCAAGCCTTCATCATCTCTCTTTGTATACATGGGCTGACATCCATCCTTTCATAGGGGTCATGGTGACTTGCCTACCTTGGTCAGGCCCCTTACCGGTTACCTCCATGGTAACACATCCACATGCACTTAGAGATGGGTATCTATGGGTCTATAGGTTCATTCTCATACCATGTACATTTCACTTAGCTTCTCAAGATCCTATGAGACCTCTTTAGGTTACCTTAAACTGACACCCTACCAAAGGGGTCCCTCTCCCAGGATGGGAGGAAAACTATCTCTCGATAACAAGGTCACAAACACCCTTAGGTCTAGGGTTTACATCCATATGAGCATGTTTAACCCAATAGCTACTAAGGCACAAGCAGACCACCTACTATACCATGCTAGGTCATACTTGTTCTCTTTCCTCAACACTTGATCAAGATCATACCTTCCCATGTCATCAACTTAGCTGGGAGGGGTTCATATTAAACATAAGGAGTTTCCCTTTCCTCTCATCATAAGAAGTACCATGCTCGCTTCTATAGGAACTCAACTCTCATCATGAGCATTAGGTACACCACTTCCCCTCTTAGGCCTAGGAACCCTAGGTTCACTTGTAGGTGTCCAACTGCATGCTCTATCTCTTAACCAAAAACCAAGCATGTAAAAGGCATGACATGCACTTCTTGTCATCCTTCAACTCGAGCAACACTTAGAGTTGGGTCCTCCTTAAGGACAACCAACAAGGTACAAGGCCTCATAACTTGTTACTATACCTCTCCAGGTCTAAGGAACTCTTCTTCTCATCTATATACCATAGGTACATAGGTACCAATAGACTCATCCTCTCTCTAGGGTTTGGTTCCTCTCATGGTAACCAAGACAACAACAACCTCTAGGGATCAAGCATGTGGCGACCACTATCATCCACTTAGGTCACATCATCCTCAACTTCCTACATATCTTAGAGTTTAGGATTCCAACCTTCTTGCTTGGTTCCTGCTCTCTCTTTCTAGAGATAACCCTACAACCAACCTCACCATTAGAGGTCCTATCTTCATGAAGGGTCAACCTCAAAAGCATGCCCCTACCTAGATGAAGCCTATGTTCAACTCATGTTCGCTCAAGGTTATCCATAGTTCTTTATGCTTATTTCATAAGCCATCCTTCATACTCTCCTGGTCAGGGTTTCAACCCTTTGCTCACACTACTAACGTACCCTGGGTGCATGCTATGCCCTACTCACATAATCCCATAGGGTTTCTAAGGTCCTTCACTAACATCATCATCTAAGGAGCTATCATTTACCCTAACATGCATGACCCTTCCCAGGGTTGGGTTGCCAAAGGTGCTAGGTCACCCATGGATCATATGGCATCCCAAAGGCATGTCCTTTCAAACACCTGGTCTAACTCATCTCTCTCTAACCTTCACTTAGGGTTAGGGTTAGCATCATCCTCATAGGATGTGCCAAGTCTCTACTTGCAATGGAGATCTCTATCTCCAAGACTAACTCTCTTTATCTATCCTCCTGATACGAAGGTCTAACCTCAGGTCTCTTCTAAGGGCATGACAACTTATGTCATACGACCTAAGCATGTATCTATTCTTTAGTTTGCGCTTAATCTATTAAGCTTAAGTCCATGACATTTTATTTACATTCTTTTCATTAATTTGGTGGAGGATTCTTTAAACCTTATTAACCTTACCCATACCTCAAGAGGGTGAGGAGGAGAGAGAAAACCCTAATCCTTAAGGTCCTTAAGGGAATTTGTGATTAGAAGGGATGAATAAGATGAGAAAGTCCTAAAGGTATCTTATTTCGATTCATACCCTAAGACTTTGGCCAGGCAATCACATGGATCTGGGAGTCCTCGTATTCCAAATAGCGGTGCGGAGGAAAATATTGCCAACCCCCGGTCGTGATCCTTTTCTAGACACCTCTGTCTTTTAGATAATCCTCTAATAACTACCTTGGGTTCTATGGAGTTTGTAAAATTTAATAATTATTAGTGGTTAAGTGGGGAACCTATGCTCTGATATCAAATGTTACGACCCCACCTCCCGATAACCCCCAATTATGGGAGACCGAGAGGTCAAAGCCGCACCCATAACTTCCAGATCAAAGGTTCGACAATTAACCAAGAATAATTATCAAAATTTAACAGACTAAACGGGAAAACTGTAAGAAAATAAACTTTTGCATACCTTTTTGAAAACTTGGATCTCTAAACTTCTATCCACTTATGGATTCTATTCTAACTAATCCTCCTTGTATTTTATGTCATGTATTTCGCAATATGACGATTTACTGTTTGTCCTTTTGGCTTGTACCTAAAACGCTGACAAACAAAATGTCGGTCAGCCGAAGATGGTATGTGGGGGAAACAATAAACGTGCAACTATGATAACAACATAATCATTCAATTAATCATTTAACAACCAAAATTACGTTTTAAATATAACTCCACGATCCATGAGTACCCTATCCTTTGTGCTATCCCTGCAATGGACCTGGATACTACCTTCCTTATGGTAGATCCCCATTAAACCCCTCATGGTCCCACCTATAGGTGAACCAGTTTCTAGGGTGGAGTCACATGGCACTACTCATAAGTAGCCCACTCCTTAACTCATGGCAGGCTAATGGGTCTCATGGCACTACACTTGGTAGCTCAATTTCTAACCCATGATAACCTAGACCTTACTCTAGGTTATCCCTTTTTAACCTTTACAAGCCCCAGAGGTGGACCCGGATCTAGCCAGTTATACATGTATATTCATAGTGATAGTCATAGTCACTCTATAGTTGCATGAAATAAAAGCATCCAACAGTTATTTCAAGCCCTGAGGGAAACGTCGATAAAATCCCCGGAAAACTAGTCGGGATAATCATAAGCGTAACCACATACCTGATTTGATGATTTCACAAGCATTAAGCAAATCCAACCAAGAATGAAATCCAAGCAAGCAATTCAATCATCACATAATTCCTGAAAAGAATATGTACTCTATTTATTACACACTTTATCAAGAATCTACTTTATTGACTTGGATTCACTTTCTAGGGTTTTTGTATCCATTTTAGGGTTTCTTAGATCCATTCCTCAAACTTTATCCCTTTTAGGTCAACAAACCCTAAAATACTCTTTTCTACTCATATAAACCCTAATTGCTCAAATTATCCATTTTAATAGTCTTTTATACCCACATTGACTTAGGATCATCATATCCTTATTTATTTATGGATTTGAACAATCAAAACAATTAAAAGACATATTCACCTAAATTAGGGTTTTCAAGCTCATTAATGCATATTCGTGCACGAAACCCTCAATTAAGCCAATTATATAAAAATATCATCTTTTTAGATCCTATTTTCACTTTTATTAACAACAGGTTAATATCGGCTTGAATTATCCAAATAACATCATTAAGTCCATCTATCATCAAATCTATGGGTTTTTCCTCAATTAAATTTTAAAGATGATAACTTTATGCACTTTTCAAATTTCAAGCATATTTATGCACATAAACTCTAAATTAGACTAATCACGTGCAAAGTTCTTCGTTTTTTAACATAATGTACCTTTTTACATTTAACAGGTTAACATCAACTCTAATGATCCATTAAACCCTATTAAACACTTTATTCATTTCAAAATAGGGATTCTTAATCTTTAATTCATTAAAGATGATAACTTACACTACTTTTTGAATAGCATGAAAAATTAGGCTTCAAACATAATTTCTTTGTGCTCCTCGCATTCTGAGGATCAATTGTCATATATGACTTGTCTTAATCCGAGTTATGGTTTATTAGATACAATTTTCGCAAGGATTCACTTACTTGGCCAATCCGGGAGCGCCATGTCACCCCGCTCCTTGCAACGTTTCTTGCCTAATGGGAAACATGACGAAATGTCCCTTTTGCCCTTCCTTCAATCGATCCATGTTGTAGCCCACAGAGGGAAGTTTCGTCCAAGGCCACTCAGCCTTCTTCAACCTCGCGATAAAGACCTACTGCCGCTGCAGCAGTGATCCCAAGCGGCCCTGCCACCCTTCCCGATGCTCGACGACCACCAAGAAACTCCCTTTAGCTCTGCCGTGCCTGTGCGCACGTGAGGGTGCTACTGGATCATGTCCAAGACAACCCGATCCAACTCTTCTTCTTTCCCGCGTGCAAACCCTTGCTTCTACCGCAATAGTGGCTGGGAGCAGGTTCTCTTCCTACTCCAGACCTTAAGGACACTGGCGAGGCTTCTCTTTACCTCCGCCGTCCCTGGACGCACCTGTGGGGCCCCATACTATGGTCGAGGTGGGCCGGGGTCAGGCTACGGCTGCTCCTCAATCGTTGATCTTGTAATCCGCACAACAGGTGGCTGGAGTGAAAGTGAGGTCTAGGGGATGATGGAGAGCCTCTCCTGATCATTGGGGACTCTGTGTGCCTCTCTCTCACCCCACCATAGTGCCTGAGAACCCCCAAGATAGCCCCACCCTCTCTTCCAGGGTTTCAGACAAAAGCAGCAAGAAGGATATGAGGTATACAGAGGAAGACGTGAGTTTTTCTCTTTAACTCTAACCAGGGGGTCTACCCCTTTATATAAGGGTGAGAAACGAAGCCCTAGGTAGGCTTATACACGACTCAAAGAGTCCCCTTTCCAAAAGGGTTCATATTCCTTCTAGGATAAGTATTCTTCTCTCTCCTCATTATCCTTTTGTTAAGCTTTATTTCATGGATAATTGGAAAAACGAAAATCCTTTCTCTTATTATCATTATTCTTGCCTTTTAATCCATTAACCACGAAATTATATTTCCTTTTGTTGAAACAATACTTCTTTTAAACAATACCTCATAATCATTCATTATGCATCATTATCTTCTTATTTGACTTTATTTGCTTTTTCTCTTTCTTTTCCTTTATTGGGACTCCTTAGATCCCAAGAAACACTAATAATTCGAAATTCCTTTTTAAGGATATGTATTATCCTCTTACATGCATTTATTTCTATTACTTCTCATTATCATGTTTATTTCTTATGAAAATATCTCTTTTGAGGATTTCTCTTTGTTTCTCTTTTATTTTCCTTATTGAAATTCTGTGTAATAATAGAACCCTTATGGATACTAAATTTCACCAAAAATAACTTCATTATACTTCCTTTCTCTTATTTTCCACATTTTATCATTGTTTTCAATTTCTTTCTTAATAAAGAAATATTTAATTGGTCTTCTCTTCTTTTGTTGCATTCTCTATGCAACTTTGGACTCCTTGGAACCCAAGGAACCCAAGAGGCACAAAATCCTCTTTGGATTTGCCTTCTAGAGGTTTCTACATATTTCTTTTCTTTATAAAAAATTCAATTATTCATTTACTAATTGAATTTCCTTGTCATTTGGGCCCAATAACCAAGAAAGCCCACAACACAAACATCAAGGCTATTGTAAACAAAAACCATTTATTCGAACCACATTATATCATTATTTATTCAAATATCTTTAATATGGGAAATTACATTTCCCACCAAAAGAACCCAAAGATTGGGGTTGTAACACTTCCATTAGGGCTCAAGTAATGCCCAAAATCCATTTAGTCCGTACACGTTATCTCCTATAAGAACATCATTATCTTTCAACACCTTGTAGACGGCTCTACAAATCACCAACATACTTGTTGTACATTGGTTTAGCATACAAATTCATCAAACATAAAGAGCTATGATGTTCACAAGGGTACATAGGGTTACCATAATATTATGGGAGTATTGTTCCATAATTACAACATAAAAGAAGACATGTATATTTAGCCATCATCACTTAAATACTTTAAGTTAGGTTCAATAAGATGGATTGAATTGATATTACAAATCATAACTCATAACTAAAACATCATTTTTCACACTCACACTTAGGAAAAAGCATAAACTCCTACACCTAGCATCCCCATCATATCATGGATACACTTTAACCATAACACATCCATCAGATCTTGTACTTCCAACACAAACCATCAGATCATGTTCTTCAAACACAAACCATCGGATCATGTGCTTTAAACACACACAATAGCATTTCAAATAGACAAAACCATTGAACCATGAGCTTCATCACAACCATCTGATCTTGGGATTCCACAAAGCCATCGAAACTTGTGTCGGAAAGAACCATAAAATCATACAACTAGGGAAGACATCGTTTCTTAAACTCAATTGTCTAACCATATCATAGAGTAGTAGAGCCATTGATTGTGATCATTAAACCAACCATAGATGAGAGCATAAGGTGAAATCAGATCTTAAAACCATTGTTTAATAGGGCTATAACAACCATCAATTGTTACAACTAGAAGAACCATTGTTTGTGGACATAGGCAAGCCATTAAATGTTAACAATAGGTACATAATCAGTTCTTGAAAGAAGAGTGACCATCAATCCTCAAGATAAGTGAAACCAAAGTTTCATTTACTAGCACAATCATTGTTTGAGATGTACAAGGAAAGCCACCAAGGAAAAACTAAGTACAAACCATCCAACACTCATGGAAACCATCATTTCAAGGAAACAAAACCATCGACCTCGAAAAACATGCAAGGTTTAGGTAGCATACTTCAAGGAAGATCATACATAAGATCTAGAGGTAGTTTATCTACAAAAAAAGCTACTACATGTGCTCAAATCTTAGTCAAGGAATCATCTTTCTACTTGTTACTACATTTTTAGAGGAATTTCTACTTATGGAAAGTTAAGAGTAAACAAGAAACATGAAGAAACTTATATAACTCACCATCAAGGTGTAAAGGTCCAAACAACAAGTTAGATGTAAGAGAGAGAATAGAAACCCTATCTTGAGAGCTCCAGACGTCCAAACTAGCTCCTTTCTTCAAGAACAAGGAAAACCTAGGTCAAAAGAGAAGAAAGAAGGTTTTCTTCAACCATATTCTCAAGCTCCACTGAGAACACCATGGATCCATCCAAGAAGGAATAGAGAGGGAGGGTAGTAAAGAATACGGAGGTAAAGAATATGATCTTACTTTTTTAGGTCAAGAAGATAGGTTAGGAAGCTCCAAACGTTCCTAAAGAGTGCATATCCAAACCCCAGAGCACATGTAACCAAGCTTGACCAAGATTCTTCCTCTAGAGCACTTCTTCTTCCACCAAGCAAGAAGGCCGACCCTCCCAAGAAGAAAGAAGGAGATGGATGTGTGTAAAGAGTTTGTTTGGGTAAAAAAGGCGAGTATATAAGGATAGGTCGAGAGAGAAAGGTGGGTTGAGGGTTGATAGCTTGCATGCCATGTGTCCAAAGGATGAAACCTCCCATTCATGCAAACAGATCTGTCATCAGTTCTTGATGCTAGGGGGACAATTAGTTGTCAACCCTAGGAGCACCATCAAGTTCCAACATTAGATGGGCCATCAGATCATTCCTTCACATAGCCACTAAAGCAAACCCTAAGGTCGTCATCTGTTGTTCCATGCCACAAGCAAAACCATCAACCTTGGTGCCTCAAGAGGAAACCATCAAATCAGGGCACTTAAGTGAGAAACCCTAGTTCTCAACCCTAAGTTAGATAACACCCCACATCCAATGTGCATATAGGTTGTTACAACCTCAATTTTACATGTGTTTTTATAATTGAAATGTAATAAATTTATGAATATGGACTTGAATTGAGAAGGTTGTATGCTTTGCTTCAAAGGATGGATTTCCTTGCAAATCTCCCTTTTGATTGGAATTTCGTAATATCTAGTATTTTGTTAATCCAATAATAGATATAAAAGAGGAGAAAAAAAAGAAAAGTACAAATATTAGAAAAAGATACAAGATAATGGAAATTAAGCAAAATATTTGGAAATCTCTAGAAATTGGCATTAATGGCCACAATTGAATAAATTTCATTTATATGTGATTTCTAATGAAAGAAATAGGAAAAGAGGGAAAGGAAATAAAAGATAAAGAGAAATCCTTGAAAAGAAATCTTTTAGTAAAGAAGATAATGAGAAATAATGGATGTAGATGCTTCTAGAAGGATCATGAGAATCCTTCAAAAAGGATTTCAAAATATTAGGATTTCTTGGGGTCCAAGGATTCCCCAATTGATAAGAAGAAAGAGAAAATACAAATAATACAAAAATATGAGGATAATGTGCTACATAATTAATGAATTTTTGGTATTATCAAAAGAGGTACTTTCTACTATAAGGAAGTATATTTTCATGGCCAGCAGATTAAAAGCCAAGCAAAAAGATGATAAGAGAGATGCTTTTCAAATTCCTAATATCTAAAGAATAAATATTATCAAGGAGATAATTAAGAGAGAGAAAATACTTCTTAGTTAAGAAAAGTTGGTTTCCTATTGGGAAAAGACTTCGTTTTCTTCAGGGGCAAGCATGTTAAGGCATTGCTACCCTCCACTATATAAGGGGTAGAACCCTTAGCCCGATTCTAAGAGCATCTCATGCATCCTTCTCTCTCCTTCTTCTTGTTTTCTCTCAAAACCCTAACCAAGAGGGTATAGAGCAATATTGGGGGCAACAAGTAGTTGTGATGGGATCTCGATGGAGGCACAAAGCTCCCACGACAACCTAGAATGATCCACTATCATCCCCACGCTCTCGACCTCACGCAACCACCAGTAGTAGACCTGCATGACCAGCCGAACACCACAGATCGTCGTGCATGAAACCATCCACCTCAGCCACAGCTGGGGGCTTCTACAGGTATGGCAGAGGGTGGCAGAAGTAAAGGGACCCTCGTCGGTGCCCTTTGGGTCCAAGGAAGGGGAGGAGGAAACCTCCATGAGTTGCTGTCGTCGGCAGCGCTAGGTCTTCAAGAGGAGGAAGAAGACCGGGTGGCTTTTGATAGATCTGCCCCTCTGTGTTGTATAGAACCAAGGCACCACATAGGGGTATAAGAGTAAATCAGTTATATTCTCGGCCGGCTACGTGGTGCATGGGAAAGGCTAACGTGGCAGCCTCCCATTGGTCCAAGTAAGTGATTTTTGGAAAAATCGTATCTAATTAATGGTAGCTCGGATGGATACATATAATATATGAATTTTTATCAGAAAAATGTGAGGAATTCTTTAAAAATAGATTTAGATTGTAATTCCACTTGAAATTCGAAAAGTAGTTGAAGTTACCAACTTTAATGCATTAATGCTTAAGAAACCCTAATCTATGATGATTAATAATTTGGGAAGGGTTATATGGATGTTTAAAGTTGATATTGACCTGTTGATTATAAAAGGACACATTAGATCCAAAAGGATAATGATTATGCATAATTTAATTAATTTAAGGTTCCATATACACAAATATGCTTTAATCGACCTTGAAACCCTAATTGAGCATATTGGTTGAGTTTTTTTTGGTCACCCAAGCGTGTTGCTCCTTTTTATTGAAAGTTAGAAAAAGGATGGGCCCAGGAACCACATCTGAGAATAGACCAAAAGAGGATAGGTCAATGTGACCAAATCCAAGTTCAACCAGAAAGAACTAAACAAAACAACAAACTATCTATACAAAGAACTATAATCATAGAAAATACGGTTCCAACAAGAAGTATGGTTAGGAACCATGTCTTCAAAGGTAATGTTGTTCCTATAACTCCATATATGATAGAGAATGGTAAGGCATGCCCCTTTCAAATGGTAGCTATTCCAATCCAGAACATCCAGCAGAAAAACAGGTATTCTAGGAATACCAAGCTTTGTAACAGCAAGACTCCATATCCTTTGAGTGAACTCGCATTTAAAGAACAGATGATTAACATCTTCTCCATGATTCTTACATAAGAAACAATAGGAAGTGATGTACACACCCCTATTTCTGAGAAAATCCATAGTAGGAAGACAATCAGAAAGAAGTTTCCAAGCATGCAGTTTGAATCTCATAGGATGTTTTTGCTTTCACACCCAATTCTCCCAATTAACAGATTCTGCCATGTTCCTGCAGAGATCCCAGGCCTTATTCAGATTAACCTCCTTTTCATTTGACAACAAGTTAATATCTTCATTAGTATTAGGACAGTAGTTAGAGATCAGGAAATTATTTAAGCTAGAACACCTTCTGTTGTCCGGAATATTCCATTTGCCATCAAGGGTAATAGACTCCAACCGAGCCATCTTTGGTTTTCCCAAGCTCAAATAAGAATAGGAATCACAAAAGTCTTCCAGATAAAGATGACCCTTGAGCCAAGGATCATTCCATATAGTGAACTTGTCACCTTTACCTTAGATGAAGATAACCTCATGTTTGATCTCATCTTTGATAGTGAGAATTTTGTTCCAAAACCAAGAATAATTAGATGAACAACCAGCTTTCCAAATAGTGTTCTTCAATAGATATTTTCGATGAATCCAATGAATCCAAACAGATTCCTTCATAGACACCACACTCCAAAAATTTAAAATAAGGCCAGCTTTACATATCACAGAAGTTTTCCTTAGGTTGAGCCCTCCTTCTTTTTTAGGTTTGCACACTTTATCCCAAGCTTTTAGGTGGATATGGGACTCACCATCCACCTCACCCCAAATGAACTTCTTGCACATCTTATCAATCTCTGCATTAATGCTACAAGGGAGAGGAAAAATACTAGCCCAAAACTGGACAATAGATGATAAAGTGGATCTCACGAGCTCAACTCTTCCAGACAGGGAAAGGGATTTGGATTTCCAGGAATCCATTCTGTTTTTCAGCTTATCAATCAAAGGGTAGCAAAGCTTTTTTGTCAACCTGCCCGAAAAAAGAGGCACTCCCAAGTAAGTAGCAGGAAGATCACTCTTAAGGATACCCGTGTGTTTAGATAGACCCTCAACATCAGCATTCTTACTAAAATAAGCCATGCTCTTAGCATGATTAAGCTTCAAACCAGTAAGAAGACCAAAGTCATCAATAATATGCTTCAAACATTCAAGGTTCTTATGACTAGCTTCCCCAAAAATAACAAGGTCATCTGCAAAAATGACATGTGATACTTGCCTGCCCGAAATAGTTCCCATAGGAATAAATTCCTTATTGTCCACATAGTGATTAATGATACTAGAGAACCCCTGCATACATAAAACAAAAAGGAGAGGAGCAAGAGGATCACATTGTCTTAAACCTCTGGAGGGTTTAAAAGGATCTGAGGGTTCTCCGTTAATAAGAATTTGGTAAGTCACTGAGTCAAGAATGGAATAAATCCAATTGCACCAAAAATTAGGAAAACCCATGCCTTCCATGACACACATCAAGAAATCCCATCTTACAGAATCATACGCCTTGGTAATACTTGCTTTAATACAAAATTTCTTCCCAAAATTACACTTGTTAAAGTTACTAAGAAGCTCATTAGTTAACAGGACCGTATCCTTAAGATTTCTGCCTTTCACAAAAGCACATTGACTTTTATCAATCAGATCAGGCAGGACCCGACTCAGTCTCTTGGCCATGATTTTGGAGATAATTTTCTGAACAAAATTGCATAAAGAAATAGGGCGTCATTCTTTCAAGGTATTGTCATTCTTACATTTAGGAATCAGAGTAATAAAAGTTCTATTTATCTCCTTAAGAATTCTGCCTTTTTTGAAGAAATCCATAATATCTTTGGAGACAAGATCACCCACCAGATGCCAAGAATCTTTAAAAAAATGAAAATTGTAACCATCAGGCCCAAGGGCCTTATCTGTATTAGCCTCTTTAATAAAAACATCTATCTCCTCCCTGGTAACTTCCTTCGATAGAATATCAATATGATCATTATTGAGAGAAGGGAGAGTCCACTTCTTATTCCAACTGACCTTTGAATGATTAGATTCTAAAAATAACTCAGAATAAAATTGAGTAACATGGTTTTTGATAATATTGATATCAGAAACTCTCTCTCCATCGATATCAAGATAGGTAATACAATTCCTCTGCCTCCTAGTTCTCAAGGAATTATAGAAATATTTTGTGTTACTATCACCATTTTTCAGCCAAAGAGCTCTAGACTTTTATCTAATAAAGGCTTCCTCCTCTTCCAGAGCCTTAATAGCTTTCATTCTAGCAGCTTTCGCCAAAGTTCTGAGCTTACAATCCAAGGGGTTGATATCAGAGTTATAATGAGCAGCAAGACCTTCAGCTTCAAGGCGTCTAGCATTATCTAAAATGTTACCCACTTCACGTTTATTCCAGGCAATAAGCTTTTGTTTAACCTCTTTTAATTTCTTGACCACTTTGAACATGGGACAACCTTTGATATCAGTGTTCCAAGCTTCACTAACCACTTCTTTATACTTTTCTTTATCAGTCCACAAATTTATGAATCTAAAAGGAATATGTTTCTTCCTGCCTTTAGGCTCAAAACTTATTCTAAGAATCTTATGATCACTATACAGGGTAGAGTAAATTTCCCCAATGTAATTAGGCCATGAGTCCAGGAACACATTATTAAAGATGATTCTATCAATCAAAGAAGTGGTGAAATTACCACCTTCTTGTCTATTATCCCAAGTGAACATATGACCTTTCATCTGAGCTTCGAACATAGCATGGGAGAACATGAAATTATTGAAATCCTGCATGGACTTATATGAAGGATTAGATCTGCCAATGCGTTCAGAAACTTGCATGACAGCATTAAAATCTCCCGCAGCAATCCAAGCTTCATTCATATTACACGCAATATTACTAAGCTCATCCCACAGAAAACCCCTTTGTCTATCATCATTAGAGCCATATATAGCAGTAGCAAAGAAAGTTATATCACAGGAACAAATTTTCATGTGGATATGTTGATCAGATTCGTTAATATAGGTAACGTCAACTCTGGAAGGATCCCAGATAACAACCACTCTCCTCAGCACATGAGAGTTATGGTTAGATAACCATAGATGATTAGGCCAAATCCTCTTCATAGTCTTATACATCATATTTCTACGAATTTTTGTTTCAGACAGGAAAATAATAGGAGAACTGATCCTCATTAACTCCTCCTTGACTCTACTTTGATGAAGTCCTCTATTAAGACCCCTAACATTCCAGTAGGTAATAGACATGTCTTCAGTCATTTTGGGCCTTATGAGCTAGAGACCTGCTAGCTTCAGTAGTTCCCTTCACAACAGAATCATAGAACTCCAATTCTTTAAACTTGTTAGGAGAAAACATTTTGGGGTTCTTGGATAGCATACTTCTCGTTTTAGTCTTTGTAGCCCCTCTTGGGGGAACTTTAGATCTAGAAACTAGTTGAAATCCATCTTTATCAATCAAGATATGATTGGCATCAGTACCTGGGACAGAGGCAGAACCTTGGAAACCAGTAGGTCTATTAGAGCTATTGAGACTTTCCATAGATTCTAATTTACACATCAGAGATTTAGGATGGGACTCGTTATCATCAACAATGACAACATCAGGTGTCTTCATGAGGTAGGGGACACAGCCAGCTCCGTTTTCCAATTGAGAACTTGAAGTATCCTCAACCAGAGTTCTTGACATTTCAGCTGAACGATCATCAGAAGGAATGGTAACATCATTATCCTTCCGAGCAATTTCCACATTTTCCAGGGTGCTCAGAACACTTACAGGTTTAGGAATCCATTTTCCCTTCTCTTTAGAAGCCTGCTCTAAGACCACTGGTTTACCTTGGCGGGTGGCGCCAAATTTAGGACAAGATCTGATGTCATGATCGAATGAAAGACATCCAGGGAACTTACTAGGAATCCACTCATAGACGACATCAATCATATGCTCCTTACCTGTGTCGCTACTCATATTAATCATCCTTGGAAACTCCAAATCCTTCCTAATCAGAATAAGGATACGAGCATACTCAAGCCTAGAGCATTTTTTGGTGGCTAGGTCAGTGTCGATCGGAAAGCCTAAGAAGCTTTCGATTCTAGAAAACATAGAGTTATCCCAAAATTCCAAAGGAAGGTTAGGTAGTCGTATCCACACAGGAACGGAGTCCAGGGATTCCTTCTCGAGTTTGTCTCCGATTTGCCAAGGCTTGAGAATAAGAGGCTCACCCTTCACCGTCCAGGGCCCATCTTCGAGAACATGAGTTAGGTCAGACTTCTCAGAAAACCTGATGACAAAGAAACCATGACTCCTAGCGTTAATCTCGATGCTTCTTTTGATCTTGCACAGCCACGCTAGATGCCTTGCAAGCGTAGGGAGATGCGCTTTCAGATCAACAATGTAACCAGATAAGGTATTTGCCCATTTCTCTGCGATCTTCTCTGCCTCCGCCTGTGGATAGACAAGCTTACCGTTGGAGATTTCTACATCAATCTTCTGTAATTTCTCCTCCGTGTTGGATTTATGCCTGAGATTCACCCAGATCCCCTTCATAAGCCCTATCTCTGCCTCCGATTGGCAATGAGTCAAAGACGTCCCAGCTAGGATAGGCCATTCTACTTTCTTCACCTCTCCCACTCCCGCACAGTTCAAAACCGGCGGAGCCATCCAACTTTTCCCCAGTCAATCTCATATTGGTTGAGTTCATGTTACTTAATTGTTAAAATTGAGTATTTGCAACCAATTGGTTAGTTAATAAAGAACTTGAACCTGATCTAGATGTTTCTTGCATGATTTAGGGTTTTACACCAAATAAGAATGATTAAGCACATAGAAACCCTAATTTAGTGTAAAAGAGAAAAATATCACTTTTAGTTTGATATATGTGATAATATGTTGTTGGAAGATGATCCTAATCATGTTGAATGAAATAGGTTAGAATTATTAGGTTTTAAGCATAATTTTTGCTAACTAGGGTTTGTAGTGATAAAAGTACAAGAAAAACTCTAACTATAATGGAAACCCTAAAAGTGGACTAGAAACCCTAGGAAGCAAGATAGGTTTAATAGATCTTGATGACATGATTTATGATTGGAAATTATATGCATATTTTATGATCTCTTTGTGTGCTTGCTTGCTTATTGGATTTCTTACATTGATTGGATTATTTCTGTCTCAAATCTGCCTGACAGGTATGTGGTTATTTATGATTAACCACTTTAGTTTCATGGGGTTTTCTCGGATGATTAATCAAATTGAATGCAACCTAACTATTGGATGTTCATATATGCAAATTTATAAAGTCATTATGATTATCATAATTAATTTATAAGTGTGTATTCTCGCACCTACATGCCACCCTGATGTATGATGCAATGATGTCAAGCCCAAGAGGGAAGACCAATGGGCACCATGAGAGGTGACCCCAGGCACCAAGCTCAGGATAGAGAAGGTGGCCTTATGATATTGCATGACTAATGGGCACCATGAGAGGTGACCCCATGCACCGAGCTTAGGATGGAGAAGGTGGCCTTATGTCTATTGCAAAAGAGAAACCCTAAAGAGGGTATTCCTGGGTTAGGGGAAAAATGGTGGAGAATGTCACATTGAAGACGTAAATTGGATTGTTAATTAACTTGATTGTGATATTTAGGTCGTTAGCAATATTTGTGAAATTTTGGTTGTCCCCACATACCGACATATTCATTTATGTTGACCGACGTTTTGTTTGTCAACATTTTAGGTACAATATGAAAAAGACAAATAGTGAAGTGACATATTGTGAATATATGAATTAAAGTACAAGGAGGATTAGTTAGAATAGACTCTAGTTGTGGATAGTAGTTTAGAAATCCAAGATTTTAAAAAGGTATGCACATTTTTATTTTATTCTAGCTTTTCAGTATAGTTTTGGTAGAATTTAGTAATTATTATTGATTATTTGTCGAACCATTGATCTAATTAATTGGGATAACGACTCTGACATTTTGGTCTCCCTTAATTGGGGTTTACCAAGAGGCAGGGTCGTTACATTTGTATTAGAGCCTTTGGTTCCTCATTTAATCTTTAGTAATTATTAAATTTTATAAATTCCATAGAACTGAGGGAGTTATTAGAGGATTTTCCAAAAGATAGAGGTTTCTAGAAAAGGATCACGGCCGAGGGTTGGCAATATTTTCCTCTGCATCGCTAGTCGTAATATGAGGACTCCTGGATCTGTGTGACTGCCTGGCCAATGTCTTAGGATTTGACTCAAAATAAGATACCTTTACGACTCTCTCATCTATTTTCTTCCCTTCGCAACCCTAATTATATTAAGATTCTAAGGTTTAGGATTTTTCTCTCTCTTCCTCAGTCTCTTGAGGATAGGGTATGTATGATAAGGTTAAGGAATCCTCCACCAAATTAATGAAAAACATGTAAATAAGATGTCATGGACATAAGCTTAATAGTTTAAGTGTAGACTAAAGATTAGCTGCATGCTTAAGTCGTATGACATGTGTTGTCGTACCCTCAGGAGAGACTTGAGGTTAGATCTTCTTGTCAGAAGGATGAGTAGAGAGTGGGTCTCAGAGGAAGAGATCTCCATTAAAGGTAGAGACCTGGCGCATCCTCTAAGGATGATGCTAACCATAACCCTAAGCAGTGGTTAGAGAGAGATGGTATGATGAGATGGATGTCATGGTCGACCATGTGTGTGGGTTGACATGCTTTTGGTTTTGGATACCTATGACAGTATGAGCCATGTGAGGATCGCTGACCTAGTACCTTTGGCGACCCAACCCTGGGGAAGGTCGTGTAAGTTAGAGTGAAGGATAACTCCTTCATCGTTGAGGTTAGTGAAGAACCTATATAAACCCTATGGGCTTATATGAGCATGGCATAGTATGCACCCAGAGTATGTTAGTAATGCCGGCAGTAGGTTGAAACCTAGGCCAGAAGGGCATGTTGGATAGATTATGAGATAAGCATGAAGAGCTATGAGCGAACATAGGTTTTATCATATGTTTCACCCCTTTAGGTGTATACATGTGAGCTTGATCCACCTTTTGATAGAGAGAACCTCCAGTAGCAAGGTTGTTTGTAGGGTTAGATTTAGAGAGAGAGAGAGAGCAAGACCCAAGCAAGAAGGTTGGAAGTTTAGACTCCAAGTATAAGGAACCCTGAGAAGTTGGGTATGTTACGACCTAAGTGGATGGTTGTGGTTGCCTCTTGCACGATCCCTGGAGGCCTATGGTATCTTGGTTGCCTTTAGAGGAACCAAACCCTAGAAGAAGGATGAGGCTGCTATGTGCAGATGATATAGGTGCTTACCTTCTGAGGATAGGAAGAAGAGTTCCTTAGACCCTGAGGAGGTTTAGTAATAAGTTGTGAGTCCTTATACCTAGTTGGTTGTACTTGAGGAGGACTCATATCTGAGGTGTTGTTCATAAGTAAGAACTATAGAACATGCATGTTATACCTTGTACATGTATGGTTCATGGTTGGAATGTTGAGCATGTAGTTGGACAGCTCCTGTAGGAAAAGTAAACCTAGGGTTGCTCGGCCTAAAGAAGGGTAAGGTTTCAAGTTGTATATGTACTATGTTAGAATTCTAAGTCTATCCTAGGGCAGGTAGGGATAAGACCGGTGGGAGTAGGAGTTGCCTAATTCCCTAGTTGTAAATGCCTATAGGGTCGGGAGGTAACAACTATCATTGTCTAAGGGCCATGGGTTAGGAGATTGATCACCTTCATGAACTCATGGGAACCAAAGGACAAATGAGGAGGGCACTCTCTGATGCATAAGGGAAGAGGTATGACCCCTAAAGTACCGGCACTCTATAGTCCTAGAGGAGATGACCAAGGATTGGGTGGTGACCCAAGTGGGTTCGAGACCAACTGTCTGTAAACCTGATGTCAAGATGTTCATGATATGGAGACATGTGATGCATGTTTCAACTTATATTGGAAGGTGTACTGGTGATGTGGGATGCACCATCTCTATTCTTGTAATGGGAAGAACTCTGTGTTTGGACGGCCGCTAAATGCTTATTTCCTCTCGTTATGGGGGTGAGAGATAGGGCAGTACGCATGCCATACTATAACATATTGAATTCTATAATTTTGTATTTTGACCCTCTTTACCATATTTTCCTTTCATTTCTATCCTTGTTGGCCTTTTTGTTCAATTTGTAGAGAATATAATGGTTTAGTGAACATTTATTCACTAATTGTACTAATATAAGGGTTTATGCACAAATGCCTCAATGAAAGCTTAATTACCATAATAAACTGCTCTAAACCTTAATCTAACTTTTTGATATGATTTTAAAACATAAAATGATCCTAAGTTTCAAATTTGGTTTGATTTGGATGTTGCTTGTGCAAGTTATGTAATTTTAGGTACATTCTGGACTTTTATGCAATTTGCCCAATTGGGAGGTTTTCTTTGCAAATTATCAACTAAATTTTAATCCTTAGATATTCCCTTAGAATTAAAGATATTTTAAACCATTGGATCACCTAGTTTCACCTTGGTTTGATGATATTTCTTTCCAAGGGCATTATAGGGATTACCCTCTTTATAAATGTGCTTATCTTTAAAAGCTATCAACCAATGAGGTTATTTCTTTCTTGAAAAACGGTGGGGATGGCCTAGAAGGCTCTAAGGTCTCTTAGGACCGACTTTTGATATCCAAGAAGATTCCATGAGGTGTCCTCTTGCATGGACATCAAGCCCTAGGCTAAAGACACATGGAAAGTCCCTTAGACACCTCATGCTTCACCTCGTTCTTTATATAGCCATGTCTACCTCTTCCCAACTCACAATTCAAAAACTCTTGCTCTCCTTTTCTTTCCTCTAGCTTAGAGAATATTTCCTTTTGTATTTGACCACGAAGTTTCTGTCCCAAGGTAATAGAGGGAGCCTAGCTTGGTGAAGAAGGCTCCTAGGGTTTCCAAATTGCTCTATTAGAGTTTCTAAAGCTCCTCCTTGGTGAATTCGACCAAAACTAGTAAGTTGCCTCCATTCATTCCCTATTTTCATACTGATAGTCTTCCTTACACCCTATTACAGGTCGTAACCATGGAATTCCATGGTGAAACCCCACCTAGAACCCTAAAACACCTCATCTCTATGCTCTTTTGTTAGGGTTTATCACCTTTAAGTTGAGAAGGTGATCTTTGTCCAAGAGAGGAGCTAGGCTTGGAGCAACCAGAACTTCTAAGCTCGTATCCTTGCTCTTTGGACCTTCTTATCTTCCCTAGAGGCGAGTTTCATAACCCACTTCTCATATATTGCTTGCTACATTCTTAAAATTCATGCATCTATGTTTAAAACTGATGATTTCCATCTCTATTTACCATGTTCATCTAGGGTTTTGGTTTCTTACCAGTTTACCATCTCTAGAAGATCTAGTTTGGATAACTATTAATCTAAAACTATGATATTAGGTCGAATGGTGTTTTCCCTCCCTCTCTCTTTGCTTATTTCATTTGGTTTGATGATGTGTCGATTTCTGATTGGCCAAATTTCAATAATTCATAACTTTTGGTTCCTCTGTCCAAAAACTAAAGTAAAATACGTCCTGAACTCAGAAAAACATTTTATATTCAATAATAATATTTACAAGTATTGGTTTTGAGTTTTGTTGATGGTGGTTTTCTAGAAAATGATTTAATCACTTAAAAATCACCAAAAATACACTCTAATCATCATAACTCCAAAATATGCAAAATTATATGTTTTCTTAATCAGAAGTACCTAACTAAGTCTATTGTGATGTTTTCATAGTCTAAATTGAGGTTTTGCTAAAAAAAGGTAAAAATATGGGTTCTCTCTACCTTAATGCATATATATCATTCTAATACATGTATACGAATTGAAAATAGGAAAAATTGATCACGGACTCAATCAAGTGATGAAAGTGGGTAATATGAATCATAATGAAAGGTATGTGCTATGTATGTGCAATACCTCTTTATGCATGTGCAATTACACCTTAATTTTGGAATAATTGTGCCTTAACCTATTTTTCTATAATGAGGCTTTATTAAACCCTATTTCATATACTCTTGAATCTTTTGCTATACTTGCCTCATAAATTAGTTTTGGAACATTATTCTTGGGTCTTGGTACCCCACTACCATGCTTATTGATTCATATGATTATTCTTGCCATGACTACTTTTTCTAGCATGTGGATTTATGTTCTATTTAACTTAAAGTAGCGGTACTTATGTACAACCACCCACAGAGGGCATGTAAATAATCGCCATGTGGAATGTCTTATTCTCCCCATAATATTATAGGTGATTGGGAATGTCTTATTCTCCCCTCACCTAAGGTTAGAGGTCTGGTAGGTGCCTCAACCCTACTTAGTTAGGTAGACATAACTATCTTACATGCAAATCCTTTTTATTATATTTGTTAATGGCAAGCTTCTTTGATATATAGCCTCATACTTTTATTATCTTCATCATATGATGAACCCTAGCCTATTTTTATTTACTTTACTTATCTTAATATCCTAGACTAGTTTTGTGACACATACTTTTCTTCCCTTTCCCTTTTTGTTGGGTGCCTTCCCAACCACCCAGGTGTTGAGCAAGGTGATGGACAAGACAAGGAAGATCATAGCTTTTGGCTTGGACTCAGTTGATGGAGATGTTGCTTGGAGACAAAATTGTAGTAGTCTAGACTTCCCTCTATCTAGATCCTGATTGTGTGTCTTGATGTAAACCCTAATGGGAGACTTTGATGTATTTTTGTAAACCTTTTATGAAATTGAATATAGTCAGTTAGTTTTTATTCTGTTGCTTTCTAATGGTCTTTTGTATACCAATGTTTAATAAATTTGGAAAATTTATGCCCATTCCATCATACCTGTGAGAGTGTTTGGAATAGACGTCAATTCTTCACATTTTTAGGAAAGGGGTGATTTCACTCTCTTACAACATGGTATCAGAGCCCGTGGTAGTCGAAATCTAACTATTTTAGTTTTGTCTCCCTAATTAGAATCCTTGCCTTACATAGTTCCTTTAGGTGATATGGTTACCCTACAGTTGATCTATCAATGATGAAAGGTTGATTTAGGACCCTATAGTTCCACATTAGTATCATGCTGAATAAAAACCTAAAATACCCATAACTAAAATATGCATAACTTAATTTTGTTTAGGGTTGACTTTAGGCAACTATAATGGCATGAATTTGAAGCAAAGGTATCTAGAAAGGATTAGGTTCTGGGGGCTGGCAATATTTTCCTCCGCACCACTTGCTTGGTTTACGAGGACTCCCATATCCATATGATACCGGCCTGGCCTAAGATGAAATGGATTGTCCAAAATAGTTTTCTTTTAGGCAATAGTGAGCTTAGACATCTATGTTGTATATCTTTGGGAACCCTAAGTTTTATGTGTATGATGACTTGTTTGAGGATGGATACCCAATATAGTTCCCTTATGACCCATATAACCACATGTTTGGATAGTTATCCCTAGAACCTAGACTTTGAAGTTTGGTGTTTAGTAAGCAATCAGAGTACGTAGTGAAGCATGATGTATCTTGTATATGGTCTAGTTAGACTCACCCTTTTACCAGTAGATTAGTTTGGCTTGGTAGGTCAAACCTTTTAAGGGGTTGAGAGTAGTTGGTTTGATGATGTTTGGGTAGTTAGATTTTGAGGATGAAATCCTTTCCAAGGGAATGGAGTCAAGTAACATACTAAAATATAGCTACTCTGACTTTAGAAACCCTAACTCCCTAATTCAGACGTTAGTGTGCTTTAATCCTTAGTTTGGACCAAACAAGTTATTGTTGTAACCACATGTTTCTTTATATCCAAAAGAACATATAACGATCATCTAATGAATAGTTCATATATTTGAACCCTAATGAATATCTAATGCACATAATATAAGTAAGTCACATATTAATCCTAATGGATATACATAGTGTTTCCCATGTCATAAACCAATAAACCCTAATGAAATGACAAGTAAGATAACTGTAACCTAATCTTGGACTTAATACATGCTAAGTAAAATTTAGTGATCACATTAACCTGAACTCTAAGTTGTAATCATCTAACCTTAACATATACATCCTTAATGATTTTCATGATACATTAATGACATTAGGTTTCATAATCAATTAACATATTTGATACACATAAATGATATATATAATCATCTAATCACATATTAATCAAGTCATCAATATGAAATGCATAGTACGTTACCTTGTTATCTAATACACACATGATTAGTCACTTAATGTGAATCAATTTGTAATATGCCTCACCTTGATCATTAAAATACATGGAATGGCTTCAATATGAATATCAAGTGATTTGATTCACATAAATGTGAAAATCAATAATATAAATAAATATGAAAAAAATGATAAATGATGACATTAATGTGAGAAATAAAGATAACATGGTAATGAGATAACATTTATTATAAATATATGTAATTGATGTGACATAATTTGGATTGAATGAAGCCTTAATGACAAATTGAATATTTCATGCAAAATAATTCATTATAACTTAATGTGGTGATAGTATAAGGATAATGAAGTCAAAGTTTAGAATGTTAAGGATAATGATCAAGTATATTGAGGGAATTGAGTAACCCATAATATTTCTAAATTTTTAGTAAGATAAATGAGAACTATATATATATAATGTTTCATGGATGATAACTAAATATACATTTCTTGGTAATAAAGTGATTATTACATGCCATAATTAAAATAATGATGATAATGTGATATCATAATGAATATAGTGTTAATGAGCTAAAAATGTAAATAATGTTAAATCTCCTAAAAAGAATATCTAAATAATGGAACCTAGGTGATCCTTGAGAACCTAACCTATGTCAAGATTCTTGTGTAGTATATGTTGATGAGTTGTTTGGTAGACGTTAAGGTTGGAGAAATAACCTGAAATTTGGTGATCAGATGTTGCACACTCACCCTTCCCTTCTTACTTGTGATTTCGGGGACAAAATCCTCTGTAAGGGGTGGAGTGTTGTAACACACTGAATTCTATAATTTTGTATTTTGACCCTCTTTCCCATCTTTTCCTTTCATTTCTATCCTTCTTGGCCTTTTTGTTCAATTTGTAGAGAATATAATGGTTTAGTGAACATTTATTCACTAATTGTACCAATATAAGGGTTTATGCAAAAATGCCTCAATGAAAGCTTAATTACCATATTCAAGTGCTCTAAACCTTAATCTAACTTTTTGATATGATTTGAAAACATAAAATGATCCTAATTTTCAAATTTGGTTTGATTTGGATGTTGTTTGTGCAAGTTATGCAATTTTAGGTACATTCCGGACCTTTATGCAATTTATCCAATTGGGAGGTTTTCTTTGCAAATTATCAACAGAATTTTAATCCTTAGATATTACCTTACAATTAACGAGATTTTAAACCATTGTAGCACCTAGTTTTACCTTGGTTTGATGGTATTTCTTTCCAAGGGCATTATAGTGATTACCCTCTTTATAAATGTGCTTATCTTTAAAAGCTATCAACCAATGAGGTTATTTCTTTCTTGAAAAATGGTGGGGATGGCCTAGAAGGATCTAGGGTCTCTTAGGACCTACTTTTTATATCCAAGAAGAGTCCATGAGATGTCCTCTTGCATGTCCATATGGCCCTAGGCTAAAGACACATGGAAAGTCCCTTAGACACCTCATGCTTCACCTCTTTCTTTATATAGCCATGTCTACCCCTTCCCAACTCACAATTCGAAAACTCTTTCTCTCCTTTTCTTTCCTCTAGCTTAGAGAATATTTCCTTTTGTATTTGGCCACGAAGTTTCTGTCCCAAGGTAATAGAGGGAGCCTAGCTTGGTGAAGAAGGCTCCTAGGGTTTCCAAATTGCTCTATTAGGGTTTCTAAAGCTCCTCCTAGATGAATTCGACCAAAACTAGTAAGTTGCCTTCCTTCATTCCCTATTTTCATACTTTTAGTCTTCCTTACACCCTATTACAGGTCATAACCATGGAATTCCATGGTGAAATCCCACCTAGAACCCTAAAACACCTCATCTCTATGCTCTTTTGCTAGGGTTTATCACCTCTAAGTCGATAAGGTGATCTTTGTCCAAGAAAGGAGCTAGGCTTTGAGCAACCAGACCATCTAAGCTCAGATCCTTGCTGTTTGTACCTTCTTATCTTCCATAGAGGCAAGTTTTATAACTTAATTCTCATATATTGCTTGCTACATGCTTAAAATTCATGCATCTATGTTTAAAATCGATGATTTCCATCTCTATTTACCATGTTCATCTAGGGTTTTGATTTCTTACCGATTTACCTTCTCTAGAAGATCTAGTTTGGATAACTATTAATCTATAACCATGGTCGAATGGTGTTTTCCCTCCCTCCCTCGCTCTCTCTCTTTGCTTATCTCATTTGGTTTGATGATGTGTCAGTTTCTTATTGGCCGAATTTCAATAATTCATAACTTTTGATTCCTTTGTCCAAAAACTAAAGTAAAATACGTCCTGAACTTAGAAAAACATTTTATTTTCAATAATAATATTTTCAAGTATTGTTTTTGAGTTTTTTTGATGGTGGTTTGTCTAGAAAATGATTTAATCACTTAAAAATCACCAAAAATACACTCTAATCATCGTAACTCCAAAATATGCAATATTATATATTTTCTTAATCATACGAACCTAACTAAGACTATGGTGATGATTTCATAGTCTAAATCGAGGTTTTGCAAAAAAAAAAGTAAAAATATGGGTTTTCTCTACCTTAATGCATATATATCATTCTAATACATGTATACGAATTGAAAATAGGAAAAATTGATCATGGACTCAATCAAGTAATGAAAGTGGGTAATATGAATCATAATGAAAGGTATGTGCTATGTATGTGAAATCCCTATTTATGCATGTGCATTTACACCTTAAGTTGGGAATAATTGTGCCTTAACCTATTTTTCTATAATAAGGCTTTATTAAACCCTATTTCATATACTCTTGAATCTTTTGCTGTACTTGCCTCATAAATTAGTTTGAAACCTTATTCTTGGGTCTTGGTACCCCACTACCATGCTTATTGATTGATATGATTATTCTAGCCATGATTACTTTTTATGGCATGTGGATTTATGTTCTATTTAACTTAAAGTAGCTTTACTTATGTACAACCATGACATGAATTTTCTGTGCGTAGAACGCAAGTGTACGCGTTAATGTAATATAGGCCCTTGTGTGGCCCGAGTCAAACTCAGGGACACTGAATTATCGGAGACTACTACTAACTACTCACAATCAGCTAGACCGGCTAAAGAGTTGGAAGTTGTTGTAAAATTAAAAGAAAATAAAATGAAACAAAACAAAATAATCGATTAAAGGTTTAGTTTAATCAATTTAGGTGGAGATCTTTAGGATTACAGTTTCACCGCGGGTTATCATTGTATGAATTTCTATATAGTAACTCAGATTCATCTCTCTATCCGGGTAGTGGCATGTAGTCAGAATTGCCCACTGTCGTGGTACAATTCACTACATATGTCTAGGTCGGTTCTACCGTCGTAGTAACCTATACCCTAAACTAGGTGCATTAATATCGACCTCTGGGTATCCACCATTAACCTTACACCACCTTGTTCAAGGGATTTGTTAATTAATGTGAAATTCGTCTCTTTTCAACCGTTAATTCTTCTTTCAAAGTAATTAAGGGCATTAGGTCATTATTATGGTGATCAAGCATAACAATATAATTGAGAAAATGAATTCATACCACATATTTAAGAGATTAATGATGAATTACTATGATAAAATTGTCATACAATGCTTCCCCGGGCTACTCCCGGTCCTAAAGATGAAGGGGATTATCCCCACATGTTCATCTCAAAGAAAAACATGGTAGAGTAAAGGGGAAACATGGGGGGAAAACGTGATTGAGTGGTGAAACCCCTGAACGGAGAAGATCCAAGTGTTCCTTGGCGTAGAATACGTGATCTCCCGCCATTCGGTGGTGGAAAATGTCTTCTTCGGTGTCCGGAATGACTGGGGCGTGCTTCTGGGCTCCGTTTTTCTCTCCACACCTTCTCGGGACGTGTGCAGCGGCAAATGATGTGATAGATTTCTCTTGGCCGCCGTCATTAGGTATAATCACTGAGTTAGGTCGCCAAAATATCACAGCCATCGGATTTAGATCGATCTGAAGCAAACTTGTATCTGACGGTGTCGATACCATCGACACGGGTCGATGGTATCGACCTTGTGCGGTATCGGCAATTCTTCTTTCTCTTCGTTGTTGCGCCTGATGCTAGCTCGATACCATCGACGCGGGTCGATGGTATCGACACCCTGAGGTGTCAATTTTGTCCTTTTGTGTCGTTGTAGCTCCACGTGTCGATAGTATCGACATATGCGTCGATAGTATCGACTCTCTTCTCGCCAGCAACCTGATGGTACATCGATACCATCGGCTCTCCTGTCGCTAGTATCGACTTTACTCTGCTCCTTACAGCTGGCAACATGTGGTCGTGTCGATGGTATCGACCACTGTCGATGGTATCGACAACAACAGATATTCATTTTTCCTGAAATTGCAACACAAAACCACATAAGCTGGAATAAAACATATTATTGTAATAATTTATGCTCAAAATACTGAAATAAAGGAGATTTTACATAGAGAAGGATCATAGACCAAAGTAGATGAATTATGCAATATTAACCACCAAAATGACCAATAAATGCATAAAATACAAGTAAAATATGTCTATAAATGCGACTCAAAATCATCGCATCAAACTCCCCTAAGCTTGAACATTGCTTGCCCTCGAGCAACAAAACCTTAGAATAGAATTGCTAGGGCCAACTAAAGAACAGATCATCACAACAAACATTACCATATGATCCCCACCGGATATTCACATTCTGACCCTCACTAACCACGGAATGATAATTACCCTAAAGGCGACAGTAATCATCCATAAAAGATATCTACCTCAAAAATAATGAACACTATCATATATGGTAGTTAACATAATAAAATTCGCCGGTTCATACTCTGTGCATCTTGTGATCTCCTATTCTACGTTGCTCGCCCTAACTACCATCTACATGGAAGCAACTCTCCTGATATTCACAAGTGAGGAGAAAATCATGGTGGCCTACCAATTTGAGCAACAGGTGGATGTAATGGGTGGCTAATGGAAGAAATGGAAGCATTATATGGTTTCAACATGCATAAAACAAAATGCCCTAAATGATGCATTTGCACATGAAAATGCCCTAATGCCTATAATTGGGTGGAATGATGCATGCACTACATCCCTTCTCAAGATGAAAAGGAATATCTAAAGTAGCTACATCATGTACTTACTCATCTTAAAATGCAGGTGAGACTATGTTCCTTTCTCACTCTTATTCTACTTGCTTCTCAATACTTTCTTTTTTTTCTTTCTTTTTCCATTTTTTTTTCATTTTTTTAATTTTTTATTAAGCCCTTATATCCATAAATGACAATGAATTATTTGTTGGGCTCACTTTTTCTGCATAGCTCAAATATTTGAAACATTTATGAAGGTAGGGAATAGATTAATCACCCTTAAAGAAGAAATAAGATACATGATGTACTATATGCATAAAAGAATTACGAATGCAGCTAAATGACACGCACCTAAGGATAATGTGCATGTATAACTACTCTTTTTTTTATTTTCATGCAAGACATGTGAGAATACTTTGCAATGCAAGACCTATCTACATGAGATGCAATAAAAAAGGTTAAAACCATAATGTACTTCCAATTCTTATGGTGGATTGTGAAAAACAATGAGGTGGAAAGATCACAAGACTAATTGACTGAACCTTTGAAAATTATTATGTGTCCCTCCTTACTGACCTGTGTAGTAGTTAAGAGGTTTCTCTCTCTTACTTCAAATTAGAGTCTCATTATCATTTGATCAGTTTAGGCTCACACGACCAATTCTGTCCACTTTTCATAAATCATTAGGAATGTACAGTTGTGATTTTTCTATTTTAGAGTTGACAAAACCAATCATTTTCTTAAGTTATGTGCTCAAAGTTGAACAACACAAGCTTGTGAACACTCAAATTTTTTTAATTTTCCCTTAATTCCCATGTACAAGCAATTGAGATGACACAAGACTTAAGACATCCACAATTACACTAGATAGAGTGTGGATCCTACAAACAAACTAAGATTGAAAAAACTAAATGACAAGAAACAAAACAATAAAAACTAAAAAGTAAGAAAACTAAAGGATAGAGTTGTTCTAACACCCCCCCTAAGCTTGAATTCGACTATGGCCTCATAGTCAATAATAGTCTTAAAGGTTGGAACAGAGGTACCAATCACTCTTCTAGTGGAGGCGGGTACTGTGGGGCCGTGGGGTCCCAGGATGGGTACTGCCCCTAAAAGCTAGGATCATACTGGGGCATGGGTGGAGGTTGTGGATACCCCCCAAAGTAGTTTTGGCTCCAGTAGTGATCATAGAAGGGCTGCTGCTGCATCTCCATCCTATGCAACCTGTCATGAATCTGCTGTTGGTTGTCGAGGAGGAGGCGCTCATTTTCAAAGATAGCCCTATGATTATCCAGTAACCGGTTCGTCGTCTCCTGAACACCGGTGTACACTGTGGTGTGGTGTTGCTGCATCTGCTGTATATCCTACAGCATGGCATACATTCCTTGCATTGAGTAGACATCCTCGCTTGGCTGCGAGGGCGGTGGTGGTGGTGGAGGCTGCCAAGATGAAGATGCACCTGGATGCATGCGAGGACGCTTCCTAGGTGCCACTCGTGCATGAAGAGGAGTGTAGGCCTCCTCTTCCTCTTCAGCCTCGTCGTCATCATTGTTGTTGTCGTCGTTGCCACCGTCTTCATCTGAATCATCAATAGCGATAACCGACCATCGAAAATGTTGAGCACCCTCGATGTGGAAGACAAGGTTGGGAAGCGAACACTCTTGATAAGCATGATTAACGTGGCAGTGTGCATACGCCAGTCCATCACGCAGCAGAATGAGGTTGGAGCGGTGAAGATGTTGCAAATTGACCTTGCTTCTGTTGGAGAGAGGAGGAAACTGGGAGAAATTCAGCCCAAGATAGTGGGCCAGTGGTGTAATGAGCCCTCCAAAATGAATTGGAGCCTTTCGTGTAATCCTCTTGACCGCCAACACGCACTGCAAGAAGAATGCTCCCCAATTGCACTCTTGCCTCTTCAGTAGTTTATGCAAGAAAAACAAGTCTGTCTCTTGAAACTTGCTAAGAGACAAATCACCCCTAGCAAACATAGTGGAGCAAAGCATGCGGTGAAGAATCCGCATGAACGGGTGCTCGAAATCCTCTACCGCCGCATTGTGGTAGCTCACAGATTTGTCCGGCGGCACAGTCACGAGCTCGGCGAAGATAGCGTCATAATCCGTCCGATTGTCTGGCCTCTGATAGTCAGTTCGCCCATGGTTCCAGTTGTAGATTTCATTGAACTGCCGGAGAGTGAGATTGTAGTCATTATTGTATAGCCAGAAAGAAACTCGGCCCTTGATCCACTCGCGATTCGTGGCGATGATGTCTCTGGGCACGGCACATACATCCAACGACGCCATGAATTCCGCCACCAGCTCCTTATATGTCATCCAGTCACCGAAGAATGGCTGGCCATCAGCATGGTATTCCAGCTCATTGGGCGTCCTTCTCGTGTGTCTCGCTTGCCCCTTGAGCACATAGGCCAGATTAGCCTCGAACCCCAGGTTACGGATCATGTCGCGGTCGACGTAACGGGTTGGCTCAATCTTCCTTTTCATGATCTCCTCGTAAATCTTCTGGACCTCCGCAGAAGGATGAATGATCCGTAGATGCGGAATAGACGCGATCGGTGGAGGAACGAACTCTGGGATCTCCATTGGATTCACCCGGGAAGAGGACGCACCAACAACATGCACCATTGTCGTAGAAGAGAAGAAATATTAGAAGACGGAGCTCGGAGAAGGTCGGAGAAGATTATCTCCACTCGGTGAAGAACACACTCCGTGGATGCTCGTAGCCGGGCTTCAATTGCGCACAAGGACGCTCAGCACAAGTGGAGAAGGATTGCTCTGAAGTTGTGATGTCATCTGACAACAATCCCTCCCTTAAATAACCGTTGTCGGTGCTGCTATATGCCCGTCGATACCATCGACGCGAGTCGATGGTATCGACTCGCGTAGCACAATCCGTACTGCCGCTGGTATCGATGGTCGTCGATGGCTGGATGTGGGGGCCCGGATCGATGACATGTCGATACTATCGACTGGTGTCAATGGTATCGACTCGTCCCACAGATCGACTCTCCCGGTGCAGCGATCGCCGTAGATTCTCTCTCGCAGATCGGTGACGTGTCGCGTCAATACCATCGACGCAGGTTGATGGTATCGACCTCTGGTTAGGGCAACACCCTCGTGAGGCCCGACCGACGCTTTCTGCGTGTAACTGGGTCGATACCATCGACAGGCCCGTCGATGGTATCAACTTCACTGAGATGATTTCTTCTGAATATCTCTAGAGATCTCGCGAGTATCGACACCCATGTCGATACTATCGACCTCATTCTTGCAATCAACCTGTTGGTGTGTTGATGCCATCGATGAGGCCATCGATGGTATCGACGCAGAGCAATTTCTACAGTCGCCAACCTATACCCAACTCGATACCATCGACACAAGGGTCGATGGTATCGACTCTGAGTCCTACACATTAAGCAAACGATCACTGTATCTTTTTTTACACTAAAAACACAATCAAAACAAACCAAAGTACAAAATGTGAAAGAAACTAACTACGCTACCGATGGTTAGGTTGCCTCCCAACAAGCACCCTTATTTAATGTCTTAGGCTAGATGACATGAAGCTTCATCAACTTGGATCTTTGGAGAGTGTGCCCCTGGGATCACGCGGCAATTTGAACTCCACTCGATCCTGGCCAATCCCCAACATCAGAGTACCTCTCCCAATTGCAGTGACAACATCGGTTGTCGCTTGAAACAGCCTACCCAATAGCATCTCGCAACCTTGAAGTTGTGGCATGTCCATGATGACGAAATCCACCAGAAAGATGAATTTGTCTACCTTGATGAGTACATCCTCACACACTCCATATGGATTTACAACGGACCCATCCGCCAACTCAATCACTGCCGTTGATTTCTTTATTTCCTTCAACCCAAGCTTATGAAATGTGGACAGTGGCATAAGATTAATGCTGGCGCCCGAATCACACTGTGCTTGTGGAAAATATTGATCGCCTATAGAACATGGAATATAAAAGCTTCCTGGGTATTTCCTCTTATGTCGTAAGCTCCTGTGGATAATTGAGCTCACCATCTCATTCACCCGGAAAATGTCTGTGTCTTTGATCCGCCTTTTCTTGGTGATGATTTCTTTAATAAACCTCCCATATGCAGGAATCTGCTCTATCATTTCCACTAATAGAATATTGATATGAAGTTTTCTGAACATCTCCAAGAACTTCCTGTAGTGTCGATGCTCTTTCTTCGCCCTCGAGCTGTCCGGACAAGACGCAACTGCCTCATCTAAACGCTTATGAGGTGGTACATATGGGCTTTTCGGGGCCTCCTCCCCTAAGCTTACTTCAATGTCACCTTCTAACGAAGGCTTTGGCACCTCCTTTACAACTGATGTAACTTGTAATGGCTTCTCTCTCGCAGTGGATGTAACTTCACCTTGACAAATGGCCTTCACTTGCTCTTCTTGCCTAGGTGCAGGCGCGACCATGATGGGCTCTTGGCGGGCTTTTCTGAATAGACAATATCCACCTGGTAGTCCATAATGACTGCGCGGATATGGTATGCTCGGTATAGCCTCCGTATCAAAAATCATTTTACCTTTGTCCTGGACCTCTACCACCGGGGGTTCTGCCTCATTAATCACATATATATACTTTACTTGATGATGTGCTTGAACAACATTTGCATTCCCAACCTGTCACTGTTGATTGGCATGCTTTATGGCTGCCACTTCATTGGAAATTTGGGTCACGGTCGTCTCTAGAGCCCTCATTTTTGCTCCATGACTTTGCAGTGTTTTTCCAAACTTGGTCAAAATATCACCCTGGGACTGCAGTTGCTTACTAAACATGCTCATCATCTCCTGATTTTGCTGCACCACTTGACGAAGCAACTCAGTGCTTTTATCTTCGGCTCTTGGTTGTGGCTTTGCATCTGGATCTTGTAGGAAGTTGTTTGGATCATTCCATGAGAACTTCCTGTCCTTCCTCCAAGCATAATCATTATTTCTATAGCCATGTTGTTGCATAAATTTGACCTGGGCTTCCTCATCAGATGATGCATCTTCCTTGGCAAGCAATTTCTTGGCTAGAAGATCTAGTTTGTCATTCATCTCCTTGATGGCCCTGGACTCACCTGTGACTTTGACTTGTTCTGGTGCATCCCTATCGCCCCAAGACTATTTCTTTGCCATGTTTTTTAGAATTTCCCAACACCTTGTGTCTGTGTTGTTTAAGAAAAACCCTAAACCTGCTGAATCAAGGTTACTTCTATCATGCTCGGAAAGAGCAAAATAGAAGATTTTGACATGTTTTTCCTTATAGAAACCATGGTGTGGGCACCTCCTTAGCATAATCTGAAAGCGTTCCCACATCTCCGAGTAGGTCTCTCCTGCCCTTTGGGTGAAATTGTGAATTTTCTGATCAGATCATTTGTCTTCTCATGCGGGAAGAATCTTTCAAAGAACACTTCGACCATGTGGTTCCACGATTCCACATATTCGTCGTCAAGATTGTGCAACCATTCTCGTGCATTTCCTGCCAGAGAACTCGGGAACAACTTCAGGTATAGTGCATCCTATGGGAACCTGTCAATTTTAAGCATGTCGCAGTTCTCCATGAATTGGCTTATATGAGTCACTGGGTCTTCATTATTTAGCCCATGGAATGCATTTGACTTGACCAAATTAATTAGTGCAGGATCAATCTTGTAAGTCAGAATGTTGATCGCCTTCCTCTTGATTGGCCCCTTTGATGCAGATGAGAAAGAAGCCTTGATCTTCTCCCATATTGTTTGTTCTTTTGCCATTTCTTCTTGTTTGGATTCGGAATCTATTTCTTCCAGGTGGTCTTGATTGTAATCCTCCTCATTTTCCGGTCCCGGCAATGGAACCTCTAGTGCCTGTTGCATGTAGTCGGTGCTACACGTCTGCACCATGCACAGTACCTGTAAAATGAAAATTTAAGTTCAGTACCGTGCTAGATGATTACAAAAATTGGAAAGATAGACTATACATTTTAGAAATGATTTCACAATAATAAAAAAAATAAAAAGTGGCCTAGAGTGGCCGCTTGTAGCACTCGTAGTGCCGACAATTGCCGTGTCCCCGACAACTACGCCAAAAACTTGACACGAATTTTCCGTGCGTAGAACGCAAGTGTACGTGTCAATGTAATATAGGCCCTTGTGAGGCCCGAGTCGAACTCAGGGACACTGAAATATCGGACACTACTACTAACTACTCACAATCAGCTAGACCGGCTAAAGAGTTGGAAGTTGTTGTAAAATTAAAAGAAAATAAAATGAAACAAAACAAAATAATCGATTAAAGGTTTAGTTTAATCAATTCAGGTGGAGATCTTTAGGATTACGGTTTCACCGCGGGTTATCATTGTATGAATTTCTATATAGTCACTCAGATTCATCTCTCTATCCGGGTAGTGGCCTGTAGTCAGAATTGCCCACTGTCATGGTACAATTCACTACCTATGTCTAGGTTGGTTCCACCGTCGTAGTAACCTATAACCTAAACTAGGTTCATTAATATCGACCTCTGGGTATCCACCATTAACCTTACACCACCTTGTTCAAGGGATTTGTCAATTAATGTGAAATTTGTCTCTTTTCAACTGTTAATTCTTCTTTCAAAGTAATTAAGGGCATTAGGTTATTATTATGGTGATCAAGCATAACAATATAATTGAGAAAACAAATTCATACCACGGATTTAAGAGATTAATGATGAATTACTATGATAAAATTGTCATACAATGCTTCCTCGGGCTACTCGCGGTCCTAAAGATGAAGGGGATTAGCCCCGCATGTTCATCTCAAAGCAAAACATGGTAGAGAAAAGGGGAAACATGGAGGAAAACGTGATTGAGTAGTGAAACCCCTGAACGGAGAAGATCCAAGTGTTCCTTGGCATAGAATACATGATCTCCTGCCTTTCGGTGGTGGAAAACATCTTCTTCGGTGTCCGGAATGACTGGGGCGTGCTTCTGGGCTCCGTTCTTCTCTCCACACCTTCTCGAGACGTGTGCAACGGCTAATGATGTGATAAATTGCTCTTGTACACCGTCATTAGGTATAATCACCGAGTTAGGTTGCTAAAATATCACAGCCATCAGATTTAGATCGATCTGAAGCAAACTTGTATCAGACGGTGTCGATACCATCAACACTGGTCGATGGTATCGACCTTGTGCGGTATCGGCAATTATTCTTTATCTTCGTTGTTGCGCTTGATGCTAGCTCGATACCATCAACGCGAGTCGATGGTATTGACACCCTGAGGTGACAGTTTTGTCCTTTTGTGTCGTTGTAGCTCCACCTGTTGATAGTATCGACATATGCGTCGATAGTATCAACTCTCTCCTCACCAGCAACCTGATGGTACATCGATACCATCGACTTTCCTGCCACTAGTATCGACTTTACTCTGCTCCTTGCGGCTGGAAACCTGTGGTCGTGTCGATGGTATCGACCACTGTCGATGGTATCGACAGCAGCAGATATTCGTTTTTCCTGAAATTGCAACACAAAACCACATAAGCCGGAATAAAACATATTATTGTAATAATTTATGCTCAAAATACTGAAATAAGGGAGATTTGACATAGAGAAGGATCATAGACCAAAGTAGATGAATTATGCAATATTAACCACCAAAATGACCAATAAATGCATAAAACACAAGTAAAATATGTCTATAAATGTGACTCAAAATCATCGCATCAAACCACCCATAGAGGGCATGTAAATAATTGCCCTAGGGAATGTCTTATTCTCCCCATAATATTATAGGTGATTGGGAATGTCTTATTCTCCCCTCACCTAAGGTTAGAGGTCCGGTAGGTGCCTCAAGCCTACTTAGTTAGGTAGACATAACTATCTTACATGCAAATCCTTTTTATTTTATTTGTTAATGGCAAGCTTCTTTGATATATAGCCTCATACTCTTGTTATCTTCATCGTATGATGAACCCTAGCCTATTTTTAATCACTTTACTTATCTAGATATCCTAGACTAGTGTTGTGACACATACTTTTCTTCCCTTTCCCTTTTTGTTGGGTGCCTTCCCAACCACCCAGGTGTTGAGCAAGGTGATGGATAAGACAAGGAAGATCATAGCTTTTGGCTTAGACTCAGTTGATGGAGATGTTGCTTGGAGACAAGATTGTAGTAGTCTAGACTTCCCTCTATCTATATCCTGATTGTGTGTCTTGATGTAAACCCTAATGGGAGAATTTGATGTATTTTTGTAAACCTTTTATGAAATTAAATATAGTCAGTTAGTTTTTATTTTGTTGCTTTCTAATGGTCTTTTGTATACCAATGTTTAATAAATTTGGAAATTTTATGCCCATTCCATCATACCTCTGAGAGTGTTTGGAATGGACATCAATTCTTCAAATTTTTAGGAAAGGGGTGATTGTGTGTCTTGATGTAAACCCTAATGGGAGAATTTGATGTATTTTTCTAAACCTTTTACAAAATTGAATATAGTCAGTTAGTTTTTATGCCTCTGCTTTCTAATGGTCTTTTGTATACCAATGTTTAATAAATTTGGAAAATTTATTCCCATTCCATCATATCTCTAAGAGTGTTTGGAATGGACATCAATTCTTCAAATTTTTAGAAAAGGGGTGATTTCACTCTCTTGCATCATGGTATCAGAGCCCGTGGTAGTCGGAATCTGACTATTTCAATTTTGTCTCCCTAATTAGAATTCCTACCTTAAAAAGTTCCTTTAGGTAACATGGCTGGCTTATAGTTGAACTATAAATGATGAAAGGTTGATTTAGGACCCTATAGTTCCACATTAGTATCATGATGAATAAAACCCTAAAATACTCATAAATAAAATATGCATAAGGTATTAACCAAACCATAAAATACAAGTCATAAGAAAGTAGTGTTGTATTAGCAGATTTTAGTGGCACAAAAGATGCATGATAAGACTTGTAGTCCCAAGTGGGTGAGAGAATGTAACTCTGGTCTTTCCTTGAAAGAGAGATGACAACTAAGTATGGGGTATGGAAAAGTCCCAAGATCAAGGATCTTATTACATAAAGATGTAAGTTGAAAAGGTGAAAAATCAGTGAGGTTTGACACCTAAGTTAAATAAGGTATGTATAATGATTCTCTGACTAAGAAAAATGTTACCTGACATAGAGTTGACTCTACAGTCAATAATGAAAAGGACAGTGGAGTCTGTGTCCTATATGACAGATTCTATGATAACCATGTGTGAAAGGACTTTGTGTTGGTCAAAGTTCTATGGAATCTCCATGAAATTAATATGTTATGTGGAGACTTGGTGATATGATGAATGAATAATATCTGTCTCCCTTTACCTGGGATTTCGGGGACGAAACCTTGTTAGAGGTTGATAACTTGTAATGACCCTGATTTGGGTTATAATGTAACTCTATTTGTTTTGGCTAAGTAAGTTTCTTAGAAATTTAATATAATCCTCTAAGGAGTTTCGTTATCATGTGATACACTTATGTTTTAAGTTTGGTCCTGATGGAATGTTGTTTGAGCAATGTTCCTTTATTTTGGACCAAAGTGCAATTTACCCAAGATGAGGGGTTATTTTGCAATATGTCACATATTGAACATGCCTTAAATGTTTTAGCATCATAATAGAGAGTGATGCTAATTGGTGGCTTGTGGAAAGCCTAAAAGCCATGTTTGAACTTGTTTGAATAATGTTAGTACCTTGTGCACCAATTTTGGTACAATTTGTAATTTACCCAAAATGTGGCATTGATATGCAAATTAACACCTCTAGAGTGTTCCTACTTCCCATACGTATCATTTATAGGATATATATTGAATGACAAACAATGTTTGAATCATTTATGAGTGGTAGTCTTCTTGGTCATGAAAAGACCAAGAAAGAGGTTGAATGGAAACCCTAATTTGAGCTTGTATTAAGTGTATCATGTTGTAGTGATTAAATGGGAGTCCCTATAGGCCAAGGAGACAAATAGGAGACCCCCATATCGTGTTTTTAACTCTTTGACTCTTCAAAAACGAGCTAAGAACCTCAATAAAGCAATGGTTATTGGCTTGCAACTTTCCTTTGGAAAAGGTTGCATTGAATTTGTGAATATAATAATGTGAGTGGAAGTGGCTTGTCCTAGAAGATAACTAAATGGGGCCAAACGTTATCACTTGCTTTATCCTCATGTTTTTATTTTTCATGGAAAGATAAAGATGGAGTGCATGCAAGTACATGTGTCAACAATGCATGGACACATGGCACCAATATAAAGTCATATCCATATCATTTTAGTGGAGTAGGTGCATCACCATATCGGGTTAGAAGTGTCTACTTGTGCCCTTGATCCCGATATCACTTTATAAGGTGATACCATCATCTTCAATCTCTAGACCTTCGTTCTAATAGTTATAGTTCATGAAATTATGGAGGAAGGGGTATATATACTTGTTGTTCATGAAGAAGTATGAAAATGAGGTGTCATCAATTTAAGCTACTAGGTGTCATGTGTCCATGCATGGTTGACACATGTACTTGCATGCAAAACATATTTATCTTGCCATGAAAAATAAAAAATTTAGGATAATGCAAGGGATAAGGGTCGGCCCACTTTGGTTATCTTCTAGGACAAGCCACTTCCACTCACATTATTATATTCACAAATTCAATGCAACCTTTTCCAAAGGAAAGTTGCAAGCCGATAAACAATGCTTTATTGAGGTTCTTAGCTCGTTTTTGAAGTGTCCAATAGTTAATAAAATGATATGGGGGTCTCCACTTTGGCTCCTTGGCCAATAGGGACTCCCATTTTATCACTACAACCCGATACACTTAATACAAGCTCAAATTAGGGTTTCCATTCAACCTCTTTCTCGGTCTTTTCATCACCAAGAATACTACCACTCATAAAAGATTAAAACATGGTGTATAATTCATTATCTCTCCTCTAAATGATACATAAAGGAAGTAGGAACACTCTAGAGGTGTTATTTTCATATCAACCCCACATTTTGGGTAAATTAAAAATTCTACCAAAATTAGTGCACAAGGTACTAACATTATTCAAACAAGTTCAAACTTGGCTTTTAGGCTTTCCATAAGCCACCAATTAGAATCACTCTCTCTCTTATGATGATAAAACAGTTAAGGAATGTTCAATATGTGACATATTGCAATATAAACCCTCATCTTGGGTAAATTGGACATTGGTCCAAAATAAAGGAACATTGCTCAAATAGCATTCAATCAAGACCAAACTTAAAACATAAGTGTGTAACATGATAACAAAACTCCTTAGAGGATTATATTAAATTACTAAGAAACTTACTTAGCCAAAACAAATAGGGTTAGCTCATAACCCAGGTCAGGGTCATTACAAAGGTGATGAAACCCCGACTAGAGTGTTTTAGGGTTTCTGAGGAATCGACCTTGAGGAATCATGACATATAGGAGATCATGATTTTAAGTTCACCATACACCGTGGTACTATGAAGATAGTAAGTGGAAGTAGTACTTTGTATTCCTAAGATGAAGTTGCATGTGGAATGTTGCCATACATGACAGGAGGTGAAGGATGAACACCAGTAACCCAGTGAGTTGATATGAAGGATAAAGAGTCCTCGAGAGGGAATGGGAGTTGATCACTATGGATGTTGTGGTGAGTCTCCCTTGGACCGAGGAAGGTGAAGATGCAATATGGGTTATGGTAAGATCGCTTTACCTAGATGACATAATCTAAGAGAAAGAGGGAGTACTTTCAAGGGACAGATCCGGTTAAAGTACATGTGAGAGAGAGAGATGGTTCAACTACACCATAATGCGAGTTCAAAGGTCCTTGAGTGTGATCTAAAGGTTCACTTCCATGCGGTGGAAGTAGGTACATGAAGAACTCAATGTTAGTACAACTTATCACCCCTATCTGATGGTTACCATGATCCAGACTAGAGGGTCTGATGAGAGTGTGTGTGCTCGTTTAGGGTGATATATGGGGACAATTCTTGTCCTATGAAAGTTGTGATGATAGCCACCATAGACAGTATCGATATGTAAGAAGCTCTGTAAGGGAGGTTGTGTCGGTCACCACTTCATGAAGATGATGTCAGTGGAAAGACCTTGTGAAGCTCAAAGAGACCACAGTGAGTGCAGATGAAGTCACTTTGATCATCCGATGGCTGAGAAAGCTCAGGGGTGACATGAGTCGTGAGCTGATGTGAAGTAGATTGACATGCAGTTCACTGTCGGAGAATATGTGATATGATAATCTGACCCCTCTGAGCTATAGCTGAGAAAGCTGAGTCCCCGATACATGGGTCCATTCGAGATGGATTGGTAGAGATGCTTGTGTGTAGCCTTACCCCTCAGGATAACATGATGTATGATGTGTTCCACGAGTCCGATCTAGAGCACTTTGTGAGATACCTGAGCCATGTATTGAACCATGAACCTATTAAGCTTTGAGCGAGAGGCTGAAATGTCATCAGTCACCTGCGAGGGTACGAGATACCAAGGTGAGAGAAAACTCAGATGTAAGAATACAAGATGATGAAGGTTCTTGGGAAGAACCATGGAGAGGGTAAAGCCACATGGGAGCCATGATGGACACGAGGAAGTCTTATCCTGCTTGTTTGTATGTTTGATGGAATTTTGAGGGAAAAAAATCCTATAAGAGGGGAAGGATGTTACAACCTCAATTTTACATGTGTTTTCATAATTGAAATGTAATAATTTCATTAATATGAACTTGAATTGAGAAGGTTGTATGCTTTTCTTCAAAGGATGGATTTCCTTGCAAATCTCCCTTTTGATTGGAATTTCGTAATATCTACTATTTTGTTAATCCAATAATGGATATAAATGAGGAGAAAAGAAGAAAAGTCCTAATATTAGAAAAAGATACAAGATAATGGATATTAAGCAAAATATTTGGAAATCTCTAAAAAGTGGCATTAATGGCCACAATTGAATAAATTTCATTTATATGTGATTTATAATGAAAGAAATAGGAAAAGAGGGAAAAGAAATAAAACATAAAGAGAAATCCTTGAAAAGAAATCTTTTAGTAAAGAAGATAATGAGAAATAATGGATGTAGATGCTTCTAGAAGGATAATGAGCATCCTTCAAAAAGGATTTCAAAATATTAGGATTTCTTGGGGTCCAAGGAGTCCCCAATTGATAAGAAGAAAGAGAAAATATAAATAATACAAAATATGAGGATAATGTGCTACATAATTAATGAATTTTTGGTATTATCAATAGAGTTACTTTCTACTATAAGGAAGTATATTTTCGTGGCCAATGGATTAAAAGCTAAGCACAAAGATGATAAGAGAGATGATTTTTAAATTCCTAATATCTAAAGAATAAAGATTATCAAGGAGATAATTAAGAGAGAGAGAATACTTCTTAGTTAAGAAAAGTCAGTTTCCTATTGGGAAAAGACTTCGTTTTCTTCAGGGGAAAGCATGTTAAGGCATTTCTACCCACCCCTATATAAGGGGTAGAACCCTTGGCCCGAGTCTAAGAGGATCACATACATCCTTATCTCTCCTTCTTCTTGTTTTCTCTCAAAACCCTAAACAAGAGGGTATAGAGAAATATTGGGGGAACAAGTAGCTTTGATGGGATCTCAATGGAGGCACGAAGCTCCCACAACAACCTAGGATGATCGGCTATCATCCCCGCACTCTCGACGTCACGCAGCCACCTGCAGTAGACCTGCACGACCAGCCGAACACCGCATGCCGTCGTTCTTGAAACCAGCCACCTTGGAGGGGGCTTCTATAGGTATGACGGAGGGCAGAGGAAGTACAGGGACCCTCATCGGTGCCCTTTGGGTCCAAGGAAGGGGAGGAAGAGACCCCCATGAGCTGCTACCGTCGGCAGCGCTAGGTCTTCACGAGGACAAAGAAGTCCGGGTGGCTTTTGACATATCTACCCATCCGCATTGTACAGAACTAAGGCACCGCACAAGGGTATAAGAGTAAATCAGTTATATTCTCGGCCGGCTACTTGGTGCATGGGAAAGGTTGACGTGGCAACCTCCCATTGGTCCAAGTAAGTGATTTTTGTAAAAATTGTATCTAATTAATGGTAGCTCAGATGGATACATATAATATATGAATTTTTCTCAGAATAATGTGAGGAATACATTAAAAATAGATTTAGATCCTAATTGATCTTAAAATTCGAAAAGTAGTTGAAGTTACCAACTTTAATGCATTAATGCTTAAGAAACCCTAATCTATGATGATTAATAAATTGGGAAGGGTTATATGGATGTTTAAAGTTGATATTAACATGTTGATTATAAAAGGACACATTAGATCCAAAAGTATAATGATTATGTATAGTTTAATTAATTTAAGGTGCCATATACATGAATATGCTTTAATGGACCTTGAAACCCTAATTGAGCATATTGGTTGAGTTCATGTTATTTAATTATTAAAATTGAGTATTTGCAACCTGTTGGTTAGTTAATAATGAACTTGAACCTGATCTAGATGTTTCTTGAATGATTTAGGGTTTTACACCAAATAAGAATGATTAAGCACTTAGAAACCCTAATTTAGTGTAAAAGAGAAAAAGATCACTTTTAATTTGATATATGTGATAATATGCTATTGGAAGATGATCCTAATCATGTTGAATGAAATAGGTTAGAATCATTAGGGTTTAAGAGAAATTTTGCCTAACTAGGGTTTGTAGTGATAAAAGTACAAGAAAAACCCTAACTGCAATGGAAACCCTAAAAGTGGACTAGAAACCCTAGGAAGCAAGCTAGGTTTAATAGATCTTGATGACATGATTTATGATAGGAAATTATATGCATATTTTAGGATCTCTTTGTGTGCTTGCTTGCCTATTGGATTTCTTACATTGATTGGATTATTTCTATCTCAAATCTGCCTAACAGGTATGTGGTTATTTATGATTAACTGCTTTTATTTCATGAGGTTTTCTCAGATGATTAATTGAATTGAATGCAACCTAACTATTGGATGTTCATATATGCAAATTCATAAAGTCATTGTGATTATCACAATTAATTTATAAGTGTGTATTCTCACACCTACATGCCACCCTGATGTATGATGTAATGAGGTAAAGCCCAAGAGTGAAGACCAATGGACACCATGAGAGGTGACCCCAAGCACCAAGATCAGGATATAGAAGGTAGCCTTATGATATTGCATGACTAATGGGAACCATGAGAGGTGACCCCAGGCACCAAGCTCAGGATGGAGAAGGTGGCCTTATGTCTATTGCAAAAGAGAAACCCTAAAGAGGGTATTCCAGGGTTAGGGAAAAAGCAGTGGAGAATGTCACATTGAAGATGTAAACTGGATTGTTAATTAACTTGATTGTGATATTTTGGTCGTTAGCAATATTTGTGAAATTTTGGTTGTCCCCACATACCGGTATATTCATTTATAATGACTGACGTTTTGTTTGTCAGATTTTTAGGTACAATATGAAAAGGACAAATAATAAAGTGACATATTGTGAATATATGAATTAAAGTACAAGGAGGATTAGTTAGAATAGACTCTAGTTGTGGCTAGTAGTTTAGAAATCCAAGATTTTAAAAAGGTATGCAAAGTTTTATTTTATTCCAACTTTTAGAGTAGTTTTGGTAGAATTTAGTAATTATTATTGATTATTTGTCGAACCATTGATCCAGTTAATTGGGATAACAACTCTGACCTTTTGGTCTCCCTTAATTGGGGGTTACCGGGAGGCAGGGTTGTTACATTTGTATCAGAGCCTTTGGTTCCTCATTTAATCTTTAGTAATTATTAAATTTTACAAATTCCATAGAACCGAGGGAGTTATTAGAAGATTTTTTGAAAGATAGAGGTGTCTAGAAAAGGATCACGTCTGGGGGATGGCAATATATTCCTCCGCACCGCTAGTCAGAATATGAGGACTCCCGGATCTGTGTGACTGCCTGGCCAATGTCTTAGGATCTGACTCGAAATAAGATACCTTTAGGACTCTCTCATCTATTTTCATCCCTTCTCAACCCTAATTCTGTTAAGATTCTAAGGTTTAGGGTTTTTCTCTCTCTTCCTCACTCTCTTGAGGATAGGGTATGTATGATAAGGTTAAGGAATTCTCCACCAAATTAATGAAAAACATGTAAATAAGATGTCATGGACAAAAGATTAATAGTTTAAGCACAAACTAAATATTAGTTGCATGCTTAAGTCATATGACATGTTTTGTTGTACCCTCATGAGAGACCTGAGGTTAGATCTTCTTTTCAGGAGGATGAGTAGAGAGTGGGTCTTGGAGGCAAAGATCTCCATTAAAGGTAGAGACCTGGAACATCCTCTGAGGTTGATGTTAACCCTAACCCTAAGCGGTGGTTAGAAAGAGAGATGGCATGATGAGATGGATGTCATGGTCGACCATGTGTGTGGGTTGACATGCTTTTGGTTTTGGATACCTATGATAGTATGAGCCATGTCAGGTTGGCTGACCTAGTACCTTTGGCGACCCAACCCTAGGGAAGGTCGTGCAAGTTAGAGTGAAGGATAACTCCTTCATCGTTGAGGTTAGTGAAGAACCTATAGAAGCCCTATGGGATTATATGAGCATGGCATAGTATGCACCCAGAGTATGTTAGTAGTGTCGGAAGTAGGTTGAAACCTAGGACAGAAGGGCATGTTGGATATCTTATGAGATAAGCATGAAGAGCTATGAGAGAACATAGGTTTGATCATACGTTTCACCCCTATAGGTGTATACATGTGAGCTTGGTCCACCTTTTGAGAGAGCGAACCTATAGTAGTAAGGTTGCTTGTAGTGTTAGATCTAGAGAGAGAGAGAGATCAAGACCCGAGCAAGAAGGTTGGAAGCTTAGACTCCAAGATATAAGGAACCATGATAAGTTGGGTATGTTACAACCTAAGTGGATGGTTGTGGTTGCCTCTTGCACGATCCCTAGAGGCCTATGGTATCTTGGTTGCCTTTAGAGTAACCAAACCCTAGAAGAAGGATGAGGCTGCTATGTGCAGATGATATAGGTGCTTACCTTATGAGGATAGGAAGAAGAGTTCCTTAGACCCTGAGGAGGTTTAGTAATAAGTTGTGAGGCTGTATACCTAGTTGAATGTCCTTGAGGAGGACTCATATCTGATGTGTTGTTCATAAGGAAGAATTATAGAACATGGATGTTATACCTCGTACATGTATGGTTCATGGTTAAAATGTTGTGCATGCAGTTGGACAACTCCCACAGGAAAAGTAAACCTAGGGTTCCTCAGCCTAAAGAAGGGAATTAGTAGTACCTGGTGTGCCTAATGCTCATGATGATATTTGAGTTTCTATAGATTAGAGCATGGCACTCCTCATGTTTAGAGGAATGGGAACCCATGAGATTAAGGTATATGTTTGATGAACCTCTACTTATAGGTTGGTGACATGTATGTATGATGATGGTTCAATGTGAAGGAATAGAAACAAGTATGACCTATCAGGGAGACCTAGCATGGTTTAGTAGGTGGTATGCTTGTTAGCTACGTGCCTTAGTAGCTTGCTAAGGCTAAGTGTGCTCACGTGGATGTAAACCCTGGACATAAGGACGTTTGTGACCTTTGCTGCTATTAAGAGATAGTTTCCTCCCATCCTGGGAGAGGGACCCTTTCGTAGGGTATATACCAGCTTTTGTTGGGTTGAGGTAACCCAAAGAGGTCTCATAGGATCTTGATAAACTAAGTGGAGAGTACATAGTATGAGAATGAACCTACATACACATAGATATTCATCTCTAAGTGCATGGGGATGGGGCCTGACTGAGGTAGGTCGGTCGCCATGATCCCTATGAAAGGATGTACGTCAGACCAAAAATTCCGAGAGAGATGATGGATACTTGGGTAAGGTTTCAAGTTAGATATGTACTATGTTAGAATCCTAAATCTATCCTAGGGTCAGGTAGGGATAAGACCAATGGGAGTAGGAGTTTCCTAATTCCCTAGTTGAAAATGACCATAGGGTCAGGAGGTAACAACTATCATAGTCTGAGGGCCATGGGTTAGGAGATTGATCACCTTCATGAAATCATGGGACCCAAAGGACAAATGAGGAGGGCACTCTCTGATGCATAAGGTAAGAGGGATGACCCTAAAAGAGTGGCACTCTACAGACCTAGAGGAGATGACCAAGGATTGTGTGGTGACCCAAGTGGGTTCGAGACCAACTATTTGTAAACCTGATGTCAAGATGTTCATGATATGGAGACATGTGATGCACGTTTCAACTTAGATTGGAAGGTGTAATGGCGATGTGGGATGCACCATCTCTATTCTTGTAACAGGAATAACTCTATGTTTGGACGGCTGCCAAATGCTTATTTCCTCTCATTATGGGGGTGAGAGATAGGGCAGTACGCATGCCATACACTAAGGATAAAGATGATGTGAGTTGAAACGTTGCTATGATATATGAGGATAGAGATAATAACATACCTTTGTGGAGGGAACAATATGTGGATGGTTTACAAACACCAAGAGAACTAAGGTAGTCATCTTATAAGGATGTTCTTATCATGAGCTTTGTGTAATTTATGAGTTATATAAGTTTGAGTTTGATAACCAAGAAGATGAGATCTGAGTTTTCTTGATGAAGATAGACCTAAAGTCCAGGATGAGACAATAAGTGGAATACCTGGAGGTGTATGTCTTCATTGTTACCTAGAACCTAAAGATGAAAGGTGGTAATGGATGCTCTTATTGAGATGTAGCTGCCTAGTCTAGCTAGTGGAAATGCTGGAAGAGGTGGTTAGGTGAACCCTAAGTCCGTGAGATATGGTTAGCTAACACTCAGATGTAACAAGATCCATTGATTGAGTTAGTGGTTGCTTGGTTAGCCAGCCTAGGGCTTGTTGTGATAGAAGGATGGTTGTAGAACCTCAGATGCACTTCTCTAGAAAAGGAGGTTGTAACGACTGTCATCAAACAGACAAACAAATCATTATTAATTAAGCGGAATAAACATAATAAGCGGATTAACAAAAATCACTAAAATTTAAAACCATTTTTCAAGGAGATCTTTTTCCAAAAAACTCTTACAGAAAGATCCAAAACTCATACATATCATGATTACATTGTACAACATCTCATCTTGAGGACAACATATAACAATTGCTCTATCAAAACACATACTGGAGCAACATAAAACCTTGAGGCATTCAAGCCAAAATCTCATATCATTCATGTAACCAGTACGAACCAACTCCAAGGACCTGAGAGTATAGAGACAACACATAGGACTTCTATCTACAAGACATGACAGATAGTACACTCAACCTGAGCTATCACTGCTGCCTCAGTTGTTGTTCCTCCTCTGTATAATGATCTTTGACACCTCATGCATGTCCACCTCAAAAAATGTGGATCCCACAGGGTGAGACAATTGTCCCGGCGAGAGATATAACTCTCCGTCGACCATATTATTATCATAGATTAAGCATTTATAAATTGAGCAGAGGTTCTTTTTATATTAACAGGTAGGATAATTCATTGTATGAACAAAATGAAGTAATGTCCTTTCTTAAGGAGAACATTGCATCTACCCATAGTAGTGCTATAAATCATCTATCTGCTTTGCAAGGAATGTAAAGAAACATAAATATCATCTATCAATTAAGATGTATAACTGAATTGTGCATCAAACAATGTTTTCCATAATCGATCGTTAAGAAGATATGCTCCACGGATGATTACATTTTTCAATCACACTTATGCCCTGAGGAGATGAGGTATACCTCTCATACTCCAACCGACCACAACTATGTAAAGCATCGATACCATACAAGGTCAATGGGAGAGCTGGCTGCCATGACCTATGTCGTCTCAGTCAGTGCGAGACCACAAGCAGGACATCTTCTGTCACTACTAAATAGCTTTCTAGGGTATACTGGCAACTTCGCTATAGAGCTACAGCGTCAACTGCACTCTCTTCGGGGAGATCTCAATTATCCATCCCTGGCCTTCATCATCATCGGGAGATTCGTGATACATCCATCCCGGCATATATAATGGAGGATTGAGAGATTTCATGTTTATCTCACATCAATCCCACATTAGGGCTCAAGGATATTCACACCCATCACCCCCACATATTAAAAAATGTGCCCTCTGGGTTATGCCACGGAGCATCCCGTTTCACCATTCAGCAAATTCTGACACTGATGGATCTATGGTCAGGGCACTACATGATAAGATTCCACTTGATTTATTAAGTGCATTACTGTATCTTTTAGCACCAGTCAAGTTTCAAACAAGAATTATTATAACATATGCTACAAAGAAAGGTATAATACATCTATCAAGTACTTTTCAAATCTTTAGAACACATATAACATTTAGGATCTCAATCCCTTATCTCATTACTAGGAATTCTCATCCCTTATCATTATCATCATGATTACTAGATCTGGGTATTCAAACCCTTAGTTCATCACTGAACACTGTTACCACTTATCAGGTAACTAATACCTCTAGGTCCTTAGACCAAGGTATACATGATACTTGTTTCACAAGCATCTCACATGGCTCACAAGCCCATTGCACATCTTGTCACCTCTCACTATGCAACACCTTATTCACATGGCTCACAAGGCCGTTACACATCTTGTCACCTCTCACTAGGCAACAACTTATTCACATGGCTCACAAGGCCATTACACATGTTCTCACCTCTCACTAGGCAACAACTTATTCACATGACTCACAAGGCCATTAATCATTACACTTGTTATAAAAGTATTTAACATGCCTTACAAGCCTTATGTAACAAGAGAAATGCAACCTTCCCATCATTAGGGTTAGGGTTTCCCTTTATAGTCGAATAGGGTTTAGTGTTCATATTATTAATCTAAACCCTAATTCATTGCTCTACACATATAGGAGCATACATTGATATCATAAGTATTCAATCATACTTATTTATTCTCATCATTTATCATTAAATGATTATCAACACAAAGTATGAATTTCTCTCTCATCCTCTCTATGATATTAATTACATCATACTTTATTATCTTGGCTTGACCCTTTCTCAAGGTATGTTAGCCTACACTTATCAAAGTGCATTACATCTCAATGTAACAATTGACATGACACACTTCATGTGTTACTCATCCAAGTATATTGGATTTAACGTGCATCAATGTGCATCAACCTTGAGGTGCTGGATGTGGTATTTATCATGCCTTGATGTATTACTTCCCTCATTTCTTTTAACTTACTTAAGTTAATCAACTTATCTTGTATTTGGGTATATCCCATCCTAATACTTTATGCACTAACACGTCACATTTATCATGTAGTGTATTGTCCATAAGTCACACATTTGAATTACCCAACTATCATCAAGTGATATAAACTCATCTCGAATTAAGGCATTGTTGATATACCATTATCAACCACTTTAGGTGTTCTACCTATCAAGGTATTAACCAAACCACATCATTACTTGGTGTTACACTCATCACTCCTAAGAGTGTCTTACCCTCACCTTTAGAAGGTAGATCAAATTGAATCATGTATGTCAAGTTTAACACATGTATTAGATTAGGTGTATATCGATCTAGGCATCATCATATCCCTCAGACCCTAACCCATTAAGGTATCAACCTTGCCATTCATATGGTGTATCAACTTCACCATACATGATGTGACGTCCTCACCTCTCTTGAAGATATTGGTCACACCATACTTTAGTGTATTGTCCATCACATGTTCTAGGGTATTAACCACCTTACCACTTTTGTCATATAGTGTATTGGGTTACCCACCATATCATTTTAGAGATATTTGCTCAACACCATATCGTCCAAGAGGTGTATGCTTAACCCAATATCGGTTTAGAGGTGTATGCTTGCTACCCATATCACTTTACAGGTGTATGTATGCTTACCATATCGGGAAATAGGTGTAGGCTTGGTTTACACCATATCGGGCAGAGAGGTGTGTGTGTGTGCTTCACACCATATCAGGTAGAGAGGTGTGTGTGCTTCACACAATATCAGGCAGAGAGGTGTGTGTGTGCTTCAGACCATATCGGGTAGAGAGGTGTGTGTGTGCGCTTCACACCATATCAGGTAGAGAGGTGTGTGTGTGTTTCACACCATATCGGGCAAAGAGGTGTGTGTGTACTTCACACCATATCGGACAAAGAGGTGTGTCTGTGCTTCACACCATATTGGGCAAAGAGGTGTGTGCTTAACCCAATATCATTTTTGAGGTGCAAGATTGACCTCCTATTGTGCAAGAGGTGTATACTACACCACCATATCGTGCAATAAGGTATAAAATCATATCCATGTCGTTTTAGTGGAGTAGGTGGATCACCATATCGGGTTAAAGGTGCCTGCTTGTGCGCTTAAACCCGATATCACTTTATAAGGTGATACCATCATCTTCAAGCTCTAGACCTTCGTTATAACAATTATAGTTAATGGAAACAGGTCTAAGAAACTACTAGAACTCATAATTTCATCAACTATTTCATAAAAGTTCAGAATTAAAAGTAGTTCATTAAGTATAGCAATTTAGGTGATGAATAATAACATGATAGAGTTCAAGCTATATAACCTGCCTTAAGAACAACTTCAAAGCTCCAAGATCCAAAGCTACACGATCCTATGGTTGAAGATGACTTATGAAAAGTCCAAGGCTCGTTCACAACTCCTTCATATGCAAGGAATCACCATGGATAAGCAACTGGGGAAGAAGAAAAGAAAGGAAGATCATAACCCTAAAATCATGCTTCAATCCAAGGTTGAAGATGATCATGGCATCGCCTTAGGGTTAAGTATTGAGCCCACTCTTGATCCTTAGCACCTTTCACAATACATGACTACCCTTTCACGATATTCCATCAATTGTGGCTGATATCCCCTTCACTTGTGGCCATAAACACTCCACTATGGCTGATATCACCTTGCTAGGCCGATATCACCTTGCTAGACCGATATCAACTTGCTAAGGCCAATACCCAATGCATATGCATGATACCACATAACCTATGCACGACACAAAGGATCCATGCACAATATATAAGAACAAGGAGGTGGTAGGATTCGAAAATGTTCACTAAGGGGTGAAAGAAGGGGTATATATACTTGTTGTTCATGAAGTAGTGTGAAAATGAGGTGTCATCAATTTAAGCTACTAGGTGCCATGTGTCAATGCATGGTTGACAAATGTACTTGCATGCACTCCATATTTATCTTTCCATGCAAAATAAAAACTTGAGGATAATGCAAGGGATAAGGGTCAGGCCCCTTTGGTTATCTTCTAGGACAAGCCACTTCCACTCACATTATTATATTCACAAATTCAATGCAACCTTTTCTAAAGGAAAGTTGCAAGCTGATAACCATTGCTTTATTGAGGTGCTTAGCTCGTTTTTAAAGATTCAAAGAGTTAAAAACATGATATGGGGGTCTCCTCTTTGGCTCCATGGCCGATACGGACTACCATTTAATCACTACAACCTGATACACTTAATGCAAGCTCAAATTACAGTTTCCATTCAACCTCTTTCTTGGTCTTTTCATCACCAAGACTACTACCACTCATAAATGATTCAAACATGGTTTATAATTCATTCTATATCTTATAAATGATACATATAGGAATTAGGAACACTCTATAGGTGTTAATTTGCATATCAACCCCACATTTTGGGTAAATTACAAATTGTACTAAAATTGGTGCACAAGGTACCAACATTATTCAAACAAGTTCAAACTTGGCATTTAGGCTTTCCACAAGCCACCACTTAGCATCAATCTCTCTCTTATGATGATAAAACATTTAAGGCATGTTCAATATGTGACATATTGCAAAATAACCCCTCATCTTGGGTAAATTGCACTTTGGTCCAAAATAAAGGAACATTACTCAAACAACATTCAATCAGGACCAAACTTAAAACATAAGTGTGTCACATGATAACGAAACTCCTTAGAGGATTATATTAAATTTATAAGCAACTTAATTAGCCAAAACAAACAGGGTTACCTCATAACTCAGGTCAGGGTCATAACAAGTTATAAACCCCTAACAAGGATTTCGTCCCTGAAATCCCAGGTAAAGAGAGATAGATATTATTCATTCATCATATCATCAAGTCTCCACATAACATCTTAATGTCATGGAGATGCCATAGAAATTTGACCAACACAAAGTCCTTTCACACAGGGTTATCATAGAATCTATCATAAAGGACACAAACTCCACTATCCTTTTCATTATTGACTGTAGAGTCAACTCTATGTCAGGTAACATTTTTATTAGTCAGAGAATCATTATACATACCTTATTTAACTCAGGTGTCAAACCTCACTAATTTGTCACCTTTTCAACTTACATATTTATGTAATAATATCCTTTGATCTTGGGAGTTTTCCATACCCCTTACTTAGTTATCATCTCTCTTTCAAGGAAAGACCAGAGTTACGTTCTGTCACCCACTTGGGACTACAAGTCTTATCATGCATCTTTTGTGCCACTAAAATCTGCTGACACAACACTAAACTTTCTTATGACTTGTATCAACTATCCCATTAGTTGTTTATTTTCTTATCATAAGGAGAGGCTACGTATTAAAGAAGAACTATCTCAGAGTTATCTATAGATGTTATGTTTAAGATGCCTCAACAAATCTAGATAGGGATATTATAAGAAGTTATCTTTAACTTGATCAACTTTTCCCAAAACAATTCTACAATTGTTCCTTCAACTCATACATCTTTGTTGATGTCATGTTTATGCGGGGCATAAACCCCTAACATATGGTATCCATATTACAATATGTAAATAGACAAATTTCAAAGTTGGCCCTTCTAGGTAACCAAACATTATTCATCTTATCAGTAGTTATGTTCCCATCTTCTCATATCATTGAAAGTCCTTGGATACTAGGATTCTTTACCTTGGTATCCATTACATTTGTCAAAAACACAGCACATCCTCATCATTTCCATCTCTCTATTGTTATTACCAAAGCCACACATGTAAAAGGATCTTTCTTTCATCTTTGGGACATTATTTATTACACATATCTTTATCTTGGAACCAAAGTCCAAGATGAACTGATACTTTTCTAAGTATCCATCAACGGAACATTTTTAACTCATGTCCATTAGGTGTCATAAGAATCACTTGATTGCCATGTCCCTGAAAGGAAAGAACAAAAAGAAACATATTCCTCTTATCATCCCATCATTACCCAGGGTTTTTTTATCAAAGAGAAGAGATTATCATCTCCTCTAATTATTACATGAACTTTCAACTGTTCATGAGTCACTTACTCTTGTTTCATCCTAGGTTCCTTGCCATCAACATAGGAATTATAAGGATGACTGCATGTCATCACTCCTTTCTTTGTTATTGTCTAACATGTTCATGATCATCTCATGATTTTATCACATTTCCCATTTCATTATGCTCATTAGATTGTCTCAAAAAGACTACTTCATCAGAGTAATCAAAAAGATAACAATCTAAGAGTTCCATACTTACCTTATCTTTAATAGTTGAATACCTGACCAGGGTATACAAGTACTGAGATTAGGTAGTATGCACTTTGTGTACTATCATATTCCTTACTTTTCGTATCATCACAAACACATGATTTAACATTCCTTGATTTTCTCTAGGCATCACTTCTATATCTCATCCTCTTTCACACAGATAAGAGCAATTATAGAACATTTAAAAGAATACTAAACGGAATATAAATTCTAGTTCTCATCATTTCTTCCCTATGTTCCCATAGGGAAATCAATAGGGAGGTCCATTACAACAATCCTTTTTATGATTATCAGATAACATGAAGATAAGCACTATCTGACTGTTACCACTCACGGTCATCCACCACTTTAGGTTGACTCAACACATAGAGTCTTGCTCTTTCATGTTGTTGCTCTTACCTTTTTACACTATTGGGTTGTGACTTTTATAAGCCCTACCAAACCTACCTCGGTTGTTGAGTCATTTCCTCCCTTCTTTTCAAAGAAAAGAGTTTAGTATGCTCAACATGTCCATACATATAACATGTTTTTCCCTCATACCATGGTCTTATCGGTCTTATTACCAATGTAAAAACTAAGCCATGGGTTCTTATAGGTGGAAAGCTAGGATTTTTGCCTTTACTTAGCGACTACTGCCCTGGTGCACTAGGCATTTATTGCACTGATGGCACCAAAAACTTTGGATTTTTAGAACAACTAGGCAAATGTCTCTAAAATTATAAAGACCTTACCTTAATTCTCACCTTATTGCCCCTTCTTGAACATTACCATCACAGATGTACTATCTATTTATACTTATGGCAGAGTCTATTTTCTTTCCATATGTTAATCTTTCCCACATTTTCCACTATTCTAACATGACTATGTCATTCAGGACCCCTTATAGAGACCAACGTTTCTACATTAAGAACTGGTAACCTAGGTTGTAATGCTAGTATCAAGTCTACTATATGCATCACTATTGTCCTAACCAGTCCAATAAGAGCATAAAAACATGATTCTCTATCCTGATTGGGTCAAGATGGGAATTCTCAGGTGCTCATTCTTCTCTTTCCTGATCCCTTGCACCCTCTCTTGGTGCAACAATATTGCTCTTAGCAACGTGTTCCTCATGTTCTCTAGTCATTTTTAAACTTCACCCTTTCTTCTGCATAAGAAGAAGTCACTATAGAGTATACTAGAGGATGCTAGAATAGACTCAACACCTTATTCCTATGTCTCTGTAGACTCAGTGAACCTTAAGATCTGATGCCAAACATGTAACGACCATCATCAAACTGATAAACAAATCATTACTAATTACGCAGAATAAACATAATAAGAGGATTAACAAAAATCACTAAAATTTAAAACCATTTTGCAAGGAGATCCTTTTCCAGAAAACTCTTACTGAAAGATCCAAAACTCATACATATCATGATTACCTTGTACAACATCTCATCTTGAGGACAACATATAACAATTGCTCTATCAAAACACATACTGGAGAAACATAAAACCTCGAGGCATTCAAGAAAAAATCTCAGATCATTCATGAAACTAGTACAAATCAACTCCAAGGACCTAAGAGTACAGAGACAACACATAAGACTTCTATCTACAAGACACGACAGACAATTAACTCAACCTGAGTTGTCACTGCTACCTCAGTTGTTGTTCCTCCTCTACAAAAAGATCTTTGCCACCTCATGCATGTACACCTAAAAAAATGTGGATCCCACGGGGTAAGACAATTGTCCCAGCGAGAGATATAACTCTTCGCTGACAATATTATTATCATAGATTAAGCATTTATAAACTGAGAAGATGTTCTTTTTATATTAACAGGCAGGATAATTCACTGTATGAACAAAATGAAGTAATCTCCTTTCATAAGGAGAATATTACATCTACCCATGATATAATTATCAATCATCTATCTACTTTGCAAGGAATGTAAAGAAACATAAATATCATCTATCAACTAAGATGTATAACTGAATTGTGCATCAATCAATGTTTTCCATATTCATTCCTTAAGTAGATATGCTACACAACTGATTGCATTTTTCAATCACACTTATGCCATGAGGAGATGAGGTATACCACTCATACTCCAACCGACCACAGCTACGTAAAGCATCAGTATCATACAAGGTCAATGGAAGATCCGACTGTCATGACCTATGTTGTCTCAGTCAGTATGAGACCACAAGCAGGACATCTCATGTCAACTGCTACATAGCTTTCTGGGGTATGCTGACAACTTCGCTATAGAGAAACAATGGTGGTTGCACTCTCTTCTGGACTGAGAGATCTCATGTTTATCTACCGTCAATCCCAACATTCATCATCATCAGGAGATTCATGATACATCCATCCCAGAATTTATAATGAAGGAGATCTCACATCAATCCCTCATTAGGGCGTAAGGATATTCACGCCCATCACCCCGCATATTCAAAAATATGCGCTCTCCAGGAGATGTCATGGGAAAACCTGTTTCACCATCACCAAATGCTAACGATGATGGATCTATGGTCATGGCACTACATGATAAGATTCAACTTGATTAATTAAGTGCATTACCATATTCTTTTAGCATCAGTAAAGTTTTCAAACATGAATTATTATGACAAATGCTCACCCATATGTTTAAACAGCAGAATTAAACATAAACACACTAGAAAAGACTCAACACCTTAGTCCTATGTCTCTGTAGACTCAGTGAACATTAATCTCTGATACCAAAACGTGTAACGACCATCATCAAACTGACAAACAAATCATTACTAATTAAGCGAATGAACATAATAAGCAGATTAAAAAAAATCACTAAAATTTAAAACTCTTTCACAAGGAGATCCTTTTCCAGAAAACTCTTACTGAAAGATCCAAAACTCATACATATCATGATTACATTGTACAACAGCTCATATTGAGGACAACATATAATAGTTGCTCTATCAAAACACATACTGGAGCAACATAAAACCTCAAGGCATTCAAGCCAAAATTTCAGATCATTCATGAAACCAGTACGAACCAACTCCAAGGACCTAAGAGTACAAAGACGACACATAGGACTTCTATCTACAAGACACGACAGACATTACACTCAACCAGAGTTGTAACGGCTGCCTCAGCTGTTGTTCCTCCTCTGTAGAAAGATCTTTGCCACCTCGTGCATGTCAACCTAAAAAAATTTGGATCCCACAGGGTGAGACAATTGTCCCATCGAGAGATATAACTCTCCGCCGACCATATTATTATCATAGATTAATCATTTATAAAAAGAGAAGAGGTTCTTTTTATATTAAGAGGCAGGATAATTCACTGTATGAATAGAATCAAGTAATCTCCTTTCATAAGGAGAACATTGCATCTACCCATGGTAGAGTTATCAATCATCTATCTGCTTTGCAAGGAATGTAAAGAAATATAAATATCATCTATCAACTAAGATGTATAACTAAAGTGCACATCAATCAATGTTTTCCATATTCGATCCTTAAGCAGATATACTACACAACTGATTACATTTTTCAATCACACTTATGCCCTGAGGAGATGAGGTATACCACTCATACTCCAACCTACCACATCTACGTAAAGCATCAGTACCATACAAGGTCAATGGAAGAGTTGGCTGCCATGACTTCTACCATCTCGGTCAGTGCGAGACCACAAGTAGGACATCTCGTGTCAACTGCTACATAGATTTCCAGGGTATATTGGCAACTTTGCTATAGAGCTACAGTGGCAGCTGCACTCTCTTTGGGATTGAGAGATCTCGTATTTATCTACCATCAATCATGACATTCATCATCATTGGGAGATACGTGATACATCCACCCGACATTTATAATGAAGGAGATCCCTCATTAGGGCGTAAGGATATTCACGCCCATCACCCCCGAATATTCAAAAATATGCGCTCTCTTGGAGATCTCGTGGGAAAACCTATTTCACCATCACTAGTTGCTGACGATGATGGATCTATGGTCAGGGTACTACATGATAAGATTCCACTTGATTAATTAAGTGCATTATCGTATTCTTTTAGCATCAATCAAGTTTTCAAACATGAATTATTATGAAAAATGCTACAAAAAAGGTGTAATGCATCTATCAAGTACTTTTCAAATCTTTAAAGCACATATAACATTTAGGATCTCAATCCCTTATCTCATTACTGGGAATTTACATCCCTCAACATTACCATCATCATGATTACTAGATCTGGGTATTTGAACCCTTAGTTCATCATTGAACATTGTTACCATTTTTCAGGTAATTATTACCTCTAGGTCCTCAAACCAAGGTATTCATTTTACTTGTTGTTAAAGTATTCACATGAATCACAAGGCCATTGCACATCTTGTCACCTCTCACCAGGCAACAACTTATTCACATGGCTCACAAGGCCATTACACATTTTGTCAGCTCTCACTAGGCAACAACTTATTGACATGGCTCACAAGGCCATTACACATCTTGTCACCTCTCACTAGGCAACAACTTATTCACATGGCTCACAAGGCCATTAATTATTATACTTGTTACATAAGTATTTAGCATGCCTTACAAGGCTTATGCAATAAGAGAAATACAACTTTCCCATTATTAGGGTTAGGCTTTCCCTTTATAGCCGAATAGGGTTTCAAGTTCATATTATTAATTCAAACCCTAATTCATTGCTCCACACATCTAGGAGCATACACTGATATCATAAGTATTCAATCATACTTATTTATTCCCATCATTTATCATTAAATTATAATCAACACAAAGTATGAGTTTCTCTCTCATCCTCACTAGGATATCGATTACATCATACTTTATTAACTTGGCTTAACCCTTTTTCTCAAGTCATGTTAGCCTACACTTATCAATGTGCATTAAAATCATTACATATTAATGTAACAATTGACAGGACACACTTCATGTGTTACTCATCCAAGTATATTGGACTTAAGGTGCATCAAGGTATATCAACCTTGAGGTAATGGATGTGATATTTATCATCTCTTGAGGTATCACTTCCCTCATCACTTTTAACCTACTTAAGCTCATCAATTTATCTTGTATTAGGGCATTTCACATCCTAATACTTTACGCACTAACTCATCACATTTATCATGTAGGGTATTGGTCATGAGTCACACATTTGAATTATCCAACCATCATCAATGATATGGACTCATCTCGGGTTAAGACATGGCTGATATAAGTTTGTCCATTATAAACCACCTTAGGTGTTCCACCTATCAAGGTATTAGCCACACCATTACTTGGTGGTACACTCATCACTCCTAAGAGTGTCTTTCCCTCACCTTTACAAGGTGTATAGGGTTGAATCATGAATGTCAAGTTGAACACATGTATTGGGTTAAGTGTATATCGATCTAGGCATCTTCATATCCCTCATACCCTTACCCATTAAGGTATCAACCTTACCATTCATAATGTGTATCAACTTCACCCTTCATGGGTGTAACATCCTCACCTCACTTAAAGATATTGGCCACACCCTACTTTAGTGTATTGGCCATCACATGTACTAGGGTACTAACCACCTTGCCACTCTTGTCATCTAGTGTATTGGGTTACCCACCATATTATTTGAGAGATATGTGCTCAACACCATATTGTCGAAAAGGTGTATGCTTAACCCAATATCTATTTAATGGTGTATACTTGCTACCCATATCACCTAGAGGTCTATGTGTGCTTACCATATTGACCTTGAGGTGTATGTGTGCTTACCATATCGGGTTTGAGGTGTATGTGTGCTTACCATATCACTCTTGAGGTGTATGTATGCTTCCATATTGGGTTTGAGGTATATGTGTGCTTCTGATATCACCCTTGAGGTGTATGTATGCTTCCATATCGGGTTTGAAGTGTATGTGTACTTCCATATCACTTTTTATGTGTGTGTGTGCTTCACACCATATCGGGCAAAGAGGTGTGTGCTTCCTTACCATATCACTTTAGAGGTGTGTGTGTGCTTCACACCATATCGGGCAAAGAGGTGTGTGTTTAACCCAATATCATTTTTGAGGTGTTTTCTTGACCTCATATCATGCAAGAGGTGTATACTACACCACCAAATCATGAAAGAAAGTATAAAATCATATCCTTATCGTTTTAGTGGAGTAGGTGCATCACCATATTGGGTTAGAGGTGCCTGCATGTGTGCTTGAACCCGATATCATTTTATAAGGTGATACCCTCTTCTTCAAGCTCTAGACCTTCGTTCTAACTATTATAGTTCATGGCAACAGGTCTAAGAAACTACTGGAACTCATAATTTCACCAACTATTTAAGAAAATTTCGTAATTAAAAGTAGTTCATTAAGTATAGCAATTTAGGTGATGAATAATAACATGATAGAGTTCAAGTTACATAACCCGCCTTAAGAACAACTTCAAAGATCCGAACTCCAAATCTCCACGTTCCTAAGGTTGAAGATGACTTATCAAAAGTCCAAGGCTCGTTCACAACTCCATCATATACAAGGAATCACCATGGATAAGCAATTGGTGAAGAAGAAAAGAAAGGAAGATCATAACCCTAAAATCATGCTTCAATCCAAGGTTGAAGATGATCATGGCCTCACCTTAGGGTTAAGTATTGAGCTCCATCTTGATCCTTATCACCTTGAACGATACCTTACTACCCGTGCACGATATTCCATCACTTGTGTCCATATCCCCCTCACTTGTGGCCAAACACACTCCACTTGGCCGATATCGACATACTATGGCCGATATCAACATGCTATGGCCGATATTACTTGCTATGGTCGATACCCAAGGCCTATGCACGATACCACATCACCTATACACGATACAAAGGATCCATGCATGATATATATGAGCAAAGAGGTGGTAGGATTCGAAAAAGTTTACTAAGGGGTGAAAGAAGGGGTATATATACTTGTTGTTCATGAAGAAGTGTGGAAATAAGGTGTCATCAATTTAAGCTACTAGGTGCCATGTGTCCATGCATGGTTGACACATGTACTTGCATGCACTCCATCTTTATCTTGCCATGAAAAACAAAAACATGAGGATAATGCAAGTGATAAGGGTCGCTCCCCTTTGTTTATCTTCTAGGACAAGCCACTTCCACTCACATTATTATATTCACAAATTCAATGTAACCTTTTCCAAAGGCAAATTGCAAGCCGGTAACCATTGCTTTATGGAGGTGCTTAGCTCGTTTTTGAAGATTCAAAGAGTTAAAAACACAATATGGGGGTCTCCTCTTTGGATCCTTGGCCGATAGGGACTCCCATTTAATCACTACAACTCGATACACTTAATACAAGCTCAAATTAGGGTTTCCATTCAACCCCTTTCTTAGTCTTTTCATCACCAAGAATACCATCACTCATAATTGATTCAAACATGGTGTTTCATTCATTCTATATACTATAAATGATACATAGAGGAAGTAGGGACACTCTAGAGGTGTTAATTTTCATATCAACCCTACATTTTTGGTCAATTACAATTTGTACCAAAATTGGTGCACAAGGTACTAGCATTATTCAAACAAGTTCAAACTTAGCATTTAGGCTTTCCACAAGCCACCACTTAGCATCAATCTCTCTATTATGATGCTAAAACACTTAAGGCATGTTCAATATGTGACATTTTTCAATATAACCCCTCATCTTGGGTAAATTACACTTTGGTCCAAAACAAAGGAACATTGCTCAAACATCATTCAATCAGGACCAAACTTGAAACATAAGTGTGTCACATGATAACAAAACTCCTTAGAGGATTATATTAAATTTCTAAGAAACTTTTGACAGAGGAGTAAGAAGATCGGGCAACTTTTGATAGATCTGCCCCTCTGTGTTGTACAGAACCAAGGCACCACACACAGGTATAAGAGTAAATCAGTTATATTCTCGGCCAGCTACATGGTGAATGGGAAAGGCTGACATGGCAGCCTCCCATTGGTCCAAGTAAGTGATTTTTGTAAAAATCATATATAATTAATGGTAGCTTGGAAGGATACATATAATATATGAATTTTTCTCACAAAAATGTGTGTAATCCATTAAAATTACATTTAGATCCTAATTAATCTTGCAATTCGAAAAAAGTTGAAGTTACCAACTTTAATGCATTCATGCTTAAGAAACCATAATCTATGATGATTAATAATTTGGGAAGGGTTATATGGATGTTTAAAGTTGATATTAACCTATTGATTATAAAAGGACACATTAGATACAAAAGGATAATGGCTATGCATAGTTTAATTAATTTAAGGTTCCATATACACAAATATGTTTTAATGGACCTTGAAACCCTAATTGAACATATTGGTTGAGTTCATGTTACTTAATTATTAAAATTGAGTATTTGCAACCTGTTGGTTAGTTAATAACGAACTTGAACCTGATCTAGATGTTTCTTGCATGATTTAGGGTTTTACACCAAATAAGAATGATTAAGCACTTAGAAACCCTAATTTAGGGTAAAAGAGAAAAATATCACTTTTAATATGATATATGTGATAATATGTTGTTGGAAGATGATCCTAATCCTGTTGAACAATATAGGTTAGAATCATTAGGGTTTAAGAGAAATTTTTCCTAACTAGGGTTTGTAGTGATAAAAGTACAAGAAAAACTCTAACTGCAATGGAAACCCTAAAAGTGGACTAGAAACCCTAGGAAGCAAGCTAGATTTAATAGATCTTGATGACATGATTTATGATAGGAAATTATATGCATATTTCAAGATCTCTTTGTGTGCTTGCTTGCCTATTGGATTTCTTACATTGATTGGATTATTTCTGTCTCAAATCTTCCTGACATGTATGTGGCTATTTATGATTAACTGCTTTAGTTTCATAGGGTTTTCTCAGATGATTAATTGAATTGAATGTAACCTAACTGTTGGAAGTTCATATATGCAAATTCATAAAGTCACTATGATTATCACAGTTAATTTATAAGTGTGTATTCTCGCACCTACATGCCACCCTAATGTATGATGCAATGAGGTCAAGACCAAGAGGGAAGACCAATGGGAACCATGAGAGGTGACCCCAGGCACCAAGCTCAGGATAGAGATGGTGGCCTTATGATATTTCATGACTAATGGGCACATTGAGAGGTGACCCCAGGAACCAAGCTCAGGATGGAGAAGGTGGCCTTATGTCTATTGCAAAAGAGAAATCATAAAGAGGGTATTCCAAGGTTAGGGAAAAAGAAGTGGAGAATGTCACATTGAAGACGTAAATTGGATTGTTAATTAACTTGATTGTGATATTTAGGTCATTAGCAATATTTGTGAAATTTTGGTTGTCCCCACATACCGGCATATTCATTTATGTTGACTGACATTTTGGTTGTCGGCATTTTAGGTACAATATGAAAAGGACAAATACTAAGGTGACATATTGTGCATATATGAATTAAAGTAAAAGGAGGATTAGTTAGAATAGACTCTAGTTGTGGATAGTAGTTTAGAAATCCAATATTTTAAAAAGGTATGTAAAGTTTTATTTTATTCCATATTTTTAGTATAGTTTTGGTATAATTTAGTAATTATTATTGATTATTTATCAAACCATTGATCTAGTTAATTGGGATAACGACTCCGACCTTTTGGTCTCCCTTAATTGGGGGTTATGGGGAGGCGGGGTCATTACATAGGTGCTCAAAGATGCAACCATATCAAACATGTTATGAACACTTATGAGACACAACATACGTTTAAAGATTACAGATAAACCCTAGATATGGGAAAAATTGCATTAACTCCCTTATAAGCACATAAATTGTAAAACTAGATCTAACAATGTCCAAATTGGAACAAACATGAAACTTAGCTTTCTCACATAATATGAAATAATTAGTTAGGGTTTTATTAAAGTTAACTCAATTAAGATAACCTAGCACGTTTAACCATAAAGCCATGTTAGAGGTCTTACAATTATATACTTCTAGGAAATATTATGGAATATAAGTGTCACAATAAAAATTTCATAGCATTTCTTTTTCAAAGATGTTTTCCATGATTTGAATAATAAATAATTAGATAGACATAAACTATATGGAATCAAGTAGGTAACAAATAATTTTTATTTTGCATGGCTTTCCAAGGAGAAATGTTTCTACAAAGTTGTGGACAAGGTAGAAAGAAAAAATATGAATAAGAAATCTTGACATCGATCTCTATAGTTGGTTGCATGCTATAGGGCCTAAAGTTGTTACCGTTTATTATCATATGAAAATAACTTCTTATGTTACTTAATATGTGGATGATCAATTTTAAAAGAAGTTAGTATTATAAAGCTATAGTGCCAAAGAGATTTTCATCAAGTTAAATGAGATACCATATGACTACCAAAAGAGAAAGAATGGATATCTACAAGAAAAATGAACTAAATCTGGTCTAGATTGGTATATTGTACAAGGAAAATAACACAACTATAAGAGGTAAGAGTTAGACAATTAATAACATTGATAAGGGTATAAATCGACAAGAAAATGCTATTTGAAGATATTATATTACATGAAATACATTCGGTGGTAATAGATGGATAATATGTAGTGACATGGATTGATGGCTAGCTGATTTAGTATATCTTTTTATGATGTCGAGTGGAACCCAAGACCAAACACATGGTGGTAAGTCATGCACACCTAATAGTGTCAGATTCTCTTGCAAGGATAGCCCACGACTATACCAGGAGGTATTCTTTCATAAAATTTATTCCCTAGAGGACTTAAGCTTCAGTTCTCCTCTTCAACAAAATTTACATGCCGATCCAACCTCAACATGGTAGATGAGCTAGCATTCCTTAATCATATCCTCTAGGGGAACCCGTATGAGCTTTGTTTAATATCTATGAATTCATATGTATATTATTTTGTTTCATTTGGTTATTATTAGTAGTTAAATATGTGTTTATTCTAGGTATACGGGTCACTATTTCATTGGCCTTGACCGACCCAAGTTCCATTCTATTGGTTGCCTTTGGGTTTGGGTTCAAATAAATCTGACATATCCAATAACACCTAAGGATCTACATCACGATAACACCCCCATGATACCCACAACACTTGTGATACCTTGTCCCCCCCCTACACTTTTCATCATGTCTCCCACTGTACACCTAGAGAAAGATTTCTCTGTCGATCTTCCAACCAATTCCATGAGACTCTTGAAAGTTTTCACTAGAAGGAGCATCCTAGTAACCGTCACGAATAACATCGACAATAACACTATTAATATTCTTGATGTCACCCATGCCATTGCACTAATTCTCCCTGGTCACACTTTCCTAAAGCCTACAATACTCTCACTCTTCTAGCTTCTTTACTCTGTCCCGGAAGGCACTATGCTTGATCACCTCTTTGGTTAGGTTATGACTATTCTATGTGGCACTAGTTTTGTCCAAGCTAACATTACCAGATGGACTCCTGAACACAGATCATCCCTAGCTGGATCTGGAGGATCAGGATAGGTTGCGATAGCTGATCTTCCACCACACCTCTAGGAGGTTGAAGTTTTCAGATCTATCACCCACTCCATAGGAGCTACACTTTAGTTTGTTAGATAGGACACTCTCCAACCCCCACAATACATCAAATCCTATTGTGTCTTCTTTTTCAAACAAGCTATCACTCTTCCAGCATCCCTTAAGATCCTTTTGGGTGAGAATATTTATAGGGTTAAGCTTATGGTTGAAAACACATCTTCCATCAAAATCACCTTCTCTGACATAGGTGTACACACCCCCTCTTGGTACCACCCAACAAACAACAAGAAACCCTTCAAAAACATTAGAAAACCCACTGAAAGAAGCATGATTTGGGAAAGAAAGAATACAACCACCTTATCTTTAGAAGAAACCAACCACTCAGTTGACAACAAAAGACCCAGAACATCATCACCATCTGTAGATATCACAAATAACACTCTATAAAACTCTTTCAAACCCTTCCCTTTCCACAACAATGATACATACACTGTTATGAATATCGATTTTGATACTGTACAAAAATTGAAGATTGTTATTACTGATGAGATTAGATCATCACAGAGTCTGAAGCCAAAAAGAAAGGAAAAGGCTACAGGAACCATCCAATCCATCAACACCATGTCCAACACACCTGAAGGACTAACATGAAGAAACTACTTTGCCTCGCTAGAGTCAGGACATGCCTCTACATCAACTCAGGTGATACCTGCTGAAGATGAGCTGGGAAACATATTTGGTGACCACAACAGTGGTGCGTGCTACTCCCTAGAGGACATTATCGCCAACGACACTGTAAGGACTCTGACCTTTGTTTTGGGCTTACCTTGTTTTCTTTGCCTAAACCTTGTGTTTAGATGCTTGCTAATCACCTCAAATGGTGATTAGGGTTTGTTTGTGCTTTGTTGAGATTTGGAGGTGCAACTTGCAAATAACCCAAGTTTTAGGGTTGATGTGAAAGTTTGACCCCTTGAGAGATGTTTCTCTCTCTCCTTGCATCCTCTAGGGTTGAGAGGATGGGTTCGGCTCATTGTTGGAGTATCTTTGGGCTTTGTTTTTCCTTGTTGAGCTTTGTTTGGGCTTTGGCTAGCTTTGTTGGGCCTTGTATCAGGCATGGGTGAGCTTGGTGCCTTGTGTCGGCCATGGTGTATCGGCCAGGTGGTTGTGTCAGGAAAGTGGTGTGTCACCCGTGAGGTGTATCGGCCAAGTGACATTCTTTGACCTAGTATCATTGTGTCACCCCCCTTGTGGACACTTGGTGCTTGTTTCTTACATGTAGCAAAAGCTTTGGACATGTGGTGGTGGGTGAGATAGTAGGTGGCTTTGCCCCATGGATAAGTGTCCTTTGGTTGGGTGACACCTTGCCTTAGTCTCCCCTTCACCCTCTTCTATATATGTCTCTCCTTTCTCTTTCTTGGGATCACTTTAGTTCCTTAGTTACCTTTCTTTTTCCTTGGTGGACGATACCTCTCCTTGGTAGAGCTTAGTGGTCGATCTCCTTGGTGGAGTCTTCTTCTTCCTCTAGTGGTGGCCGAACCCTAGAGTGTGTCTTTCTTCTCTTCTTGTGGTGAGCATCTCCCCCTCTTTCCTTGGCACCTTCTTCTCCTTCTTTCTTGTTCTTCGGCCATGGTGGTTATAAGCTTTGTTTTTCTTCTTGTGGTGGCCGAAGGTGGTGCTTAGATCTTGGAAGCTTGGTGCTAGGAGCTTGGAGCTTTCTTAAGGCAGGTTACATAATTCCTAACCCTAGCTATACTACTTCTTTTTCATGTTGCATGTTTATATGTCATCTTGATCGACCATGCATCTTGTTAGATATGTTTCTTTCCCTAGTATGTACCCTTTTATTTTGTTATATATATAGTGGTCATGTTGTTGATGTGTTCTTAGACCTTGTGGCCGAACCTTGAGTTTAGGGTTCCTTGGGAAAAACCCCTTTCTCTCCCATTTGGTTTTGAGAAGTGAGTTCGAGCTCTAGTGGTGTAGGCAAAACCCCTCTTACTTGGTTGTTGAGAGGTGAGTCTATCCTCTAGTTGCTTGGGCAATACCCTTCTCTCACCATGGATTTGAGAGGTGAGCCTTGGTTGGAATCTTGACCGATAAGGGGATGATCCACCTTGTTGCCCGATATGTGATGGAGGTTGTGCAAAACCCTTCTCTCTTGGTTGTTGAGAGGTGAGCCAACTCTCTTGATCTATTAGGGATTGATGATGGTGATCTTGAGGTTGATGATGACCAAAATGATATGGTCCTTGTGCCTTGCACGATACCCCTTTGTGATGAGTTACCTAATACCTCTCTCCTAGGGTTGAGTCTTGGGAAATATGCTAAGAAGCATTCTTTGTCCCTTTTTCCCAATTTGAACTCCTACCTTAGTTGGTGCTTATGGGCGTTATGCCTTTGGCCGACATGATGCGTGGTAGACATCTCTGTTTTGTGCCTTGGGTGATATGGGTTGGTTTTGGTGTTGCTCGATATGGTGCTTGGGTGGTGAGGGTAGGAGGTACCTTTGGTGAGGGTAGGAGGTACCTTTGGTGAGGGTTATGCCTAGCTCGAAAGCTTAGGTTGGTGAGTTTGTTATCTTGTGCCCACACCTATATGGATGACGAGTTATGAATGATAGGTTGTGACCAGTGATATGTTTGATACCTAAGGTTGGTGCTAAGTGAGATGATTAGATACATGATTATGTTCATAAGATATAGGGCATAGTGAATGCTCATGGTTTGATTACAATAATGTAATTTGTTTACAAGATAAAACTTTGTGTTTCATGTAACTATGATCATGGATGTTGTTCCAATCATGTACCTTAAACCCCAATAGCATGATAATCATTAAGATCTATGTTTGGTGATTCAATTATCTCTCTTGATATGCATACTAACCATGCAGGTGAATCAAGTGAATTCATAGCCATGTAAGAGCTATGAGGTATATGTGTTTTGAATAACATTGAATAATGATAATCCTTGATTGATTGGATAACATGCATCACTTGTATGATGTGAAAAGGTTTGTTGACCTGATAAAGGCTGAGTGCCTAGTTGAGGTGTTATCCTCTGATGTTGAGATAAGGGATTTCTATCCCATGGAGAGGCAGTGGCATTCTGTGATGAGGGATTAAGATCCCATGGTAATAATGGAACTCAATGTTGTTTATGTTTTACAACTTGGTTGCCTCAACAATCCACTTAAAATATACTAATTAATTATAGTGGAACATATTATGTAGTTTTTCCTGGGTAGCCTGACCCTGTGTGGCTCAGTTGGGTTTTAAGGCAATCAGAGAAGGCAGCGGAAACAACAATTTCTCTCTCAAAACCCAGAATGAAGGAATCGCATCAACATCTATACAGTAGGAAGGATGGTTTGTAGAAACATACCTTATCCTGAGGCTTGCTCGACAACGTTACATCACGGCTTGCGTGGTCTTCACCTCTGGTCTTGGATGGTGTCTGTGCAGCTCCTACTCTCACCGGGACTATCAGGATTGACAGATGTCCTCTGAGCGGCAGAAGTCTCCCGCCTCTACAGTAGTCCACACGGACCACCTAGAACTCTGATCGCCTTGTCTTTTCATCACCAAGACTACTACCACTCATAAATGATTCAAACATGGTCTCTAATTCATTCTCTATCTTATAAATGATACATAGAGGAATTAGGAACACTCTATAGGTGTTAATTTGCATATCAACCCCACATTTTGGGTAAATTACAAATTGTACTAAAATTGGTGCACAAGGTACCAACATTATTCAAACAAGTTCAAACTTGGCATTTAGGCTTTCCACAAGCCACCACTTAGCATCAATCTCTCTCTTATGATGATAAAACATTTAAGGCATGTTCAATATGTGACATATTGCAAAATAACCCCTCATCTTGGGTAAATTGCACTTTGGTCCAAAATAAAGGAACATTACTCAAACAACATTCAATCAGGACCAAACTTAAAACATAAGTGTGTCACATGATAACGAAACTCCTTAGAGGATTATATTAAATTTATAAGCAACTTAATTAGCCAAAACAAATAGGGTTACCTCATAACTCAGGTCAGGGTCATATCAAGTTATAAACCCCTAACAAGGATTTCGTCCCTGAAATCCCAGGTAAAGAGAGATAGATATTATTCATTCATCATATCATCAAGTCTCCACATAACATCTTAATGTCATGGAGATGCCATAGAAATTGGACCAACACAAAGTCCTTTCACACAGGGTTATCATAGAATCTATCATAAAGGACACAAACTCCACTATCCTTTTCATTATTGACTGTAGAGTCAACTCTATGTCAGGTAACATTTTTCTTAGTCAGAGAATCATTATACATACCTTATTTAACTCAGGTGTCAAACCTCACTAATTTGTCACCTTTTCAACTTACATCTTTATGTAATAATATCCTTTGATCTTGGGAGTTTTCCATACCCCTTACTTAGTTATCATCTCTCTTTCAAGGAAAGACCAGAGTTACGTTCTGTCACCCACTTGGGACTACAAGTCTTATCATGCATCTTTTGTGCCACTAAAATCTGCTGACACAACACTAAACTTTCTTATGACTTGTATCAACTATCCCATTAGTTGTTTATTTTCTTATCATAAGGAGAGGCTACGTATTAAAGAAGAACTATCTCAGAGTTATCTATAGATGTTATGTTTAAGATGCCTCAACAAATCTAGATAGGGATATTATAAGAAGTTATCTTCAACTTGATCAACTTTTCCCAAAACAATTCTACAATTGTTCCTTCAACTCATACATCTTTGTTGATGTCATGTTTATGCGGGGCATAAACCCCTAACATATGGTATCCATATTACAATATGTAAATAGACAAATTTCAAAGTTGGCCCTTCTAGGTAACCAAACATTATTCATCTTATCAGTAGTTATGTTCCCATCTTCTCATATCATTGAAAGTCCTTGGATACTAGGATTCTTTACCTTGGTATCCATTACATTTGTCAAAAACACAGCACATCCTCATCATTTCCATCTCTCTATTGTTATTACCAAAGCCACACATGTAAAAGGATCTTTCTTTCATCTTTGGGACATTATTTATTACACATATATTTATCTTGGAACCAAAGTCCAAGATGAACTGATACTTTTCTAAGTATCCATCAACTGAACATTTTTAACTCATGTCCATTAGGTGTCATAAGACTCACTTGATTTCCATGTCCCTGAAAGGAAAGAACAAAAAGAAACATATTCCTCTTATCATCCCATCATTACCCAGGGTTTTTTTATCAAAGAGAAGAGATTATCATCTCCTCTAATTATTACATGAACTTTCAACTGTTCATGAGTCACTTACTCTTGTTTCATCCTAGGTTCCTTGCCATCAACATAGGAATTATAAGGATGACTGCATGTCATCACTCCTTTCTTTGTTATTGTCTAACATGTTCATGATCATCTCATGATTTTATCACATTTCCCATTTCATTATGATCATTAGATTGTCTCAAAAAGACTACTTGATCAGAGTAATCAGAAAGATAACAATCTAAGAGTTCCATACTTACCTTATCTTTAATAGTTGAATACATGACCAGGGTATACAAGTATTGAGATTAGGTAGTATGCACTTTGTGTATTATCATATTCCTTACTTTTTGTATCATCACAAACACATGATTTAACATTCCTTGATTTTCTCCAGGCATCACTTCTATATCTCATCCTCTTTCACACAGATAAGAGCAATTATAGAACATTTAAAAGAATACTAAACGGAATATAAATTCTAGTTCTCATCATTTCTTCCCTATGTTCCCATAGGGCAATCAATAGGGAGGTCCATTACAACAATCCTTTTTATGATTATCAGATAACATGAAGATAAGGCATATCGAAATGTAAAAAGCACTATCTAACTGTTACCCCTCACGGTCATCCACCACTTCAGGTTGACTCAACACATAGAGTCTATCTCTTTCATGTTGTTGCTCTTACCTTTTTACACTATTGGGTTGTGACTTTTGTAAGCCCTACCAAACCTACCTCGGTTGTTGAGTCATTTCCTCCCTTCTTTTCAAAGAAAAGAGTTTAGTATGCTCAACATGTCCATACATATAACATGTTTTTCCCTCATACCATGGTCTTATCGGTCTTATTACCAATGTAAAAACTAAGCCATGGGTTCTTATAGGTGGAAAGCTAGGATTTTTGCCTTTACTTAGCGACTACTGCCCTGGTGCACTAGGCATTTATTGCACTGATGGCACCAAAAACTTTGGCTTTTTAGAACAACTAGGCAAATGTCTCTAAAATTATAAAGACCTTACCTTAATTCTCAGCTTATTTCCCCTTCTTGAACATTACCATCACAGATGTACTATCTATTTATACTTATGGCAGAGTCTATTTTCATTCCATATGTTAATCTTTCCCACATTTTCCACTATTCTAACATGACTATGTCATTCAGGACCCCTTATAGAGACCAACGTTTCTACAGTAAGAACTGGTAACCTAGGTTGTAATGCTAGTATCAAGTCTCCTATATGCATCACTATTGTCCTAACCAGTCCAATAAGAGCATAAAAACATGATTCTCTATCCTGATTGGGTCAAGATGGGAATTCTCAGGTGCTCATTCTTCTCTTTCCTGATCCCTTTCACCCTCTCTTGGTGCAACAATATTGCTCTTAGCAACGTGTTCCTCATGTTCTCTAGTCATTTTTAAACTTCACCCTTTCTTCTGCATAAGAAGAAGTCACTATAGAGTATACTAGAGGATGCTAGAATAGACTCAACACCTTATTCCTATGTCTCTGTAGACTCAGTGAACCTTAAGCTCTGATGCCAAACATGTAACGACCATCATCAAACTGATAAACAAATCATTACTAATTACGCAGAATAAACATAATAAGAGGATTAACAAAAATCACTAAAATTTAAAACCATTTTGCAAGGAGATCCTTTTCCAGAGAACTCTTACTGAAAGATCCAAAACTCATACATATCATGATTACCTTGTACAACATCTCATCTTGAGGACAACATATAACAATTGCTCTATCAAAACACATACTGGAGAAACATAAAACCTCGAGGCATTCAAGCCAAAATATCAGATCATTCATGAAACTAGTACAAATCAACTCCAAGGACCTAAGAGTACAGAGACAACACATAGGACTTCTATCTACAAGACACGACAGACAATAAACTCAACCTGAGTTGTCACTGCTGCCTCAGTTGTTGTTCCTCCTCTACAGAAAGATCTTTGCCACCTCGTGCATGTCCACCTAAAAAAATGTGGATCCCACGGGGTGAGACAATTGTCCCAGCGAGAGATATAACTCTTCGCTGACCATATTATTATCATAGATTAAGCATTTATAAACTGAGAAGAGGTTCTTTTTATATTAACAGGCAGGATAATTCACTGTATGAACAAAATGAAGTAATCTCCTTTCATAAGGAGAACATTGCATCTACCCATGATATAATTATCAATCATCTATCTGCTTTTCAAGGAATGTAAAGAAACATAAATATCATCTATCAACTAAGATGTATAACTGAATTATGCATCAATCAATGTTTTCCATATTCATTCCTTAAGTAGATATGCTACACAGCTGATTGCATTTTTCAATCACACTTATGCCATGAGGAGATGAGGTATACCACTCATAATCCAACCGACCACGGCTACGTAAAGCATCGGTACCATACAAGGTCAATGGAAGAGCCGACTGTCATGACCTATGTCGTCTCAGTCAGTATGAGACCACAAGCAGGACATCTCATGTCAACTGCTACATAGCTTTCTGGGGTATGCTGACAACTTCGCTATAGAGCAACAACGGTGGTTGCACTCTCTTCTGGACTGAGAGATCTCATGTTTATCTACCGTCAATCCCAACATTCATCATCATCGGGAGATTCATGATACATCCATCCCAGAATTTATAATGAAGGAGATCTCACATCAATCCCTCATATTCACGCCCATCACCCCGCATATTCAAAAATATGCGCTCTCCAGGAGATGTCGTGGGAAAACCTATTTCACCATCACCAATTGCTAACGATGATGGATCTATGGTCATGGCACTACATGATAAGATTCAACTTGATTAATTAAGTGCATTACCATATTCTTTTAGCATCAGTAAAGTTTTCAAACATGAATTATTATGACAAATGCTCACCCATATGTTTAAACAGCAGAATTAAACATAAACACACTAGAAAAGACTCAACACCTTAGTCCTATGTCTCTGTAGACTCAGCGAACACTAATCTCTGATACCAAAACTTGTAACGACCATCATCAAACTGAAAAATAAATCATTACTAATTAAGCGGAATGAACATAATAAGCAGATTAAAAAAATCACTAAAATTTAAAATTGTTTCACAAGGAGATCCTTTTCCAGAAAACTCTTACTGAAAGATCCAAAACTCATAAATATCATGATTACATTGTACAATAGCTCATAATGAGGACAACATATAACAGTTGCTCTATCAAAACACATACTGGAGCAACATAAAACCTCAAGGCATTCAAGCCAAAATCTCAGATCATTCATGAAACTAGTACGAACCAACTCCAAGGACCTAAGAGTACAAAGACGACACATAGGACTTCTATCTACAAGACACGACAGACATTACACTCAACCAGAGTTGTAACGGCTGCCTCAGCTGTTATTCCTCCTCTATAGAAAGATCTTCGCCACCTCGTGCATGTCCACCTAAAAAAATTTGGATCCCACAGGGTGAGACAATTGTCCCATCGAGAGATATAACTCTCCGCCGACCATATTATTATCATAGATTAATCATTTATAAAAAGAGAAGAGGTTCTTTTTATATTAATAGGCAGGATAATTCACTGTATGAATAGAATCAAGTAATCTCCTTTCATAAGGAGAACATTTCATCTACCCATGGTAGAGTTATCAATCATCTATCTGCTTTGCAAGGAATGTAAAGAAATATAAATATCATCTATCAACTAAGATGTATAACTAAAGTGCACATCAATCAATGTTTTCCATATTCGATCCTTAAGCAGATATACTACACAACTGATTACATTTTTCAATCACACTTATGCCCTGAGGAAATGAGGTATACCACTCATACTCCAACCTACCACATCTACGTAAAGCATCAGTACCATACAAGGTCAATGGAAGAGTTGGCTGCCATGACTTATACCGTCTCGGTCAGTGCGAGATCACAAGTAGGACATATCGTGTCAACTGCTACATAGATTTCCAGGGTATATTGGCAACTTCGCTATAGAGCTACAGTGGCAGCTGCACTCTCTTTGGGATTGAGAGATCTCGTATTTATCTACCATCAATCCCGACATTCATCATCATTGGGAGATACGTGATACATCCACCCGACATTTATAATGAAGGAGATCCCTCATTAGGGCGTAAGGATATTCACGCCCATCACCCCTGAATATTCAAAAATATGCGCTCTCTTGGAGATCTCGTGGGAAAACCTATTTCACCATCACTAGTTGCTGACGATGATGGATCTATGGTCAGGGTACTACATGATAAGATTCCACTTGATTAATTAAGTGCATTATCGTATTCTTTTAGCATCAATCAAGTTTTCAAACATGAATTATTATGAAAAATGCTACAAAAAAGGTGTAATGCATCTATCAAGTACTTTTCAAATCTTTAAAGCACATATAACATTTAGGATCTCAATCCCTTATCTCATTACTGGGAATTTACATCCCTCAACATTACCATCATCATGATTACTAGATCTGGGTATTTGAACCCTTAGTTCATCATTGAACATTGTTACCATTTTTCAGGTAATTATTACCTCTAGGTCCTCAAACCAAGGTATTCATTTTACTTGTTGTTAAAGTATTCACATGAATCACAAGGCCATTGCACATCTTGTCACCTCTCACCAGGCAACAACTTATTCACATGGCTCACAAGGCCATTACACATTTTGTCAGCTCTCACTAGGCAACAACTTATTGACATGGCTCACAAGGCCATTACACATCTTGTCACCTCTCACTAGGCAACAACTTATTCACATGGCTCACAAGGCCATTAATTATTATACTTGTTACATAAGTATTTAGCATGCCTTACAAGGCTTATGCAATAAGAGAAATACAACTTTCCCATTATTTGGGTTAGGGTTTCCCTTTATAGCCGAATAGGGTTTCAAGTTCATATTATTAATTCAAACCCTAATTCATTGCTCCACACATCTAGGAGCATACACTGATATCATAAGTATTCAATCATACTTATTTATTCCCATCATTTATCATTAAATTATAATCAACACAAAGTATGAGTTTCTCTCTCATCCTCACTAGGATATCGATTACATCATACTTTATTAACTTGGCTTAACCCTTTTTCTCAAGTCATGTTAGCCTACACTTATCAATGTGCATTAAAATCATTACATATTAATGTAACAATTGACAGGACACACTTCATGTGTTACTCATCCAAGTATATTGGACTTAAGGTGCATCAAGGTATATCAACCTTGAGGTAATGGATGTGATATTTATCATCTCTTGAGGTATCACTTCCCTCATCACTTTTAACCTACTTAAGCTCATCAATTTATCTTGTATTAGGGCATTTCCCATCCTAATACTTTACACACTAACTCATCACATTTATCATGTAGGGTATTGGTCATGAGTCACACATTTGAATTATCCAATCATCATCAATGATATGGACTCATCTCGGGTTAAGACATGGTTGATATAAGTTTGTCCATTATAAACCACCTTAGGTGTTCCACCTATCAAGGTATTAGCCACACCATTACTTGGTGGTACACTCATCACTCCTAAGAGTGTCTTTCCCTCACCTTTACAAGGTGTATAGGGTTGAATCATGTATGTCAAGTTGAACACATGTATTGGGTTAAGTGTATATCGATCTAGGCATCTTCATATCCCTCATACCCTTACCCATTAAGGTATCAACCTTACCATTCATAATGTGTATCAACTTCACCCTTCATGGGTGTAACATCCTCACCTCACTTAAAGATATTGGCCACACCCTACTTTAGTGTATTGGCCATCACATGTACTAGGGTAGTAACCACCTTGCCACTCTTGTCATCTAGTGTATTGGGTTACCCACCATATTATTTGAGAGATATGTGCTCAACACCATATTGTCGAAAAGGTGTATGCTTAACCCAATATCTATTTAATGGTGTATACTTGCTACCCATATCACCTAGAGGTCTATGTGTGCTTACCATATCGACCTTGAGGTGTATGTGTGCTTACCATATCACCCTTGAGGTGTATGTATGCTTCCATATTGGGTTTGAGGTATATGTGTGCTTCTGATATCACCCTTGAGGTGTATGTATGCTTCCATATCGGGTTTGAAGTGTATGTGTACTTCCATATCACTTTTTATGTGTGTGTGTGCTTCACACCATATCGGGCAAAGAGATGTGTGCTTCCTTACCATATCACTTTAGAGGTGTGTGTGCTTCACACCATATCGGGAAAAGAGGTGTGTGTTTAACCCAATATCATTTTTGAGGTGTTTTCTTGACCTCATATCATGCAAGAGGTGTATACTACACCACCATATCATGAAAGAAAGTATAAAATCATATCCTTATCGTTTTAGTGGAGTAGGTGCATCACCATATGGGGTTAGAGGTGCCTGCTTGTGTGCTTGAACCCGATATCACTTTATAAGGTGATACCCTCTTCTTCAAGCTCTAGACCGTCGTTCTAACTATTATAGTTCATGGCAACAGGTCTAAGAAACTACTGGAACTCATAATTTCACCAACTATTTAAGAAAATTTCGTAATTAAAAGTAGTTCATTAAGTATAGCAATTTAGGTGATGAATAATAACATGATAGAGTTCAAGTTACATAACCCGCCTTAAGAACAACTTCAAAGATCCGAACTCCAAAGCTCCACGTTCCTAAGGTTGAAGATGACTTATCAAAATTCCAAGGCTCGTTCACAACTCCATCATATACAAGGAATCACCATGGATAAGCAATTGGTGAAGAAGAAAAGAAAGGAAGATCATAACCCTAAAATCATGCTTCAATCCAAGGTTGAAGATGATCATGGCCTCACCTTAGGGTTAAGTATTGAGCTCCATCTTGATCCTTATCACCTTGAACGATACCTTACTACCCGTTCACGATATGCCATCACTTGTGTCCATATCCCCCTCACTTGTGGCCAAACACACTCTACTTGGCCGATATCGACTTGCTATAGCCGATATCAACATGCTATGGTCGATATTACTTGCTATGGGTGATACCTAAGGCCTATGCACGATACCACATCACCTATGCACGATACAAAGGATCCATGCATGATATCTATGAGCAAGGAGGTGGTAGGATTCGAAAAAGTTTACTAAGGGGTGAAAGAAGGGGTATATATACTTGTTGTTCATGAAGAAGTGTGGAAATAAGGTGTCATCAATTTAAGCTACTAGGTGCCATGTGTCCATGCATGGTTGACACATGTACTTGCATGCACTCCATCTTTATCTTTCCATGAAAAACAAAAACATGAGGATAATGCAAGTGATAAGGGTCGCTCACCTTTGGTTATCTTCTAGGACAAGCCACTTCCACTCACATTTATAATATTCACAAATTCAATGTAACCTTTTCCAAAGGAAAATTGCAAGCCGGTAACCATTGCTTTATGGAGGTGCTTAGCTCGTTTTTGAAGAGTCAAAGAGTTAAAAACACAATATGGGGGTCTCCTCTTTGGATCCTTGTCCGATAGGGACTCCCATTTAATCACTACAACCCGATACACTTAATACAAGCTCAAATTAGGGTTTCCATTCAACCCCTTTCTTAGTCTTTTCATCACCAAGAATACCATCACTCATAATTGATTCAAACATGGTGTTTAATTCATTATATATACTATAAATGATACATAAAGGAAGTAGGGACACTCTAGAGGTGTTAATTTTCATATCAACCCTACATTTTTGGTCAATTACAATTTGTACCAAAATTGGTGCACAAGGTACTAGCATTATTCAAACAAGTTCAAACTTAGCATTTAGGCTTTCCACAAGCCACCACTTAGCATCAATCTCTCTATTATGATGCTAAAACACTTAAGGCATGTTCAATATGTGACATTTTTCAATATAACCCCTCATCTTGGGTAAATTACACTTTGGTCCAAAACAAAGGAACATTGCTCAAACATCATTCAATCAGGACCAAACTTGAAACATAAGTGTGTCACATGATAACAAAACTCCTTAGAGTATTATATTAAATTTCTAAGAAACTTTTGACAGAGGAGGAAGAAGATCGGGCAACTTTTGATAGATCTGCCCCTCTGTGTTGTACAGAACCAAGGCACCACACACGGGTATAAGAGTAAATCAGTTATATTCTCGGCCAGCTACATGGTGAATGGGAAAGGCTGACATGGCAGCCTCCCATTGGTCCAAGTAAGTGATTTTTGTAAAAATCATATATAATTAATGGTAGCTTGGAAGGATACATATAATATATGAATTTTTCTCACAAAAATGTGTGTAATCCATTAAAATTACATTTAGATCCTAATTAATCTTGCAATTCGAAAAAAGTTGAAGTTACCAACTTTAATGAATTAATGCTTAAGAAACCCTAATCTATGATGATTAATAATTTGGGAAGGGTTATATGGATGTTTAAAGTTGATATTAACCTATTGATTATAAAAGGACACATTAGATACAAAAGGATAATGGCTATGCATAGTTTAATTAATTTAAGGTTCCATATACACAAATATGTTTTAATGGACCTTGAACCCTAATTGAACATATTGGTTGAGTTCATGTTACTTAATTATTAAAATTGAGTATTTGCAACCTGTTGGTTAGTTAATAACAAACTTGAACCTGATCTAGATGTTTCTTGCATGATTTAGGGTTTTACACCAAATAAGAATGATTAAGCACTTAGAAACCCTAATTTAGGGTAAAAGAGAAAAATATCACTTTTAATATGATATATGTGATAATATGTTGTTGGAAGATGATCCTAATCCTCTTGAACAATATAGGTTAGAATCATTAGGGTTTAAGAGAAATTTTTCCTAACTAGGGTTTGTAGTGATAAAAGTACAAGAAAAACTCTAACTGCAATGGAAACCCTAAAAGTGGACTAGAAACCCTAGGAAGCAAGCTAGATTTAATAGATCTTGATGACATGATTTATGATAGGAAATTATATGCATATTTCAGGATCTCTTTGTGTGCTTGCTTGCCTATTGGATTTCTTACATTGATTGGATTATTTCTGTCTCAAATCTTCCTGACATGTATGTGGCTATTTATGATTTACTGCTTTAGTTTCATAGGGTTTTCTCAGATGATTAATTGAATTGAATGCAACCTAACTGTTGGAAGTTCATATATGCAAATTCATAAAGTCACTATGATTATCACAGTTAATTTATAAGTGTGTATTCTCGCACCTACATGCCACCCTAATGTATGATGCAATGAGGTCAAGACCAAGAGGGAAGACCAATGGGAACCATGAGAGGTGACCCCAGGCACCAAGCTCAGGATAGAGATGGTGGCCTTATGATATTTCATGACTAATGGGCACATTGAGAGGTGACCCCAGGAACCAAGCTCAGGATGGAGAAGGTGGCCTTATGTCTATTGCAAAAGAGAAATCATAAAGAGGGTATTCCAAGGTTAGGGAAAAAGAAGTGGAGAATGTCACATTGAAGACGTAAATTGGATTGTTAATTAACTTGATTGTGATATTTAGGTCATTAGCAATATTTGTGAAATTTTAGTTGTCCCCACATACCGGCATATTCATTTATGTTGACTGACATTTTGGTTGTCGGCATTTTAGGTACAATATGAAAAGGACAAATAGTAAAGTGACATATTGTGAATATATGAATTAAAGTAAAAGGAGGATTAGTTAGAATAGACTCTAGTTGTGGATAGTAGTTTAGAAATCCAATATTTTAAAAAGGTATGTAAAGTTTTATTTTATTCCATCTTTTTAGTATAGTTTTGGTAGAATTTAGTAATTATTATTGATTATTTATCAAACCATTGATCTAGTTAATTGGGATAACGACTCCGACCTTTTGGTCTCCCTTAATTGGGGGTTATGGGGAGGCAGGGTCATTACAAAGGTGCTCAAAGATGCAACCATATCAAACATGTTATGAACACTTATGAGACACAACATACGTTTAAAGATTACAGATAAACCCTAGATATGGGAAAAATTGCATAAAATCCCTTATAAGCACATAAATTGTAAAACTAGATCTAACAATGTCCAAATTGGAAAAACATGAAACTTAGCTTTCTCACATAATATGAAAGAATTAGTTAGGGTTTTATTAAAGTTAACTCAATTAAGATAACCTAGCACGTTTAACCATAAAGCCATGTTAGAGGTCTTACAATTATATACTGCTAGGAAATATTATGGAATATAAGTGTCACAATAAAAATTTCATAGCATTTCTTTTTCAAAGATGTTTTCCATGATTTGAATAATAAATAACGAGATAGACATAAACTATATGGAATCAAGTAGGTAACAAATAATTTTTATTTTGCATGGCTTTCCAAGGAGAAATGTTTCTACAAAGTTGTGGACAAGGTAGAAAGAAAAAATATGAATAAGAAATCTTGACATCGATCTCTATAGTTGGTTGCATGCTATAGGGCCTAAAGTTGTTACCGTTTATTATCATATGAAAAGAACTTCTTA